>CM060930.1:129265956-130515956 GCA_030765085.1 Allium cepa
ATGTAACTTTATTTCAATTTGAATCAGTTAATATTAGATGATGATAAATTGTTTTCCAAACCTGAATATTTTTATATAATAAATTTGTAAATCATCTTCTTAGTGAGACGTCATCTACCGTTTCGTCGATTTTGGACTATTGCTCCTTTTATCTTATTTTTGGAGTTTTAGCAGCATATTCGGTACCGAATATTGACTTTTGATAGGATGATCGTACCTCTGATATCTTTATACCGTTTTGATCGTCCTGTCGTGCCAATCTCTACGGTATATTCAATTCTGCGTTTTGAAGTCTGGTACGTGGCGAAGTCTGTGTAATGCTTAGCCGTATCGGTTCCGCATTCGAGCCTTTTTGGTTCCCTCTGTCTATTCATTTCCACCATATACATCAATAAGCCATTTGTGATTAATATTATTGAATTCAACGGATGTAACCTTTTCTTTTCCATTTCTTCCAACACTTATTTCGTTGGTTCATTTATGGTTCCGTGCGTTGAAAAACAAAATTATACAAAGTAGCTTATATATGGACAGACACGTGCTCTTCTTTTTGCGGATCCACTGAAGCTTGTTCATCTTCTTCCAAGCTCCAAAACTTCATGGCCGAAATCTATTACGTCCTTCTTTGAAAAAAAATGAATAAAGTTATATTTATAATTGTTCCAAAATCTTGTTCGTCCCTGCATTTTGCCTGAACCTTGTGGCGCATCTTCTCCTTCTTCTTCGTGCTTCACCAACCCCCTCCTTTCACTTTCACGCAACAGCCCCACACCCATATTTCCACGTTCGACCCATGTATCCCCACCCAGTTGCAGCCGAGCCTCGCCACCACCAATGCTCTGTTCGAAGCCTAGCTTTTCTCCCTTGCACTCGAGTACTCGCGTAGAGCACCTGCACCACCTTGCTCCTATCACCTGCAACAAAACCAGATCCGAGCCGCTATTTTTATCTCCACGCAGCCTTCCCTGTCAGTTAGCTTATATATATAATCTTAGTTTTATGAGTTACGTATAAATCTGTTAGTTGGTATATTTATGTTTATAAAAGTTTATGATCTATCTGTTATATATATATATATATATATATTATATAAATTATATAATCTATGTGTGGGTATAGGTAGTGTTTATACAAGTTGAGTATAATCTCTTGTCGCATATATATTTATATATATAAGTTTATAAAGTTTATATATGCACGTATATTTTTTCCTAAATTTTTCACATAGTGGCTATTTGTTTATATATATGTTTGTACACATATATGTTATCCTTGTTCATATATATACATATATACATATATACATACATACATACATACATACATACATACATATATGTATATATATGCATATGATATTTGAAGGTAAATATTTGGTATCAATATTCTTTATACTGTATATATACAAAGTACGTTATTTTGTCTCAGAAGGAAATTGTGTGTGTGTGTATTTGGACGCGTTATAAAATCTGTTTGTGATGTAAAATTTGTATAAATGATATTTAAGATCACATATAAGTTATATACATATGTTTTCCATAGTATTTATATATATATATATATATATATTAAATGTGCAATTATTGTTTAAGTATTATATTATGTATTGAAAGCGTATAAAGAAATATATTATATATAATAAAATACATAGTTTTGGCTAGTTGATTTCATTTAAGTAAGTTATATATACACACGCTTTTTTTAAAAAAATTAGTCTATACATATAAGAATATATGAGCTTGGTTCGAGTATATATGTGTGTGTGTGTGTGTATGTGTGTGCGCGAACTAAATATGGATTTGAAAATATATGTTTTGGAATTTATTTTAGAAAAAAAATAAAAATTATGTATATATAATATAATAATAATGTATATATTTTTAGTTTATATCAAAACTGATTCGATTTGTTTTCATCGATTTCTATTATCAGCTCTGTTTGGCGAACTCGTGCCAATCTTTCTTTTCTTTGGAATTTGTGCTTGGATTCTTAACTCATCTCATTCTCGTCCATCTCTAGCCTCGAAAGGTGAGCAATCACTCACGATTAACATTCTTATAGTTATTAGATTTGATTTCGTTTGAAACGACAATTGGAATATGCTGCTAGATTTAACTGTTAATTATGTTATTGCTATATATGATATGTTATTATCTATGATTGTTTACCTGTGAGATATGACACCATATCTTGTTGTTTATATTTTTTATCACTGATGATACTGGTATTGATTTTAGAGCCTAGTATGCTGGAATTTAATATGGTAACAATTTCAGCTATTTTGATATGTATTTGAATGCTTAGACATTTTATAATATCAGTGGATTTTATATACAAACATTTTGGTTATCGTAAGGTAAAAACACATCCGTATTTATATTTGGCATGGTCTTATGAGATACCTTTGATTTCAAAGAGTTTTAAAGTAATAATTAAGTTGTTTGAGTTTACTCAAACTTGACGTATGTCAGACCCGAAGTTTATTTTCTTTTCCTAAACTCTTGGATGCGCTTATTTGAATGGGCAGCGAAGTAGTTCAAGTTTTTTAACAGGTTTACCGGAAGGAGCTTGAAGCAGGTGGCTTCGTCGATACTAGTTATTTTTCTTGTCTTCCATTGTATCATATGTATATTTTATTCAGTTAGGTAGGGACAGGCTGTTATAACTGTCCTAAGGTTGAGTTTGTATTAGTATGACTCTAATGTTACATTTTTGGAATGACTTTGTAATGTGTTATGTTGAGTAATATATATTGTTCTGTTATGTTGTGAGATTCTATGTTGTTTATTTTCTTCTCTGCTATCTTTTCTTTCTTTCAACCCTAATGACCGGTTTTTCCGACACTTGATTGCTTGGCATGCAATATAGTGGACGCATTAGTGTCGGTTTTCAAGCATCGAAAATTCGGTTGCTACATTTTGGTATTAGAGCCAAAGTTAATTGAACATCTAGGCTTTTGTGGGGAAACTCATTAAGGGATAAGGTAATGGAATGCCTTATTATGAGTTTGAGTGTATTATATATAGGGGTGCGTATTTGTTAGTGATATAAAAATGTTATACAATATGTTAATTTATCTGTTGAGTGGCTTAAGAACTCTGGTCGAGATTTGGATGTTAAGATGTCGATAGGGGTTTCCTAAACACTTGAATAGGTCAAATCGACACAATATTGTTTTAAAATGGTAAATGAATTAATTTTACCTAGGATTATATTTTATATGTAAAGAAAAGGTTTTCAAAGTTAATAGAATTGTTGGTTGTAATAGGTATTATTTTAAGGCATCTTACAATAATTAGGTAGTAAGAATAGGTACGCAAGGAAGGAGAGGACAGGGAAAGAGATCGAAGAAGTTAACCACAAAGGATGGAAAGACTGATAGACAAGTCGCCAAAGTAGTTGTGGTTCCTAATGAAGAAGTAATTGATGTTCATAAGAAGCTGACAACTTCAACAAAGAACGGCAACATCAATAAACGCAAAAAGTGGAAATTCCTGCCATGTTGGAAGAGTCCTTGGGAAGGCAAATCAAAAGAGAGTGGTCCACAAAGGAAATTCTTCAGAAAGGGAAAGGAAATTAGTTGCTACTTATCTCATGAGACAGGACATACTATTGACTATTGTATAGAAGGAAAAGAGGGACTAGTAGTTCCTAAAGTTTTGGAAAAATATTGCTTCTTTCGCCAACAACTTGGACACATTAAGAAAAATTGTCCTATGATTTAAAGAACACTATAGGACGGAGAAAATATTAAGGAGAAACCAGTCATCTTGGGAGAGATAATTAAGGGGATGTGTATATGGAAAGAGGAGGGGAACAGTGGATCCGGATAAGTATCTTAAGCGTGAACTCATAAGTATGAAGGTGTTTTGGGAAGTTATGTATAATATGTATTCTTGGAAAAGTTTTGAATGCTATGCAATTATTGATGTTTTGTTTTTTAAACCATTCTTTAAACCTGGGAAATGTCTAGTAAGGTTTGAAATTAAATGTCTTAATATGAATCCAGATAACTAAGAATTATGGATCTTAGGGTTTTTGGACTAAGGGGTATGTTGTAGAGGAAGGGCCGCAAGATCAAACCTTAATGGACTTTGCTTCGTTATGCCATGATTTTGAGATTTTTACTCAAAGGAAGTTCTTGGGTTCGAAATCGATCATGGAAGCTAAGAATTGGCTGGGCTGGTGCGAAAAGCTACGTAATAACATGATGAAGAATATTCAAGGATCATTCGAGAAGATGATAAGTAATGCTCTACGGTTTGAAGATTTTGAACCACAGTCGCTTACTATTGCACCAACTGAAGATAAGAAGCGCAAGTTCAAGAAAAAGTCGCTCAAAGATGGTTGCTTTGGATATAGAGAGAAAGATCACTTGGTTCAGAAAAGTAGTTGGGGTAAGAAAAGGAGAAAGGAGAAAGCAAAGGCTAAGAGACCAAAGATTGAGAAGCAGAATGCACTAAAGAATTGTATACCATGAGGAGGGTCATTTCGTCAGAAATTGTCCTAAGATCAAGAAAAGGAGGCAGCCTAATCCCCTTGTTATCATCACAGAACCATTTGCTTTACTAGCAGCAAAGGGAAAAGGAGTTATGGAGGATCAGTTTAGCACTGGCAAGATAGAGACTAGTATTAGGAATAGTACCCTAATTTATGCCTTGTTGGTACCTTTTGTTATGTGTATCTTTTGAAGTGTGCTTACTATCTATGATGGAGTCACTTGGCATGTATCCAGGATTATGTTTATTTGAACGATATTCTATATCTATGTATCTTTTCTTCTATTGTTCTTGATGGATATTAGTTCCTATCATAGTTTTATCACTTCTACCCTTGCAAATAGACTAGGACTAGAGCTAATAAGATTCATGGCTTTATGTTGTGTCAACTCTATAGGTAAGGGTTAACCCGTCATAAGGTATTTTGGTTAGAGGATGGATTAACAAATAAATTTAAATTTGAATTATATAATGGGTTTTTTAAACAATACTTTTATGTTATGTTGAATATGCTCTTATATGATTTTTGTTTGATGATAATAAACATATATATACATTCGTTTAAATGTATTTGTTAATGTACTATTTTATTTTTCATAGATTAAATAAATATTTGCTGAATAAAATTAAATACACAGAATTTGAATTCAAACAGAAATTTTATTCAAACAAATATTTATTACAGTTTTGAATAGTACAAATTCAAGCTCTCACTATACATATGCAAGTTTGATTACAAATTCATCATAATTTCATATTTACATTTAACCTCACTACACATCACTCATTCACTCAATTCGTATTTTATCTTCAACTTCATTCCAGTTAGAATCCAGCATCTGAGCAATCTGCAAAAATATTCACTAACGCAGTAAAATTGAAAAAGAAATATTTTTGCAATATAAAATAAAATATGGTTTTTGAAAATATTATTTGCCTCGGTTATTTGGGTTGTTCGTCATGATTTATATTTGAATTCATCACACACGAACAATGTGACATGCACAGTGTATCACTGTACATGCCACAAGGCCGTGCACATCGATATACACTTGATAATGCTACAGGGACAGTGAGCACAAGGTCAAACCCAAATAAAAAGACGGGTTCAACTCAGGTGTAATATAAATAAAATCTCGACACGAGCCCAAGGTCAAACCCGAGCGTTTAAGCTGGATTCAACTCAATGTACAAGCCCAAATACCACAATGCTGCATACACGAATACAACTACAGATACAAGGCCAGAATAACCAATGAATGCAACAATCAAATGAAGACAGCAACTACTTTACGCCATGGACAGGACGAAACCATTAAACCAAACTACAACTATAACATGAACCAATTAGAATATGTACACAAACACATATCGGCACATATGCAAACAATTCAAAGTCGAAGGCTTAACACATCAAGTTGATCAAGACAGTTACTACAGAACTGCATACACATAACCTGCCCCCAAGTGCATCAAGATAGTCCACATTTACTCACTGAATAGTCAGTGCACATATGTCAAGTGAAGACTCAAGACCACATAAGTCGACAATGTTACCAATGGAAACCAGACGAATAAAACAAGTGAATTGATGAATTTAACACCAAGACCATAAGAGATATCAACAAGCACATAAATGAAACAAGTGATTATGCAAACAGACCAATGAATGCACCGGAAACATGGGAACACAGCAAAGACCACATGCCCAAGCTCAGTGAAACACAAGCAAGTGCACAACCAAACCAACATGATGACAACACAGCAAGCACGTGAATGCACAGTGCAAGCTAAAACTCCAAAAGACACTGTAGTCACAAATCAAGTACATGAAGATGGCATCCCACAATATCCACAACAAACAACTCAGTAACTAGAAGCAACAACATGTACAGTGATATGCAGCAAGGTAAACAACACTTTGAATAGAATCGAGCATGTGTACAGTTCGAACAATATACAGAAGAGCAGTTTAAAAAATTCAAAATGGCCAAAGTCATCAGGTAAAAGAAGTTGAATTCACGATTCAAAGTCAGAACCTTGGCAATAAAGCGATTCATATAGCCGTGTAACCAAGTCAAAACCAGTGATAACCAAACGTCTCAAATTCAAGGCATCGAGTCAAGTCAGAGAAATTCACGGAGCCATGATCAAACATAAATTCAAACCCGTCGATTTTAAACCAAGTCAACCAAGAATAACAAGAATAATTCGCATATGAATTAGTCAAGGTAAAATCTCAAGCATCAAAACAATATCAGATGGCCGAAAGCATAGCATAGAAAAAATCAGACGAACGCAATTCTAGGAATTCAAATCCTATATAAACCACTCATCATCGGCAATTTCAATCATCGGAGTTCAATTGAGCATAACTGAAAAGCACAAAGAAAAACCACATACCAAATTGAAGTCGAACTCCAGAAGCAGCCGAAAAGACGAACAAATACTCTCTCAATTTACAATCAGATTAATCAAACAATCGGCAGCTTCATGAAACCCTAGTTTGGATCGAAGAAAACGAAGCCCCAAATTTGCAAGAGGAACGGCCGCCATTATTCATGAAAAGGAACAGAGCAAATAAAAGTCGAAAGGGGCCGCAATCTCAAAAAACAACAGGCCCAACTCAAGAATATAAGAAGAGAAAAGGGCCAGCCATTTTATAAAAGGGCTTTTATTTTAAATTAGGGTTATTTTGTTTTTACATTGTTTTTAATTTGTAATTTTATTTTTAAACTGTTATATTTTCTAGTCGTGTGACTAGGGGACAAGCTACGTGGCGTAGCTTGAGAATTCGCAACTCAGTGGCTGAGTTGTGGAAGGGTTTTGAGCGTAGAGTTAGGTTTAGTCAGTAGCGGGTGTCGCGAGTTTACGTATGTAAGCGTCTGACTAACTAATTTCTAGTAGAAACCTTGGGGGCAGCACGTACGCAGGGCTTTGCCGAAGTTGGGTAAATTCTGTGTTGTTCTCTTCTGCTTTTATTATTCTGATATTATCTGTGCTGTGTTTATTCTGCTGTGATCAGTGATTAAATTAATATACACTTCCACAATAATTTTTATAATTAACACTATCACCCTATTCACCCTCCTCTAGGATGAAATCGATCCTACATGTTAGTATTGTGACAAATTTTGGAACGAAATTCTTTTAAGGGGAGAGTGCAACGACCCAAAATTTATTTTTCATGATAACTAGTGATGATAAAATCATTTCAAATTATGTTTACCAATATATATAGTTTAGGAAAAAATAGAAAATGTGACCGGGACTCATTTTCTAAAATTTTGATATTTCATTAGTTAAAAGTTATCTAAAACTCTAAATCACTATTGTTAACACATACATATACACTACAAACTATTTTATCATCAGAATATATACACGTAGATATATTTTAACTTAAGCATATGTATATACATAAATAAATGAAATTTTTATTATCAAAAGGTATATAATTTAATATATAAAATACCGCTTTCAACACAAAAGACATGAGATCATGGCATAAATAGTTGGATAAGAGGAGGGGAGTACAAGGGGACGACAGGAATCATGAGATGGAGAAGGAGTGCATGCATATGTATACATATTAAATTCAAGCACTTATGCATTTTTAAAAAATTTCCTAAGCCAATATATACCCCTTACCTCTCATATTTCTCATTTTACAATCCTCCTCTTCTCTTTAAAATTTTTCTAAGAGCTTTAGAAATATATCCATGGCTACTCTTTATGTTTTCTAGTTTGAAAAAAAATCACTTCTTTCCACTTAAAACACTTCTACAAGATCTACAACCATCCTCTTCCAAAATTCAAACACACACTCTCCAAATATAAGCATGGACGAGCCCAAACTTCCCAATGACCAAGCTTATTCTAAGTGATTTTGGCTTTGAAGTCTTCATTTTGCAAATTCTAGCTTACATCCCAGTTTTAGTGAAAGTTTGATTTGAATTAGTAAGCTTCGGTGAGTAAAGCTCTCTTTTTTAGAAAAGATATTAACCTAATTATATTAAACTATAAGTTGTAAAAATATAGTACTTGTTGTGTTGAAATACCATTTTGTTTTGATGGCATATAATAACAAGTCTGTGGTTGAGCTTGGATTTTGATTTGGATGTTAAATGACATGTTTGGATATTGATATGTGAAAGGTTGGTTATGATACCATTCTGTTATCATAAATACTGGAACATGACCCGTATAATGGATTGATTGATTGTGATTGAATGATCCCCTTTACTTACTGCTTGCTCATGTAGATATCCAGGTCAACTTGTTAAGTTGAACCAAATTAAAAGATTCCTTGTGGTCTCCAAGCCTCCGATGGATTTTGTGAAGTTAAATGTTTCATTTTCCTTTTTGATAATGGTTTTGAAGTTATTCCACTTTGGATAAGACATTTCAAGGATGATTTGGCAATGGTTTTAGTAAAGAAATTTAAATAATGGATGGGTTTTGTAAGGAAGTCCTAGAAAGGTTTTGGATATTTATAAAACAGTTTTATAAATGAATTTAGAAGTTCAGAAGGTATTTTGTAATGGATTTAGATTTCAAGTAAAAGAGATTTCATGAATGAAATAGATTTGATTAAAAGGAATTTATCGATAGAAATATAAAAAGAATTTGATATCTTGGTTTCTCCAAACTGAGCTTTAAAAATAGTGGTATGGAACATTCGTTCCACCCTTAACACCAAGGGAATAGTGTTTAGGGATGTTCTTATCTCCAATTTAAACAACGTTTATTTATCCCTTTTAACATGATTTGGATGTAAAAAGTTATTCGCAAATGTTTTGTGAATCTACTTATGTCAATGAGATAAGTATATGAATGTTTTGATAAAACGTTTTGGAAAGAGATTTTATAAATGAAAGTTGTGTCTTGTGGCTCAGTGGTTGCTTTGGGTAATTAAATCTCTAGATTTCCGTTGTTTTATGTTTGATTGTTAAATAACCAGCTAACGAATTTGGATGTGTTTTGACTTAGGAGGTATGTCAGGTATATTGGAGTTCCCCGGTGTGGACTCGAATGCTTAGTGCATACTCTAAAAGAAACGGGATTGAGTTAGCAAGAAATTATCGCTTATTTTTGGTGACACTGGTCCTCGAATTTATCCAAACCACTCCAAACAAATAGCGAACAATCTTAAATCATAGTAAAGTGTGTTATGGAGCTATATTGTTCTTCCTGAGGACGATTCCAAAATGGAAGATATTAATGTGGTATGATTGTTTGATCCTAGAACAGTTTGCATGGATGAATGCTGGCATTGAATCTCTGCATATAGGACAGTGTTAGCATTCAAAAATGGTCTGCTAAGAGGAAGAAGGTAAAGACATGACCTCAGGAGCCTTATAAACTAGGAAATGGAAAAACAAGGTTGCAGCAGAGCTATATGGTCAGCTACCTTTAGGAGTTGTCATCCCATACTAGATTGTCTATATTCGAATTGTTTTGAGCGCAAAAACCATGGTAGTAAAAGGCCTTAGTGTCAGAAAGGGATGAGGTAATCTGATTTGCCTTGTTAAAGTAGCAAGTGGCTTCGTGTAGTGGGGGTACAAGAAGTTATTGTCAGACTCCGGTGTATTTTCTAGGGGTTTACCATCGGAAGGTAGTCCATTACCTTGTCATAGCATGGAATCCATCTCCAATACATGTCTTTATGGTTTTGATTTTAGAGCCTAGTATCCTGGAATTTAATATGGTAACAATTCAGCTATTTTGATATGTATTTGAATCCTTAGACATTATTATAATATCAGTGGAATTTATATACAAATGTTTTGGTTATCGTAAGGTAAAAACTCATCCATGTTTATTTGCGGCGTGGTCTTATGAGATACCTTTGATTTCAAAGAGTTTTAAAGTAATAATTAAGTTGTTTGTGTTTACTCACACCAGACACATGTCTAACTCGGAGTTTATTTTCTTTTCCTAAACTCTTGGGTGAACAATTTTATTTGTGCAGCCAAGTAGTTCGGGTTTTTCCATAGATCTACTATGAGGACCTTGGAGCAGGTGGCTTCATCGATAGCTAGTTATTTTTCCTATTTTCCGCTGGATTATAAGTATATTGTATTCAATTAGGTAGGGATAGGCTATTATAAATTAGGTAGGGATAGACTATTATAACTGTCCTAACGTAGAATTTGTATTGGTATGATTTGATGTAACGTTTTTGAAATGACTTTGTAATATATTATGTTGTGTAATATATATTGTTCCATTGCATTGTGAGAATCTGTTGTTTAGTTTCTTCTCTTCTATCTTTTCTTTCTTTTAACCCTAATGATCGGTTTTACCGCACTTAAATGCTCGGCACATAATACAATATCGATTTTCAAGGATCAAAAATCCAACTGTTACAAAAAAGGCCTCCAGGCTTACAATTGGACACAATCTTAGTAGGACATAGTATAGGATGCGTAAGACATCCTACTTATCCAACTAATACTACCCAAACACTATTATGCTAAGACTTGAGATTTTCATTCACTAAACATTGTTGTTTTGACCCCCTCCTCGTTACAACACACAGGTTAGGGGAGACAATGTTGATTGAGAAGAAGAAGGTGGAGGTGAAGTTTTATGGCAGTTTATCTATCTATTTATGTTTTTGGTATACTTTGATGTACCCAGTTTCAAACATGTTGTTAACTGGAACATTGTATTTTGGATATTGAGATGATAAGATGTATTAAATTTTTATGAAGTGGGTACTTATTTCTAATAATATATTTTATTCCTTCCGCTGTGAGATTCTAATTGCATAGATAGATAGCATTATATATTTTTAATTATATCAATTTTACCAATCAATGACTGGCTTTGGAATGAGCCTAAGGTTCAATGCGCTTTAATTGATCAGAAATTAAACCCGTTTTGTGGTGGGTTGTTACAGTTGAAAGCTAGAATGGCTGAAACTCTTGGTGTAGAAATTGAAAATTTCCCCATACTTTTTTGGGAACCCCTCTACGGAGTTCCTCTTTAAGAAGAGCTGATATTAATATACTTATTGATAAAGTTAAAGGGAGGCTAAGTGATTGCAGTGGGAGGTTGTTTTGGAACTGGGCCAGTCCACGGTGGAAGTTATGAGTGAATTTCAATTTTTTTACTATATTGTATCTTTATTGGGCCTATGAAATCTAGTATATTTAGAACATTTTCAAATTTTGTTTAAATAAAATTTATTATTTTATTTAAATTTATAAACCGATATAGTATTATTTAATAAATGTTATGTTATGCACATACGTTTACCATATACACATATACATATGTATGTGGGTGAATATGTAACATATCAATCCGTGTAAGGTATAACATTCTCATGTATAAATGTTGGGATTTATATCCCAAAGACATGTTAGCTCATTCGATATGAAAATATATTATCCAAACGTATATTTATATACTTTTATAGTATTTTAATTATCATATATATATAAAAACTTTGATTAATTAATTTATTTTTAAAAATAAATGTATATATATATATATTTATAAACATAATTATCAAATATTAACATTAAAATATACAAATTTACGATTATGTGGATATAATTAAATTAATTATACATATATCAAATAAAATAAATAATATAAAAATAAACAATTTTTCTATTAAAAACTAAAAACAATATATATACATTTATAAATAATTTTTTTAATATATATCATATCAATTACTTGTTTATAAACGTATAACACAATATTGAAATTGTAACTAATAATTATAAATATGCAAAACAAATTAATAAAATTATATATTTGCTTGGTCTTGTGCATGACTCGAAAATAAAAATTTAATTTTAAAATTAATTTTTCATTAATTTGGTATCTTTTCAATTTAAATTTTAATATAAAATAATTTTGAAACATAATATTGGAATAATAAATTTAAAAATGAAATTTTGTACATAGAAAATTTATTTCATAAGTTTATGAGTTAAAAATAATTTTTAATTAATAATAGTTTGTAGTAATATAGACAAAAAATGGCAACACCAGAGACTCCCAAAACCCTAGGCGAATTAGAAGAAGATGACGGTGGAGGCTGGAAAATGGTAAAGCGAAAGGGGAAATTGACATTTGCTGAAATCATAAAGCAAAAACCTACTACGGAAATTCCTAAACAAGAAGAAAAAAACCTAAGTCATGAGTGGAAGTCGGGGATAGCAACATCGAAATGCAAGGGGAAATTAATTACTATGAACCAATAACAAAAGGAACAGAATTCTATCAAGTTATAGATGAGCGGGATTATGAAGAATCTAATGAGATGTGGAGGAACTCGATTTGTGCCTATATGGCTGGAAAAAGGCCATACTTTGTATACTTTAATCTTATGTCAAAAGGGTATGGAAGCCTAAGGGATCTTGGGATATATTCCCCAAAGACAACGGATTCTATTTAATCAAATTTGAAAATAAAGAAGACTATGACCGAGTGCTGAAAGGAGAACCATGGTTCATGGACAACAAATTAATAGTTACGAAGAGATGGGAGGCAGATTTCAACTTTGAAAGAGCTATGCTAACCACTTATCCTATATGGATCAAATTCAACAATCTTAATTTAGCCCTTTGGAACATGAGATGCATCAGAAAATTAGCAAGCATTATTGGAAAGCCACTTGATATAGATGAAAACACAAGGAAAGCTAAAAGAACTAAATATGCTAGAGTATTGGTAGAAATTAATGTAGACATAGAGCTGCTAAATAGTGTAAAGGCAATAGATAAAAAAGGTAATGTGTATACCCAGGAAGTGGAATATGAATTCATACCTCCAATATATGAGGAATGCAAGCACTTCGGACATTATACCAGTCAATGTTGCAGTGATAAAAATAAGCTTAAACAAGTGTGAGTGCCAAAACTATCCATAAGTGGATCAACTAGCACTGGTACAGTTGCTACTGATGTAGAATCCCTAGATATTGATATGACCACTAGTACTGGGTTAACACCCTAAAAAATTGATACAGCTATAAAAAGCTATATACAAAAGGCTGCCACAAGTGACCCAGAACTGGACTATACACAAACACATAATGATACTAATGTAAAGGACTTTGAAGAAGAGAAAGAAGCATTTCATCCATCTCAGAATTCACAGGAGGGTAGTTCAAATCTAGAGAATCAAAAGCAGCCACAACTGAATCAGGAAAGGGAGGATATAATGGAGTTTGATGAAGAGCATGTTCCTGAAACATGGAATGAAATATAATTATTAGATATATAGATAGAAACATCCGAAGAGGATGAGGAAGAAGCTAACATTGGAAAATACATAGAGACTAATGAAGATTATGAAAAAATGTTTTCAATGAATACAAGCAATGCAACTGAAAAAAGCTAAGGTAGTATCAGCTCCAATTACAAGTAACAGATCTACGAGATCTTAATGTCAATAGTATACTGGAATGTAAGAGGTCTAAATGGTTATACAAGAAAATTAGACCTCTATAATCTAAGAAACAAATGTAGGCTTATGATTCTTGCAATACTGGAAATCAAATTTACAAAAGATATCCTGGAATCTTTTAAATAACAAATGGGCAACAATTGGGATGTTACTCATAATAGCACTAGAATAATCAAAGGTAGAATCATGGTGTTGTGGGATAACAATATATGGACATGTAAACTGATAAACATGGACGACCAACAAGCAAGAATGTAAATGAAGAATGTGGGAGGCATGGAGATAGTTACAACATTTGTAAATGCAAGTAACTTGGCTTTTGAAAGGAACAATCTATGGAAAAAATTAGTAGAGAACTCAAAAATTAGACAACAATCATGGTTGGTGGTAGGTGATTTCAATGCAGTGTTAAAAATTAACGAAAAACAAGGAGGACTTACATTATAGGTCTGCCACGTATCAGAATTCAATAACTATGTATTAGCTGCAAGATTAACAGAAGTATTCCGCACAGGCCTGAAATACACATGGAAAAGTGGTGAGGCTAAAAGAATACAATCTAGACTAAACAGAGCACTAGGCAATGCTGAGCTATTTAATAAAATTCCAAATATAAAAATGATAGTTTTGCCTAGTTCTATAAGTGATCACTGCCCCTTATACATTCAATTTAATGATCATAAACAATCTCAAAAAGGAAAACCTTTCAAGTATACTAACCATTGGCACTTAATAAAAGGTTATAAAGAAATAGTGGATTTAAAAAAATACAAATTCCTAAAGGTAATCATATGTACGGTACATCATGATCGTCAAACAAATGAAAAACAAACTTAAGGAGTGGAATAAAAAAAGGCCAAAAGTAGAAGATGAAGTAATTGAATTACGGATAAAGCTGTAGAAATTACAATCAATTAGAGGAAGACCCTCAAAATGAAGAACTAAACTCAGAATATTATGTCACTCAGAAGACTCTCAAAACTCAACTCGAAAAATAAGCTACAGAATTGAGGCAAAAAGCAAAAGAGAAATGGCTGACAAAAGGGGATGAATGCAATAAAAAAATTTATACAAAAATGTCTCAAAGAAGAAATCATAATAATCTCTTAAATTGCTTGAATGAATAGGGAGAAACCACAGAATGAACGCAGGAGGTGGAGAACAAAGCAATAGCATATTTCACAGAGACATATAATGGGGATCATACACAAGAAACACCTCATATCCAGTGTAGAAGACGCATCTCCAGAAAAGATGCTACCATGCTGACAGCTAACATTACGAAAAGGGAATTGAAGCGTGCCATGTTCTCTATCCATAATGATTTCAGCCTTGTCCCCGATGAAATGAGTGCAGCCTTCTTCGAAGTGCATTGGGAAGACCTGAAAGACAACATGATAAAAGGTTATCAAGAAGCTTTAAGCTCTGGTGAGTTCATACAAGAAATCAATCATACATTTATCACCCTCATCCCTAAAGTAAATAAGCCAGAAAGAAGAATACAGACTTATAGCATGTTGTAATGTTACTTATAAAATTCTTAGCAAAATCATTTGTATGAGACTCAAAGAGTTTTGCCAGATATCATTTCTCAATGTCAAAGTGTATTTATAAAAGGGGGATTTACATCTGAAAATTCTTTAATGGCACACGAGCTTGTGAGAGATTTCAACAGGCAAGGATCAGATAGGGTATGTATGAAAATTGACCTCCATAAAGCATATGACAAAGTAAATAGGCAATTCATCATATATATGTTGCATGAAATAGGAGTTCCAGCCAAACTATTAAAACTTATCACACATTACATCTGCACCCCTACATTCTCGGTGATAATTAATGGAACCCCTAAAGGATTCATTAAATCTAACAGAGGGATTAGACAAGGAGACCTCCTCTCCCCTACCTATTTGTTGTTTCTATGGAATGGTTCTCATTACAAATGGAATTAGCTAGTCATCAGACATTAATCAAGCCCATTTACAAGATTCACCCTGAAATAAATCATCTAATATATGCAGATGACAAGTTGGTGGTGTTTAAAGCTAATCTTTTGGCTCTTAGAAAATTAAAGAAATTTTCAAACAGATGGAGACTTTATCTGGACTAATTGAAAATGAGCTGAAAACTAAATGTTATATGAATAAATGTTGTAAAAACAGAGCAGAGATTATATCTCAGCTTGGAGTGGGGGAAGGAGAATTGCCAGTAAAATATCTTGGCATGCCTTTGTCAAACAACACTATAACAGATGTTGAGTGTGGGAAACTCATAGATAAAATCAGAGAGAAGCTACAGGGATGGACATCAAAACTCTTACCTTTTGTAGGAAGAGTTGAATTGTTCACACTGTCATAACTTCTAAAGTTAGATTATGGCTACAAACATTTCAAAATCCTAACTACTTAATAGTTAAAATTAATTCTGTTTGTGCCAATTTCATCTGGAAAGGAGGAGTTCATAAAGTGAGCTACAAAAACCTATGCAGACCACAAAAGGAAAGAGGCGTGGGACTTAAAATCCTATTTGAGCTCAAAAAAGCATATGGTCTAAAATTAGCTTGGATAATTTTTGTATCAAAAAATTTGTGGTCTAATGGATGAGGGTTAGATATTTGAAAGAGAATTTTTGGACTATTAAAATAGACAATAATGCATCAACAACATGGAAAAACAGTATAAAATACAGGGAGCTTCTTAAAAGTCTTATAGAAAGACAGATTGCTAATGGTCAAAACATTAACTTACGGAGAGACCCTTAGATAAACAGTAAAAGTTTATTAGACAGGTTGGGTGGGATAGTTATTCAGCAAACAACACTCTAAATTGTAAAGTATCAACCATTATTCAAAATCAGAAATGGGCAACAGATAAACAAATTATCACTAGAAATTTCAAGCAAGAGATAGAAGGCTTGCCACTATACAAAAATATAGAGAAGGACATAAAGGCATGGAAAAGCAATAATAGAGGTCAAATTTTAACTGAAAGATGGATGGTGTGACGACCCGACTTTTTCTCCACAGAAAAGTCGTATCATCATGAAGAAAGAAAGGGAAAGAAAAGAGAAAAGAAAGAGAAGAAAGAAAAACAACATCAGAATCTCAACAGTGGAACGAATAAATTATATTAATAACATAAATATTACATAATATACAACACTAATCAGAGTTACACAGAATATATAAGACATACTAGACAGTTATAAACACCTGTCTAGTTATTACAACTCAATACAAAGATACCAACACAGAGAATGCACAGCGGAACTATATATCTAACGCTGAAGCCTCCTGCTCCATTGCTTCTCTACAAATTCGTCAAAACAAACCTGAATCCCTTGGCTACTCGTAAAAATTTCAGTACCCAAGAGTTTAAGAAAACAGAAGATAAACTCTGGGTCAGACATGGGTCTGGTGTGAGTAACAGGTTCAAGTTGCTTAACTTTGAAAAACCTTTGAAAGCATTCAATCCATACAAGTTCGTTCCGGGTTCGAACGAAACCGAAGGCATTATCTCGTTACACTCATTTTGGAATCACCCTCAGAGTTAACGACAATAACCCTTGCACTCTAAATCTCCATCTCGAACCTATAAGAACTATCTCCGTCAAACTCATCACGGAATCACCCCCAGAGTTATACTGACGTATAGTCCTTACACCTCGAGTCTTCACTCTTCACAAGGGATTCACGACCTATCGTTAATTTGGATCGATGTGGTTTTCGGATATCCAAATATGGAAACCTGATCCCGGTCTCATCGAAATCCGAAACGTGTCTTTTAATGCCAAGTTGTTTTAAAGGTTTAAAACAATTCAATTATCTATATACACAGATAGATAAATCACATATTCACAATAGATAATCACATTATCATCACAACTGATAATCCATATTATCATTATCAAAAGATAATCCATATCAACATCACAATGCAACCAATGCATCCATATCATTCAACATTTCTTATCTCATATATGAGATTCAAACCATTCAAGGCAAACAATATCATCCATCCATATAAGCAATGATCTATAATTAAACCAAATATAATTAATTTAAAATGAATTTAAATTAATTACATCATTTCTAATTAATTTAAAATAAATTAAATTAATTACTTCATCATTACCAAACTTCCTTACACCACTATTAATTAATTATAAATCAATTAATTAATCTTCAACCCCTTCGAGTCCAACATTCAAATACTTCGAGCCACACGCGAATTTACCCGGAACAAAAACGAGAACCCAATTACCCCAAACCACCTGATACCCAAGAACGCCGTGCACCTGCACCAACGCCGCCATCACCTCCGATCACTCGCGACCCCTTGCGCAAGTCGGCGACCATCATTCAACCCAGATCCGACCATCCAATCGATAGCAGAAACCAAAAATCAAAATCGAGCATCGAGCTCGAAACTGGAACAAAATGTCGAACTGCAATTCGCCTCAAAACTCAAAATTCTGATCATCAACAAATCTACGCCTCCGGCCACTACTTCCTCTATACCCCATCTACCACCTACTAGAATTTGGAAGAACTCGATCGCTTCTAGAGATTGCGACAATCAATTTTCAGATGAACAGAATACTTAGGGTTTAAAATTTTTGATCCTAAATCACAACTGCCTAAATGCATTAATCCGCTTAACAATAATTTTCCCTTAGTCTATGATCATCACACAATCACCAGAGAAAACCATGGCCACCTCGAACCCTAAAGATGACAGTTCTAACCCCAAACATGTTTTCTGGTTAAACCAGAAATACACAGTCGAATGCAAACTAAAATTCAAATTTTAGTTTTAAAAATCAAGTCATTGATCATGTAATTGGTTTATAAACTTTATTCAATGAATCCGGAACATTTAAATATTACTTACAAAAGTTTGCTCTATTGCATTTTGATTTTTCCAGAGTCATCACAGTTTTTATCATCATTTTCATCATTTTTTTTGTATAAAATAAAATTAAAGCTTTAACTTACTTTACAAACATACTTTGTTTAAATATTGAACTATAACAAGGGTTTGAATATGAAATCATGAAATTTGATCAGGATTAAAATCTGAATTCTGGACAGGCAAGATCATATATTCAACAGTAAGCACATATATTCAGTATCTATCAAAATGAACATGAAACATAACATGAAAACACACTTATTTTCTGAAATAAACAATCAAATAATTTAATACTTAAGTTAGTTTTAAATAAAAGTGTTACTCACTGAATTTTAGGGGCAGAGCACATGTTTTTGAAAAGCCTGAACTTGAATGGTGCTTTAAATTTGAAAGCTTTAGATTCTTGTTTTATTTTTTTGCTTGTTGTAGGATCTAGATTAACCCTAGAGGAGGGTGAATAGGGTTATAGCAAATTTTCTCGATTTAAACACAGAAAACAAACTGCAGAAATAAATATGCTGAAAAGTAAATCACACACAAAATTTACCCAGCTTCGGCAACCCCTGCCTACTGCTGCATTCCCAGATTTCTATTAGAATTAAACAGTATCCCGCTTACAAACACTCTACTAGACTCGCAAACATTTGCTCCCGCTCACAAACACTCTACTAGACTCTCACACCCTGCTCCGCCTACAGAGTTTCGCTTACTCGCAAACTCTGCTCCCGCCTATAGAGCTTTGCAAACCCGCACACCCTGCTCAATGAACTAATTCTAACTAGACAATCTGACACTACCTACAACCTAGGTGGTGATTTACAAATTCTTTGACTCGAAAAGAAAAAAAACAACTTCAAAAATAAACCAGGAGCAAAAATTAAAATACAACTTTGAACCCGTAATTTTTGCTCAAAATAAAATAAAAAACCCCTTTAAAATTAAACCCTAAACTAAAACCCCCTTTTTATAATGAAGGTCGGCCCACTAATTTTTGAACCCGATCCTTTTTTCTTTTTGGCTTGTGAAAAAATATCGGCCTCTTTATTCTTCCTTCTGAAACAATTGCGGCCGATCCCTTTGTCGAATTAGAGCTTCGTTCTTCTGTGAAATTTGGGGCTTTCTGATGATCGATTGCTCTTATTTGTGTTGCTCGTTGCCCGCGGTTGTTCTCTGATGATTAGTTCACTGTTTTGCATTGCTTTTGCTCGCTCGTTCTCTGATTTGCGTTGCTTGGACCCTTTCGTTCTCTGATGATCGAGATGTTGATTCGGTATGTAATTTCTTTCGTTGCTGGTTTGATTGTTTGCCTTTTCAGCTCGATGCCGATGATGATAGTTTGAGTTTGGTATTTATATGAGTTCGAGTACACTTGAATTCGTTCGTATCAATTCGATACTTTCCTGATTTTCTATTCCTTGATGTGCACGATTTTCCTGATATAACTTCAACCTTGATGCGCACGGCTTTGATTTTGTTGCGTTCGATTTTCTTGTTTCATACGGCATTAAAACTTTCCAATTTTTTGATTACTTTGACTATTTCAAAGAATACAGATACGCACTTGATTTTTGAAATTGATTTCGTCTTGATTAGTATTTTACTTCGATCATCTCTGCAATGTTGAACTTCGTCAATACTGTATACGTACGTGAATTTTTATCACTGCGTTACATTTGTACGTCTGCATTGTTATTCTTCGACTTTGGCACTGATCCATGATTTCGACTTGGACTTTGCATTGAGTACATATGATGACATTTTGGTTTACCACATGCTGCTTGCTTTAGTCTCGGCCTGAACCTTTGCATTTCATACATACGTACATTTTGCACATTTGTTACTGTCACTGTATCATATAATGTTGTTGTAGCATGTACTCTAGTCATGGTAGCATTTGCTTCTGCACTGATACATACATTTGTCTTGTTGACATGGTTTGCACTTTCACTGTTGCACTCGAGTTTTGTTTATCCAATTCGTTGATACTTGTAACTTTCTGCACATATAAACTTGCATTCATGTATACTGATGTTGTGCATTGATTTGAGCTTCACTGAACTTTGGCCTTGAGCATTGCTGTGTCATTGAGCATTTGGTTTTGTTTGCATTGTTGATTCATCACTTTGTTTGATATGTTGTCCACCTGAGTTTGAGCATTTGCACATTTGTAGCCTTGGTCTTCATATTGTATTCTCTGTTTTGATTTGGTTACACTGCATAGCATATTGGTACATAAACAATGCCGCATATATGTGAGTAATTCTGTTCTTTGACATTCCTTCATGCCTGACTTGATGCTGCACTTGGTCCATTGATGGCATTGTTTCATGTACACTGTATTGTATCTTCCTTACTTTTGTTTCTGCACCATGTTTCATGCAGTGTTGCATTGACATGTGTCTTGCCTTTGACATCCATGTTCTTCACTGCACGTTCGCTGTCATTGCTATATTGTTTCTGGCCTGTGCACATTGTTGCATGCATTTGCTATGCCTTGTATCACTGCATCCATTCTGGTTGGTGCAGTATTCATGTTGTTGTTCTTCATTCCGGTTGTCACTTGAAATTGTTGAGTTGTTGCACACTTGTGATCTTTAGTTTGTACTTCTGGTCTACTTTGTCTTCATGTATTTCATGTTGATTTTTGAAATTTTACTTGCGTTGAATCCAGTTTCAAAAACTCGGGTTTGACCTTGTGCTCGTGTCGTGATTTTGAATATATTGCATGTGAGTTGAACCCGGCTTTTCATTTGGGTTTGACCTGTGCTCACCTGTCCCTGTAGCATTATCAAGTGTATACCGATGTGCACGGCCTTGTGGCATGTACAGTGATACACTGTGCATGTCACACTGTTCGTGTGTGATGAATTCAAGTGTGAATGATGACGAACAACCCAAATAACTGAGGCAAATCATATTTTCAAAACTCATATTTCATTTTATATTGCAAAAACATTTATTTTTCAATTTTACTGCTTTAGTGAATATTTTTGCAGATTGCTCAGATGCTGGATACAAACTGGAATGCAGTTGAAGACAAAATACGAGTGTGAGTGATATGTAGTGAGCTTATTAATGTAAATTGAATTGTGATGTAATTAAAAATGTATATGTATAGTGAGAGCTTGAATTTGTACTATTCAAGATTGTAATAAATATTTGTTTGAATAAAATTTCTATTTGAATTCAAATTCTGTGTAACTTGTTCTGTTTGAATTCAAATTCTGTGTAATTTATTTTATTCAACAAATATTTATTTAATCTATGAAAAACAAAATAGTACATTACCAAATACATTTAAATGAATATATATGTTTATTATCATCAAACAAAAACATATAAGCGCATATTCATACACTTGTGACTTTGAACTTTAATTTGCCTTACTTTTTAAACTGCGGTTTGCTATTAAAAAACTTGCTTTTTTATAATGCTTTCCTTGATTTCATTTGCATGCTTCCTGATGCATGCATGTTTCCAGATTCCAGGTGAAAAGGAGATGCAGGCCTGGATGATCTGCTGTTGCATGCAGGTTTGAATATTGTTTTCAAAACAGGAAAGGAGCTGCAGGCTTTTAGATTGAGGTTGCAGTTGCATGTAGTTCTATTGAGTTGCAGATTTTGATTTAGATTTGGTTTTGAGGGAAATTTACAAGTTTGTTTTCTATTTTGAAGAATAAGTTTGCAGATTTTCATGGCTGAAGATCTTCTTAAGTTTGAAAAAAAAAAAGAATAGAAAAGAAGGTAGAATGAGGAGCAAAGTTTTTATATCTTGATTTAATTAAAAGAAAATAAAAAGAAAACTAAAAAGACACTTGTTCTTATTTTATACATTTGTCACTTTGTTTTATTATATGACTAACACTTGTCTATTAAGTGTTAAGAGATTAACACATGTATTGAGTATTTTAATTTTAATTTAAAATGTTATTAAAAACTTTTAAATCTTAATTTACTTTTTCTTATGTATAAATATAAATGAATTTCTTCCCTTTTTAATTTTATAAAACATAACGAAACAAAT
The DNA here is from genome assembly GCA_030765085.1 of Allium cepa. Taxonomy (NCBI): domain Eukaryota; kingdom Viridiplantae; phylum Streptophyta; class Magnoliopsida; order Asparagales; family Amaryllidaceae; genus Allium; species Allium cepa. The sequence goes on from CM060930.1 coordinate 129,288,827, forward strand.
TATAAACAAAAGCTTATTCAAATATTCTTAAGTGTTTATTTTTTTTAAAATTCAAGACATTAAATTCAAATTTTAAATTAAATTAAAAATCCAATTTAAAAATCAAGTTATATATATATATATATATGTATACATATATAACTCTTATTAAATTTTAAAATAACAAATCCTATTTCTAAAAATCCAATTATGTTAATAAAAACAAAGTATTATAATTACTATTTGAAAATAACAAATTAAATAATATTAAATAATTTTATAAAAGAAATTATAAATTTCCTTTATTACTCAATATATTAAAATCATATGTAAATTGTATTTTAAATTCTTATATATAATTTCAAGTAATATTTAAAATAAAATAAAATAAAACAAAGCTTTTAATTTTAATCTAATTTAAATTCATATTTAAGCTAAATAAATAAAATCTTAAACAAATCAGATTTATCATAAGTATAAACCATAAAATTATTTATTGAATTGTGTTGAAAAGTTAAATATTAAATTTAAATCAAATTTCCAATTTATCAATTATAAACTAAAATTAGAAAATTGATTCATTTATTAAGTTCCAAATCAAAGTTTATCAATTTACAATACATACAATTATATATATATTATAAATAGAAGACAATTTATTTACTTTTAAAAGATAAAATCTACAAATTTAAATATTTATTAAAAGAAGAATATTAAATCAATTCAAAATTTGTTATCAAAAATTATTAAATCGATTAAATTTTTAACACAGATTATTAAATTTATATTGCCAAATTTCCGGGATATCACACATGGGAAGATAGCAGACACCATCACCCAACAGTACAATGGCATAGCATAATTTGGAGTAAATCTAACTGCCCTAAGATGTCTCACACCACTTACAAAGCCATAAATAACAGATTGACTACTGATGCAGCTCAGACCAAGGTCGAAGAATTGCAAGCTATCAGTTTCCAAGGTTTAAATCGTTTCCGACATAACTGGAAACCAGAAGTTGAAAGCCTAGGTCGTCCATGACCTAAAGAGGGAAGTTTGGGTCGTTCCCGACCTAACTGGAGACCAGAAAGGGAAGTGGCACCGAGTCGACCTAACTCATACGGGTTACGACCTAATAATGTAATGCCAATTGATAAAGTATTAGGTCGCCAGCGACCTAACGTTTCTTTAGGACGCTCTGAAGATATTAAACGACCTAACGGCGCTATTTTAACTCGCCAACGACCTAACGAACTGAAACCATGGGATGAGTCGTTCGAACGACCTATGATAAGTCGTGAGCGACCTAGCGAGTTACTCACTCAGTATGCCGCATAAAGTTTAGGTCGCATGAAGAGGATTGGAGGTGGGTTTGGGCTAAGTCACGTTTTCTCTTGAGTCGTTGGGTTTTCTTAGGTCGTAGGTCGTCGTGGATTTGAGTCGCGTGTTGTTAGGTCGTCAACGACCTAAGTTGAGTCGGTTTGTATATATGTTAGGTCGCGTGAGGCCTGTATTGTGATGTATTCTATTTGTTAAGTCGTTAAACGTGTTAACCCGGGAATGTTTGTGATAGGTCGTTAACGACCTATGGTAGGTCGGTGGTGTTGTAATGTGCTGATAATGTTGTGATGTGTTCGTTTAAGTCGCAAGTGTTAGGTTGTGGCCGACCTAAGTGTTAGGCCGTGGCCGGCCTAAGTGTTGTCAAATGTTGAGTTGTTTGTGGGATGTAAATTCTATAAACAGCGGGGTTGAGTCATTTGTAAAGAAGTTGATTTTTTGAATAAAATTCTTATTTGATTGCTGTGTGCTTTCATCCTAAATTGGTAGTTGAGTGTAATCTCCTATCTCCACTTTCGGTTATTCGAGTGCGCTCGAATCAACGATTGTTGAAGCCGATTCGCGGAATCAAGTGCGCTTGATCAACGCTTGAAGAATTGAAGATCTTCTTTCACGGTATCGTGCACGATCAACGTGTCGAAGATAGCTAGAATTCGGTATCTTTGTGATCAACGAATTTGGGCATTTCAGTATCTTCAATCCACCGAATGCTACTTTCATCAATCCATATCGTTTTGTTAATTATCCGTTGCGTCAGTTTTGGTATCAGAGCTTGACTTAGCCAATCATAGCTAAGACGAGTCTTGGAGCCAAGGAATTTGAAGTTTGATTTGTAAAGAATTGTTGAAGTGTTTGTGATTGAGTAATCATGCCGCCGAGAAGAGCTAATCGTCATCAAAATGTTGAAGCGTTGTATAGAAGAGAAGAAGCCGAACAAATGGAACAACGTATTAATGAGAAATTTGATGAAGGCATTGGAAAGCTAGAGAAGTTGATGAATGATTTGAATCAAAATCAAAGGAGGAGATCACCAATCTCGAACCATGGAGGAAACCGAGTTTCGCCATCGGTTACGGAAGCGAGAAGGGTATCACCGCAATCTCTTAGAGAGAGAAGAGAAACATCAATTTCATCGAGGAGAGATCACCATGACTATGGACATGAAGAAAGAAGAACTCCGCGTGAGTTTGAAGAAGTGCCATATCGATATGAGGAGAGACATAGTAGAAGAGACATGCGTGATCGAAGGGATGTTGATGGTCGAGATCGATATAGACGTACATTTGATTATAGTGAAGAGGGTGATGGAGCTAGCATGCATTATCGAGATCGAGACCAAGTTCGAAATTCATATCGGGATGTAGATGATGATCGTCGATGGGAATCGGGTATGAAAACAGAAATTCCAGAATTCAAGGGTGGAATGGTAGCTGAAGAACTTCTTGATTGGTTGTCTAATGTTGAAGAGATCTTTGATTTCAAGGAAGTTCCTGAGCATAGAAGAGTGAAGTTAGTTGCTACAAGGTTGAGGGGAAGAGCTTTAGCATGATGGCAGCAGACTAAACTTACACGGGAGAGAATGGGATAGTCAAAGATTGAATCATGGGAGAAGATGAAGAAGTTGATGAAAGCTACATTTTTACCTTATAACTATCAATCACTCATGTACCAGAGGTTGCAGAATCTGAGGCAAGGGATGAAAAGTGTTAATGATTATGCTGATGAATTTTATCAACTGATTGCTCGAAATGATATTATGGAGACGGAAGAACAGCTGACTGCTAGATTTGTTGGAGGGTTGAGGATACAGATTCAAGATATGGTTAATATGTTCGATCCAAGATCGGTGGCAGAAGCACATCAGAAAGCGTTGGCTTGGGAGAAGCAGGGAAGGCGTGGAGGTGGTGTGTTTACTAATTCCAACAATCAAGTGAAGGGTGTTAGTGGAAACTCTAATGTTCCTAAATCTATCAGTAAACCAGTTGTGAGTGAAGCTGCGAAGGCAAAGGTCAACAACAGTTTCAAATGTTACAATTGTCAGGAGTTGGGTCACAAAAGTAATGAATGTCCGAAGCCGAAGAAGAGAGCAATGGTTGCTGAGATTGAAGAAGATGATGGTAAAGGGGCAGAATGTTCAAATGCATCTTATGTTGAGGAGGAAGACTTATTGTCCGAGAATGAAGGTTGTAATTTGATGATGAGGAGATCTTGTCTTACACCAAAGCAAGAGGAAGATTCTAGTTGGTTGAGAAGCAATATTTTCCAGTCGACATGCACTATTTTGGGAAAAGTTTGCAAGTTTGTTATTGATGCTGGGAGTTGTGACAATATTATCTCTACTGAAGCAGTAAAGAAGTTGAACTTGAAAACTGAGAAGCATCCTAAACCGTACAAGTTAGCATGGTTAAGGAAGGGTGGTGAAGTAAAGGTGTGTCGAAGAGCTTGTGTGAATTTTTCTATTGGAAATAAGTACAAAGATGAAATTTGGTGTGACGTTGTAGACATGGATGTGTGTCATCTGTTGTTGGGCAGACCATGGCAGTTTGATAGAGCAGTACAACATGATGGTCGTGCTAATAGTTACAGTTTTATGTTCAAAGGTACTAAGATCACTTTAGTTCCCAAGAAGCAGCAACAGAAAGAAAGCAAGCTAGAGGAGATCGAAGAACTGAAAACTTTACTATCTTTGAAAGAGTTTGTCAAGGAGGTTGAAGAGGAACCTGAAGTCTTTTTGTTGATTAGGCGAGAGTGCAGTGAAGGGGTTGAAATTCCAGAAGAAGCAAAGCCAGTTTTTAAAGAATTTGAGGATGTATTTCCAGAAGAGTTGCCTAAGGAGTTACCGCCACTGAGAGACATTCAACATCAAATTGATCTTGTTCCGGGAGCAGTTTTACCACATCGACCACATTATCGAATGAGTCCGAAGGAACATGAGGAGTTGAGAAGGCAAGTGGAAGAGTTGTTAGAACAGGGACGTGTTCAGGAAAGCTTGAGTCCTTGTGCAGTACCAGCTTTATTGGTGCCGAAGAAGGATGGAACATGGAGAATGTGTACCGATAGTCGAGCATTGAACAAGATTACCGTTCGCTATAGATTTCCTATGCCGAGGTTGGATGACTTGCTAGATCAGTTGAGTGGGGCTACTATCTTTTTAAAGATTGATTTGAAAAGCGGATATCATCAAATTCAGATTAGACCTGGAGACGAATGGAAGATAGCCTTCAAGACGAGAGAGGGGTTATACGAATGGTTGGTTATGCCATTTGGTTTATCAAATGCGCCTAGTACGTTCATGCGGGTGATGAATCAAATCTTTAGACCATTCATTGGGAAATTCGTGGTGGTGTATTTTGATGATATTCTGATATACAGCAGGAGTACGGAGGAGCATGTTCAACATTTGAGAAAGGTGTTAATTATTCTTCGTGAGGAACAATTTTATGCAGCTACGAAGAAATGTGTGTTCGTGACTCGAAGTGTTTTATTCTTGGGATATGTTGTATCTGAGAAGGGAATCCAAGTGGACCAAAGTAAAGTTGAAGCTATTAGAAATTGGCCACAACCGAGAACTATCACTGAAGTTAGAAGTTTTCATGGATTGGCATCATTCTACAGAAGATTCATTCCACACTTCAGTAGGGTGATGGCACCAGTTACCGATTGTATGAAAGGAAAGCAGTTTTCTTGGTCAGAGGAAGCAGGAGTTGTTTTTGAACAGATCAAAGAACTTTTGACGACAGCACCAATTCTTGTATTACCAGATTTTCAGTTGTTGTTTGAGTTACACACTGATGCATCAAAGGTTGGGATTGGTGGAGTGTTGAGTCAGAGGGGACGTCCTATTGCATATTTCAGTGAGAAGCTATCAGGGGCAAAGATGAGATACAGTACATAAGATGTTGAGTTTTATGCTGTTGTGCAAGCTGTTAAACATTGGAGGCATTATCTATTTTAGAATGAGTTTGTTCTTTACACTGATCATGAGGCGTTGAAGCATTTGCAAGGACAGGATAAGATTTCTGCAAGACATGCATCATGGATTGCTTATCTACAGCAGTTTACTTTTGTCGTGAAACATAAATCTGGGGCAACGAATCGTGTGGCTGATGCTTTGAGTAGGAGGAGTCATTTGTTGACTACAATGAAAGTTGAGGTGATAGGGTTTGAATTATTGCCAGAGTTGATTGACGAAGATCCTTACTTTGCAAAGTTCGTTGAGAAAGTTAAGGATGGAGATACTGATGAATTTATGTTGGTTGATGGATTCTTGGTTAAAGGAAATCGATTATGTATTCCAGAGAGCAGTTTGAGATTGAAGATTATCAAAGAGTTGCACGAGGAAGGACATGTGGGCCATGATCGTACATTGCATTTGATTTCTCAATCTTACTCTTGGCCGTCAATGAGGAGAGAGGTTGAAAGGTTTGTGGAGAGATGTCATATATGTCAGGTTTCGAAGGGAACAGCGACAAATGCAGGATTGTATATGCCGTTACCTGTACCGACTAAACCGTGGATTGATATCAGCATGGATTTTGTTTTGGGTTTGCCTAGAACTCAAAGGGGAAATGATTCTATATTTGTAGTGGTTGACAGATTTTCGAAGATGGCACATTTTATTGCCTGCAAGAAGACAGCGGATGTAGTTCGAGTGGCATAATTATTCTTTAAGGAGGTGTATCGATTGCATGGTTTACCAGAATCTATTGTTTCTGATCGGGATACTAGATTTTTAAGCCATTTTTGGTTAAGTTTGTGGAAGATGGTGGGAACGAAGTTGAAATTTAGCAGTGCTTATCATCCGCAAACAGATGGTCAAACCGAAGTTGTTAACAGATCGTTGGGAAATTTGTTGCGATGTCTTGTAAAGGACAATCTGAAGAGTTGGGATATGAAGTTATGCCAGGCAGATTTTGCTCATAACCATGCAGTAAATCGTAGTACGGGATTCACTCCATTTCAGATTATATATTCAAGTTTGCCAAGGGGACCGTTGGATTTGCCGGTAGTACCACAACCGAAGGGGACGGTTAAACGGGCCGTTGATTTTGTTGATGAGTTAACTGAATGCCATAAAATCGTTCAGGAACGATTGGAGAAGTCGAATGAGAAATATAAGAAGTTTGCAGATTTGAAACGACGAAGTGTTGAATTTAAGGAAGGTGATTTGGTTTATGCTGTATTGACGAAGGATCGCTTTCCAGTGGTGCATACAATAAGCTTAAATCTCGAAAGATTGGTCCTATAGAAGTTGTAAAACGGATTAATGAAAATGCTTATAAGTTGAAACTGCCGGAGGATGTGTACACTTCTGACGTGTTCAACGTTAAGCATCTTGTGCCATATTATGGAGATGAACAATCTGATGTGGAAGAATTTACAAATTCGAGGGCGAATTTTTCTCAACCTGGGGAGGATGATGCAGCTCAGACCAGGGTCGAAGAATTGCAAGCTATCAGTTTCCAAGGTTTAAATCGTTTCTGACCTAACTGGAAACCAGAAGTTGAAAGCCTAGGTCGTCCACGACCTAAAGAGGGAAGTTTGGGTCGTTCCCGACCTAACTGGAGACCAGAAAGGGAAGTGGCACCGAGTCGACCTAACTCATACGGGTTACGACCTAATAATGTAATGCCAATTGATAAAGTATTAGGTCGCCAGCGACCTAACGTTTCTTTAGGACGCTCTGAAGATATTAAACGACCTAATGACGCTATTTTAACTCGCCAACGACCTAACGAACTGAAACCATGGGATGAGTCGTTCGAACGACCTATGATAAGTCGTGAGCGACATAGCGAGTTACTCACTCAGTATGCCACATAAAGCTTAGGTCGCATGAAGAGGATTAGAGGCGGGTTTGGGCTAAGTCGCGTTTTCTCTTGAGTCGCTGGGTTTTCTTAGGTCGTAGGTCGTCGTGGATTTGAGTCGCGTGTTGTTAGGTCGTCAACGACCTAAGTTGAGTCGGTTTGTATATATGTTAGGTCGCGTGAGGCCTGTATTGCGATGTATTCTATTTGTTAAGTCGTTAAACGTGTTAACCCGGGAATGTTTGTGATAGGTCGTTAACGACCTATGGTAGGTCGGTGGTGTTGTAATGTGCTGATAATGTTGTGATGTGTTCGTTTAAGTCGCAAGTGTTAGGTCGTGGCCGACCTAAGTGTTAGGCCGTGGCCGGCCTAAGTGTTGTCAAATGTTGAGTTGTGTGTGGGATGTAAACTCTATAAATAGCGGGGTTGAGTCATTTGTAAAGAAGTTGATTTTTTGAATAAAATTCTTGTTTGATTGTTGTGTGCTTTCATCCTAAATTGGTAGCAGAGTGTAATCTCCTATCTCCACTTTCGGTTATTCGAGTGCGCTCGAATCAACGATTGTTGAAGCCGATTCGTGGAATCAAGTGCGCTTGATCAACGCTTGAAGAATTGAAGATCTTCTTTCACGGTATCGTGCGCTATCAACTATCGAAGATAGCTAGAATTCGGTATCTTTGTGATCAACGAATTTGGGCATTTAAGTATCTTCAATCCACCGATTGCTACTTTCATCAATCCATATCGTTTTGTTAATTATCCGCTGCGTCAACTACTAATGAAAGACCTAAGAGCTGGGGAATTATAGAAGATGCAACATGTAAACTGTGTAAAAAGAAACATAAACACACAAGCATCTATTTTTCGACTGTAAATACAGCAAACAGGTTTGGGCATTACAAATATTAAAAAACTTGCACACGGAAGCAGTGAAGAACTTACAAGAAGAGGTCAGTTCCCTGAGTGATAGGGTAGATATCACGGACCTTACGAAGGAACTCAGTTGTGCTGACAACTACCATTTGGCACATCTAGCACAAACGGAACGTAAGGACTTTCCACAACAAATAAAAACATGAATTAGAGTTGTCTTGTAACAACCCGCATATTTATCGATTTTATATTTAAATATTATATTTAAATATTTTATCGTTAGTCGGATTATAGTCCGAAAAGCAACTTTTTGCATACGTTCAAATAAGGACTCGAGACCACTGCCATTGAGTTCAAAATGACGTTTGCAATCTTTTTGAGTATAAGCTTTGATATGTTTGGAGTTAATGGAATTTCGCTACTTTTCGCTTTGGACTTTAGTTTGGGCTTTTAGCCTATTTAGACCCAACCTTCACCCCTTCTCTTCATAACTTCATTCTATTTGCTTTATCAAAAATGGAGGAGGGAATGGGAAATTAAAACTCCAAAGCTCAAATTCAATTGTAATTCATCATTCAACTCCAAATTCAAGAAGAAGACATTGCTTCAAGCTTGTGGTTGCTTCTCCATTGCCTTCAAGCTCTTTCTTCATAAATTTGGTGAAAAGGTGAGATTTTTATCTCACAATTCTAGTCTATAACTATATTGGACTGTTGAGAATGATTCCCTATCACTTTTGCATGCACATTTGCATTTGGTTTGAATCGAATTGGCGAAAAACTCCAATTTTTAGTGTTTTTGGTGAAATTATGCACTTAGGTCGTTCTGCCTATGCTAGGTCGTTCGCGTGGAAAAGTCTCGGCCTCAAAATAGCTCGTTTCCGACCTTAAAATGGCCTACAACGCTAGGTCGCTCGGCACTCGGAATTAGGTCGTAGGTCGTATGGCTCTTAGGTCGTAGGTCGTGGGCTTTTAGGTCGTTAGGTCGCAAACACTTAGGTCGTTTCTGGCCTTAAATCCCCTATACAGCCTTAGGTCACTCGCTCTGGCTCCTTATGTCGTAAGTCGTGGGCCTTTAGGTCGTAGGTCGTCAGGCCGTTAGGCCTTAACTCGTGTGGCCTTAGTTCTTTAAGTCGCTCGGCCTTGCCTTCCATTTTTAGGTCGCATGACCTTCTAACCCGCTAGGTCGTTGGACCTATAACCCGTTAGGTCGTTGGGCCTATAACCCTTAGGTCGTTAGGCCGTTAACCCACTAGGTCGCATGACTTATAACCTGTTAGGTCGCTCGACCGTTTACTCCGTTAGGTCGTATGACCTTGTTCCACTAAGTCGCTCGACCCTTAGGTCGTAACACTTTAGGTCGCACGCCTTTCACACCATTAAGTCGCGAGTTTAATTAGGTCGCTCGGCCTTAAAACGTTAGGTCGCTTGACCTGTGCTATTGTTTGGTCGCGAGTTCCTTAGGTCGCTCGTCTCCCTTAGGTCGCTTACCTGGTTGAGTCGCACCTCACCTTAGCTCGGCCATGTTAGGTCGCGAGTTTCCTTAGGGTCGCTTACTCCTTTAGGTCGTGACTCTTTAGGTCTAAACCCTTTAAGTCGCTCGATCCTATCCTTCCTTTGGTCTTCACTAGGTCGAACCCCGTAGCGGTGGCGTTGCCCCCGCACCCCCACCTAGGGGAGTTGCCACCCCCCCTCCGTAGGGGATCTTATCTGAAGAGCATTCAACAGAACTTGCTTTGTTGAGATGCTGAGATTGACCACTCTTCAAGACAAACTATCTTTGGCTTCTTGGTCGATTTTATGGATTTTTGAATATCTATTTCAATGGATTCTTTATCGGTTTCTTTGGATTTTATTCACGTCTTCGTATGTGAATTTTTATGATTGATTGTTCCTACAATCACTTCTATGATTTGTCACTTTAAAATATAAAGGTTTTCTATACTAGTAGTAAATATCAAAACTCTTTCAACAAAATGATTTCAAATCTATTTTCAATAACAAAGCTCTTTTCTTAAACTGTTTTCCAATCTACTAATATATACAAACCTTTACCTCACTCGTATGAGAAATTGAATTAAACGGCTTAGTAAAACAAGTGGTATGAAACGCTTGCGTTTGCTTCGTCGGTTAACTCTTGGACTTGTTCGATTGAACCTTTTTGTGACAATTTTCTAGTGAAGATTTACAGTTTGTTCGTAAATATTTAAGTTAAGCAAGTGGTTATGGGACATGAAGCTAAACTTTTATATTTACTAGCTTAGTGTAATTGACACTTCTCGTTGATCATGACGATCATTCTTATGATTTAGACTAGCAATTGTGCGATGTCTCTTGTTTGCGAGGTCAGACTAGACACCACTTGTGTGATTTCACTCACACATACCTTTTTGATTTTTGGTTAGTCTAGACCTTATCTGTGTGATTTCGACTCACACATATGGGGTAGCTCCCCATGGTCTTCGGACCGTCATGTGATAGGCCTCTTTCCCTTTTTCTGTGATTTCTTGATTTCTTTTGTTGATTTCTGGAATTTATGTCATTGACTTGTTATGAGTGCAAGTTTAGGGTATAATGCCCTCTTTGGATCTTTGAGAAGATTCTTGTGATATCGGTTTATCTCTTTTTGATTGATCTTCTGTTGATCATCATTTGCATACTTATAGTAGTATGTCAGTATGGATATTTTATGTTTATGCCATATCCTTTAATTTATATCATGTCATCTGATATTTATAGCTAGACTGATCCGTTTATTATTTTCTTAAATAATACTCGGGTCAGACCGAGGTGTTACAGGTGCTTCTGCTTGACTTATTCCCGGGATTAGCTACTCTGACTTTTGGCTAACTATTTAGATTAGCAGTTTTTGTTGTAAACACATGAGATATAGACTCATTGTTGTATTCTTTTGTATAGCACGTGTTGCTATTCTTTTGTATTATTGTGGATCTTTTTGACCACTACTCTGATGTACACTTTCATGTGTTAGTTTTATATTCATATCTTCTTCTGCCTTTGTGATATGGATGTCTGTGACTGATTTGTGTTATGCTTATTTCTATGTTTGTTTCCGAAGCTTATTTATGGCCACCGTATGATAAGAAATTACATGGATGGTCGCTCCTCAACAGCCTTATTCTTCTTGCTAGTTGACAACACTACACCGTAGTGTTCTTGGCTAGCGTGGGTATAGAGGTGGGGCGTCACATGTCTGAAAACATAGCTAGAGACGTTGCTATAACAATTTGAAGAATTAAGAAGCTACCAGCTTAGACGCATGAGAAAGACAACTATTGGCGAAATGGAGCTTGAGGGTTGATCGGCGAGGAAGTCTAGATGTGATCTTGAAACCGCCATAATGTCAGTGTCGAACCCTAATTGCAAAGTGGGAAAGCATCTTAGTTCAGTTAGCTAATGTCGAAATGTATTCTGAAAATAGCAGTTGTAATATATTTGATAATTGGTTATACTTAATGCTTTAGGCCGCATAGACCAATTAATAAAATCGTTAACCAATTTTCAAGAAAAAAATTAATTACTGAATTTCGGCCTATATTAAAAATATTTTTAAATTATAAAAAAATTGTTTTTTGTTGAGCATATAATTTGTAAGAATACTATTTTATAAAATGTGAAACTTTATTTTATACAACGTATACATATTAATATGTTTAATTGACGTAAATGACATAAATAATATTTAATTAATAATATATAAATAATATATATATATAATTATTTTACTACAGCTGAAAATAATATATGTATAATACACTATATGTAAAATTTGTATAGCATATTTATATAAAGTATGATGTAGTAATTAAATTATAAACTATATATATATATGCATATATTTATAATATATATATATGTATGTATGTATGTATGTATGTATATGTTATTAATAATCAAAAAATGTTTTTTTAATTTCTGATTTGTGCCATTATAGATATAAATATACAAAAAAATTACAAGTATACACAAACATACAACCAAAACAATTTTGTGACAATATCACTTTCATATCGGAATTGTCCCCAAACTAATTATATATATAATAAAACATTGAATTTAAGCAATTATTATTATTATATTTTGATCAGAAGAATATCTCACTTCCAATGCCTTGAAGTACACCTTGAAATTACGATGTGTTATCCTTGAAACAATTTCGGATCCAGAAAAATGTCAGTCCTTGAACCATTGACCACTGGCTTTCAAATAACAGTCGAACTGACTTGTTTGAGCTCGATAAAATAGAGAGACTCAAAGGGAAATTCCGGCCAGTGATATCTAGAGATGGTGGTTCCAAAAGATCAATATCAAGTGTAGGAAGAGATGCTTAAATAGAGGAAGGAAAGGAAAGAAATTGGAATCTCATCTTTTACTTAATCTCCTTTGATACGAGTCATCCAAAATTGAGCCATCTCTTTCTATATTAGAGCCGCCTATACCACCTATTATGACTGCACATACGCTTCCACTAATGGGCCATGAACCTATCTATGGTCAAAACAAATATTTTGCATTTTAGATCTAATTTAAAACGCTTATCGATATCGTATATCGATTAATATATTTATAACTGTTATAAATACATTTTATATTTATTAATCAAATCTACTCAAATTTATAAATAATAATTCATAAATTTTAATTAATTTATGACAATTATAAATTAATTAAATTTTTTGGTCAAAGAAGAATTCATTGTTTCGGTTGAGTGACTCGTTAGGTGTATATTTGGTCATCAACCAATATCAGACTATTTGAATATTAACATTCATAAGTTATTTAGCGAGTGGTATGAAATTTTACTCAAATTTATCACTTGTTTGGTTTTGATAAAATCTAATTTTACTTTGTTAAGTGTCAAGTATGTGCCTACTGTTTACACCAATTTCGTCATCAAAACTAGATCATTTTGGACTTATGTAATATGGTAATGGTGAAAATTCCAAATTGTCCATATTTGACCCTATAGTACAAACACAAAGTCCTTGGTTCAATAAGAACAATCTTATTAACTGAATTTCTCTGGCCGGAGACTTTGACTTTAAGTTGACTTGAGATGACCTTGATACTAACCCCATATAACAGAGGTGACAAATCCTCTCTTAAATAGTGTTTCACTTCCAATACTTCTAGTTAACCCAACGATAGTCACTTGATGGACTTAGTTCCATGAGTAGAGCTTTCATATTGAAGATCGACGATATTTCTAGTCAAGAGAACTATGCGAAATTGTCCATCGATATTTTCTATTTAAGCTTAGTATATTAACTAATAGAAAACCATCGATAAGTCATCCATAATATCTAATAATTATACGTAAGTAACCCCATGGTACCCCCAGCAGCCATGAGTAATAAACTACTCAACATTTGAAGAGCATTATATACTTTGGTCCCAAAGGATGTATCGATATCCAGTCTCGATACATCTTGACTAGGAATATTTCAAATGGTATATTTATTTCCATTGTGATAAATTACATACGGTTATAACACTTTATAACAGCTATTATCAAACGTACCATCTATGAATTTTTTATGAAATATACTTCTAATTAAATTAATTAATTAACATAACACATTATATCGGGTATATAATAGAAAGAAAACATCTTTTACTTAGCATATGATTGGTCCATTGGTTATTGAGTTTTATATATGTAACAAATTACATAATTACCCTAAGGGCATACCCTTAACTCTATCAATCTCCCATTTGCACTTAGGGAAATTATGGAATCTTCTTCCAACTTCTCCAATCGGTTTCTTCAAAACCAGTTGGGTTTGTCTCTTAGTGAACGGGTATGCTTTTATGGTTTAATTATCTACTCTATCAATCAACTCTCTCCGATACTGATAAATTGTTTTATCATGCAAAATAATTCGGTGTATGCCTCTTAACTTCTAGTGACCTCTAAGTTCTATTATAGACTATATCATGACATTCTTGTCATCTGGCAATGTTATGAGATTCTCAACATTTGGAATCACTCTCATGTCATTTATAAATTTGTGCATTCACATTTATACATATTGCTTTTATTTTTGCACGATTCAAGGCGATGTACTTAGGCTTTTTCATTGAATCGGCCATAGTATTTCATTAGGAACATTTCCAACTTAAAGATTCTTAACTTGAATTTATTATTGACATATATTATACTCAATATCACTAATGAACGTTTAAGTTTTAACACCCCTTCATAAGGAGCTCGTTGTTTCTATAAAAATTCTCTAGTATTTCATAAATACATAAGAAGATATCCAATAACGATTTAGTGATATCAATGTGGATTTGATATTGCTTCATGTATCAAATACATAAGCAAATCACGATATCATAGACACATAACATGTATGATCATTTCTATTGCTAGTGCATAAGGAATCAAACATACATGTTTCGTATTAAATAGTTTAATAAGGTGTCCTTACATTTCGTTTGGGACATTCCCAATATTTTTTTATACTTGCTAAAAATGACATCATTTACAAATCCAACGTCAAGTATTAAAACAACGAAGGCTGATTTTAACACAAATACAACATTAGTAATCAACAATGAGTTATTTACTTATGGTTTAGAAATATTTATATCCCTTTTAACGTGTTTTCTTATGAACACATGCTTCCTCTGCATTTTGATTGATAATCAAACTATTTGATATTTCTATCAAAACACTTGTTCAATTTTGATGCTTAAATGATACTTTCATATCCGTTCCCGAATTGTATCTGAAAACCCACAAACTCAATATCGCTCCTATTGACTTCGAGACACTTTGGTTATTATGTGTAAATGGTTTACTAGAAATCATTATTTAGAATTTTCCTTTTTAACACATGCATACCAAAACATAAAGTCATACTAAGCAAAAAATTTATGAGTAAATCCCGACCAACTGAAGCACATCAGGTAGTGAATCTGTTGTGCTAATTTCAACAATTGAAATTCATGGTAATATTCTTATCATTATGGTTCACTATATTGTAGCTGCATTTGTCTTTCTCATAAAGACACACTTGCATCCAATGGATTTTATCCCTTCGGATACAACTATCAAAAACATATTTTAATAATGTACTTGAAATTTATTTTGGATTAGTGCATCGTACCATATCATAGAGTCCATAAACTTAATGGTTTAATTAAACGACCAAGGATTATTTATTCTTTACATTGATAAGAAACTCACGATTTCTCTTATTTTACATGATACTCATTAGAAGTTTAATGTATTTATGTTCATTTAGTTTTGGTCGATTTCATTTCATCCCTTGCAATCAGTCTTATCTCTGCATTGTATCCAAATTCACTTTATACCAATATTTTGCAAAAAAAAATTCTTCGCTGCGAAGTTGGTATTTCATCAAACAATAGTTCTTTCTTAGTGCAACGGAACAGGCCTTCATAAGATTTTTATGAATTCCTTATATAAAACTGATTTTATGTTAGTTCACAACATAAATTAGTCATCCAATGACTATCGTACCCTAACTTCTTTAGGGTGATTCATACAAGATCGTTTATGCATAATTATAACGTGTAGCCTTTCGACACACAACCGACCAACTTTTTGGCCTAGAACATGACAGGGTTTCTTATAAATACATCTCTTGTATGATTTTGTAGACTATTTGTCGGATGATATTAATTTCAACCTTGCATGCTACTCTTAGGCAAATACCTTATAAAAAGAGTTTGACTCAACTTCACTCATCATTAATCGTGCTCTGTCCAACAAAGTTCGATTATTCCTTATTAATGCATCGTTATGTATTATATGAAGGACTGGCCTTTGTGATCGATTCTTTCTTATTAGGTACATATGAAACTCTTTCCAATATACTCAAACATTTGATCAAATAGAATCATTTCTTTTGCATGTTATTTTATTTACTTCTATTTTGTATTTTATGAGCTTATCATAGACTTATATATGCGTATCAATTACACATATCCATGTCTTTGATAACTCATCAGTGAATATAAAAAAATATAAGTAACCATTTTGGTATTAATAGACTCATGATTGAATATATCTATATCTATCAATTTGACAAGTTCATCAACTCTTATGATGCTCCCACTAAATGAGTGCATAATACTTAATTATTTGAGATATAATTAACCAGTATCATATGACTTGTAATCATATAATAAAAGTACTTCTCAAAAATACCACTTAGTCTATAATTCCAAAATAATTTTAGATACTTCCGTATTTTTCAATGCATCACTTTTGTTATGAAAACAAATACCACGTTATAGTGTTATTTCATAACAAATATTCACATTGAAATATAACAATGCTTATTTTTCGATCGACACCGAAAAATAGTCATTATTTCATAAATAGTGTTCGCTATATTTTATGAAAACAATTTCCATAACTTGATGTAATCAATAAGTGCTATATGGCATGCTTCCACTATTTCCTTCATACAGCATATAGAATTTGGAGGTCCATCATTTACTTAATCTAGATTGTGCATTTCATTTACTACAACCAGTTTATAGTCGAGAGTTCTTTGTTCAACTATCTTATACTCAAAGAAATAAGTCTCATACAAAACAATATTTGTAACATCCCCTATCTGGAGGCCCGAAGCTAAGCGCTGCAGATGTTGTAGTCATCCATAGTATTAACTTCCGACGACCAAATACGGTAATGTTAATGGTATTCATAATATCAGCATCACATGAATATGAAATAAAATCATAGAAATCCAAAAACATCCTTTTCACATTACATTTTCAAAACACGTTCCATATTCCAGTTACATAATCCCATCGCTTTTTCAGGTTCAGATAAAATAATTTATTACATAGCCAAGAGAGACATATAAAGATCCCCATTGGTTGATCAGAGTTACTAAATAGTCATATCTAACTTAATAAAACACAGTGAAAATACATCAAAATAGAACTACAACTCCTAATTAGCTATCCATCAGCCGTCTGCTCATCTCGGGAAGCTTTATTCGTCATCCTACTAAGACCTATAAACCAAATCCTCAGCCTACTCAAATCAATTTTGAGCACCCGAGAGTTTAAGGGGAAAAACATAAACTTCGAGTCAGACATAAATCCTCGAGTGAATAATACCATACATCTCGGTATTTGATATTAAGTGAGACCAAGCCGCTTAGCGAAATGTGTTCCCCTCACTAATATCCTTTGAAAACACATGCTCATGTACCTGCAAATTAGCTTAAAGATTCTTTGACATAATTATATAGTTGTTGTCATTAAAATCAAACAATTGATGTTCTAACAAAAAGCCTTTGAAAGGGAAGTTTTGAAAATTGAAATTTAGTTTTGAATATATTATATCTTGTTAAATATTATTTGAAATTATTTTGGAAATTATGGTTTCAAAAGGGTATACAAGTTATATAATTTAAAACTATTTTAAATAAATTGTTTTGGGGAATTTTGACTTAATTCAAATAGAACTTGCCGATGACACGGCAGTTCACTGAATTTCTGGAATTATACTTTTAAAGGCTATAACTTGTGTATATTTGATCGGATTTTTCTGAAACGAAAAATATTTTGTTTCCAAATGATAATGGCTTTCATATAATGATAGAACTTCCAGTTTTTGTTGAAAGATTTCAAGTTTGAAATGGAAATTGTTTTGAAAACTATGAATGAATCTTTGTTAAAGATTGGTGAACTTTGTTTTCAAATTAAGAGGATCTTAAAGGTTTATCTTTTGTATAAAAGATTTGAATTGGAAATAGTTTTGAAAACTATGAATGAATCTTTGTGAAAGATTGGTGAACTATATGAAATGAATCTTTTTGTTTAAAAATTAAAGTGCAAAATTAGAAAGGTTTTAGGCTAAAGGTTGTGACTTAACTGTGTCAACTATATCCATATGGTTTTTAAATAAGCGCTCATTGTTCGGTTTAGCCAGAAGAGGACTTTGTGTCATATAACCCATTCTGAATAATGATACGATGTAAATGGATAATGTTTGAAGACCGGTGGTGGAGACCGAGTATTTTCGAGAACGAAAGGATTACCCATCGAATGTCTCTGCACTGATTCGCGCCGGTATAGAGATCTCCATATGTGATGGGGAGTCCGATCTGGATTATGAATACCCGGATTGCAAGGGCTTCTTTGGAAGTGCCTTCGCTTCTGTTCGAACCCGGAACAGACTTGTATGGATGTATGTCCGACATTACACTTTGAGATGTAAAGCTGATTTCTATCAAATACATTTTTGTTTGGTGGCGGAGAATTTATTCTCTTAGCTTAACATCCTTCTCTGAGACGTACGAGCTCAGAGGTTATGTAGTTGATGGTTACTAGTGATACATTCCCAATTTGGTAATGTGGCATACGAAGTACTGCTGATTATGTGTTGATCAAAGCATGACTTTTGTGTAAAGCGTTGCTTTGTGGACGAGACTGCATTAGAACCTCACGACCTGAAAATGGTCGAAACAGGGTTATGAGGGTCGCGCCCTTTAGGCTATGTCCATTTCCTTCTGGGAAAGGGTGGTATCATGGTATGGAGCCCAGATACTTAACCTATTTGGTTACTGCAAATTTATTACTTTGTGGTTGTTGGTGTTAAGGGCCCTCGAATGGTCGGTAACGACTGGGGAATGGCATACTCGTGTAGTAGTTACCTAGTTACAGATGTAACATGGCCTTATGTTGGTAGAGAGCTGGTTAAGTTCTCGAGACGTCCCTTCAGAGGTGTACCCATGTGGCCCAGGAAGCTCCTTTGCCTGACCATTTGTTGGAAATCCAAAGAAACAATACGCGTTATGTACGGTTTTAGTTTTATAACCTGCCATGGAATGTAGCGGTAACTTGCTATTGAACATGGTAGCTATAGTAGACATACAATAATGGTTGTATGCTAGCTAAGATTAATATCGTACTTTCGAAATATTTTCTGCACTATACATTAATAATAATATCAAAAGGATTTTTGTGTATCAAGCATGTTTGACTATCATAAGTAGAAATCTCCTCCAATTGTGCATTTGCGTTGTGTGTGTGGCGGGATTCCTTATGGTGGTTTCATTTTCCAAAAAGCATTGCAGATTTCTTTTTAATTCCTTTTGTTATTTTCGTTCAAAACTATTTTCGTTTTCTCACACCAGTCTCATGACTGACCTAGAGTTTATTGTTCCCTTTCTAAACTTTGGGTCCCTACAATTTTCCACACAGGCAGCCTAGAGTTAGATTTTCAGATAATCAGCTAGTAGATGTAAATTCGGTAGCATCCAGCCTTTGGATTTAGTGATAGAATTTGTTCACTTGGACTGACCTTGCTTAATACAACTTGATGGTGGTTCGAGCTTATTGGATTGGAGATCTTTGAAGCATTGGATTGGAATACAGTTTTGGATTCTATCCTTCTTTCTATCCTTTGGAAGATTAGATTTGGTGGTATTATTCCACTGTTGTCTTGTATCTCTGATAGATATTGATGTTCATTTGTACCAATGTGTTGTATCTATTGTGTATCAATAAAGTTATTTATTTTCTTCCGCTGTGTTGTTGTACATAATGTGTTATAAGCTTCGGCGAGCCAGATTCGACGTTTGAATCTACGGCATTTGAATACGGGTGATATATTTGAATGTCAATTTTTGAAGGTCGAGTCAGGATCGTGAAAATAGATCAGAAATGATATTTTAGAGATGGGTTTCAATATTCATTATTTTTCAAATCAATGTGGAATTATATTAATTTTCTAGTGAAGAAAATGATTTATTGGGTTATAAATAATTTACGATTAAATTGTAAATAAAATGGATCTGGAATTTATATATGTTAGGGAACATATTAAAAAGTATTTTCTGGAATTTTTGTAGAATTTTTCAAACTGTTTTGATGAATATATAAAGATATTTAACATACGAGACTTAAATGTTTTATATGTTTATAAAAGGAGAATGGGTATTTTGTAAATAAATTAAAGTGTTATATTTCTGAAATTTTGGCAATGCTGTTAGAAAAGAAGAATTAGCAACCAATAAGATTTTGACAAACAAGGCAGGTTAGTTAAAAAGATTACTTAAAAAGGTTAAAAATCGGTTTTACATGCAAAATGTATGCTTCGCCACTTTCGGCACCCCGCTTCCGACTTAGACGGCTTTCGACTTAGTTCCTCTGCCTCCATCACTAATGAAACCAATGTGCATTACATCAAAGACTTGCTGCGCAGAGAATTGGAAAGAAGGCAGAAGGTATGAGGTCGAACCAGGGATTCCAAAGGGGTCGAAGCGCCGCTTTATTTTAGATAAAAATGTGCCTTCTTTGCTTTCGACCGTATAGCTTCCGACATAGCTAAAGATTTTAAAGAAATGGTTGCGCCTTTGTTTTGAGCAAACTGCTTTCGACCTGGTTGGCTTTTGACTAGGTCAATGCTTTAGAAAGAATGGTTTTAAAGAGGCTGCACCTTTGTTTTTAACTATAGGCTTTCGATTAGGTCGAAGCCTTAGCTACCGCTTCTTACCTTTCGAAGCAATGCCTTTGAAAGGGCATACTTTGTTTTATAAAACTCTGCCGCTTCTCTAATGCTTTCGGAAGGATGGTTTTGACACTATCACTTCTTTGCTTTGTTTTTGGCTTTCGAAGAGTTGCTTTCGACCCTGTTGTTGTGACCCTTATAGATTTTTGAAGATTAACCCAAAGGTATCAAAAGAGATGGTTTTAAATGGTTTCTAAAGGGTTTCCATATGTTTTAAAGTTGAACCCAAATGCTTTCGGAAGGTTCAAGGTTTTGATGCTTACGAAAGGTTTTAAGGAAGGTTTCTAAGTGGTGGTTCCCCAATGGTTTCAAATGGTTTAACTTGTGGTTTCGAAAGGTATAAAGGAAAGATTTTTCCAATGGTTTCGAAAGGTTTTCCAATGGTTTCGAAAGGCTATGTTTAAAGGTTTTAAAGATAGGATGTCCAAAGTTTTTAACTTTTGAAGGAAAAGGTATTTCAATGATTTTAAAAGGTTTATGTAATGTTTTGGAAAGGAAGGTTATGACCTTTCGGCCTAGATGAAGGAAAGGGTTTATATGGTTATGAAAGGCATACTTCCAATGGGATTGAAAGGGGTACTTTCAAAGGTTTAAAGGTTTTCATCAGGAAAGATTTGAGTAAAGTATGTATATATGTGTGTGTGTGTGTGTGTGTGTAATATGGAAAATTAATTTTGAGAAAAACGTAGAATATAAGTGTTTTCCTTGTTAAAGTTTGGTTTAAAAGGTTTTAAATCAATTTCAGATGAAAAGGTTTTCAAGGAAATTTTTGGAAAGGTATCCCTAAGTAAAATGACTCAAATATTGAAATACCAGATGGGACTGGTATAGGGTCGCGCCCCATACATTAGCTATTAGCCCTAGCTAATTTAGTCCATAATTCTAGTGTGTAGAACTTTGTCATAAGTAAGACTAAAACTATGGTTACACATAGAAGGGAATATATGTTTATATAAAGATAGGTTATTGGTGAATCAGAAAAACCATTAGGATCAAGTGACCTTGGGAGATGTTAAGTTAAGGACAAATCGTCTAGAGGTGGAGTATTTAACAGATAGTTACGGACAGACTGTCAAGTAGAGGAGTGTCTAACAGGTGTTAGATTAATTTGTTTAGATTGTCTAGTATTCCCGACTCAACCAAAGGTTAGAAGTTAGCCAAACAAAACTATAGAGTTCGGATAGATATTCCATTTATTACCTAACATGTATGTTTACACAATAATTCTTTACAGTTTTAACTAGTTTTGGTTGCTACAAATGGATTTGCAAAATCAAAAAGAGATGATCAAATACGTTCAAAATGAAGATATACGGTACAAAAAGGGATGAAAGTATGTATATGGAGATACAAGAAGAGATATATACGATAGAGACAAGACGAAGGTGACAACAAAGTTTTATTCATCACAGATAAATAAATTACATTCATCACAGCTCAAATCAAAACAATTCATATCATAAAGCATCACACATCAGGGATATAAAACAATTCAAAGCATTTTATACATTCCAAACATCCATAAGTAAGATTAGTTAGTCGTCTGATTAATTTAAATCAGATTAATCACTAATCCTGGTTAATTAACATTAATTAATTACAAATTAATTAACCTTTAATAAGAAATTAATTAACCTTTTATTATCAATTAATTGTCCTTAACTAATAATTAAATCAACCTTTAGTCATTAAATAATTAACCTTTAATTATTTAATTATCCTTTAATTAATTTTCCTTAATTACATTAAATGATTAACCCTTAATTAATAACCATTAATTAATAAATCTCCTTGATTGATTACCCTTTAATTAATCATTTAATTAATTAACCTAAATGGTTATGTAATTAACTTTTAATTACGTATATTAAGTAATCATCCTTTAATCACTTGATAAATCAACTTTAATCATTAATTAATTACTTTTAATTAAATAATTTTATTAAGCAAATAATTACCCTTAATTACTTCCATTAATCATTAATCATTAATTCATTGTTCTTTAATCACTTAATTCGATAACCATTTAATTATTTATTGATTATTCTTTAATCACTATATTAAGTAATTATGCTCTAATTACTTATAACATCAATTAATTATTAATCAACCTCTAATTACTTTCATCAAGTAATTAACTTTAAGTAATTAATTATCTTTTATTTAGTTACACAAAGTAATTAGCTTTTAAATTAATTACACAAAGTAATTACACTCACTTAATGAATTAATTACATCCTTTAAATCTTATTAAATAAAATAAATCATCATTAACAATTAATTAAATTTTAAAAGCCTTTAAGTAAATAAATAATCAAAACATTATTAAGATAAACCATTTATTTTTATTAATTACTAAATTAACGTTAACATTATTTAAAACATTTATTTTTTATAATTAACTACTTAAATAAATCATTTAATTTAATTTTATAAAATAAGCTAAGCATTTAACTTAACAAATTTAAGTTAAACAACTAATAACTTCCTTCAATCAAAAATTTTAAAACATTTGTCATATAATAGTTTTAAACTAGATTAAATTTAAATTCAAAACTTGCTTTTATAAAATTTAAAAACTGTTAAAACTCTGCTTCGGGTTCAACCCGAAGGAATCTCGAGACAAAATCCAAGACACTCGTGAAACCTTCCTACTTCGAGTCAATCGCGAAATCTACTCGAGTTCGACCACGGGAAAAACATTCTTCCCTAAACCTCGACAATTCCAAACGCCCAAATGTGCACCGTGCACATGCACAAGACGCCGAAGTCACGGCAATCAACGCTGCCACCTCCCTAATGTCGTCGGTGATCGACACGACGATCCACACCACCCAGTTCGATCAAATTCATCAAAAATCAAAATTTAAGCTATTCGACCAACTTTCTGAAAATGAACCCGATGACCAAATTGCCTCGCCTCCGCCACCAAAGACCACCGAAGGTCATGCAAACCACACCAGAGATGCACCATGAACCCAATTGACGATCCCCTTTGGTCCGATCAACCATGATCTGCCATTGTCATCGCAAATGTCTCGTGAACTCGGCCAACCCAAACAGCTCCTAGAACCCTAGTCCGACGTCGATCAACTACCTCGACGATCGGAAAAATCCCAGACCATTTTTCCTCCACTCTTCATGACACCTACTTCCTTCAGGAACAAGCACGCCTCCTAGCTTATCGTCTATCGCCGTGAATTGACAGAGATTCGAAAACCGTTCAACTCCAAATTTCTCCACATTTAATTGCTTAAAAATTATGAATTTATTATTAAAAATCAAGGTTCAAGAAGACGAACAGGATCATATAATCAAAAATCCAATTTTAATCAACTAAATTTTTGACAAGATTTGATTTTTACTGGGTTTTTACCTTTCCCAGTAAACCCATTCATTTTTTATACTTAAAAGTATTTTTAAAATTTAAATCTTGATATTTAAATTTTATCTTATTCAAGCATCAAATTCTAAAAGAGATTGAGGAGTAAGATATGAGTTTTGAAATTAATTTATGCCTGTAAGCTATAAGCAGAGGCATGTACAACCCTGCACACACACACAACTACCTATATATACAACATGTAGGCATTTTTTTATTTTTTTTATTTTACACAATCATTCAGGCAAATATACATCATAATTTCAAGTACAAATCCAAACACTAAGATATAAAACAGGTTAAAGTGGTTTGCTCACCTGGATGGTTTGAAAGCAGAAACAGGTTTTTGCTTGGAATGTTGAAAACTGGAGCATGGTTTTCAGTTTGAAAACTGGGAACTTTTGAATTTATGTTGAGTTGAAGCTTTGATCTTTGCTTCAGGTTGAACTTAGACTTGAATATAGATCCATGAATTGCTGAGATGAATTGTTTTTCTGGATTTTATTTTGATCTATGGCTTGCTTTTGTTTTCTGATTTGTTGAGTTGCTTCTTGATTTTGATTTTAAAGAAAAACTGGAATAAGTGTTTAAGTTGTTTTGTTTTCTCTGGTTACAGCTTACAGTTTTTTTTCAAACTAAGGTTGTTTGATTTTATTTTTATTTCTTTTGATTTTTCCTTTTGAATGGTGGAAGGAGAAATTCAGAAATGAATGTAAAAACTGGAAATGAATTTTTTTTCTAATATAATATTTAAATTATAATTTTTTTAAAGAAGCAAAAATTGCCATTTGTCAATAAGGCTTACATTTGTTAATCTATATAGTAACTTATCTCACATTTGTTAAAGCATATTTTTTCTATCTTCCAAATGTCATAGATTTGTGTTTTTATGTAAAAATCCTTAACTTTAATTAATTTATAAATTTTATCTTAAACCCTTATGTTATTATAATTTACATTTGTTCATTCACATTTTTTTTAAAATATTTACACATGTCTTTTATAGGTATTTATGTTTTAAATAAAAAATTTATATCTTATTTAAAATTTAAATAATCCACTTCCTTTTACATACATATTTATATCTTCAAAGAATATGATTTAAAATCAATTAAAAATTAATAAATAAGTGTATTTATTTGAATTTAACTCTTTAAATAGCCTTCGTAAATCAATTTCAAAACAAAATTTTCAAATCATCATATCATAAATACAAAACAAAATTTTCTATTAGTATTAATTTTTTTAGAGTTTCTAAATCCAATATAATTTTAAAATAAATATTGATTTATTTATATACATCTTTCTTTGTATATATATTTATATATATATAAGTCTTTCAAAAATAAAAAATTTAACTTTTCAAATAGCTTTTGAAAATTTCTATATTAAATTCAAAACATAATTTTCAAACTACATATACACACATATATATATACTAAAATTTAGAAAAAAACTTTTAAAATAGAGTATTAAATTTAGTTTATTCTTCAAAATATCTATTTTAGAATTTCAATTCCAAATTCAAATTAAAAATCCATCTATATACATGTATATAAATAAACAACATATGTCTTTATTTATCTTGGAAAAATACAATTTAATTCAAAATTTTAACCCAAAATTTATATTAATTATCAATTCAAATTTGACTCAAAAATCGAGAATGTTACAGATTCCCCCCTTAAGAAAATTTAGTCCCCGAAATTTGCTAGGCAGGGAGACAAACAAGGAACAAATAAGTATATCAAAGATATAGCTTTCCAGATCAAACAGAATATCTATTCTGCATTTGGCTTACCAAATCAGAATATCATCAATAAAGATGAGAACGATCTCATTAAATACTACACAGGATACTCAGGTCACCAGATCTACGAAATAAGCAGGGGCATTGGTTAGTTCGAAGGATAACTAACCGTTCGTAGAATATGTCTAGACCCCACAGAACAAATAATGGATACAATTTAATTTAGCTTTATATTTAATTAACCAATTTATTCCAAATAAATTTCAAATTTATTAAGTTTAAAACGGAAAAATTGATAGAAACTGATAATTAGAATATGAAATGGAAACTTATCTTCAATAATTCGCAGGTCCACCATTACACCAAAGCTCTTTCTTATAGCTTCCACGAAGCCATCAAAGAATTGAAAGTGAACGATGATCAAAGAGATTGATAGAGAAAATTGTTTCCTTTGTTCCAGGGTATTGACCAATTGTATTGGTACTTCCCTGTCCCCTACATCGTCCTCTTCTTGCACTCATACTCACTATCAGTGGATAGTAAGAGAATTTACAGAGGCACGCAGGCGGATATCTTAGGGATATACTCATTCTAGGGCATTTTAATCCCTATCTCTAATGAGTCACTTAATGTGCTATACTCCTGAGCTAAAGTTGTGATGACCCAGAATTTTGGGCAATATCAATTTAATAATCTTTATTAATAATTAATTTGGCTTGATAATTTTCTTTTATAATTATTTTAAATGGGCAGGTTTATTCTTTTCAAAGCTAATAAATATGTAATTGGTAAAAAAAATTCAAACCTAATACAAATGTATTCTATTTATATTATATATATATATATATATATATGTATGTATGTATGTATATTGTAAATAGGATGTCTTTAATTTTAATAAAAGACATGTTTTCAAATTGTAATATATATGTATGTATATATTGTGATTTGAAATTATGTTTTAAAATTAAATATAATAATTTTCAAAACCATATTGAAATATTTTCTATTTATAATGTATATAAGAATCTGTAACATTCTCGGTTTTTGAGTCAAATTTGAATTGATAATTAATATAAATTTTGGGTTAAAATTTTGAATTGAATTGAATTTTTCCACGATAAATAAAGACATGTGTTGTTTATTTATATACATGTATATAAATGGATTTTTAATTTGAATTTTGGAATTGAAATTCTAAAATGGATATTTTGAAGAGTAAATTGAATTTAATACTCCATATTTTAAAAGTTTGTTTTCTAAATTTTAATATATACATATATATATGTATGTATGTATATGTAGTTTGAAAATTATGTTTTGAATTTAATATAGAAATTTTCAAAAGCTATTTGAAAAGCTAAATTTTTTATTTTAAAAGACTTATACATATATATACATATATATAAAGAAAGATGTATATAAATAAATAAATATTTATTTTAAAAATTATATTGGATTTAGAAACTCCAAAAAAAATTAGTACTAATAGAAAATTTTGTTTTGTATTTATAATATGATGATCTAAAAATTTTATTTTGAAATTTATTTACAAAGGCTATTTAAGGAGTTAAATTCAAATATATACACTTATTTATTAATGTTTAATTGATTTTAAATCATATTCTTTAAAGATATAAATATGGATGTAAATGGAAGTGGATTGTTTAAATTTAAAATATGATATAAAAAATTTATTTAAAACATAAATACATATAAAAGACATGTGTAAATATTTTAAAAAAATGTGAATGGACAAATGAAAATTATAATAACATATGGGTTTAAGATAAAATTTATAAATTAATTAAAGTAAAGGATTTTTACAAAAAAACACAAATCTATGACATTTGGAAGATAGATAAAATATGCTTTAACAAATGTGAGATAACTAACTATATAAATTAACAAATGAAAGCCTTATTGACAAATGAAAATTTTTGTTTCTTTAAAAAAAATTATAATTTAAATATAGTATTTGAAAGAAAGCCATTTCCAGTTTTTACATTCATTTTTGAATTTCTTCTTCCACTATTCAAAAGGAAAAATCAAAAGAAATCAAAATAAAATCAAACAACCTCAGTTTGAAAAAAAACTGTAAGCTGTAACTAGAGAAAAACAAAACAACTCAAACACATAATCTAGTTTTTCTTTAAAATCAAAACCACGAAGCAACTCAACAAATCAGAAAACAAAACAAAGCCTCAGATCAGAAGAAAATCTGGAAAAACAATTCATCTCAGCAATTCATGGATCTAAATTCAAGTCCATGTTCAACCTAAAGCAAAGATCAAAGCTTCAACTCAACATAAATTCAAAAGTTCCTAGTTTTCAAACTCAAAACCATCCTCCAGTTTTCAACATTCCAGGAAAAAACATGTTTCTACTTTCAAACCATCCAGGTGAGCAAACCACTTTAAACTGTTTTATATCTTAGTGTTCGGATTTGTACGTGAAATTATGATGTATATATGCCTGAATGATTGTATAAAATAAAAAAATGCCTACATGTTGTATATATAGGTAGTTGTGTGTGTGCAGGGTTGTACATGCCTTT
Source organism: Allium cepa (assembly GCA_030765085.1). Classification (NCBI taxonomy): domain Eukaryota; kingdom Viridiplantae; phylum Streptophyta; class Magnoliopsida; order Asparagales; family Amaryllidaceae; genus Allium; species Allium cepa. The sequence goes on from CM060930.1 coordinate 129,317,041, forward strand.
GCTTATAGCTTACAGGCATAGATTAATTTAAAAAACCCAAAATCTTACTCCTCAATCTCTTTTAGAATCTGATGCTTGAATAAGATAGAATTTAAATATCAAGATTTAAATTTTAAAAATACTTTTAAGTATAAAAATGAATGGGTTTATTGGGATAGGTAAAAACACAGTAAAAATCAAATCTTGTCAAAAATTTTAGTTGATTAAAATTTGAGTTTTGATTATATGATCCTGTTCGTCTTCTTGAACCTTGATTTTTAATAATAAATTAATCATTTTTAAGCAATTAAATGTTGATAAATTTGGAGTTGAACAGTTTTCGAATCTCTATCAATTCACAGCGATAGACGATGAGCAAGGTGGCACGCTTGTTCCTGAAGGAAGTAGGTGTCATGAAGAGTAGAGGAAAAATGGTCTGGGGGTTTTCTGATCGCCGAGGTAGTTGATCGACGTCGGACTAGGGTTCTGGGAGTTGTTTGTGTTGAATATGCGCTTATATGTTTTTGTTTGATGATAATAAACATATATATTCATTTAAATGTATTTGGTAATGTACTATTTTGTTTTTCATAGATTAAATAAATATTTGTTGAATAAAATAAATTACACAGAATTTGAATTCAAACAGATATTTTATTCAAACAAATATTTATTACAATTTTGAATAATACAAATTCAAGCTCTCACTATACATATACAATTTTGATTCTAATTACATCACAATTCAGTTTACATAATTTCCTCACTACATATCACTCACACTCGTAGTTTATCTTCAACTACATTCCAGTTAGAATCGAGCACCTGAGCAATCTGCAAAAATATTCACTAACGCAGTAAAATTGAAAAAGAAATATTTTTGCAATATAAAATAAAATATGGATTTTAGAAAATATTATTTGCCCCAGTTTTGGGTTGTTCGTCATCATTCACATTTGAATTCATCATACACGAACAATGTGACATGCACATTGTATCACTGTACATGCCACAAGGCCGTGCACATCAATATACACTTGATAATGCTACAGGGACAGGTGAGCACAGGTCAAACCCAAATTAATAACCGGGTTCAACTCACGTGCAATATATTTAAAATCACGACACGAGAACAAGGTCAAATCCGAGTTTTGAAACTGGATTCAACTCAAGTGAAATTTCAAAAATCAACAGCAACATGAAACCAAACAGTCAAGTTCAAGACATATCAATGGAAATAGTGTGGCTGAGAACTGATACAAGCAAATCATAGAATTGCATCAAAGCACATGAATGCAAAGACCAGTGATGCAAGCAATGACCAGATCAAAGAGCAAAATGATAATAATGCAGACCTGGGTGAATCATCTCAAGTTCAATATCCAAGCAACAATGAAAAGTAAGGAACCAAATACTCAAGACAACATGAAGTGGACAGCACCAATTCAGTGCAAAAGACAACAAGTTCAGCTACTTAATGCAACACAGTGGCAACCACAAAGTGCAGACAAATGCACAATTCAAATCAAAACAGCAATGCATGCAAGTGCAGATCAAAGTGCAACAGAAAATCAGTGCAACCTGAAGTCAAGACAACATGAAGCATGCAAGCTATTGCACAAGATATAGAGCCACAACAACTCCAACAGTGAAATACACATGAAGACCAACAACAAACCCAAATGAAGACCACAAGTATACAACAACTCCAGCAGTGATAGTGAAATATGCAAACTGACTCGAAGATTGCCACCAACATAAGCAGCAAAAATGAAGACCACTATGCAGTAGACATGAATGCAACTTGACTATCAAGACTCGGTAAACAACAACAATATCAAGTATCATGATACAGCATCAAGACGAGTCAACGATCAGAATATATGAAACACGGAAATCATTCATGCAAGCTACAGATATATGGCAATGCACAAACGAGTATGCTAAAACAAAATCTGGTTCAAACCAATTGCAAACAACATGATTGTCACAAGTAAGTAACGGCATAGCAACTGCCACAAGACCACAATAAAGTTGTACAAGAATACCAGAGACTACAAAGTATGGAGTGTGCAAGTGCAGACCAACCAGAAATTCAAGGCAACAAAGACCAAGAAATGAACAACTCAAAGCAACAGTCAACGGGCCAAAAGCTCAAGTACACCAGTGACAGAGTGACGCAATGCAAGTTCATATGGACAGCAAACTACATGAAACAAACAGCAGACAACAAGACAAGTGCATGACAATGTTGAGCAACACAATTTCATGACAACTAGAGTACGACTACAAAGAACAATCATGCCAAAAGTATGGTTACAGCATCAAGGCGGTCAAGGCTAAAATCAATCAAGTGCCAAAGAAGTCAATGCCGTGTAAATCAATGCTACAGGGATGTTAGAAGTCGAACAATGCAGACGTACGATAATCAAGTGTGTGTAATTTTTTGAAAAAGTCAAAACAAACAAAAGAGGAAAGTTTTTGCCGTATGACTCAAGAAGAAAATCGAACGTTTCAAAATCAAGACCGTGTGCATCAAGTAGTTGCAAATATCAGGAAAGCCGTGCGCATCAGGCGATCAAAAAATTAGGGAAGTGTAAATGAATACGAGCAAATTCAAGTGACTCGAATTCATATAAATACCAAACCCAAAATTCATCATCGGCATCGAGTTCGAATACGAGAAATCATAAAAGCACAAATAGGGAAATTACATACCGAAGCAACAGTGAACTCGATCAAAGGAGCAGCTGCGAACGAGCGCAAGCAACACAAACCAGAGAATCAATCATCAGAGAAGCCGCGAGCAAGAGCAGCACCAGAAAATCGAATTTGAAGAAAGCCCCAATTTGGATCGATAGCACAAAACCCTAATTGTTGAAGAGGAACAAACAAGAATAGAGAGCCGACATTGATAAAAGAAAATAACAGGGCCGCGTTTTTTTTCTTGAGTGATAATACATTGGGCCGGCTTGTTTTAAAATAGAGAGGCTTTAGTTTATTTGCTTTAGTTTATTTAGCAAATAGGGTTTTAGTTTAAACTGTTTTTAGTTTGTTTTAAATTTTCTTTTAAGGTTCAAATCTTGGTAAATCACCACCTAGGTTATAGGTAGTGTCAGATTGTCTAGTTAGAATTAGTTCAGTGAGCAGGGTATGCGAGTTTGCAAAACTCTATGGGTGGGAGCAAGGGTTTGCGAGTTTGCAAAACTCTATAGGCAGGAGCAGGGGTTGCGAGTCTATTAGAGTGTTTGTAAGCGGGAGCAGGGTTTGCGAGTCTGTTAGAGTGTTTGTAAGCGGGAGACTGTTTAATTCTAATAGAAATATGGGAATGCAGCAGTAGGCAGGGATTGCCGAAGCTGGGTAAATTTTGTGTGTGATTTACTTTTCAGCATATTTATTTCTGTAGTTTGTTTCTGTGTTTAAATCGAGAAAATTTGCTATAACCCTATTCACCCCCCTCTAGGGTTAATCTAGATGCTACAGTTTGGGTTGGTTGAGTTCGCGAGACATTTGCGACGACAATGGTGGATCAAGGTTGATCGGACCAAGGGGGATCGTCAATTGGGTTCAAGGTGCATCTCTGGTGTGGTTCGCATGACCTCTGATGGTCTTTGGTTGGCGGAGGCAAGGCAATTTGTTCATCGGGTTCATTTTCAGAAAGTTGGTCGAATAGCTTAAATTTTGAATTCTGATGAATTTGATCGAACTTGGTGGTGTGGGTAGTCGTGTCGATCGCCGACGACATGAGGGAGGTGGCAGCGTTGATCGTCGTGACTCCGTCATCTCGTGCATGTGCACGGTGCATATTTGGGTATCTGGAATTGTCGAGGTTTGGGGAAGAATATTTTTAACGGGGCTGAACTCGAGTAGATTTCGTGATTGACTCGAAGCAGGAAGGTTTCGCGAGTGTCTTGGGTTTTGTCTCGAGTTCCTTCGTTGTCATGATCCTGACTCGAACTTCGAAAATCGACACTTGAATACATCACCCGTATTCAAATGCCGCAGATTCAAACGTCGAATCTGGTACGCCAGAGCATATAACACATTAATTACAATAACACAGCGGAAGAAAATGAATAACTCTATTGATATGCAATAGATACAACACATTGATACAAATGAATATCAATATGTATTAGAGATACAAGACAGCAGTGGAATAATATCACCACATCTGATCTTTCAAAGGATAGAAAGAGGATAGAATCCAAAACAGTATTCCAATCCAATGCTCCAAAGATCTCCAATCCAATAAGCTCGAACCACCATCAAGTTGTATTAAGCAAGGTCAGTCCAAGTGAACAAATGCTATCACCAAATCCAAAAGTTGGATGCTATCGAATTTACATCTACTAGCTGATTATCTGAAAGTCTAACTCTAGACTGCCCGTGTGGAAAATTATTGGCATCCAGATTTTAGAAAGGGAACAATAAACCCTAGGTCGGTCATGGGACTGGTGTGAGCAAACGAAAACAGTTTTGAACAAAAACAACAAAAGGAATTTAAAAAGAAATCCGCAATGCTTTTTGGAAAATGAAACTACAATAAGGACTTCCGCCACACACACAATGGAAATGCACAATTGGAGGAGATTTCTCCTTATGATAGTCAAATATGCTTGATACGCAAAAATCTTTTTGATATTATTATTAGTGCATAGTGTAGAAAACATTTCGAAAGTATAATATTAATCTTAGTCAGCATACAACCATTATTGTACGCCTACTATAGCTACCATGTTCAATAGCAGGTTACTGTCACAATCCATGGTAGATTATACAACTAAAACCGTATAGGGCGCGTATTGTTTCTTTGGATTTCCAACAAATGATTAGGCAAAGGAACTTCCTAGGCCACATGGGTACGCCTCTGGAGGGACGCCTCGAGAACTTAACCAGTTCTCTACCAACACAAGGCTGGCTTACCTCTGTAACTAGGTAACTACTACACGAATATTCCATTCCTCGGCCTTTACCGACCTTTATCCGAGGGCCCTCAACACCAACAACCACAAAGTAATAAATTTGCAGCAACCACATAGGTTAAGCATCTGGGCTCCATACCATTATACCACCCTTTTCCAGAAGGGAATGGACATACCCTAAAGGGCGCGACCCTCATAACCTTGTTGCATCCTTCCTGTTTCGACCATTTCCGGGTTGTGAGGTTCTGATGCAGTCTCGTCCACAAAGCTACGCTTTACAAAAAAGCCATGCTTTGATCAACACATGATCAGCAGCACTTCGTATGCCACATTACCAAATTGAGAGTGTATCACTAGTAACCATCAACTACATAACCTCTGAGCTTGTACGTCTCAGAGAAGGATGTTAAGCTAAGAGAATAAATTCTCCGCCACCAAACAGAAATGTATTTGATAGAAACCAGCTTTACATCTCAAAGTGTAATGTCAGACATACATCCGTAAAAGTCTGTTTTGGGTTCGAATAGAACCAAAGGCACTTCCAAAGAAGCCCTTGCAATCCGGGTATTCACAATCCCGATCGGACTCCCCGTCACATATGGTGATCTCTATACCGGCGCGACTCAGTGCAGAGACATTCGACGGGTAATCCTTTCGTTCTCGAAAATACCCAGTCTTCACCACCGGTCTTCAAATGCTATCCATTTACATCGTATCATTATTCGGAATGGGTTATATGGCACAAAGTCCTCTCTCGGCTAAACCGAATAATGAGCACTTGTTTAAAAAATATATGGATATAGTGGGATCTCAGTTAAGTCACAACCTTTAGCCCAAAACCTTTCTAATTTTGCACTTTAATATTTTAAACAAAAAGATTCATTTCACACAGTTCACCAGTCTTTCACAAAGATTCATTCATAGTTTTCAAAAATATTTCCAATTCAAATCTTTTATACAAAAGATACACCTTTAAGATCCTATTAAATTTGAAAACCAATTTTACCAATCTTTAACAAAGATTCATTCATAGTTTTCAAAACAATTTCCATTTCAAACCTGAAATCTTTCAACAAAAACCAGAAGTTCTTTCATTATATGAAAGCCATTATCATTTGGAAAAAAAATACTTTTCGTTTCGGAAAAATCCAATCAAATATACACAAGTTATAGCCTTTAAAAGTATAATTTCAGAAAATCAGTGAACTGTCGTACCATCGGCAAGTTCTATTTGAATTAAATCCAATTCCCCAAAACAATTTTTTAAAATAGTTTTAAATTGTATAACTTGTATACCCTTTCCAAACAATAATTTCAAATAATATTTAACAAGATATAGTATATTCAAAACTAAATTTCAATTTTCAAAACTTCCCTTCCAAAGGCTTTTCATATTCAATCCAATTCCATTTTCAAAACCATTTGGATTCAAACTTCAACTTTTAAACAAAATAATACTTAGATTTCAAAATATCTGTGACTTAACCGATTTCCTTGTGAAATCCGTATTTTTGTGCGTATAGTGTAGTTCAGGGGTTTTACACAGTAGTGCAACATCATCAATCATCACAATCCAAATACAGCAATATCGATAAGCGGTATAATCCTATAACGCTTATCTTCATTCACAGATTCACAGATGAATAATATACATTCATCACAGATAAATAAATTACATTCATCGCAGCTCAAATCAAAACAATTCATATTACAAAGCATCACACACCAGGGATATCAAACAATTCAAAGAATTCCATACAATCCAAACATCCATAAGTAAGATCAATTAGTCATTTGATTAATTTAAACCAGATCAATCGCTAATCCGGTTAATTAACATTAATTAATTAACCTTTAATAAGAAATTAATTAACCTTTTACTATTAATTAATTATCCTTAATTAATAATTAAATCAACCTTTAGTCATTAAATAATTGACCTTTAATTATTTAATTATCCTTTAATTAATTTTCCTTAATTACATTAATTGATTAACCCTTAATTAATAATCATTGATTAATAAATCTCCTTGATTAATTACCCTTTAATTAATCATTTAATTAATTAACCTAAATGGTTAGGTAATTAACTTTTAACTACTTATATTAAGTATTTATCCATTAATCACTTGATAAATCAACTTTAATCATTAACTAATTACTTTTAATTAAATAATTTTCTTAAGCAATTAATTACCCTTAATTACTTCCATTAATCGTTAATTCATTATTCTTTAATCACTTAACAAGGAAACCATTTAATCAATTTATTGATTATTCTTTAATCACTATATTAAGTAATTATCCTCTAATTACCTATAACATCAATTAATTATTAATCAACCTCTAATTACTTTCGTCAAGTAATTAAGTTTTAAGTAATTAATTATCTTTAATTTAGTTACACAAAGTAATTAGCTTTTAAATCAATTACCCAAAGTAAGTATACTTACTTAATTACTTAATTACATCCTTTAAATCTTATTAAATAAAATAAATCATCATTAACAATTAATTAAATTTTAAAAACCTTTAAGTAAATAGATAATCAAGACATTATTAAGATAAACCATTTATTTTTATTAATTACTAAATTAACTTAACGTTATTTAAAACATTTATCTTTTATAATTAAGTACTTAAATAAATCATTTAATTTAATTTTAAAAAATAACTTTAGCATTTAACTTAACAAATTCAAGTTCAACAAATTATAACTTCCTTCAATCAAATAATTTAAAACATTTGTCATATAACAGTTTTAAACTAGATTAAATTTAAATTTAAAACTTGCTTTTATAAAATTTAAAAACTATTTGAAACCCTGCTTCGGGTTCGACCCGAAGGAATCCCGAGACAAAACCCGAGACACTCGCAAAACCTTCCTGCTTTCAATCAATCACGAAATCTACTCGCGTTCGACCCCGGGAAAAACATTCTTCCACAAACCTCGACAATTCCAGGAACCCAAATGTGCACCGTGCACATGCACGAGATGCCGGAGTCACGGCGATCAACGCTGCCACCTCCCTCTTGCGTCGGTGATCGACACGACGACCCATACCACCCAGTTCGATCAAATTCATCAGAAATCAAAATTTAAGCTATTCGACCAACTTTCTGAAAATGAACCCAATGACCAAATTGCCTCGCCTCCACCACCAAAGACCACCAGAGGTCATGCGAACCACACCAGAGATGCACCATGAACCCAATTGACGATCCTGCTTGGTCTGATCCACCACGATCCACCGTTGTCGTCGCAAATGTCTCGCGAACTCAGCCAACTCAAACAGCTCCTAAAACCCTGGTCCGACGTCGATCAATTACCTTGGCGATCGGAAAAACCCCTGACCATTTTTCCCCTACTCTTCATGACACCTACTTCCTTTAGGAACAAGCACGCCACCTAGCTCATCATCTATCGCCGTGAATTGACAGAGATTCGAAAACTGTTCAACTCCAAATTTCTCAACATTTAATTGCTTAAAATCATGAATTTATTATTAGAAATCAAGGTTCAAGAAGACGAACAGGATCATATTGTAACAACCCTGATTTTGGAGATTACCTGTTAATATTGAATTATAACGGTAGTAATAATTTAATATTGTAAATTAATATAAAATTGGAGAAATTAAATTGTTTATTTGGATTAAACAATGAATTTTGGAAAATTAAAATGAGAAAATAAAGTTTGGAACTTTATTTTATTGTTTGGGTTAGTAATGAATGAAAAATAATTTTTATTTATAGAAATTGCAATAATTTTATTAATTATTGTCAATTACTTCTTTTAATAATTTTTAAAGGAAGTATTTGATTTTTAAATGTTGTTTATTGAAATAAAAGGTGGAAATTGGGTTAAAAATAAGTTTTTGCTGTAAATAATGTTTTGAAATAGTTTGAAATATTTTTCTAAGTGATAAAATAAATTTTGTGGAATTTTAGGAGTTAAAACATGATTTTATACATTTATTTGGTGAAAATTATGCATTTTTGTTAAATAAAAGAATTTAATAATAAAAAATATTTTAAAAATACAAATTTATCCTTTTATATGGTAGAAAATGTTCTATTTTATATGTATACAAGTTTTCACTTTTTTTTCTTGTGTAAAACTTAAGAGAAATGCATTTTTATGTGTATATGTGATATGTACAAATTAATTTGTTCAAGTGTTGATTTTAACTTAGCCTAATTTGTTTTTCTCTAGTTTGGGTCCAAAAGCCCATTAGCCAACTAAAACCAGGAAATGAGAAAGAAGAGAAACGATTTTCTTTACGTACTTTTTCTCGTCTTCTCCAGAAAGAAGAATAGAAACAATAATACAAACCCTACCATTTTTCAAACCTAAGCCTTCTACTCTCAAATTCCTTCAATTTAATTGTTGTTTCAATCAATCTAAAGAGATTCAACAGGTAATCAACTCCAAAATACAAATAATTTCATCAAAATCTAGTTTTGAGATTTGGGTTGTATGTAATCTCTTCTTTTGGGTTTGCACGGCTTTTTCTTTTGTTTCTACAGGTTCTTGAAGCCGAATCCATCTCAAAGCTCCATTCTTTTTACTTAAATCCGGGTATTTTGATAAATCAGTAAGGTGAGAACAATATCTCACGAATACTAGCTAAATTGCGTGTGAAATTGCTTGAATTGGCTGCATATGTAAAAGTTAATTCAATGTATAGTCTATTTTCGTTTCTGGCCTAAAGTGCCCACTTTGGCCATCCATAACTTTCATCTCAGGCAACGAAATGCTGCCGGATCTTTTTCTGAGTCAATTTTATTTGTTAAACTTCATTTCTGCAAATTTTGGTTGAATAATATGGTATTTTGAGTGTTCAAATCGTCACTGCAAAATCAATGCACAGCCTGCAATTCTGCGCACTTTTTGTTTTCTGAGTTGTTGCAAACATGGCCTGAGTCCATGTTTGAGACATCATATCTCTTTCGTTTCTTACTCAAATTGCACAAATATTTTTTTGTTTGAAAGATGAAATTCCCTACTTTCTGCGTACCAAATTACAGGTCATTCTGACATAGATAGCTTATATAAATCTGCTGTCAAACTTGGACCTGAACCATGTTTTTGCCCAGAGTCCAACAGTGAAACACTGTCTGGGTACAACTTTGAGCGATCATATCTTTCTCATAATTTATCCAAATTGCATCATTCTTTTTCTTTTTAATAGATGACATTTTTTACTATATGTTTATCAATTTTTAGCTCAATCTGATATCATTTGATCTTCTATTTTATGCCTGGAAGTTGAGTCCAGGAGTGTTTTTAGGCCTGCACATTTGGTTTTTGAACTGTCGCAAACATGGTCTGAGTCAATGTTTGAGACAGCATAACTCATTCGTTTCTAATCGGATTTGAGCGACTCTTTTTGCAGATTGAAGTAGGTGTGCTGATTTACATTTCTGTAAAATTTCATGAAAATCTGGTTTGGTTTGCTATTCCTAAACTACTGTCGAACTTGTACTCGCAGCTTGCTGTAATTCAGTATTTTAAACTTTGTTTTGGTCCGACTTTGAAACGACGCAGATTCTTCGTTTCAAATCGGATTTGAATGTTTATTTTTGCAGACTGAAGTAGGAATGTTGAACTACATTCCTACCAAATTCCATATCTTTTGGACTCGGTTTGCAGGTCCAAACCTGCTGTCGAACTTGGGTTCGCAGCCTGTTATCACCGGGTTTTAGAATAATTTTCTGCTTTTTCTGATATTTTCCGATTTCTTTGAGATTTTTCTCTAGATTTCGTACACGGGTTTTATAAAGCATTACAAAGTGTTTTTCAAGCAAATTGACTTTTAAAATTATTATTCATATAATTTTTAAGTATTAAATTAGTTACTCCATAATAGGAGAATTTCAAATGCAATTTCTAAAGCGATTTTGAAGCGTTCCTAAAACTCGTTTTCTTCAATTTAATTTCTATATAAAACACACAATTTTGCACTTCGAGCGAAGAGAGAGGAGAATTAAATGATTAGATAAAACGCGTGCTATGAACACGTGCGTTTATCTTTTCAGTTAATTCCTAATCTATTCGTTTGATTGTTTTGACCTTTGGGTCTGGTTTACCGATGAGATGAGGTAAACTTTGTACTGCTTTAAGTGTGGAATTGACTAACGGTTAGTAAATCGTTTAGTGTTAACGTGTGGTATGGGACACACGTTAACACTTTTCGGGTTCCTTTCCGAGAGTTTGTGACACATATTGCCAGTTAGTGGTGTCCAGTACTGGGCCTCCGGACCTTCGCCACTACGGTTTGTTGCCTTCGGGTTTGTGCCTTCGGGTTTGTTGCCCTACAGTATCGCTTTTGGAGTTGGTCCTTCGTCACCGCTCGAGAGATACTTGGGTTTGTTGCCTTCGGGTTTGTTGCCCTATAGTATCGCTTTTGGAGTTGGTCCTTCGTCACCGCTCGGGAGATACTTGGGTTTGTCGCCTTCGGGCTTGTGGATCCTTGTTTATACAGTACTGAGGACGTGCATCTTTTGTTTCATTGATATTTATATTTCCCTAGAGTATCGCCTTTCGGAGTAGGTCTTTTGAACCACTCGATACATAGCGATTACCTTGTGGAAACTTGTGTTACCTTCATTGGTATTTGTTATTTGCCTTTTTGGCTTGATTTGGGATATTCATATCCTTTGTTTATTGAGTTGCCGATGATATGAGGCTTGTTATGATTCATCTTTTGTAGATGATTGAGTTATCTCTTTTAGAGATTTTTGTGGTACTTTATGACCTTGCATGTTCATTATTATTTAGCTTGTCTAACTGATTTGTTTAGCTAGACTGACCCGTGTATTTTATACTCGGGTCAGACCGAGGTGTTTCAGATTAGGTACCTTTGGACTTAGCCTATTCTGCTTCCGCGTGGACTATTCTGCTAGCCTCTTTTGTTATACTTTTTTGTGTAGTCCCTCTTGGTTGTAACTCTGATATGTATATTCTTTTGACTCGCCTGTATATTGTTGTTGCTATACCACTTGACATGTATCATTTTGTATACTCTGTGATGTATCTGTATATGTGTATATGTATGTGATGATCTACTGTTCTGTGATGTGGTTTACATTTGAGTTATTATATTTTGTTCTGTTAGATCTTATAGCCATTATAGTTTTGTATTAAGTATATATTGGATATGTCGATCCACATAAAAAAAATGCTACATTTATCGACGTATTCAATAGATAGTTAAGACAAGGCTATAGATGGTCGCTCCTATCCAGCTCTATTCTCCGTATTAGCAGCCGGTATTACCTTGTAATACTCTTTGCTAATGTGGGTCTCGGAGTGGGGCGTTACAGCTTGGTATCAGAGCTAAGTTCAAAACAAAATATGATAAACACAGAACAGAAACACATATTATAGTACATCCAAGTATAATACAAGTGATAACATAGTTTTCCACTATCGTATTCCTCGATCGTGCCTTTAGTCTTTTCATTTCCTTTGAATGGATAATAAGTTTGAAAACATTATAAGGGTTTTACATATCACTATTTTTTTTTAAAAAAAAGTAGTAGAAATTAGACCTAAGATGGCTTAGTTTTAAATTATGTGTTTTAAACCTTAGTGATTAGAGTTGCGCAGCGGAAATGGTGTGACCGTTGTCGCTGGACACATTAAATGCTTTGTTTTAAGTAAATGCTTGTTTGGTTGATAATTGCATGAATGTGTGTTAGCATAGTAATTGTTGAAATAATATTGAGTAGGTGATATAATTGAGAGTTAGAAACCTACTCAATGTAAATGATAAGAACTTGCGGTGTCTTCAAGTTGTAGCTACCGCAAGAATTATTAGAAAGATTAAATTTTGAAAATGAAATTTAATCCATAAGTGGTATTTAACCAAAGGTTAAAATGGAATAAAAATTTATTGTTTAAGAATTTCATGGATGCATTTTAAAGAAGTGAAATTAATAAAAGAATTATTATTTTTTGGAAAGAAAGCATCCATGTGAATAGAAAATGTTTCTAACAAGAGATATACTTATGTATATAACTTGATTGTTTTATGAATTGATTATAAGGTGGTATAATTAGAAAATGTTTTATGTTTTGAAAATAAACATTGTTACAACCAAGTTTAAGATTTCTTAAGAAATCAAAATAGTTTTTATAATTTCTTGTGTCAATTGGCTAATAAGTTTTTAAGAATTCTGGTCGATGCGTCTGATCAGCGTTATCGATAGGGATTCCTAAACGCTTGCGAGGTGATGTGATACATGCTTTTGAAATGACAATAAATAATATTTACTAGTATGGATATTGAATGCAAAAATATATAGATATTGCAAAGATTTTGAAAATTCTAAATTGCCATTTGAGATAAGTATTTTATATACATACTTAAGGACTTGTGAAAATAGTGTGACATAAAGGGCAATGGAGAGGCAATGTTGATCTTGGTCAACTTTGCAGTCCTTGATAATGTCATTCACTATAAATGTATTAGTTAGATGTTATCATTTTAAAAACTGATAACTGGAAAATCTGAATAGGGTTTCATTTAAATAAATTGTATTCATTATTGGGTATAGTAATTGTTTGTGAAATTTTACATACGTGGAAAATTTAGAATGCTTAAGTAAGCTTTTGGGGAAAGAATTTTGGAAAATATTACCTTATGGTAATTTATTTATATGGCCAATAATTTTAATTAAGGAAATACCTTAATTGGATGAAACTATCATGTGATAGTGATTAATAAAACAAAGTATTCAAATTAAGAAAATGAATTGTTTATAAATCTAAAATATAGATTGGAATGAGGTTTAGTAAAAAGTAAAAGGATAGTTATGAAGATTAGTTTAAACATTTAATCATTTGATTAATAACAAGTGAAAAAAAAAGTATGCCTCCGGGAAAATTTAAGAAAATGCTAATTTAGTGCTTTTGAATTAGCATGAAATTTAATAAGGAGCAAAATCCATTAGAGTAAGTTTGGTTTTGAATTTAAATAGTGTTAAAAACTTGTTAATTATGTATTTGTAAAGTTCAATTGAAAACAAGTTTTAATTAAGTATCAAACTTGGCTAGTTCTAAGTGATAATAAAATAAATGTTTAGCTTTATGGATCAAGTGAAAATTGAATATAAAAGATTCATTTATTATAAAATGCAATTTTTTGTGAAAAGCTAGAAATAATAATAAATAGAGCAACAAGATAAGATTTCTTTTTAATTGTGAAAGAAATTTAAAAATAAAATCAATATGTAATTCCAAAGTCTAGTTTGGATAGATAATTGTTTCTTACTATTGTAAGAAAGTAAGTATTTTAATTAAATTATGGGTCTTCTTTCAAAAGACTTTGTTTGTTAATTGAGAAAAAGTTTTCTTTGTAAACCATTTTGAAAGTTTGTTGTATGTATTATAGTGTAATTCTAGATGTCTTGGCTTTTCGGAGAAAAGGATCATGTAATAAATGTTTTAGAGAAAAGATTTTTGATCTTAAATTATGTAGTTTGGATTTAACAATGATTTAAAAATTTTGACAATTAAAGGTCTTGTGTCGGAAAATTTTAATTGAAAAGTGATATTTTAAAACAGCAATAACTTGTGATTTACATATCCAAATGGGTCCATTCTTTTTGCAAAAGAGAGTACTTTCAGTAAGCTAGAAATCATCTTTATGACATTTTTCAAAATTATGCAGTTCGGTTATTCAAAAAACGAGTTGAAAACTGATGGACATCTCTGTCCTCTTTTATAATTTCTGAGTTTAAAGCTGAAAGTAAATTGAGCATAACTTTCAAAGCGTAAATCCGATTTTGAAGATCTTTATATCGATGGAAAGCTTGGACTGAGTAGAATAACTTTTATTTTATGAGTATTTTTAGATTATGGGTTTTACTATGTCAAAAGCCTGAGTCTTTGTAGCAGGCCTGAATTTGAAATTTTGAAGTTTTGAGTTGTGTTTTATTTTAAACTATGATTTTAATGCTTCATATGTTTTTTTGGCATGGCCGACGGTTTTATAGTGGAACGACCACTTTTATTACGAACGTAATAAGGTTAAAGTACAGGAGTAAGGTAGAGGCACCTTAGCTACTATGTATGTGAAATAAAAATAAAATACAGCACAGGAGTATGACAGATACGTCATAACTACTAGAAAAAATAACACGACTAGTCCTCCTCAGCAGAGGAAGAAAAACCCTCTCCCACAACAACATTGGAAGAAATCAGAGATCCATCCTTAACAAGTCCAAAAAAGGGACGAAATAGCACAGCAAGGGAAGGATCATAACAGTCAGAGCCAGTAGAGTATACAAAGGATCGATCCCAGGCAGAATCAGCAAGAAGAACAGAATTAATCTCAGCATACGAACCATCCATGTCTAGAACCAAGGAATCACCAGAAATACTATAATAAAGGCATCGAAGATCCAATAAATCATCAGAGACATATCTAAAATATGAGTTATCCACGGGGTTGAATCTCATATCAGAACGACAATCAACCCAACAATGTTCAGTCTGAGCCCAAACAACATGCGGCAAAGAAAGAACCGGAACAGCAGGGGGAACTGGAGGAACATCACCAGGATCAGGGGAAACAGGATGCACTAAGGAGAGGGATGGTCCAGAGACAGCAGCAACCAGAGTGGCTTTGGGAACCCATTTCCTTAGTGGAGGACGAGGCAGAGGGATCTTAGGTGCAGCAGCAGGAACAACAGAGCGTACGCAATCAGCTTCAATATGCCCAAAAGAATGACAGGAGGAACAAATGTCAGGGACCCATCCATAACGAACGCGAACATCCACCACATGACCAACGGCTAGCTGGACAGGAATAGATGTGGGAAGAGGCTTATCGGGAGTAATCTCAATCAAGGCCTTGGCGAATACAAGCTTATCACGCGCAACCGTATTAGTGTCAAAACATTTCAATTTTCCAATATTGCACGCAAGCCAATTCAAGCCTAGCAACGGCTGTAAAGCAGATGGAATTTGGGAGAAATAAACCCAAACAGGGACAGAAAAAACTTGCTCACGAACACTAGCTACCGTCGGAGACCAGGGGGTAAGAATAAAAGGCTGTCCGTCAAAGAAGGAAGGCTCAGACTCTAGAACACGACAACGTTCGTCAGAGGAGGAGAACAATAGATAGTACAAGGAATCAACCATCTTAACTTTAAGCCCACCCTGAAGTCTCCAGGCCCTACGACAGACAGCTGCCACATCATGAAGACGATGTTTAGGGTCCAGAAAGAATCCAACAACATATCCTGACCAAAAATCCATTCCAGCTTGTATAACACAGGGGGGAGGGATCATCACTCCATTTTCCTCAACGATATCAAACTCAACTGCTTCATAAACTCCCGCATTACGTGGCATGGATGTAAAAAGTGATGACCATGTTTTGGGTACAGGCGAGCTAGGAACAGCAGGGCGACACTCAGGCATAGCCGAAGGGGAAGCCATACAATTAGCACCTTAGAATCCAAAGCATTTAGACCCGAAACACAACCGAGCCTATCAACAACACTCTCATCAGAGACCGACGAAAGCTGGATTGTCGACTTAACAGGAAACAACGTTATAGAAGACACAGATGAAAGCCCGGCTGCATCAGCTCGAGCAACACTAGAGCAAGGGCGGGAAGTTGGAGCAGAGGGAGACAATTCAATAGCGTGAAGGGGAGGAAAATCTTGGGGAGAGAGCAAGTCAGGACGAGCTTTAACTGCGTCCATGGACCTGAAACAGCGGCCAGAGCGTGTTGAGGATGGGGAGGGGAGACGCAGAGATTTAAGAACGGGAGGGGAAGAGGGCATGAGGGGGACGTAGAAGCGTAGGGGCGCGCAAGATGACAGTCACGAAGAAAAAAGGAACTCGCGACAGCGAAAACTCCAGTAGGCCATTAAAGCGTTTATAAGTGCATGCTAATATATTTCAATAAGTTAAGTGCAGGTGCAAGAAGATATTTGAACAATTAATTAGCAAAATAGTAAGTATAAAAGTAAGCATGCTCAAATGCTAAAAATGAAAGGTATGAATTGCTATGTGTTTATGTATTAAATATATATATTATGTTCTGACCTTTTGGTCGATGTATATCTATAATTCATATTTATGAAATTGTAAAAGGCTCTCCATGCAAAGGAGAATCTGCTGAATTTTTCGACAAATTAAAGACTTAGAAAAATTTTGAGAAAATTTAATTAGTGAATATTTAGAGCCATCGATGAAGGATCTAATAAGTGACCTTTTTAAATCATGAAGTAAAATGGTTTAAAATTTTGATAAATTAAGTGGAAAAAAAATTACTTATTGCAGTATATTTATTTTTGGAATTAGAGTATGGAACAACTCTAATTTAATTTACTTTAAATTTAAAGTAAAGATGATTGAATTGAAAATTTAACTAAGAGACTTTAAAAAATTTCAAGTATTGAAATTTGAGTTTTGTGTATAAAAGAAAATGGACTTGAGTGAAAACTCTTATAACAAATTTTTGAGAAAATTTCTTGCAATCCATTCATGTGTGTCTTGCCTTAGTGGGATTTTTGTGATGACTTGCATTCATGCAGTCATGTGTTATGGTGGTAGCTTGAATACCACCTATCTTTTGTTGAATCCTCTTTTGATGATTGTGCTTATTTGTGTTACTCCTTCAAAAGAGTCAGGTGCATTTCAGTATATTGGAAAAGTTGGCTCCTAGTTATATAGGACCATCTACTATTATTGAACGCCTTAGTTTAATTGCTTTCATGCATCAATTTCTGTTCAGTTTTGGGTATTCATGATATGTTCCAGGTACCCCAATTTTGTTGTACCTTCGAGATTTAATCTCGATTGTTAATTATCTTATGTTGCATAATCACGAGTCTCACCGACTTGTGTATTGTGCCGAATTCTAATCGTGTAGTTGTTTCGAAGATTAAACACCTTCGAAATATAATGTTCCGCTTATGAAATTCTATGGTCTGCTAGCCCTAAGTATTGTACTTGGAAAAACATAGAATTAAACGAGCAATCTTACCTTGGTTTTCTATCATCTTGTGTTGAGGGCGAGAATTTTTAAACTCGAGCTTATCTATCTTCCTTTGATTGATGAAATAATTATGTTGAATATAAACTCTTCTCTAAAAATTGCGTGGACGCAATTTTGTTAAGGGAGAGAGTCTGTAACAACCCTGATTTTGGAGATTACCTGTTAATATTGAATTATAATGGTTGTAATAATTTAATATTGTAAATTAATATAAAATTGGAGAAATTAAATTGTTTATTTGGATTAAACAATGAATTTTGGAAAATTAAAATGAGAAAATAAAGTTTGGAACTTTATTTTATTGTTTGGGTTAATAATGAATGGAAAATAATTTTTATTTATAGAAATTGCAATAATTTTATTAATTATTGCCAATTACTTCTTTTAATAATTTTTAAAGGAAGTATTTGATTTTTAAAGGTTGTTTATTGAAATAAAAGGTGGAAATTGGGTTAAAAATAATTTTTTACCGTAAATAATGTTTTGAAATAGTTTGAAATATTTTTCTAAGTGATAAAATAAATTTTGTGGAATTTTAGGAGTTAAAACATGATTTTATACATTTATTTGGTGAAAATTATGCATTTTTGTTAAATAAAAGAATTTAATAATAAAAAATATTTTAAAAATACAAATTTTCCTTTTATATGGTAGAAAATGTTCTATTTTATATGTATACAAGTTTTCACTTTTTTTTCTTGTGTAAAACTTGAGAGAAATGCATTTTTATGTGTATATGTGATATGTACAAATTAATTTGTTCAAGTGTTGATTTTAACTTAGCCTAATTTGTTTTTCTCTAATTTGGGTCCAAAAGCCCATTAGCCAACTAAAACCAGAAAATGAGAAAGAAGAGAAACAATTTGCTGTACGTACTTTTTCTCTTCTTCTCCAGAAAGAAGAATAGAAACAATAATACAAACCCTACCATTTTTCAAACCTAAGCCTTCTACTCTTAAATTCCTTCAATTTAATTGTTGTTTCAATCAATCTAAAGAGAATTCAACAGGTAATCAACTCCAAAATACAAATAATTTCATCAAAATCTAGTTTTGAGATTTGGGTTGTATGTAATCTCTTCTTTTGGGTTTGCATGGCTTTTTCTTTTGTTTTTACAGGTTCTTGAAGCCGAATCCATCTCAAAGCTCCATTCTTTTTGCTTAAATCCGGGTATTTTGATAAATCAGCAAGGTGAGAACAATATCTCACGAATACTAGCTAAATTGCTTGTGAAATTGCTTGAATTTGCTGCATATGTAAAAGTTAATTCAATGCAGTCTATTTTCGTTTCTGGCCTAAAGTGCCCACTTTGGCCACTATAACTTTCATCTCCGGCATCGAAATGCTGCCGGGTCTTTTTCTGAGTCAATTTTATTTGTTAAGCTTCATTTCTACAAATTTTGGTTGAATAATATCGTATTTTGAGTGTTCAAATCATCACTGCAAAATCAATGCACAGCCTGCAATTATCCTGTGCACTTCTTGTTTTCTGAGTTGTTGCAAACATGGCCTGAGTCCATGTTTGAGACATCATATCTCTTTCGTTTCTTACTCAAATTGCACAAATCTTTTTTTGTTTGAAAGATGAAGTTCTCTACTTTCTGCATACCAAATTTCAGGTCATTCTGACATAGATAGCTTATATAAATCTGTTGTCAAACTTGGACCTGAACCATGTTTTTGCCCAGAGTCCAACAGTGAAACACTGTCTGGGTACAACTTTGAGCGATCATATCTTTCTCATAATTTATCCAAATTGCATCATTCTTTTTCTGTTTAATAGTTGACATTTTTTACTATATGTGTATCAATTTTTAGCTCAATCTGATATCATTTGATCTCCTATTTTATGCCTGGAAGTTGACTCCAGGAGTGTTTTTAGGCCTGCACATTTAATTTGGTTTTTAAACTGTCGCAAACATGGTCTGAGTGCATGTTTGAGACAGCATAACTCATTCGTTTCAAATCGGATTTGAGCAATTCTTTTTGCAGATTGAAGTAGGTGTGCTGATTTACATTTCTGTAAAATTTCATGAAAATATGTGTTGGTTTGCTATTCCTAAACTACTGTCGAACTTGTACTCGCAGCTTGCTGTAATTCGGTATTTTAAACTTTGTTTTGGTCCGACTTTGAAACGACGCAGATTCTTCGTTTCAAATCGGATTTGAATGATTATTTTTGAAGATTGAATTAGGAATGTTGAGCTACATTCCTACCAAATTCCATGTCATTTGGACTCGGTTTGCAGGTCCAAACCTGCTGTCGAACTTGGGTTCGCAGCCTGTTATCACCGGGTTTTTATACTTAGAATAATTTTCTGCTTTTTCTGATATTTTCCGATTTCTTTGAGATTTTTCTCTAGATTTCGTATACGGGTTTTATAAAGCATTACAAAGTGTTTTTCAAGCAAATTGACTTTTAAAATTATTATTTAATATTATTTTTAAGTATTAAATTAGTTACTTCATAATAGGAGAATTTCAAATGCAATTTCTAAAGCGATTTTGAAGCGTTTCTAAAACTCGTTTTCTTCAATTTAATTTCTATATAAAACACACAATTTTGCACTTCGAGCGAAGAGAGAGGAGAATTAAATGATTAGATAAAACGCGTGCTATGAACACGTGCGTTTATCTTTTCAGTTAATTCCTAATCTCTTCGTTTGATTGTTTTGACCTTTGGGTCTGGTTTACCGATGAGATGAGGTAAACTTTGTACTGCTTTAAGTATGGAATTGACTAACGGTTAGTAAATCGTTTAGTGCGAACGTGTGGTATGGGACACACGTTAACACTTTTCGGGTTCCTTTCCGAGAGTTTGTGACACATATTGCCAGTTAGTGGTGTCCAGTACTGGGCCTCCGGACCTTCGCCACTACGGTTTGTTGCCTTCGGGTTTGTTGCCCTACAGTATCGCTTTTGGAGTTGGTCCTTCGTCGCCGTTCGAGAGATACTTGGGTTTGTTGCCTTCGGGTTTGTTGCCCTATAGTATCGCTTTTGGAGTTGGTCCTTCGTCACCGCTCGGGAGATACTTGGGTTTGTCGCCTTCGGGCTTGTGGATCCTTGTTTATACAGTACTGAGCACGTGCATCTTTTGTTTCATTGATATTTATATTTCCCTAGAGTATCGCCTTTCGGAGTAGGTCTTTTGAACCACTCGATACATAGCGATTACCTTGTGGAAACTTGTGTTACCTTCATTGGTATTTGTTATTTGCCTTTTTGGCTTGATTTGGGATATTCATATCCTTTGTTTATTGAGTTGCCGATGATATGAGGCTTGTTATGATTCATCTTTTGTAGATGATTGAGTTATCTCTTTTAGAGATATTTGTGGTACTTTATGACCTTGCATGTTCATTATTATTTAGCTTGTCTAACTGATTTGTTTAGCTAGACTGACCCGTGTATTTTATACTCGGGTCAGACTGAGGTGTTTCAGGTTAGGTACCTTTGGACTTAGCCTATTCTGCTTCCGCGTGGACTATTCTGCTAGCCTCTTTTGTTATACTTTTTTGTGTAGTCCCTCTTGGTTGTAACTCTGATATGTATATTCTTTTGACTCGCCTGTATATTTTGGTTGCTATACCACTTGACATGTATCATTTTGTATACTCTGTGATGTATCTGTATATGTATATATGTATGTGATGATCTACTGTTCTGTGATGTGGTTTACATTTGAGTTATTATTTTTTGTTCTGTTAGATCTTATAGCCATTATAGTTTTGTATTAAGTATCTATTGGATATGTCGATCCACATAAAAAAATGCTACATTTATCGACGTATTCAATAGATAGTTAAGATAAGGCTATAGATGGTCGCTCCTATCCAGCTCTATTCTCCGTATTAGCAGACGGTATTACCTTGTAATACTCTTTGCTAATGTGGGTCTCGGAGTGGGGAGTTACACATATAATCAAAACTCAAATTTTAATCAACTAAATTTTTAACAAGATTTGATTTTTACTGTGTTTTTACCTTTCCTAGTAAACCCATTCATTTTTTATACTTAAAAGTATTTTTAAAATTTAAATCTTGATTTTTAAATTCTATCTTATTCAAGCATCAGATTCTAAAAGAGACTGAGGAGTAGGATTTTGAGTTTTGAAATTAATCTATGCCTGTAAGCTATAAGCAGAGGCATGTACAACCTTGCACACACACAACTACCTATATATACAACATGCAGGCATTTTTTTTATTTTTATTTTATTTTACACAATCATTCAAGCATATATACATCATAATTTCATGTACAAATCCAAACAAGATATAAAACAGGTTAAAGTGGTTTGCTCACCAGGATGGTTTGAAAGCAGAAACAGATTTTTTCCTGGAATGTTGAAAACTAGTGGATGGTTTTGAGTTTAAAAACTGGGAACTTTTGAATTTACATTGAGTTGAAGCTTTGATCTTTGCTTCAGGTTGAACTTGGACTTGAAGTTAGATCCATGAATTGCTGAGATTAATTGTTTTTCTAGATTTTCTTCTGATCTAAGGCTTGCTTTTGTTTTCTGATTTGTTGAGTTGCTTCGTGGTTTTGATTTTAAAGAAAAACTGTAATATGTGTTTGAGTTGTTTTGTTTTTCTCTGGTTACAGCTTACTGTTTTTTTTCAAACTGAGGTTGTTTGATTTTATTTTGATTTCTTTTGATTTTTCCTTTCAAATGTGGAAGAAGAAATTCAGAAATGAATGTAAAAACTGGAAATGGCTTTCTTTCCAATACTATATTTAAATTATAAAAAAAAATTAAAGAAACAAAAAGGCCATTTGTCAACAAGGCTTACATTTGTTAATCTATATAGTTACTTATCTCACATTTGTTAAAGCATATTTTGTCTATCTTCCAAATGTCATAGATTTGTGTTTTATGTAAAAATCCTTAACTTTAATTAATTTATAAATTTTATCTTAAACACTTATGTTATTATAATTTACATTTGTTCATTCACATTTTTTTTAGAATATTTACACATGTCTTTTATATGAATTTATGTTTTAAATAAAAAATTTATATCATATTTTAAATTTAATATTACACTTCCTTTTACATACATATTTATATCTTTAAAGAATATGATTTAAAATCAATTAAACATTATTAAATAAGTGTATATATTTGAATTTAACTCTTTAAATAGCCTTTGTAAATCAATTTCAAAATAAAATTTTCAAATCATCGTATTATAAATACAAAACAAATTTTTCTGTTAGTATTATTTTTCTTAGAGTTTCTAAATCCAATATAATTTTTAAAATAAATATTTATCCATATATATACATCTTTCTTTATTTATATATATATATATAAGTCTTTTAAAATAAAAATTTTAACTTTTCAAATAGCTTTTGAAAATTTCTATATTAAATTCAAAACATAATTTTCAAACTACATATACATACATACATATATGTATATATATATATATATTGAAATTTAGAAAACAAACTTTTAAAATATAGAGTATTAAATTTAATTTATTCTTCAAAATATCTATTTTAGAATTTCAATTCCAAAATTCAAATTAAAAATCCATTTATATCATGTATATAAATAAACAACACATGTCTTTATTTAACTTGGAAAAATTCAATTTAATTCAAAATCTTAACCTAAAATTTATATTAATTATCAATTCAAATTTGACTCGAAAACCGAGAATGTTACATCTATCTTTAAAATCGTAAGGCATTTGTATGTCATTAAATAAGGTTTTCACATCAAAACATATAAATTCTATATAAATAAGCATACCTCATCAACAAGTATATATAAACATTTAATCATTCAAAACATAGCATAATCATGCAAAATAAGTTCGGATTAACCTTAAAACCGGAAACCATAACAAAATGAGATGTAGTCATTATTCAACTTAGCTTTTTGATTAAGGATGTGAGATTTGAATAGCTTTGATTTGATTAATCTTCCCCATAGCTTTTTCTTTCTCTTGCTCTTGCTAATGGTGGCCGGCCTCAAGTTTGATAATTTTGACAAATGAAATGAATGTGTATTTTAGATTCCTAAGGATTTAAGGTATTAAAATGTTCTATTTCTATTTTACCCCTCCTCTATTTCCTAACACTTTAATTCTTTAGTTCATTCGTTTATATGGCACGACTACCCTTTAATTAAATCACAAATCTCAATCCATTAATCAATCCACATTATTTAATTTAACTAATTAAATTTCCTAAATAATGTTACTAAAAATACGGGATATTATAATCTCCTCTCCTTAAAGAAATTCGTCCTCTAAATTACGATAAGGCACACATAAAAACAATCAAAGGTAAAACATACCATTAAACAAAGCAGGATAAGTGTCTCTAATCCTGTCTCAGTCTCCCAAGTACTGTCTCTACCATCGTCACTCCAATGGACTTTTACTAATCTGACTGTCTTGTTCCTCAACTTCTTCTTATCTCTTGCGACTATCCAGATATTAGTCAAGTATGGTTCCACTACTAAATCCTCTAACACACTTGGTGTTATAGTACTGTCTGGATCCCTAACACACTTTCTCAAATGAGATACATGGAAAACATCGTGGACTCTTGCCAAACTACTCGATAACTCTACTCTGTACGTGAGTTTCCTGATCCTCTATAAAATGGGAAATGGTCCTACGAATCTTGGCGCTAACTTCCATGTCTTCCCGAACCTGATAACACCTTTCATTGGTGATACTTTGATGAAAACGCAACAGAGAACTCTAAATCTTTCCGTCTTCTAACTGCATAGCTCTTTTACCTAGACTGAGCTTCCTTCATTCTCGCCCTTATCAGCCCAATCTTCTTTGCTGCTTCTTTTACCAAATTAGGACCAAGGACTAATCTATCTTCGGTCTCTAACCAACATGCGGGAGATTTGCATGGTCTCCCATATAAAGTTTCAAATGGTGCAATCCATATGCTAGTCTGAGAACTATTGTTATATGAAAAATCGATTAGGTGTAGATGGTCTTCACATGATCCCTCGAAGTCTATTACACAAGCTCTTAATAAGTCTTCCAAAATCTTGTTAACTCTTTCCATTTGCCCATCTGTCTACGGATGGTAAGCGGTGCTCATCTTGAGATTGGTTCCTAAACTCTCCTGTAGACTCTTCCAGAACTCGCTAGTGAATAAGGAATATCTATCACTAACAATACCACTAGGAATTCCGTGTAGTCTAACCACATTTTTCATAAATAACTTAGGCAATATAGATGTCGTCCTATTTGACTTAACGGGATTGAAATGGGCATCCTTGGTCAATCTGTCCATTATAACCCATATACTTTAATTTCCTCCATTAGATCTCGGCAACCCATCTATGAAATCCATAGAAATAGAATCCCACTTCCATACTGGAATATCCAACGGCTGAAGCAACTCATTTGGCTTCTGATGCTCGGCTTTCACTTGCTGACAGTTTAAAAACTATCTCACCTATAAGCCTACATCCCCCTTCATTCCTTCCCAGAAAAAACTTCTCTTCATATCCTGATACATCTTCGTTCCTCCTGGATGAATACTGAACTTCGAACGATGACATTCCTCCAAAACTTCATTCCTTATTGATGTGCACGTAAATGTGCATATTTTTATCACCATATTTAATCTATTTAAATTAAATGAATGATCATATTGGGTATTTTAACTTGTCTTGACCAAAATCCATATTAGTTTCAAATTGTCACATTAGTTTCAAATTGTCACATATCCATCTTCATATAGGGGCAAAACAGTCATTTGTGTGCATATATTTCTTTGAGAAAAATTAATTAAAATTTTATATATAATTTTGTAGGAATTTGATCTCAAATAGGAGTGGTTTCATGAAGGAACATGCATGCACAAAGAAGAGAACATATGAAGATGAAAATAATTCAAAGTGAAGAACATGGAGGACGCCACCTACCCACCTATCTTAATGTACAAATTAGAGGCTAATGCACATGCTTATGGAATTAATGGCTTCATGTATACTTAAATGATGATTAGTAGAAGCTAATGATTACTTGGCCTCCACACTTTCTCAAGGGTAGTTTGGACATTTTCAAAATTATGGATTAGAGTTTCATGCTTGTATAAATAACACATTATATTTCATGTAATTCTCTTCCTCCTTAGTCTCTTTTAGTTTCTGTTTAGGCTCAAAATAAAACGACAAGCTCACTTTCTCTTTTCATAGCTACTTAGTCATTTTTATTTCATATAATCTTTTTTTATGCAATGTTAATTAGTGTTTTATTTTACTTACATGCTATCTTTCTTTCATGCTAATAGTGTAGATTTTATTTTATGCAATTAGATTAGTTCTCTTTTCCATTAGCTTTCATTTTTCTTTCTTTTTGCTTTCATGTTGCTAGCTACATTTGTTAATCAAATGACAAATATGAGAGGCTAAACCCCTTCAATTTAGGGGTAACGAAGCTCTCTAATTATGTAGCTTCAACTATTTGTTAATTCGTACTCTCTTTTTGTGCTTAATGATGATCAATAAAGTTTTTTATTTGTGTTCTTGCTTTGAATTCGATAGCCTATATTGTTGAACCAAATAGACTATGTTTAAACAATCACTAACACAAATGTCTCTTCATCAAAGTATGATTATGGCATAAGAAAGTGATTTGAAATTCAAATTTGATGGTCTATATTTCTAATCAATAGTTAATATGTCATACTTAAAATATGTTTCATTTTCATTGTCAAGTTTCATGAAAGTTAGTAAGTGGTTTAAAGGGTGTGTTAAAGTTTGAAGGCTTATGTTGGACTAATTAATAGCACAAATATGTCATGCTTATGTTAAACACACCAATTAAAGTACTAATGATCATAAAAGAGATATCATGATATCATGTGTTGAACTATGTGATCTAGAGAGTGGATTTGTTTTCTAAATTGTCGTTTGACTCTTATATTTGCATCTCTTTTATTTTAGTTAGTTAGTTAGTTAATTCTCTAGCTTAACTTTCATTTCAACTTTGGTTAATTTGATTGAATAGGAGATTTAAATCAACAATTTCCTGCGGATCGAGCCGTATTCGCCACGTACTACAAGTATATGTCGTGCGCTTGCGGTAATTTTTATTATAAAATTCGTTCAGCTATTTTCTAACTCAATAGACATTTAGCTGTCCGAACAAGTTTTTAGCGCCGTTGCCGAGGAATTGATCTGATTTTGATTTTCTATTCTTCGAATTATTATTTTCATTGTTTGATTTTTGTGTGTTTTTTTATATTTTGTGTGTGTTTGCAACTAAAATTTTTTTTATGTATGCTTGTTTTCAATTTGTTTGTGTGCTTTTATTCTATTTGCTTTGCGTCTCTATTTAAAAAAACATACAATTTCAAAACAAAAACGAAAATATTTTTATTTCATTTTTCTTCACAAATTTGCATTTACATTTACAATTTCAATTTGTTTTTGACGGTTTACATTGCCTACACTATTTTTGTTTCTGTCTGCACACTGTTTTTGTGCACAGCCTATACAGTTGCTATTCTACCTTTCTTTATCATCTTTGCCTCTCCACTTTTCATTAACTTGCTGTCAAATACCCCCAAACTTCATCTAACCTCTTAACTTCATCTAAACTCCTGTACAAACTCCTCTCCAAACAACCTCTGTCCAAATAAGTTGCCACTCCATTAACATTCTCCTACCACCTTACTGGCAATCACAGCAAATACATTGATACATACCCTGCCTGTACATCCCCTCTGCTACACTCCAACACATCACAACAATCTCAACACACCAAACTGTCTGCCAAAACCCTATACACCTCAACTCAACATTCCCCTGAAACCACCGATCTCCACAGTCCAACTATCCACTCACAACACAACCTCAAACTTCACCAACCCTGACAAATAACATCCCTCCTCTATCACGATACTCCATTCCTTCATCCACAACCCCTACCACACTACTGCACCATTTCAATCGCTGTCATATTCACTGCTTCAATCATCCTGAAGTAACTCAGTCGAATACTGTTGCAAAAAACCACTAGCAACTCGCCACTGTTAGCCTGTTGCTATCCCTCTTCCTTGCACAGAGCAGCCAAAACCACATCACTGTGAACATCTTCAACATTTCACTGTCCAACTGCTACGTCATCGTAGATGAACTGACATACCAACCTCATACTGACCAAACACTCACAACCATATCCATACAAGTAACTGCAACTTACAAAACCATCGCTACATACAAGCTTCAACAACCCCAAGCAACGGTTGCGACCAACCACTGACATCTACAGCTAACACATCCTACCATTCTCTCTAAAAGAACTGCAGCACTTCTACACTTCAATTACATCCGACCACTGCAATACCATCTGTCACTCAGCAACAACTCTACCACGGGCTTCCATCAACACCACCCCCTATATCCTCTGATCCAACTCAATTCCAAAATCGATGATCACTTCCCTACTTCAGCATTCGCAACTCCATCGCAAATCACCCTACTTCACAGCTACCACACATCGAAACCATCAGCTCCGACTTCTACACCTCCTCGCCCTAGCCACAAATCGAACACCACAACCAACTTTGCAATCGATCGCCGCACCCCAATAGAACTCCACCCAAATCCTACCACTAGCAGCCAATCGAATTTCGTTTTTGAATTTAATTTTTTAGAGGGGAGAACGAGTGATTTTTTATAATTTTCAATTAAAGGAAAAGGGTTTCATTATGGTTCGGCTTTGAGAATATGCGATAATTGTTTGGGCTTGGCTGTGACTGTTGCGAATTGGGCTTGGGGGCTGAGTACCTTGTACATTTTCTTTTTAATTTTCTGGTTTTGAATTTTCTTTTGGTTTGATATTAAAAAAAAACAAGTGTTTGCAAATTATTTTAGCTTTATTTTTTTTGTTTGTCATTTGTTTAGTTTCTTCTTTTCTAAAATAAAAAAAAAATTATTTGACCTTTGTCTCTGGGGAAAAAAGAGATTTAGTTCTGTTTTTGTTTTATCCTTAAAATTAAGAAAAAAAAACCTTAGTTTGTTTTGTTTTTGCTTAAGTCTTCTAAATTTTCTCAACATTTTGTTTTAAGTTTTAGATTTACTTCATTTTTTTTTAAAAAAAGAAAATTATTATAATAAATAAATTTGTTTCAACTACACTATGTGGATATCTTGTTTTTAGTTTCAGATTGCCAAAGCAGATAGGAGAAGTTGCTTGCTTTGCGGAGCTTGCCAAAAAAATTAACTGCTTGCTTACTTATAATTTTCTTTTTATTTTCCTTGCATTGTATATATCTATTGTTTTTGTTTGCCTTGCATTTTGTTTATTTGCATTTGACAAAAAAAATTCAAAAACTCAAAAACAAAAACAAAAATCCATTCGTAGTTGCATTGTTAATACATGTTTAATTTCTGCTTTGCATTTCATTCTAGAATTTTGTTTAATAATAACTGTTAGACATCTATAATACTTAATTGTATATTTACAATTTGCCTTTTTGAACAATTTATTTTCTTGGTGTCTAGGCTACGGCAGAGTAATAACCATTTATAAATATTATGATGATTTGTAAATATTATAGTGGTTGTTCCTCTGAAGGTACTTAAACCTTCGGCAGCATTGCTACGGTGATTCGTGATGCACCGATAAATCTTGTCTGTTACCTGGCTTAGAACTATCTTGTTGATTTAAGACAAAGTATGATTATACAATTTTGGTTTAACTTAGGATAAATCTTTTTTAATTAAAACATTGCATTCATTTAGTTGCATTAGTTCATGCGTATTTAAAAAAATTCAAATTCCAAAACTAAAAAAATTGTAAATATTCTTTTTCCTTCGAATTTTTTTTTAATCAAAACCAAAAATCCAAAAAAAATTGCTTAGTTTATTAGAAAATCAAAAATTCAAAAAAAAAATCTTTTCAAAAAGAAAAAAAAAATAAAAATCCAAAAATAAAACAAAAAATCAGTTTCCCTATTTGAAAATATTTTTCCATTACAAAAAAACCAAAAAAAATTCTTGAAAATGTCCGAGTTTCCTTTTCCTTACTCACTTGATTTTAGTTGTGAAAATCAATATAATCCATATAATTTCACTTCAAATTCTTATGGATATTTCAACAACAACTATTGTTTAAACGATTCGAGTTTTGAACCATGAAATTTTCAAAATTACGAACAAACCTCGAATCTCGAAAATTGCATTTCATCTCTACTTGAAATATCTACACAAAAAAATCAAGAGATAAATATTTTTGTAATGCATATTTGTCCAATAACACAAGTCAAAATTTTCAAAATAATCAAAATTTAAATTCACTTCAAAATTCAAATGATTTGATTATTATCCACGCCAATTCAATTTCGATCTTCAAACTGAATTTCAAAATCAAAACAAAAATGGAAATAATTTTTCAAATAATTTTGGCAATGGGATTAATGTCGACTATGATGCACGTGAAAATTTTTGTCTCAACAAATCCAAGTCGAAAATTCTCAAGTTAATAACTATAAATTCAATTTTGTTGAGCAAATGAATGAAATTTACAATGTTGACACGGATTCCTTGTTTTAAACATATATGAAACAACATGAACAACAAAATCAAATCCCAACATGTGAAAAGTCGAGTGATAATCCATCTTTTACCCAATTTGACGATTTTCAAATAAGAACTTTTGAAATTGAAAACGAAAATTTTAATGAAGTTGTTGAAAATAAGGTAATTGAGTTGGATTTTAATTCTTTTTTCGATATTCCTTTTTTCATTTTGAAAATTTGAATATAACAACTTTGGACTTTGAAAATGATACATGCAATGAAATTGCTGATAATCCAATGAAGGAAGACGAATTTAGCTAACATGATTTTGGACTTTTTGAAAACGAGCTGTCGAATTCTGAAGGGGAAGATTTAAATCACCATTTTGATTTTGAAATCAACAATGTTGAAGAATTCATTAATGATGAGCTTGACTTTCAATTTGGTGAAAATAAACTTGAATTTCCATCAATTGTTTTATCAACCCTAAAAATCATCGAAAATAAAACAACTCGAACTACTTTTAATAAAACGACATTCGTTTTTTCAAATCAACATTCAACTTTAAAATCTTTGAAGGTTTGGATTTTCGAGCTTGAGTTGTGTCTCTCATACTTGGTGAGACAAATGAATCGGTTTTTGAAAGACCGGTTCATTTACTCTTTAGCAGCATACTTTCTGATGTCATGTAAATAATCATCTTTTCATTTTCATTTAAATAAAGGTTATTTTATTATTTTTCTCCTTCCACTTGGGTTGACCGTGGGGACATAGTCAAAATCAAGTGTGGAGGGGAGATTAATCTTCATTTTCTTATGGTTTATTTTTTGCATTTTCTTTTAAAAAAAATTCAAAAACAAAAAAAATCCCAAAAACTAATTTTCTTTTGGTTTATTTTTAAAGAAACACTATAAGATAAATATATGGTTTTGGTTTTGTTAAATTAAAATTTCTGTAAATTATTCGTCTTAACAAAAATAAAATTTGATTACAAATAATAATGGTTTAACTAGTATATAGGAAGATTCATACGTGCTAATTATGAAATACATCCTAATTGAAAATCTTTATTTTAAAAAGTGGTTGAATTCAAAGTAAAGGATATAACATTTTTTTTCTTCTAAATTAAATGGTGCTAAGATGATTTTGCAAAACTCTCTCTTATTTAAAAAAACAAAACATATATATATATATATTGTATTGACACCTACGGTCGACAGGTGTACACACTTGTGTGTACGCTCGCCATGCTCTATACCTTTCTCAAGTAAACCCGAAAGGTAGTGCATGATTGGTATATCTGGCCTCAGTTTATCTAAGCTAGGTGTATGTACATAAAAATTCTTTTATTAATAATGCCTACAGTCGATAGGTGTTCACACTCGTGTGTTTACTCGCCACGCTCTGTATTCCCCTCACATAAGTCCGCAAGGCAGTGTATGGTAATATATCTGGCCTCGGTTTACCTGAGTTCGGCATATTAATATTGTAAATATCAATAAAATTTTCAAAAATACAAGAGAGAGAGAGTAAGCAATTGAAATCCTAGCACTATTTTTAACTTATTTGATTTGACTTGTAATTGAAAAGAAATGAATATACCACTTTGATAAACTTTGATAATCAACTAAGAATCCATTTTATAAATACCCTTTATTATCAACCGAAACAACAAGTTAAACTATAGCCTACTTGTTATGATAACTTAATTTATGTTGGAAATTTTGACGAGTAAATGACTCGAATTTTTAAGATAATGACCGAATCCTATATTTAAGTTATTTGTGTCTATTTAAAAGTAAACCTTTCATATGTAAATATTTCTAAAAACTCGCATTCATCTCTTTGCAAAAAAATCTTGCATTTTGAAAAAAAATTCATCTTTTGTTTGGATTTTGTGGGTATTATCCGCTAGATACCCTCACGAGACAACACTCTTCCTACTGGGGACACCCAAAGGTTTAACGGCTTGTTGCATACGCTCAATGCAATCATGCTCCCTACGAAAAAGAATTTATCTTAGTTTTTCTTTATTCAAGGACGAATAAAAAGATAAGTGTGGGTTATTTGATGTGTATGTAAATGTGCATATTTTTACCATCATATTTAATCTATTTAAATTAAATAAATGATCATGTTGGGTATTTTAACTTGTTTTAACCAAAATCCATATTAATTCTAAATTGTTACAGATCCATTTTCATATAGGAGCAAAAACGGTCATTTGTGTGCATATATTTCTTTGAGAAAAATTAATTGGAAATTTATATATATTTTGTAGGAATTTGATCTCAAATAGGAGTGATTTCATGAAGGAATATGTATGCACAAAGAAGAGAACAATTGAAGATGGAAATAATTCAAAGTGAAGAACATGGAGGACCCCACCTACCCACATATCTTAATGTACAAATTAGAGGCTAATGCACATGCTTATGGAATTAATGGCTTCATGTACATTTAAATGATAATTAGTAGAAGCTAATGATTACTTGGCCTCCAAACTTTCTCAAGGGTGGTTTGGACATTCCTTAAATTATGGATTAGGATTTCATGCTTGTATAAATAACACATTATGTTCCATGTAACCCTCTTCCTCCTTAGTCTCTTTTAGTTTTTGTTTAGGCTCAAAATAAAAGGACAAGCTCTCTTTCTCTTTTCATGGCTACTTAGCCATTTTTATTTCATATAATCTTCTTTTTATGCAATATTAATTAGTGTTTTATTCTACTTACATGCTCTCATTCTTTCATGCTAATAGTGTAGATTTTATTTTATGCAATTAGATTAGTTCTCTTTTCCATTAGCTTTCATTTTTCTTTCTTTTTGCTTCCATGTTGCTAGCTACATTTGTTAATCAAATGACAAATATGAGAGGCTAAACCCCTTCAATATAGGGGTAAAAAAGCTTTCTAATTATGTAGCTTCAACTCTTGTTAATTCATACTCTTTTTTTGTTCTTAATGATGATCAATGAAGTGTTTTACTTGTGTTCTTGCTTTGAATTTGATAGCCTATATTTTTGACACCAAATAGGCTATGCTTAAACAATCAGTAACACAAATGCCTCTTCATCGAAATATGATTATGGCATAAGAAAGTGATTTGAAATTATAATTTGATGGTCTATATATCTAATCAATAGTTAATAGGCCATACTTAAAATAGATTTCATTTTCATTGTCAAGTTTCATGAAAGTTAGTGAGTGGTTTAAGGGGTGTGTTAAAGTTTGATGGCTTATGTTGGGCTAATTAATAGCACAAATATGTCATACTTATTATAAGCACATAAATTAAAGTACTAATGACCATAAAAGAGAGATCATGATTTCATGTGTTGAACTATGTGATCTAGAGAGTGGGTTTATTCTCTAAATTGTCATTTAACTCTTATATTTGCATCTCTTTTCTTTTAGTTTGTTAGTTAGTTGATTCTCTAATTATCTAGCTCAACTTTCATTTCAAATTTGGTTAATTTGATTGAATAGGAGATTTTAATCAATAATTCTCTATGGATCGACCCGTATTCACCACTTACTACAAGTGTACGTCGTACGCTTGCGGTAATTTTATTATAAAATTCGCTCGGCTATTTTCTACTCAATAGGCATTTAGCCGTCTGAACACTTATGTCTTCCGTCTCTAGAACACATAAACTACCCTTCTTTCTCAACCACCCACTTTGGTCAAAAATGAAATCCTTCAATTCATCGCCCTCTGTTCCAACCCTTAACTTCTTGATCCTTTTAGCTAACACTGGATCCTCTTCCTGTTTAGAAGAAATCTTCTCGATCAAACAAATCGAACTTCTAAACAAGATAACATAGCAGATCCTTCACTAGACCCAGCGTTGGATCTCCAATGCACTATACAAGCAGACAACACTTCCAAGTCTTTCCATTCTGCTGTCATAGCCAATATTGCGTTCTGATGCTTTCTACTAAGTGCATCTGCAACCTTGTTGCCTTTC
The DNA here is from genome assembly GCA_030765085.1 of Allium cepa. NCBI lineage: Eukaryota > Viridiplantae > Streptophyta > Magnoliopsida > Asparagales > Amaryllidaceae > Allium > Allium cepa. The sequence continues at coordinate 129,351,456 of CM060930.1, forward strand.
CCTGGTGTGTACTCAATTCTAAAATCATAAGAAGCAATAAACTCCAACCATCTCTGTTGTCTCATGTTCAGCTCCTTTTGAGAGTACAAGTACTTCAACGACTTATGATCCATATAAAGCTCAAACCTTTCTCCCAAAAGGTAATGTCTCTACATCTTCAAAGAAAATATAACTGCAGTTAACTCCAAGTCATGAGTCGGGTATCTAACCTCATGCGGTCTAAGCTATCTAGAAGCGTAGGCGATCACTTTACCTTTCTGCATTAACGCTGCTCCTAATCTAGTTCTATACACATCTGTATAAACTATCAAACCTTAATTCCCCTCCAGAACCACTATATAGGTGCATGGGTCAACAAGTGTTTTAAGCTCTGGAATGCCTCCTCACACTTATTGGTCCAAACAAACTTCACATCTTTTCGAGTTAGCTTGGTCATCAGTGCTGCTCACTACGAAAAATCCTTTATAAACCTATGATAATATCCAGCCAATCCAAGAAAACTTCTTATCTCGGTCACAGTTTCTGGTCTTTTCCAACTATTCACTACTTGGATCTTTGTTGGATCTACTACCAATCCTCTTTCTGAAACTATATGACCAAGAAACTTCACCTCCTTCTAAAATTGACACTTCAAAAACTTTGCATTTCTCCCAAAGTCTCAAAGACCACTCTAAGATGAACTTCATGCTCTTTTTCATCCTTAGAGTATTCAAAATATCATCTATGAACACCAACATGAATCTATCCAAGTGCTTTCTTAAAATTCAGTTCATCAAGTCTACAAAGAATGCCGATGCATTAGTTAGTCCAAATGGTATAATTAACCATTCATACGATCCATGTCTAGTCTCAAATGTTATCAAAGGTATATTATCTTCCGCTACTCTCAGTTGATGGAAACCTATAGCCAAATCCAACTGAGAAAATATCTTGGCTCCACTGAACTAATCAAACAAATCATCAATTCTAGGCAACAATTATCGATTCTTTATCGTCTTCTCATTCAACTTACGATAATTGATACATAACCTCAACGATACATCCGGCTTCTTGACAAACACTACGGCTTCTCCCCAAGGTAAACTACTAGGTCTGATAAAACTCTTCCCTTCCAAATCCACCAACTACACCTTCAACTCTCTCATCTCTGTAGGTGTCATCCTACTTGGAAATCTACTGACCGGCTCTGCTCCAGGCACCAAATCATTTCAGAACTTAATGGCTCGTTTCGGTGGCAATCCTACATCGGCTCGAAGACATCTGCAAATCCTTTAACTATGAAAACTTGATTCAACTAGTCTTCTAACTCCATAATACCCAACAACTCCATAATACCCAACAAGGCATTCACCTCACAATCAGGGTTTTCTATGGTATAAAGTATCTGATCACTACGGTCAGGCTATCAAAGTGATATTTTGCTATCATGGCAAAATATCCTAGCATCATACTTACTTAACCAATCCATACCCAATATAATTCTGAACCCTACAAAGTCAAATATATGCAAACTGCAAACAAAGGTGTAACCTAGCAAGTCAAACTCTAAGTGGTCACACTTCATCCAAAGTGTCGCATACCTCCTATTGGATTTGCAACTCTTAAGGAAGTAACCGAATATGTGGGTTCTAGGTTAAGCTTATCTACCAAACATCGATATATAAAAGAATGTGATGCAACAATATCAAACAAAACGCTAACAGACGTACCATGGAATTGAAGTGTACCTCCCAATACTGATTTCCCTTTCTCCTGGGTTGTTGGTCTTGAGGTAGGTGGATTCAATGTAAATACTTGGCCTTTATCACCCTTAGCTAGCTATTTGCACTAGTTCTTATAGTTCCCAACTTGATTAAAGTTAAAACATCTAACTCCTTTCTTCTCAGTAGCCTTCTTTCCTTTGCATGTCCGGCACTTATGAGCAAAATGGCCTTTCTTAAAGCACTTATAACAGACAACTTCAGACTTTCCCTTCTTTGCTTCTCCACCTTTCTAAGCACCCTTCTTATGAAAAAACTTTCTCTTCTGGCCTTGCCCAACCTGGACCTCCTTGGCCATATTCTTCTCTCGACAAGTAAGCATCTCCTCTTATCTTAAAGCCATCTCCACTACAACATCACAAGGGTCTCTGATATGAGGTAATGTAGCCCTTGCCAATTCAGGCTTTAACCCCTTGATAAACTTCTCGTTTCTCTTCAGCATGGTATCAACAGTGGCATATCCATATCTGGCCAACTCCTCGAACCTTCTAGGATACTCCAAAACAGACATTTCTCTTTGCTCTAACTCGGCGAACTTTTTGAGTAAAGCAGACCGCGCCATCGCAGACATGAACCTCTCCTAAAACCTTCTCTTAAACTCAACCAATATCATCTCCTCTTCATTAACTCCAGCCGTCAAACTATTCCACCAAAATAAAGCTGCTCCTTGAATTTGTCTGGAAGCAAGCCTCCTCTTCTGCGCATCATTGAGCAATGTGTCTGTAAAGATCCTTTCATAGTGTAGCAACCAATTCTCCACTTCTATAGCATCCTCGGTTCGAATAAATGTCTTTCCTCCAAGTTTAGCATAATATCTGCTCATCTTTGCATAATGGTTGACCACCGGAGCTTTCTGAACTCCTACTCCAACATTTCCTTCAACCACACCAGCAGCAATTCCAGCTTGCATCATATTCACGAAAAACTGATACATGGCTCCTATATCCACTAGTGGGACTCCTGCACTAAAATTTTCAGCTTGTACCTAACGTTGGTTCCTTCTAATATTCGGACTGGCATTTCCATTTGTGGTGGTGCTTCCTCCAAGGTTCACTCTTCTCAAATCCATATTTATATTCAAACCTTGTGAGATACAGAAGAATAACCTAAAGGAGATAGAAAGCTAGGGATGTAACATATACTTACATATACAGCAAATAGAAGTATTTTACTATAGCGTTATCCCATACCCCGATCTTAACTCAAATTCCTAAGGATTATGTTTTTCAAAAATCATTTTTAGTTAAGTTTTTCATAAACTGTGCTCTGATACCAAGTTGTAACATCCCCTATTTGGAGACTCGAAGCTAAGCGCTACAGATGCTACAGTCATCCATAGTATTAACTTCCGATGACCAAATATGGTAATGTTCATAGTATTCATAATATTAGCATCACATGAATATGAAACAAAATCATAGAATTCTAAAAACATCCTTTTCACATTACATTTTCAAAACATGTTCCATATTCCAATTATAGAATCCCATCACTTTCCCTGGTTCAGATAAAATAATTTATTATATAAATACGCCAAGGGCGACATACGAAGATGCCTCCTTGGTTGATTAGAGTCGCTAAATAGTCATATCTGACTTAAAACAAACACAGCGGAAATAAATCGAAATAGCATTGCAACTCCTAATTAGATATCCGTCAGCCACTTGCTCGTCTCCGGAAGCTTATTCAACATCCCACTAAGACCTGTAAACCTAAACCCTTAGCCTACTCAAATCAATTTTAAGCACTAGAGAGTTTAAGGGGAAAACATAAACTTCGAGTCAGACATAAACCTTGGTGTGAATAATACTATGCATCTCAGTATTTAATATTAAGTGAGATCACGCCGCTTAGCGGAACGGGTTTCCCCTCACTAATATCTTTTTAAAACATATCTTTTGCAAATCCATTCTCTGCAACCAAAACTGGTTAAAACTGTAAAGCATTATTATGTAAAAATACATATCACGTAACAAATTATTTATCTGTCCGAGCTTTATAGTTTTGTTTGGCTAATTACTAACCTTTGGCTAACACGGACCTATTAGAAAATATAAAAAAATCTAACACCTATTAGACACTCCTCTTCTGGACGATCTGTCCTTAACTATCTGTTAAATACTCCTTTTCTGAATGGTCTGTCCTTAATTTAGCATCTCGCAAGTTCACCTGATCCTAATGGTTTTACAGGCTCACCAATAACCTATCTGTATACAAACATATATCCCCTTCTGTGTGTAACCATAATTTTAGTTTTACCTATAAAAAAGCCCTACACGCTGGAATTTTGGACTAAATTAGCTAGGTCTAATAGCTAATGTATAGGGCATGATCCTATAGCAGTCCCATCTGGTATTCTAATATCTGAGTCCTTTTACTTAGGGATACCTTTCTAAAATTTTCCTTGAAAACCTTTTCATCTGAAATTAATTTAAAACCTTTTAAACCAAACTTAAACAAGGAAAACACTTGTATTCTATGCTTTTCTTAAAATCACATTGCCATGTTATATATATACTTTTGCCAAATCTTTGTTGACGAAAACCTTTAAACCTTTGAAAGTACTCCTTTCGATCCCATTAAAAGTATCCCTTTTATAACCAAATAAACCCTTTCCTTCATCAAGGCCGAAAGGCCAAAACCTTCCTTTCGAAACCATTACACATACCTTTCAAAATCATTGAAAGACCTTTTCCTTCAAAAGTTAAAAAACCTTGGACATCCTTTCTTTAAAACCTTTAAACATAGACTTTCGAAACCATCTAAAAAAACCTTTCCTTTAAACCTTTCGAAACCATTGAAAAACCTTTCCTTTAAACCTTCCAAAACCATTGGAAAAACCTTTCCTTTATACCTTTCGAAACCACTGGTTAAACCTTTCAAAACCACTGGGGAATCACCATTTAGAAATATTCCTTAAAAACTTTCGAAAGCATCAAAATTTAAAACCTTCCGAAAGCATTTGGATTCAATTTTAAAACATGTGGAAACCTTTTTGAAACCATTCAAAACCACCTCTTTCGAAACCTTTGGGTTAATCTTCAAAAATCTTTAAGGGTCACAACAACAGGGTCGAAAGAAAATCTTTTGAAAGCCAAAAACAAAGCAAAGAAGTGATAATGTTGAAACCATCCTTCCAAAAGCATTAGAGAAGTGGCAGGTTTTTATAAAACAAAGTATGCCCTTTCGAAGGCATTGCTTCGAAAGGCGGGAAGCGGTGGCTAAGGCTTCGACATAGTCGAAAGCTTATACTTACCTCTTTAAAACCATTCTTTCTAAAGCATTCACCTAGTCAAAAGCGAACCTGATCGAAAGCATTTTGCTTAAAACAAAGGCGCAAACATTTCTTTAAAACCGTTAACTATGTCAAAAGCTATACAGTCAAAAGCAAAGCAGGTGCATTTTTATTTAAAATAAAGTAGCACTTCGACCCCTTCGGAACCCCTAGTTTCGACCTCATACCTTCCACCTTCTTTTCAATTTGTTGCACACCAAGTCTTTGATGCCATGTGTATTGGTTTCGTCTGTGATGGAGGCTGAGGAACTAAGTCGAAAGCCGTCTAAGTCGGAAGCAGGGTGCTGAAAGTGGCCAAGCATACATTTTACATGTAAAACTGATTTTTAACCTTTTTAAGTAATCTTTTTAACTAACATGCCTTGTCTGTCAAAATTTTATTGGTTGCTAATTTTTCTTTTCTAAAAGCACTACCAAAATTTTAGAAACAAACACTTTAATTTATTTCTAAAATACCCCTTCTCCTCTTATAAATATATAAAACATTTAAGTCTCATACCTTAAATAATTTTATATATTCATCAAAACACTTTGGAAAATTCTAAAAAAATTCTAGAAAATCCTTTTTAATATGTTTTATAACATATACAAATTGCAGATCCAAATCATTTATAATTTAACCGTAAATAATTTATAACCTAATAAATCATTTCCTTCACTAGAAAATTAATATAAATTCCATATTAATTCATAAAATTATGAAAATTGAAACTCATCTCTAAACTATCATTTCTTGATCTATCTCTAAAATCGCAAGGCATTTAGATGTCATTAAGTAGGGTTTCACATCAAAACATATCATAAATTCTATATGAATAAACATAAATCATCAACAAGTATATGTAAACATTTAATCAATTCAAAACATGGAATAATCATGCAAAATAAGTACAGATTAACCTTAAAACCAAAAACCATAAGAAAATGAGATGTAGTCATTATTCACCTTAGCTTTTTGATAAAGGATGTGGGATTTGAATAGCTTTGATTTGATTAATCTTCTTCCTTAGCTTTTTCTTTCTCTTTCTCTTGCTAATGGTGGCCGGCCTCAAGTTTGATAATTTTGACAAATGAAATGAACATGTAGTTTACATTCCTAAGGGTTTATGGTATTAGAATGTTTTATTTCCTATTTTACCCCTTGTCTATTTCCTAACACTTTAATTATTTAGTTCATTCATTTATATGGCACGAATACCCCTTAATTAAATCATAAATCTCAATTCATTAATCAACCCACATTATTCAATTTAACTAATTAAATTTCCTACATAATGTTACTAAAAATATGGGGTGTTACAATTTTCTATATGAAAATACGTTTCGAAATAAAATTCGTATTTTTCATTCCAATGTTAAGTATTAATTATTATTATTATTATTACAATTCTCATTTCCATTATTTCTTTATGTAGAGAAGTTACTATTCACTCTCTTTATCCCAACTGTACCTTAATTCACATCTACTTTTGTATACTCATTTTTCTTCCTAAATGGTTAAATCATTCAAAAGAATACCACTACTACAACATCATAACGAACTTTTTATTAAAGTGCACTCGGTCATTCTTAACATTTAAAGACATCAAATATGTCGCACTTCGTGTAAACTAATCAAAACTGACATTTCGGCGATCGAGTTCTTAGATCTATAATGTAGTTTTGGTCTTGTGTTACATTTAATACAACATGACCTCCTATTGTAATTAATCAAATTAAGTACTCGATCTCGCATTATTATTTGTTTGCTTATTTCGAGTGAACTAATTTCATTGAAATATCGCACTTTATGAATTAAGATCGTTCCCCATATAACACTTATATGCGACAGTGTATGGATCAACTATACATAGTCTTGTACTACTTTTAGAGTTTGAAACACATAAAATACAATACGTGATCTCGACTAGATAAACACGTAAGCGGTCAAATTAGGAATGGGTTTAGTAGTTGTGAAATTAGGTGCTTGCATTGGTATTGAAACACTTACATGCAAGAAGCATTTATTAGTAAGTATATGTTATGTTTCTATTTATCAATCCTCAATTAAGTTCATTTGTATACCTTAATTGATAAACATTTTATCAATCATGTTAAATGCATGAATATATCAGTGTTGATTATTATAACATTATATAGCATATATTCTTACAATACTGGAAATGTCAAATGCTATCATTTCATTTTTATAATAAGGCCTCCACTAGTCTTTTATGTTTCACCAAACCCTAAGTCGAAACATAGAAGTCCTTTTGATTTCACTAGCAGGTGTTAGGACTCGTCCATGTGGGAATTCTGACCTTGAGTTTGCTCAATAAGTCATAGCTACATACATAATGGCTAACTCCTAATCGGTTGTATTGTGTACAACTCCTAACACTTGGTGCCTTGTCCTAATTTCACTTAGACCTTGAGTTTTCTCAACAAATCAAAACAAAATTATTCACCCGTACCCACCAAATCGCAATGACCTAAATATAGTATATGTACCTTGAGTTTGTTCAACAAATACATATCGTTACCTTACCTCATCTATTTAATATACTAAGAATATTACACACAACATACCTAACTTGAGTTTGCTCAACAACTAAAGAGTATAGAAATAGTTTATTAACATATATGGTAGAGGACAACATTACATTGAAGATTCATAATCTTTAATATACTAAGAGATATCAAATATGGAATAATGAATTACTTATGAAATATCCTTGTGATTCAAGTGTCGGATATATCGAAAATCATGGTATACATACATTTACATATGTATTTGATGTTACACCTTTGGCTTATACATTCATATTATAAAAGTTTTATTATTATATAACATTTATATTTTATATTACTTATATAATAGTCTTATGCATAATATTATATTAATTAAATCTTTTTAATTAATTTTAATTAATTAACATTTTAATTAATTTATATTAATTTAATACAAAATTTATTTTAAATAATTATTATATATTATAACCTTTATAGTACCACACACGTATCTCATATATATGTATTTTTATTTAATTAATTAACTTTTAATTAATTCATTTAAATAATTAACTTTTAATTTATTTATTTAGTTAACTAAGCTTTAGTTAATTTATTTAATTAAACAACTTTAATTAAATAATATTAATTTCAAAAAATTATATTATGTATATACATGTATATTTGTGATATCTTAAATATTTTAAAATATCATAACATATTTTTCATTAACTAACTTATTACTTAATTTATTTAGTTTATTAACCTTATTAATAAATTTAAAATTTTGAAACTAATTTATATTACTTTTCAAACATTTCAAAAAAAATATTATATTATAACTTTTATAATATATGTATATTTTATTTAGATTTAAAATCTTATATTTTAATTTAAATAATTTTGAAAATTAGCCCAATGCCCAATTTAGATTGGGCATTTTCTATGAAGGACAAACTTTAAGCTCACATATTTGTTCGGGCCAGGCTAATAGCTAGTAAACCAATAGATTACTCAAATCTAACCCTAGACAGTACCTTTCTAGACACCATATTAACTAGGCTATGAGCTTAATTAATTAACCCCAACAAATTTAGACCATATAGGCTAATAGGCTCTGATACCATTGTTGGAACTGAGCCAGCCCTTATCGGAAGTTAAGAGCGAATTTTAAAAGTTTTTACACTATTGGTTCTTTATTTATCCTATGCAGTCTAATTTACCTAAAACATTTCGAAATTTTATTTAAATAAAATCTTTTGTTTTATTTAAATTTATAAAATGATATAGTATTATTTAATTTATGTCATATTATATATACAAGTGTGTGTGTGTGTATCATACACACATATATGTGTGTGTGTGTGTGTATGCATGTATAACATATCAATATATGCAAGGTATAACATACTCGTGTAAAGATGTTGAGATTTTACATCGCAATGGACACGTTAGCTTAGTCGATATGCAAATATATTGTCCAAACATATGTTTATATACTTTTATGATATTTTATGTACATATATATATATAAACTTTGATTAATTTTTTTAAATATAAGTGTATATATATATGCATGTATATAAACAAAATTACGAAATATTAACATTAAAATATATATGTATATAGTTATGTGAATATATTTAAACAATTATGAATATATCGAATAAAATTAATAATATAAACAAAAATAACTAATTTTTGATAAAAATTGGAAATAATATATATACATATGTGAATAATTATTTTTTAATGTGTGTGTGTATATATTATAATTACTTATTTATAAATGTATATTAAATATTAAAGTTATATATTAATACTTATAAATAAACAAAATATTTTTTAATAAAAACATATATTTACTTGGTCCTGTGCATGACTCGAAAATACTTTTTTAGTAATTCCACACGGTTTTAATTTAAAATGTTAATATAAAATAATTTTGAATTGTAATATTAAAATTTGAATTTCCAATATATTTCGAAATGATATTTTGTACTTAGAAAATTTATTCACAATTTTATAACTTAAAAATAATTTTAAATAACTTATTGATTTCTGGCCTATATTTAAAATATTTTTAGATAATAATTCTTTTTGCCAAGCTTATATTTTGTAATAATATTACTTTATAAACGTGAGACATAATTTTGTATAATGTGTATATATATTAATATATTTAATTTATGTAATTAAATGACAGAAATAATATTTAAATAACATTAAATATATACATAAAATTTATTTTATTATTGCCAAAATAGTATATATGTATAACACACTATATATTAAATTTATATAACATATTTATATAAAGTATAATGAAGTAATTAAATTATACACTATATATGTAAATTGATACATTTATAATATATATTTATATAATACTGAATAATAATAAAATAGTTCTCTTACTACTGAGCCTTACCATTATAGATATGAATATACAAAAAAATTATAAGTTTATACATATATACAACCATAACAATTTTGTGACTATATTACTTGCATATCAGAATCGTCCCTAGACTAATGATATTATATATATATATATATATATATATATATATATATATAATAAAACATTATATCTAAGCAGTTATAAATATATTTTGATCAAATGTATACCTCACTTCCAATGCCTTGAAGTACACCTTGAATTGATGATGTGTTCTCCTTGAAGCAATTTTTGATCTAGAAGAATGCTAGACCTTGAATTGTTAATCATCGACTATTGAATAGCAATCGAACTGACTTCATTTGAGCTTATTAAACGGAGAGACTGGAGGTGGATTTCTACCAGCAATGTCTAGATATGAAGGCTCCAAAAGATCAATATCAAGTGTAGGAAGAGATGCTTAAATAGAGGAAAGAAAGGAGAGAATATCGGATCTCATTTTTACTCGGTCTCCTTTAATCTGAGCCATCCAAATTCAAGCCATCTCTCTCCATGTTAGAGCCACTTATACCCTCTATTATGGCCGCACATACCAGCCCCTCTAATGGACGATGAACCCATCTATGGTTTATTAATTAGTTTGCATTTTAAATCTAATTTAAAATGCTTATCGATATTATATATCGATTAATATATTCATAACTTTTATAGATACATTTGATATTTATTTATCAAATTATAGATAATATTTCATAAATATTAATTAATTAATAATAGTTACAAATTTATTAAATCATTGGTCAAAGGAGAATTCATCATTTCAGTTATGTGACACGTAAGGTGTAAATTTGGTCAGCGATTAATAATGAACTATTCGAATATTACAGTTAACATGTCACTTAGCAGGTGAGTTGATATTTTGGCCAAATTTATCGCTTACTTGGTTTAGATAAAATCTAATTTTACTTTGTTAACCGTTACCCGGTTCGTGACTATTGTTTACACCAATTCTCTTCGTCAAAACTATATCAGTTTGGACTTATGAAATTTGGTAATGATCAAAATTTTAATTTCATCCATATTCGACTCTATAGTCCGAAAACAAATTCCTTAGTTCAATAATATAATTATTATTAACCGATTTCTCTGGCCAAAGACTTTAAGTTGACCTGAGTTGACCGTGATACTAACCCCATATAACCAAGGAGATGAATCCTCTCTTGAATAGTGTTTCACTTCCAATACTTCCAATCGACCCAACTATATCACTCGATGGATGTCTTGCCATGTTTTGATTATAATCAAAGTGGAGATTTCATATTGAAGATCGATGGTGGTCTCAAGTTTAGATAACTGTGTAAAACTATAACCTCAATATTTTTATTTAACCTTAGTTATATTAACTAGTAGAAAACTATCAAGCAAGTCATTCCATAGTCATCTAGTAACTACCAATACATAAACCCTTGGTGTCCCCAATAGCCATGAGTAATACATTGCCCAACATTTAAAGAGCGTTACATACTCTACTCTCAATGGATGTATCGATATCCAGTCTCAATACATTTTGACTAGGAATATTTAAAATAATATATTATTTTCATTGTGATAAATTAGTCACGGTTATAATACTTTGTAACTACTATTACAAAATATATCATTTACGGATTTTCTGTTAAATTTACTTTTGATTAAATTAATTAATATAACACATTATATCAAGTACATAATAGAAAAACACCTTATTTAAAACAAGATTGGTTACTAAGTTAGATACATGTAACAAATTACATAATTGCCCCTAGGGCATATCCCTAACTCTTTCAAGTTGCTTACTTGAATTGATTAAAAAAATTATTCACTTTAAAGTTTCTTTTCTAGATGAAAATTTGTCGAATGCTAAAGAATGTATAAATCGACTTAAAAGTATCTGCGCAATTTTTTTATGTCCAATGAGGAAACAGTTAGTCTGTTGGAGCGCTATATGTAAACCCAAAGAAGAGGGAGGTATGGATTTGAGGAGTTTGCATGATGTAACTATTGCACTGTCTATTAAATTGTTATGGAGATATTTGGAGAAACATTCGGTCTAAATGGATGCATTAAAGATATTATGACAGGATGAATTTTTGGAATTTACAAGAGGATAATAATACTTATTTTACTTGGAAATTTATTTAAAAGCAAGAAAAATGTTTTAAGGTTTTTAAGATGGAGAATATTAAGTGGCAAGGAAACGTGCATGTGATTTGTCCCTTGATTAACGGAGAACTAATGATTAATTTGTCAAGGTGGCAACAATTGAGTTTTCTGGGGGGAGCTAATAAAGAAGTATCTACTCTAATTGATGACTCAAATTGGAGCCTCAAAAACCTCAATATCCCACCAAATGTTTGTAATTAAATCAAGAATATTCCTATTTAAAATAATTTTAGGATAGATTTTTGGTGGTTGGAACCTAGCCATAGTGGTGAATTTACTTTTCATTCAGCTAAGAATACCATCAGATTACATGAACCAATTCAAATAGAAAATCATCATATATGGAATCGTGTATATGCCTCCAAAATGTCAATGTGTCTTTACTTAGCAAGTTTGAATAGATAAAATACACTAGACATAGTTGAAAATTAATTAGTGGAATGTAAACTATGCAATAAAGATGAGGAATCACATAAGAATATATTCTTTCAATATGAATACTCAAATCAATTATGGAAGATTATCATACGAAAATTACAGTTGCAATCCAATTCTATGAATACACTCAAACACTACATGGAGACATTGGGCAACAAGTTTAGGACAAAAGGATTTTATATCGATCTAATAGATGTTGTACTAAGCACAATGGTATGGCATATTTAGATTGAACACAATCGGAGACTTTTCCAAAATCAAAGTATGCCAATAACAGTCAGATTAAAATTATTGCTAAATGCTTATAAGTTAATTCTTAGAAAATCTAAACACATAATACCAGCTTGTAATAATGAAAATATTTTTTGTAAAAACTTTAATCTTAGCGAACCCCTATGAGATTCGTAGGTAATAAGAGAAGACTTATGGAAAGCTACAAATCCACTTATAGTTTGTTGTAGATCTTTGTTTAACAACAATTCTCAAGCCAGTCCGAGATCTGGTAAAGATAGGCTTGTGTATTCATGTGCCAAAAGATTGAAGTTATTTGAAATCGGATCCTTTAGGGTGAGGTGGGTAAGCGGTACTGTCATGGTAGTGGAGGATAAGGTGGTAGGAGTTTGACTCCTGAATAATTTGATAGAAGAGGGAATAGTGGATTTTAGAAAGCACCATTAAATTCTAGATATGTTTTGTCATGAAAATAGTCAAACTAATGGAGTTTATTCAATGCGATAGATGTTAAGTAAATGCGGATCTCAAAGAGGTGGTGTAGTACTTCACGAGACAATTTTCTAATGTCTTTTATAGTGTTGTTTTGATTTTGTTTTCTTTGATGAGTTATTTGTCTTTGTTTGATAGGCTTATCCTCCAGTATGAGTTTTTTCCGGTCATAGTCATCACTTGATTTGTAGCTATTATTGATAAGTCTATTATTTTTTGTTAATATATAAATATAGTATATACTCTTTTTTCTTGCAAGGTATCTATCTAGGTTATGGGGGTTGTAAGTTTTTGATGAGAGCATGCAAAGTAAATTGTAATGCAAAGCCAAAGACTTACAATGCAAAGATGGGCAAGACATGAATGTGTGTGTGTATTTGCACTAACTCACATTATTATGCCTAGGTCATCACTCTCGCCTATCCATAGGAATATCCATTCACGCACACGCACAACGCTATATATTACACATGTTCACAATATTATATAAACACACACTCACCTACCATCTTAAACTAGTATTACAACGGCCAAAAACACACGTGCAACCCCATGCAACCACTACTCTCATCACACATAACCCTGCACACTTTCACTTTACACATTTAGACAAACGTGCACATATATATACTAACAGACACACACATATACACTGACATAGACATACACTTCACTCACGCACACTCGAACATAGTAGGAAGCTGGGTTAATGATTGAATAGAAAAGATTTACAGGCGAATTTGATCGCTTGAAAGTATTGATTTCACCATCAACGTTAAGCAATTTGTTAATAGCTTAATACACAAACTAAATTCACTTAAAGATAGCCATAGTAATATAATTATAACTTGACTTGGTGATTAAAGCATAGGTTGCGTGAGTGATAACAACTCACCTGAAAATGATATGCTCCCATCCAACTCCCGAATGCAAGCACAAACCTCACCAACGAGAAAAAAAAAACCTGATTTGCTTCACATAATAGATGTAGTAGCATTTAGAGATGAAATTTTGAAATTTTGTGAATTTTAAATAATTTATTCAGCTTGTTCTTGAATTTAGAGGTGAAGAGAATTACTGACTTTTTAACGTTTGTGTGTTAGAGAAGATCAAAAAATATCCTCCACTCAGTGTGTATGTGTATGAATATTGTAATGAAGAAGAGGAGAAAAGAAAATTCTACATATGATTTTGATTTTAGGTTTTAAATAGTTGGGCTTAGGCTTGAGCGTTTAAGTGATCCTTAAAATTATCAAGTAAACAAATATACATATATATATTTCTTTTATTTCTAGAACTAAATCTCAATTCAATTTAAACAAACACAAACTTCTATTTAAAATCACTTGTTCAGCAAATCAATATTATACTTCTTACACATCACTTTTATAAAATTTAGTTTCCTCATTATAACTTATTTAAAATTTTAAATATTATATTTTCATAATTCAAATTCTTTTATTAAATAAATTCCAAACCAATTTATTAAATAAATTTCCATCTAGTTTAATTTAATTAAATAATTATTGTTAACTTAAATTAATTATTACTTAAAAATCGGTTGTTGCATTTTGACTTTAAGTTTACTTTAATTGACCGTAATACTAACCGCATATAACCAAGGAGACGAAGTCTCCTTTAAATAGTGTTTCGCTTCCAATACTTTCACTCGATCCAACTATTGTCACCTGACTGACATTGTGTCATGATATGATTATAATCAAAGTAGAGCTTTCATATTAAAGATTGATAGTATTCTCAAGTCGAGAGAATTGTGTAAATCAATCACATCGATATTTTTTGTTTGACCTTAGTTATATTAACCAATAGAAAACTATCGAGTGAGACATTCCATAGTTATCTAGTAACAAGTAGTACGTAACCCTTTGGTGCCCCCAGCAGCCATGAGTAATATTCTGTCCAACATTTAGAGAGCGTTGCTTACTCTAGTCTTAACGGATGTATCGACATCTAGTCTCGATAAATCTTGACTAGGAATATTTAAAATGGTATATTTATTTTCATTATGATAAATTACTCATGGTTACAACACTTTGTAACTAATATAAAACTACTTACTATTTAAGGATTTTTCATTAAATACACATTTAGTTAAATGAACTAATTAATATAACACTTAGTCGAAAAAATAATTAATATAACACATTATATCAAGTATATAATAGAAAGAAAACACCTTTTATTTAAAACAAGATTACTCGTCGAGTTAAATATATGTAACAAATTAAATAATTGTAATAATCCAGAATTTATAATTCATTTAATTAATTAATTAAAAGGGCCGAGGCGGGCTAAATAGGGTAAGAGGGTAATGAATTAATAAAAAGGAGTAAGAGGGCCCAAGTCCAAATTATTGTGGGATAATAAATATCGCTCTTTTTCATTCATTCATTTCACTTTACTAAACATAAAATACATGTTTGAAAGAAACTTTAATGGTGGTGGCTTAAGGAGAGCAAATAAAGATGAGATAAGCAAAAGAGAGGTCTAGAAGACTAAAGAAAGATATCTTAAAAATCTAACTAGGTAAAACTTAACCTTCCTATACCGTTCCTTAATATATGGTCTCGGTGTGAGTCTGTGTGTTTATATATACAATCGAGTTTCATATTGATTTTCATTAACAAGTATAAAAGTTTAATGAATGTTTTGGGAAAAGGAAGAGGAACTATAACACCCCTAATTTTTAATAGTGAAAATAAGGGTGTGACGACCCGGAACTTTTGAATATTTGAAATTGGAATATTTAATTGATTTTAAATATTTAAAAGTTTGCTTTTAACTAGAATCAAATATCTCCATTTATTGGACGAATTATTGAATTTAATAATTTGAAATTGGGTAAAACATTGAATCCTTGGTTTTAAGCTTGTAAAAAAATATTTCAAAGGCTTATAAAATTTATATTGATAGTACTGGAGATAATAGACATTTTAAATTTGAATTCGAAGGTGTTTTGTTCAGTTTTAAAAATGTATCGTTTAAATTGATATTTAAAAATAGACTTTCGAGGCACAGTCTCGGAAATAGACTACGAAACAAGTTCCGTTGAATCTGTAATAGTGTATTATTATCGAATTCAAATTTCATAGCATTTGAAGTTGTCGTGTGATCGTACGGTAGATAAACGCGCTGAAATTAATATCGAATTTTAATATAATAACTAGGTCCAAATAGCTATCTTCTCCATACGATCGAATTAGGACTCGAAACCTTTTCTATTGCATTCGAAATAGAAGTATAACATTGTAAACGCCTAGCGGCATGCCTCGATAGGATGTCAAAATTTTAAGCTTTGAATTCAAGACGAATGGATGTTGGGGCGATGGCGGTGTTGATCGTATGGGTGATGTGCTTAGGGTGCTCAAGTGGCTGCGGTTTTCTTGAGTAGGGTAAAAAAATTTAATAGAAAATTTTATTTAGCAATCTGAAATTTTAAAAGCAAATTATGTGTGTGTGTATATATAATGAATATATTACAGTGTAGAATAAAAACCATTTATGTTTTTAATTTAATATATATATATATATATAGGAAAATAGAAAAATTATTTTATGCTGATAAAGTTTTCGAAAATATAGGGATTCATATAAAATTTTGATTTTTAAAATCCATATGGATTATTTCTTTAAATATATATATATATATATGTGTGTGTGTGTGTGTGTGTGTGTAGTTTCAAAATGAGAAATAATATATATATATATATATATATATATATATATATATATATATACCTTTATCCATTCTAAACTTACTAGTTTAATTTTAAAATAATATATTATGAAGATTAATTTGTTTAATTAACTTATTTAATTATTTTAGTTACTAAAAGGATTTTTACTTAATTAAAAATAAAGTGTTAGCTAATTAAATTTATTAAAAAGGATAGAAATTGTTCAATTACTTCGAATATCAATAAACTGTACAAATATTTATACAAGGTCTAAAATCATGGAGAAACAAGTCAAGAGATCGGATTGCAAATTAAAAAGCAAAGGCGAGTTAATCTCACTCATTTGGATTACCTTTTAAATTTAAATAGTTAAATTTAAATTATTGGTTGTTTGCTTGAATTGATAATTTATTATCAGTTTGGATGTGATATTAGATATAGAGTGTGTGTGTGTGTGTGTATTGGAGTGATTGATTTCCCGCATTATATAGCGGATGAGACCCTATGCGCCCCTCATAATAGCGATGACCCTTTATACCGCGATATCCCCCTCGAAGTGGGATTGGTATTTTTATATTGTGCCAACATCTATGGATGCAGGAAAAACGGTTGGAGGGATCCGACTAGATTCCTTAAAATATTGAAATTTGTTTTCATATTATGTGATATGATTAATTGATAATCTATGATAGATTATATGGGTAATTGAAATTATTGAATGTTATGTCTGGCTGAGTATATTTTGGTATTTTAAGTTATCAAAATATAAAGATTGGATTTTTTTTGAAGAAATTAAAGAGAGAATTTTTAAGTAAAATAATTATGGAGAATTTGGGTAAATTAAAGAATGAGTTAAGGAAAGGATAAAAAGTTGATTTTTTTAAAATTCTAATAAATAAATTCCGAGTATGGGAAGGGACATTTTTGAATAAATGGAAATATATGAATTTTTTAAACTTAAGTTATATTATTTAAAGAAATAAAGGATCTATTTTTAAATTCAAGGTTTAAAATAGTTTGGGAGAGATAAAGAAAATTTTTGGGAAAAAATATGAAATTGGTATTTTCAGTTTAAATAAGATTTTAAATCATAATAATGAAATAAAATCTAAAATTTATGGGTTTTGAAATAAAATTGAGAAGAAAAGGAATTTATTTTGAAATAGAGTAAATTTTGGAAATTAGTTTGAAAATTGATTAAGTTTTGAAATTCTGATTTAAAAGAAGGATGAGACTATGGAATTTATAAACTGGGTTTACAAAGTGAAATAAGATATCAGTGGATATTTGAATGTATAAATTCACGGTAGGAATTTATAAAGGAAAGGGTAATTTATTTTAAAAATAAATAGTGGTTTTATTTTTAAAGGTGTAGGAAAGAAATTTACGGGTTGAGATGTAAATTAAATTGGGATAAATCAAGAAGGATTTATAAATGATTAGACGATTGTTTTGGAACGGAAAGTGAAATTTCGTGAAAAGCCAAGTTTGTTTTCAAAGCAGATTTTTAAGTATAAGTTAAAAGTTTTAAATTTGTTTAAAAAAATGTTTTAGAGGAATTTATTATTTTAATTGTTTTAAGAATTTAAAGTAAATATTTATTAATTTAGTTGTAGTAGTAATTATTATAAAGATTAAACTAGTATTATGATTTAAAAGATAGTTACTAAATATTTATACTTTATATAAATAACTTTTATTTTAAAGGTAGTTTTGGCTAAGTTTTACTTGAGAATTTTTATGGAATTCCAAAACTATTATTTTGAATAAAGTCTTTAAGCAGTTTTAAAAGAGTGTGTGTGTGTGTGTGTGTGTGTGTGTATCTTTGGATAAAGTGATTTAAATTATTTAAAATCTAAGTTATTAGGACTTGGTACTTTTCAGTAGAAATAAAACAGTTGTTTGGATGATTGTGTGATTTGATAGTTAAATAACCGACTATCAATATTGACCAATGCGCTGATCATTTCGAAGAGACCGAGATCGGGATTAATTTCTCAAAAACCACTTCGATCCGATTTGAACGTTTTCGTGAGGAAGACAAGAGCTTGGAGTCGAAGATGGAGCAATGAAATGCAAGGGCTAATCGCTACTAATCCTGAGGGTGATTCCAAAATTGATGTAGCAGGAGTAGTGCCTCCGGTTCCGTTCGGCCCCGGAACGGACTTTGTACGGATGAATGCTATCGAACATCGTCAGGAGGACAGTGAGTATTCTAGTGAACGTGTGCTAAAAAGGTAACGCATAGCCTCGAGCCTCATCAACCGAGAATGGCTAAAACATGGAAGATGCAGCAAGGCTAAGTGGCTAACAACCAATTAGGGTAAGGTCATCCCTGTCTAGATGTCCCTTTTATTCGGCTGTATGGGCTGTTACTGATCTCAACCGTGGGGTGATCTTATTCGGACTATCCAGTAAGGGGTAGCTCCGGTCTTGTGTTGCAGGAGATCAGGGTGGATCCTCGGTAGGCTGATATAGACCAGGTACCGTGATGGACGGTACCCCAGTAGCCCTGCTATTGTACGAATCCAATCTCCAATAAGCGCATGTACAGTTTTTAATTACGTGCCCAACTATTGCTGAAAAGTGAGATGCAAGCATTTTAGCTAGATTCTATTTTACTTTCTATAGACACTATTATAATATCAAACGGATTTGATAAAAATGTTTTGGTTATCGTAAGGTAAAAACTCGGCATGCGTATTTGTGACGTGGTCTTACGAGATACCTTTGATTTCAAAGGATTTTGAAAACTTTAATAATCCAATTGAGTGTGTTTTCTCACGCTGGTTTTTGAGACTGACTCGGGTGTTATTTTACAATAGTGCTCGGGTCAGACTGAGTGTTATAGAATATAGATTCCAGATGGACTGCTATGGAGCTCAGGAGACGAGCTAGTTGGCGAGACATATCACACGTATTGATGTATATTCCGCTGTGTATGATTAATTGCATAGTCAGTCTTTGTGAGGACAGGTTATGATAACTGTCCAGTCGTATGCTATAAATTTTGCTGTGCTCTGATTGTGTAATGTATATAACAGATACAGTCCATTTGTATAAAGATTTGTCATTTATCTATTATATATTGTTCCGCTGCGATTGTGAGATTCTGATATTGTTTTTTATTTCTTCTTCTACCTCTTTCTTCTTTAACCCTAATGGTTCATATTTCCATCCACTTTGAGTTGAATTGTTGGAGAATATTGTCGGCTCAAAGGGGTATGGATTTGCTGTTTGTTATAGTGGTATCGGAGCTGAAGGTTGAGCGAGAACCCTTGGCTCTGGTGGGGATTACTCATTAAAAATAGATTCAGTGTACTCTAGAATGAGTTTGAGTGTATTAAAGATATGAGTACGTAATTGTTAGTGAATACAAAAATTGTTTTTATATTGTGCTGACTTATCGGTTAAGTGTTTATAAATTCTGGTCGGTACGGGAAGTACAACCGTATCGATAAGGATTTCTAAACTCTTAAACTAGGCAAACCGACATAGTATTGTTTTTAAAAGTGGGTAAATGAAATAATTTTGCCCAAATTATTTTTGTATATAAAAGAAATTATTTTTATAAATTATTATAGTATATGGTTGCTTGGTTGTTAGGGAATGATAATATTAAATTATTATCATTGTTGTGTGAAAATTGAATAAGAAATTGAAATCATAATCAAAGGTTAAGAAATTAACCCATATGATAGAATGGGATTTGAAGCGTGAATTATAAATGGGATTTATAATTTGAACTTCCAAAGAAATATTTGAATAAAGATTGGAAGGTTTTGAAGTTTGAAAATTTAGGAAATTTAAATTCCTTTGGGTATGAAAATGGTTTTCAAAGGTTTGGGAAATAATAAGGATATTATTTCGGAAATATTTTTGAATTGGATATGAAATCTGGTGAGATTTGAATTTTAAAAATATTTGAAAAGGTTTTTAAGCATTGAACTCACCTTGGTAGTTGGAAAATAACTTCGGCGATGACTACAGCATCATCGTTGTTCATTTTCAAGTTTCCAAGAGAGAAATTGCTACATAAAAGTTTTAAATTGGAGTTGCTTGCAAAATAGGTTTAGTTTTGAAATTCAAAGGATAATCTGGTATGAAAATGAATTATGTATATAATTGATTTCAAAAATGATTATGAAATATTGAGTAACTGTTTAAAAGACTCTGGAATTTTATTTAAAATGTTTATGGAATATAAATATGTTTGATAACTTATAAGATTTGAAATTTGTTGGAATAAAATTTAACTTAGAGAGGAGTTAAATTAAAACTAGTGTGAAAACGAGATAGTCAAAAATGTAAGCCAATTGAATGTAGTAAATTAAAGGAGATTAGTAAATGGAATGTGAATAAGTTGAAAACCTATAGAAGTTTAAAATTTAAAAGGAACCGAAACTAAATATTGGAATTAAATTTGAATTGGGTTACGTAAAATTGAAGCATTAGTTCGAAGTGGAATAAAATAATAAAAATTTGGACATAGAAATTATTGAGATTTGAAATAAATTAGTAAATGAAACTAATTTAAAATAATGATATGGATTAGATTTGAATGAGAGATAGTTGATAAAAAGATTCAGAATTCAGAATTTAAAGATAAACTGAATTCAAATAGAATTGAAATTGTAAATTGAATAAAAATAGATATAAAGCTTAAGTGATAAAGAGGAAATCAAAATAAGAGGTTATATAAAATATTTATATAAACTTAAGAAAATTTGGGTGGAATTCTTAAGTAAAAAATTTGGTTTTGGGAAAACTATTCTAAGTGAATAATTGAGTGAAGATTAAACTGGAAGTTGTGAAAGGGGAAAATTATGAGTAAGTGAATAGATATCAAAATGAATGTGAATAAAAAGAAAGTTGATATAGCTAAAAATCAATTGGGATAAATACGTAGGATGTACTATATTATTTTATTCGCATAGTGATTTGGTCCAGGTTCGAGCATGGAATTTCGAGATAGTTAAATCGTTCCGAGTTCGGATTTTTCACTCGATTTTCGACGGCAAACTCTAGATATAGATTTTTGATTGATTCTGGAAATTCTCTATCATAGTTGTGGCTATGCAAGGAGAATGATGGTTTCTGATCAAGGAACCAGATCTGAGTCCGCACTAGGATGTCGCGGGGACGATACTAGTTCGGAAGTGAAATTGTGTGATCGAGTGAGCAATCGAATTTGGTATTGCGTACGTATGATATATATGCATCGTACGAACTTAAATGAAATAGATATTGAAACTGTTGTAAAGAAATGTATAAAATGATTTGGAATACTGTAATTGGATATTATTAATGAGTAGGATATACAGGTGTTTTAAAAGCAAAGGATGAATGGATGTTTTTGATTTCGGAAGATAAAATTGAATTACTCAACAAAAAGGTATGTATTTAAATTTCTGTATGAAATTTGATGATTTCCTGATCTAGCCCCTTGGCACTTTGTTTTCTTTCGAAATCTGGTGGCCCGTAGAGACATTTTGTAGTTGTACCGATCTAGCAGCGCAAAGGAGACACTGGTGAAATTTTTCGAAAATATAGAGAGTTTGAAGAAAATTTTGATGGTTTAAAATTTGGTTTAAAATTGAAATTTGAAATGGTTAAGTAAGTAATGTTGTTTAGAAACTATGGAAGAGAGTTTGGGAAGTTAGTAAGAATGATAATGGGTCTTTTATAAAAAGATGGTTGGTAAATTATTGAACTATTTGGATTGGGAAATAGTTAACAGGTTATGGACCATTCCCCTTAAATAGCAATTTCGGGGACGAAATTCTTTTAAGAGGGGAGGAACGTAACGATCCGGAATTTTTGACTATTTGAAATTGGAATATTTAATTGATTTTAAATATTTAAAAGTTAGTTTTTAACTTGAATTTCAAATATCTCCCATTATTGGATAATTAAATGATTGAATTTAATAATTTGAAATTGGGTAAAATATTGAATCATCAGTTTTAAGCTTGTAAAAAAAATATTTCAAAGGCTTATAAAATTTATATTGATAGTACTGGAGAAAATAGAAGTTTTAAATTTGAATTTGGAAGTGTTTTGTTCAGTTTTAAAAATATATCATTTAAACTGATATTTAAAAATAGCCTTCCAAGGCACAGTCTTGGAATTCGACGAAACCAGTTCCAGTGAATCTATAATAGTGTATTATTATCGGATTTAAAATTTCGTAGCATTTGGAGTTGTCGTGTGATCGTATGGTAGATAAACGCGTTGAAATTAATATCGAAATTTAATATAATAACGGGTTCCAAAAAGCTATCTTCTCCCTACGTTCGAATTAGGACTCGAAACCTTTTCCATTGCGTTCGCAATAGGGGTATAACATTATAAACGCCTAGCGGCACTTAAGGTAGGATGTTAAAATTTTAAGCTTCGAATTCAAGATGAATGGATGGTGGGGCGACAGCGGTGTCGATCGTATGGGTGATGTTCTCAGGGGGTTCGGGTGGCTGCGGTTTTCTCTAAATTCTTTTAACAGAAAATCTTATTTAGCAATCTGAAAATTTAAAAGCAAATTATGTGTGTATATATATATGAATATATTACAATGTAGAATAAAAACCATTTATGTTTTTAATTTAATATATATAGGAAAACAGAAAAATTATTTTATGTAGATAAAGTTTTGGGAAATATAGGGATTCATATAAAAATTTGATTTTTAAAATCTATATGGATTATTTCTATATATATATATATGTGTGTGTGTGTGTGTGTGTGTGTGTGTGTGTGTGTGTAGTTTCAAAATGAGAAATAATATGTATATACCTATATCCATTCTAAACTTACTAATTTAATTTTAAAATAATATACTATGAAGATTAATTTGTTTAATTAACTTATATAATTATTTTAGTTACTAAAAGGATTTTTATTTAATTAAAAATAAAGTGTTAGCTAATTAAATTTTTTTAAAAGGAAATAAATTGTTCGATTACTTCGAGTATTAATAAACTGTATAAATATTTATACAAGCTCTAAAATCATAGAGAAACAAGTCAAGGTGGATCGGATTGCAAATTAAAAGGTAAAGGTGAGTTAATCTCACTCATTTGGATTACCTTTTAAATTTAGATAGTTAAATTTAAATTATTGGTTGTTTGCTTGAATTGATAATTTATTATCAGGCTGGATGTGATATTATATATATATATATATATATATATATATATATATATATTGGAGTGATTGATTTCCCACTTTATATAGCGGATGAGACCCTATATGTCCCACATAATAGCGGATGACCCTTTATACCACGATATCCCCCTCGAAGTGGGATTGGTATTTTTATATTGTGCTAACATCTGTGGATGTAGGGAAACAGGTTGGAGGGATCCAACTGGATTCCTCAAAATATTAAAATTTGTTTTCATATTCTGTGATATGATTTATTGATAATCTATGATAGATTATATGGGTAGTTGAAATCATGGAATGTTGTGTTTGGCTGAGTATATTTTGGTATTTTAAGTTATCAAAATATAAAGATTGGATTTTTTTTGAAGAAATTAAAGAGAGAATTTTTAAGTAAAATAATTATAGAGAATTTGGATAAATTAAAGAATGAATTTGGAAATGGATAAAAAGTTATTTTTTTTAAAATTCTAATAAATAAATTTCGAGTATGGGAAGGGACATTTTTGAATAAATGGGAATAAATAAATTTTAAACTTAAGTGATATTATTTAAAGTAATAAAGGATTTATTTTTAAATTCAAGGTTTAAAATAGATTGGGAGAGATAAAGAAGAATTTTGGAAAAAGTATGAAATTGGTATTTTTAGTTTAAATAAATTTTAAATCATATAAAGAAGTGAAATATGAAATTTATGGGTTTTGAAATAAAATTGAGAAGTAAAGGATTTTATTTTAATATGGAGTAAATTTTGGAAATCAATTTGAAAATTGATTTAGTTTTGAAATTGTGATTTAAAAGGAGGATGAGACTATGGAATTTATAAACTGGGTTTATAAAGTGAAATAAAATACCAGTGAATATTTGAAAGTATAAATTCGCGGTGGGAATTTATAAAGGAATGAGTAATTTGTTTTAAAAATAAATAGTGGTTTTATTTTTAAAGGTGTGGAAAAGAAATTTACGGGTTGAGATGTAAATTAAATTGGGACAAATCAAGAAGGATTTATAAATGATTAGGCGGTTGTTTTGGAATGGAAAGTGAAATTTCGTGAAAAGCCAAGTATGTTTTCAAAGCTGATTTTTAAGTATAAGTTAAAAGTTTTAAAGTTGTTTAAAAAAATGTTTTAGAGGAATTTATTATTTAAATTGTTTTAAGAATCTAAAGTAAATATTTATTAATTTAGTTATAGTAGTAATTATTATAAAGATTAAACTAGTATTATGATTTAAAAGATAGTTACTAAATATTTATACTTTATATAAATAACTTTTATTTTAAAGGTAGTTTTGGCTAAGTTTTACTTGAAAATTTTTATGGAATTTCATAACTATTATTTTGAATAAAGTCTTTTAAGAAGGTTAATTTTAAATGTTTTAAAGTGTGTGTGTATATATATATATATTTGGATAAAGTGATTTAAATTATTTGAAATCTAAGTTATTAGGGCTTGGTGCTTTTCAGTAGAAATAAACAGTTGTTTGGATGATTGTGTGATTTAATAGTTAAATAACCGACTATTAATATTGGCCAATGCACTGATTGTTTCGAAGAGAACAGGATCTGGATTAATTTTTCGAAAACCACTTCGATCCGGTTTGAACGTTTTCGTGAGGAAGACAAGAGCTTGGAGTCGAAGATGGAGCAGTGAAGTGCAAGGGATAATCGCTACTAATCCTGAGAGTGATTCCAAAATGGATCCAGTGCCTTCGGTTTCATTCGGACCTGGAATGGACTTGTATGCATGAATGCTATCATAACATCGTTAGGAGGAGGTAAGTATTCTAAGTGAATGTGTGCTAAAAGGTAACGCATAGCCTCGAGCCTCATCAACTGGGAATAGAAAAAACAGGGGAGGTGCAGCAAGGCAAAGTGGATAGCAACCAATTAGGGTAAGGTCATCCCTGTCTAGATGTCCCTTTTATTTAGCTGTGTGGGCAGTTGCCGATCCCAACTGCGGGGTGATCTTATTCAGACTATCCAGTAAGGGGTAGCTCCGGTCTTGTGTTGTACGGGATCAGGGTGGATCCTCGGTACGTTGATCTAAACCGGGTACTGTGACGGGCGGTACCCCAGTAGCCATGCCATTGTATGGAATCCAATCTCCAATAAGCGCCTATATGGTTTTGATTGTACCCAACTATTGCTGAAACGTGAGATGCAAGCATTTCAGCTAGATTCCATTTTACTTTCTATAGACACTATTATAATATCAGACGGATTTGATAAAAACGTTTTGGTTACCGTAAAGGTAAAAACTCGACATGTTTATTTGTGGCGTGGTCTTACGAGATACCTTTGATTTCAAAGGATTTTGAAAATTTTAATAATCCAATTGAGTGTGTTTTCTCACGCTGGTTTTCCAGAGTGACTCGAGCATTATTTTACTATAATGCTCGGGTCAGACCGAGTACTATAGAATACAGATTCTGGATGGACTGCTATGGAGCTCAGGAGACGAGCTGGATGGCGAGACGTATCACATGTATTAATGTATATTCCGCTGTGTATAATTAACTGTATAGTCAGTCTTTATGAGGACAGGTTATGGTAACTGTCCAGCTGTGTGCTATGAATTTTGTTGTACTCTGATTGTGTATATATAACAAATATAGATCATTTGTATAAAGATTTAGCCATTTATCTATTATATATTGTTCCGCTGCGATTGTGAGATTCCGATATTATTTTCTATTTTTTCTTCTACCTCTTTCTTCTTTAACCTTAATGGTTCGTATTTCCGTCCACTTTGAATTGAACTGTTGGAGAATATTGTCGACTCAAAGGGGTATGGATTTGTGGTCTGTTACAAAGGGACACGTCCCTAAAATCAAACTTAATACACAAAACATCCTCCAAAAAAGATGTAAATTGCATCCTATTTTCAAATATTTCAAATTTCTTTCCTAAAATACCCCTCTGCTCCATGGCTGAACGTTTCTTCATATGTGGATGTTATTTCACATCCATAATTAAAATTTGCACCACATTAATTATCAATCTTTAAATGCAATTTTTTTTTTAGAAACGATGGATTAACAAACCGTTTTCACCATTAAATCATAAATTTTAGTATCTTTCTAACGAGTGACATTATGGATATGTAAAAATAATGGCAGACCAAGTTATTCGTCGATTATATGGTACAATTGTCCGAGAAATGCGGATTACGGATCTTAAGGCTAGAATTAACACTAGAGGGGGTGAATAGTGTTTTAAGGAATTACTAATTCTTTTTGAGTTTATATTAATTTGAACACAAATATATGCAATATTCAGACACAGATATGATCACAGAATCAAACACGGATGCAGATATATAGTAAAAGCAATAAAGGAAAGAACACACCGAATTTTATACTGGTTCAGAATTGCCCTACATCCAGTCCCGCAACACAAGTATGGATTTCCTTTCAAAATCAATTCTTATAATTACACCCTCGATTTCAAGGCCACGAGGTACACCGCTCCAGATTCACAATCCTCTAGGTAGAGATACTTGATTATACGGGCAACAAGTTCATCCGATTGATTTTCCAGGCTACAACCACACCTTTTCTCACTCGATTAATTACAAAGAAGTCTCTAACTCTGAATAGTACTGGGATCTTGTTGAGATAGTGATAAGGATCAAACCAGAGATGATCTAGTTAGATTCAACGGTAATTTCGGCAGAGTAATGGTAAAAATGTATATAAAAAAGTGTGGAAGAAGAAGAGGAGTGAAATCAGAGAATTATATCAATGTAAATTCATTTAAAACAGCCCCTATTAATAGTAGAACAACATCCATGTCCATTTGTGAAAGGATATGATGAATAGACACTTCCTTTAAAATTCAAACTTTTGTATAAACTGTCACCTTGTCGACAAGGGTTCCTTGGGGTTGTCGACAGGCCTAAGTTATTTTTTGTAATTTGTTTTTCTTTGAAAATAACTTCTATCTTGTATTAAAACTATTTTAAACTTTATAAATATACTTAACTATAGTTAAAATACACAAATAAGTATAGAGAATAATATTTTGGTATATATAAAATTTTACCATAATTTCATATATAAATCTTAGTATAAATATTAAAAGTTAGATATATTATAATTAAAAGATAGTTTAAAACCAAGGATAATTTGATATTGAAAATAAAGATTATTTTGAGGCTAAAAGTATTTTAAAACCAAGATGGATGTTTTTGATTTAAAAAGGAAGATTTTGAAATCATTTTAAAAACAACATATAATTTTGTAAAACATTTGAATAAAAGTTAGTGGATACAAAACAATGTTCCACTAGATTTTTCGTAGGTTCCATCCAACTTAGGGTTCCAACCCTTTAACGGGCTCGAAGTGGATTCCATTCCACGAATAAAATGGACTTTAAGACGTCGGTGCTTTTCTAGGAGTTTTAACAAAATTCCTATCTAAATTACTTATATTGAAATCTTGAACTCTTGATAATCTTGATACTCATGAGTCTTGAATCTTGACATCTTCGATCTTGAGTTTATCAGTTCTTGAATCTCTATACTGTACAGTCTTCATTCTTTGGTGCATGTATATATATCCTACATATACATAAATATCTACACAATAATGTTAGTATTTATATTTTATAATTTTATTCTAAGGTTGTTGTCATCAAAACCAACTTCTCAAGGACTAACAGATTGCAGATAATTCAACAATTATATGCAATAATTGCAGAAAAGTCTGCAATTATATGGTATAGTTGCACTTTTCTACGATTACTTGGAATAATTGCAGAAAAGTTTGCAATTATTCCATTTAATTGAAGAAAAGTTTGCAATTATACTGAATAATAGCAGAAAAATTTGCAATTATTCCATTGAGTTGCATAAAAGTCTGCAATTATTCTGTATAATTGCATAAAGTCTGCAATTATTCCATATAATTGCATAAAAGTCTGCAATTTTATGGAATGATTGCTGACATTTGAGGAAAAATTGATGATTATTTTATATAATTGCAGAAAATGGTAAGTATATAGAATAATTGCAGAAAAGACTACAATTATATGGAATAATAGCAGAGAAGTCTGTAATTATTCCATAAAATTACATAAAATCTGCAATTATTCAACATAATTTCATAAAAGTCTACAATTATGTGAAATAATTGCTGACATTTGAAGAAAAATTGATGATTATTTCATATAATTGCAGAAAATGGCAAGTATACGGAATAATTGCAGAAAAGTTGGCAATTATATGAAATAATAGCAGAGAAGTATGCAATTATTCCAAATAGTTGCATAAAAGTCTGCAACTATTCCATATAATTGCATAAAAGTCTGCAATTATATGGAATAATTGCTGACATTTGAAGAAAATTGTCGTTTTTCAAAAATTGCAGAATTCTCGACAAATATATGGAATAATTGCAGCCTTACTGCAAATATGATTATTTTTTTTAGTATCAACAATGGATCTCATTTTAAAGATTGTAAAATTTATGATTTTTTGATGAAAACGATATGCTGATCTGATGTTTCTACAGAAAGTTATGCACGTTTGAAATGCTAAAAACGTAAAGGGTATTTGGGTCTTTTGACGTAGACAGATTTGAAAATAGGGGCTAGGAACGTAAGTTGATTTTGGGGAGGATGTTTTCTCTATTTTGAAACTTAAGAGGGATGTGAGCCAAACTATCCCTTTTTAACAACATTATTCAGGAGATTTAATTAGGTAAATTAAATAGAATAATGTAAATATTAGTGTGATAAGGGGATTGACATTTGAAAATTCAACAGAGGCCGAGCTTAATTAAAAAACCCAAAAAATGGACTTATGAACGGTTTTGTAGGTTAATTGGTGAGGACATAACGCAAGGGCGTTATAGGGATTTGTCATCACCATAATCCCATAACCCTAAACCCATATTTCCATTTCTCTACCCTTTCATAATTCATTATTAAAAAACGTAATCAAAAGCTCAAGCCAGCCATAACCTAAGGAAAGGAAAGCGGAAAAATCAATTAAAGCTAAGCAATCAAGCAAGTGAAATTAATCAAAGATCAAATCTCATGTTCCTTATCCTAAGCAAGGTGAATAATAGTCAAAACCATCTTTATTTTCGTTTTTAAAAAGCATAAGATTTTGGGTTTAAGTTTAAACCCATTATGATGATTTTGATAATGATATGCTTAGATTACATAATAAGTTATAATCAAACAAGTTTTTTTGATAAATGTTTTATTTCAGGCTAAAATCATTTATATTGGGTTTCGAATGCCATGAGGATTTAATATGTTATGTAAAACGTTGTTTTGGAGATGGGTTAAATTTTTCATAATTATCCAAGCCAGTGGTAATCTATTATGAATTTTCAAAGGAAAATATGAATAATTAGGTTTAGAAATTAATTTCGGTAATTATATAAAGGAATTTGGGTCCAAATTTTTATATGTTAGATAACATATTAAAAGTGAAGTTTGAGAATTTTTAGGGTTTTTCCTAAGTAATTTATTATGGAAAATAAATTAATTTAATTTGAGGACTTAAATGTCTAAATTGTTTTTCTTGAGGGAAGGATTTCTTTGCTAATTATTTTAATTTAATCCGGGATGAATTCGGCAGACTTTTAGGAAAAGATTTTTGTAAAGTTTATGGCAACCAATTAGATTTTTACAAATAGGCTGGTTAGTTGAAAAGGTATTACTTAAAAAGGCAAAGAAAATATTTTTGCATAAGTTTATTCTTTTGCCACTTTCAGTTGCTACCTTTCGACCCTATACTTCCGCCCTAACCAGGTTGAAACAAATACACAAGGTATTAATGTGTTGGTATGTAGTGGATTGAAGAATGGCGGCAGGTACGGAGTCGAAACCAAGCTATCGAAGGGGTCGAGGCCTTTATTTTACTATCCAAAGAAATGTCACTTGCCATGTTTTAAAAAGAATGCTTTCGAAAGGGTTTAGTATAACTTTCAAAGAGGTTGCCCCCCTTTTGCTTAAAGGGTAGCTTTCGATTGAGTTGCCTTGTTTTAAATCAATGCTTACGAAAGGGTAGTTGAACCCAGTTGAAACCATGCTGTCACCTTTGTACCTTTCAAATGGATTAAAGTCTTCAACGAGTTCGAAAGGTAGCTTTTGTTTTATAAATTTAATAAGCCACTTCCTAATATTTTCGAATGGGCTTTAGTAGCCACTTATACTAAAGGTTTCGAAGGAAATGGCTTCGAAAGGGGTTTCGATGCTATCATTCATATTGATTTACAAAAGACTAATGGTTTCGAAAGGATGGTTCCAAAGTCATCTATTTTTCCCCCAAACTCTTTTTAATGGTTTTGAAAGGGGTACTTTCACTTGTATTCATTTACACCCAAAAGACATGTTTAAGATTTAACCCGTTGGTTTCGAAAGGGGTACTTTCAATGGTTTCGAAGCTATGCTTCTATAAGTTAGTAGGTGACGGTTTCATACTTTCGGAAAGGTATGTTTTGTGGGTTTCGAAAGAGATGTTTTAAAGTGATTCGAAAGACATATGCCTAGTGTTTTGAAAAGAAGATTTAAATGCTTTTGAAAGAGGTTTTCCAACGGTTTCGAAAGTAAATGTCTAAGGTCTCGAAAGCCATATTTATCAAAACAAAGAACCCAATCTCGATTTTTAAAGGTAAAACTCATGCCATTATAAAAGAGCATTTAAATGCTTTTAAATTGGAGTTTTTGAAGAAGCTTGCCTTGATATATATAACGGGTTATGGGGACTAACTAAATTTTCCAGGTGAAATGATTTCAAAGATATTAAACCAAAGATGTTGGTATTATTTTGTATATGCGTCTTCTATAAATTATTCACTATGTAATGGACCCATAACTGTATTTTGGGGAGTAGGGGTAGGATAACCAGGTAGGTTGACTTAGTAGTGAATATAAATTAAGTTAACTCCTGAATGAATAGAGTTGCATCCAAGAGGTCAGGTAGACCAAGATATAGGATGTCCAAAGACTAATTAAGAAGTTGTCAGTTTAGACAGGTTCATAGTAAACCCATGAAAACTATGTTTAGTAAGAGTTATTGGCATGAGCTAACAAGTTTGTAGTGAACCCATGAAACTATATCCGAATTAAGTTATTGACAGAAGTCAATAGGTTCATAGTCAACCCATAAAAACTATGATATAAAGGGAGTTATTGGAGATACCAATAGGTCTATGGAGAACCCATGAAATAAATGTATGAAGTTATTAGCAGAGGTCAATAGGTTCTTATGATCCTATGAAAACTATGAGACCGGACAGATGGTCTACAAGCTTTAAATAGGTTATTAGTCGGCCCATGAAAACTATTAGGTTAATAGTGGCCCTAGAAACTATAATGGATATAGATAGTCAAATGAATGTGGATGAAAAACCATGGATATTTTGCTTATTTTCATATTGTCATGATATTTAAATTGCTATTTTTTAACCATTATGGATACAAGAGCACAGTATATGGGGGCAAGGCCCAAAATATGATGAATAGAAGGTTATTATAAATTTTTGAGTAAGGTATTAGTGAGGGGAAAACCCATTCCGTTAAGCGGCATAGTCTCACTAGATATCTAAATGTTTTGAAATGGTAGGTTATTATTCATACCAGACTTTATGTCTGACTCGAATTTTATGGTTTTCCCTTAAACTCTCGGGTGCTCGACTAATTTTGAGTAGTTTGAGAGTCGTGGTTTTTAGGTTCTCCTTAGACGAATAAGCTTCCGAAGACGTGCAAAAGGTAAGCTAGCAAGTAGGAGTTCTTTTCTATTTTGATTCTGATGTGTTTTAGTATGAAGGAAAAGTTGTTTAATTGCTTATATATATATACACTCTGATCATCCAAAGGGGCATCTTAAAATGTCATTCTTGGTGTATGTTGTAATAATTATAATTTCTCTGAACATGGTTCTCGAATATTGGATTATGTAATGAATTTGTAATGGAATGTGAAGGTTGTTTAATGATTTTAATTTTTTTCCATATCCATGTGTTTCTGTTATATCAACGTATCTAACATTACCGTATTTGGTCGTCGAGGATTAATGACCATGGATGATTACAGCATCCGTAGCCATTAGTTTTGGGCCTCCAAGTGGGAGATGTTACTAGAACATGGGATGTTCGAATAAGTTACTCTAATGATTTCTACAAGTTTACCGCCTGTTTTTGGGGTGAAATAGATGAACATGGGATGTTTAAATGTATTTCTCCATCTTAATTATTTTGAACTTGTGATATGAGTTCTTTATAAAGGTCTAACCATGATTATAGATGTTAACAAGAAAACTTGTCAACACTCTAAAGTTATTTTTAGGATGAGGTTAGTAGTTTGTGTTCTCTTTTGGTTAAGTGGAAGGAGGTAAGATGTGGATAATCCTTTTAGTTCACCCTTTCAAATAGGTTCTTCTTATGATAGCTTTCCCTTATTAACCTTTTATTCCAATCGAAACGCTTAAATTCCTTTCTTTTTGATCTTTCGAACTGGATGGAGCATGATGGTCACATTGAAACATTCCTTTTGAAAAGTTGCAAAAGCCTAATGGATGGTTCTAAGATTCAAGGTTATGATCAGTTTCGAATGGTTTCGATCTTGTCGAAAGCTGGAGTCTTAAGTGTCTTAGGTTTGGATTAGGAATTAAAGGTAAAACTGGTTTGGGCTAAGGTTTTGATCCATTCGAAAGTAGAAGTCCAACAAAAGGTGGCCTGGAGTCAATAATAGAACTTATCTGAAAATGCAGAGGTTTCGACCAAGTCAGAAGAGGCCTTTTAATGTGGTTGACACCTGTAAAACACGATTAGATCTATAAAAAAGCTTTCGAAGCAACTAAGTAATCATGGATTTAGAGATATTCCCTTTATCAACTCAAAGAAGCCTTTATTGATCAATTCTTCCCCTAATTCAATTTACAAATTAGGGTTACAACATTTAGAATTAAGAAAGTACAAGTCTAGAATGAATAAGTTTGGATCCCCAAAACCAGACCCCTTAGATCTAATTTATAGATGCAGGTCGGCACCTTTCGACCTAGTCGAAAGGTGGCTTGAGATGCCTTCTGACTCCTTTGGCACTTGCGCTTCCCTCCATAATGCTTTCGAATAGGCTCGAATGCCTCCGTCTTCATCGAAATGGGTGGTTGCGCCTTCTCTTCTTTATGTTGCTTTGTAAGAGCTTTCGAATCTATTGCTGGGTTGTTTCCGGGGGCTTCGAAGGTGTTGAACTGGCGATGGCTTCGATACTGTTTATAGCTTACAAACATATGCTTGCGACTTGATGTGGAACCTTCCCTGGATGTTAATGGCTTCGACTGGTTCAAAAGGTTTGGTTTGGCTATAGAAAGGGTTGTTCCGATCATGGCGTGCTTCTGAGTGATTTGAATGAAGGCGAAACCTTTGGTTTTGAAAGGTTTGGTGTGCATATGAAAGGTTGTTATGCATTGTCTTCGAAAGCTGCTTCTTTAAATCCTTTAAAAGGTCTTCATGCCTGTGGAAGCACCTGCTTTGAGAGGTTTTTATTGAAGCAGAAGCGTGATTTCAACACTTTCGGCCCCTTTGAAAGGTTTTGATACTTCTAATCTTTGGTTGGTGCGTCCCTTCGACTTCTTTAAAAGGTCTGGTGCGTCCCTTCAACTTCTTTGAAAGGTCTTGCTGTTGGTTTTCTCTCTTGTTCTACTTTGCCTTCCATTCAATAGGGTTTCGACATGGTCGAAAGGATATTTGGTGGTAACATTTGCCACCCCTTGCAAAGGGATGCCTTTGACTTTTCAAGTCAATCATTTCAAAACCTTTAATGTTTCCTGCCTTTTCACATTCCAGTGTGGATCTGGGCCATTCATTTAAATTTGACCAGGTGGCCTGCTTTTACTGCGGACCTTTCTTATAAGCAGTGTTCTCCTCTTCTTCTCTTTCACTCATTTGTAACTGAAAAAAACTTCGAGAAAAAGTAAAAATTCTCAAAGCTTAAATTATTCTTTCTCAATCAAAGAAGAATCTAGCTCTAAAGTAAGTCGAAATTATTTCTCTTTTAAAATCCTTTTCTCTTTTTTATTTTACGGTAAATTTCAACTTCTCAAACTTTTACAATCGGGATTTCGATTTTTTGTTTTGATTTACCTGGAACCGTTTAAATTTTAAGTTTTAATTTACCCATAAGCATTCTATTGCTCGATTCAATTTCATGGTTTTACTCGATTTTCTTTTTTGCTTAATTTTTATTTTGAACTCACCCTATCCAAATTTAGGGAAAATTTTCCTTTACCTCGAAAATTTCAAGATTTTAAGTGATTGATTCTCGTTCGAATTCATTTGTTTAATGGTTTTTAAGTTTTTGGGTTAAAATCGGGTTTGGGGAAGAAGGAATCTTTAGTTAATTTTGCCCAGAAGTTTTAAGAAGTATGAACCAAAAATTTGGCGCTAGAATTTTACCCTTCTATTCCTTCGAAAGGGATTGAGGCGGCAATCTACTATTTTGATTTTTCAGCCCCTTTCAATGGTCGAAAGGTAATCTAGAGCCTTATTTTATTGACCTCGTTGAAAGATTATTTAGTTCATACGAAATCGACCTCTTCGAAGGCAATTTTATGCTTTCGGCTCTTATACCTTTTGAAGATGTTGGTTATTGCATCGTAACTCACATTTTTGAAAGCATAGATTTTGTCCCATGGGTTTCGCAACCATTCATATAAACTTATTTCAACTTTGTTTAAGTTAGAGGTAGATATATTTTATAAACTGGACCGAGAAAAGCATACTTTGTAAAATTCATAAATCAAGCCAAACGTTTGACTTAGTCGAAACCTGTTGTATTAATTGAAATTTTGTTGTTAGTAGGCTTTCGGAACCATGTATTTCTTTCAATTCCATAGAGACCTAATCATCTTTCTCCAATATCGTCAAAACATTCCAAGTCCTTTTATCTTTTTAACAACACGACTTCAACATAAAACCTTTCGACTTAATCAGTATATATGGTTTCGACGGCAGTCATATTCCCTTGGTAAAACTAAGATTGCAGGTTTCGACGGTGTCGAAGGGTCTTTCCTTTTGTTTATTGAACATTGGTAGTGTATACTTAGTTCAAAGTTTTATGTTGGTTTCAACTATTCCTTTCTAATAACAAAGTTCCTATTGAGCTTTCAACATTATTGCAGAGTGCCGGTTGGACGTATACTTCAACCTTCCTTTTTGACCCTGTCGAAAGCTCAGTGGATGCTTATATCTGGGCTTTCAACATTGTTGAGTGGTGTTTATTAAGTGTTAACTTTTGGTTTCCTTTCGACGCTGTCGAAAGCTCAATAAATCTCATTTTTTAACTTTAACATTCTTTCAACAATTTGAAGTTTCATGTCCTGTTTGATGTTCAAATTATTGTAGTAGGTTTCTACTAATCCTTGAAAGAATGTTAACTTCATAACAAACTGCAATTTCTAGTTGAAACGTTTTCACCTAGTATAATCATGAGTTCTCCAAAGAAAGTTGAAGCTAATTCCAAGCATTCTTTGATATCCACTCAAGATGAAGTGGATGCAATCCTCAATGACTTTGGAATCATCGGGGTGAAAGCCATTATAGAACAACAACTCCTAGTATGTTTTAAGCTACTTAACCTTATTATCGCTGTTTTTCTTTAAGTCTTTTAACTTATGTTGTACTTTTCTTTCAGATTTCCAAAAGCCGGTTCTCCTGCATGAAAATGTGTCCAAATCTTCTACCGAAACATCTAAACTTCTAGAGAAAATTACTGCCTTGAACAACCAAGTTTCCTCCTTATCTGTGAAGAAGAGCGAGCTACAACTGAATTGGAGCGATTGAGGGCTTCTCTTGCCCAGTCGGAATCTATTATCTTAGAGGAGAGGAAAGCACGCCAACTTCTGGCTGATGAGACCGTAGCATTGTCAATGACTCTGAAAGAGTCCGAAGAGGAAAAAGGATGGATGGAAGCTAAATAATCCTTGTTAAAGGAAAAGATGAAAAATAACAAGGCCTCTCTAAAACTGGCTATCAGCGCCATTTCTGATGCGTAGCAGCTACTGTCGTAATTCCTTGACTCGTCTCTTGAAGACATTATTTTGAATTCCTTTCAAGACGCTTTAATGCTCGCCTACGTTGATAATATCGATAAATGCCTAGATTTGAGCTCCTCCTCGCTCATCCCTGCTCTTGTTGATAGGGTGGTGGATAGAATCAAAAAGATGGAGTAGGATATTGAAGTTGTTGAGAGGGAGGAAATCAACACCTCCAAAATTCTCTCATTTGACATTCCTTCCTTCAAAGTCGAATCTGACTCCGAAGATGAAGGCGATAAAGTATGGTCATCGAAGAAGAGGGGGTGATAATTACGATGATAGCGATGATGATGGGGATGATAACATCATTGGAGGACAAGGATCAGGTAGCAATAGGGGTGGCCAAACTGAAGCTTCTGAAAAAGACGGGGGTGATGATGCAAAGTTCTCTGAAAAGGATTCGTCCCCTCATGAAGCGATTCCGCTTAAGTCTCCTGCACCTTCTAGCCTACAAGAAGAGTCTGCTTCTATTGATGTTGAAGTGCTAGAAGAAAAGGAAAAGGAGCAAGTTTCCAAAACACTAGTCCCGGTATCTCAGGTGTAGGATTCAACATCTTTTGCTTCGAAGATAATAATAGTGTAAATCTTTTATTTAGATAAGGAAGAAGTCTGTCCACCTCTATAAAACCAAGCTTGAAAGAAAACGAGCGAAGATAAACAGTTTATAAAGGGAGTTAGACAAACAATTGAAGGAGCACAACATTCTTTCTGATAAATATCATAGACTCAATAGAAGTGCGGAAGTGTTAGCTTCTTTCAAGCATCAAGAAGTTGCCTCATGGTTAAGGAGAGCGCTCCTTCGATGTGACGCTCTTTTAAAGGAAAACCGAGAATTGATTACCCTCTTCTGGATGCTGATCGAGGAGAGAGACATTTTAGTTAATTTCTTATACAAGACCTATTGTAGACACCCGACCATTGATTTCGCATATTTAGGTGGTTTTAGTGGAGTTTTACTTAGGTGTTTGCATAAAAAATACTTGAATGAATTCGGATCTGACCTGCATCTCGGAGTATGTTGGAACTTTCCTTGAGTCAGATCAATTCCCCAAGACCTTCCTCCTAAAAAACTCAAGTTTTATAAGGAAAATTTTGTTTCATATTTACTA
This sequence comes from Allium cepa, assembly GCA_030765085.1. NCBI lineage: Eukaryota > Viridiplantae > Streptophyta > Magnoliopsida > Asparagales > Amaryllidaceae > Allium > Allium cepa. Next base: position 129,389,785 of record CM060930.1, read on the forward strand.
AGTCAATTTTGTATGAACCGGATGAATGATTGTGAATATGTAATAACATTGATTTGTAAATACTTGTTATAGTCTTCTTTTTATAATTAGCTGCATTTTATTATATTATCACAGAGAGAATTTTTCTCAGGCAATCTTGTCTTTAAAGATTACCTAAGTTAATATGTTAAACTAAGAAGATTTTATCTCCAAAAAGCATCGATTTTGAAATCTTCAAAACTTGTCTGATATTGTTTTCTTAGAGACCTACAAAAACTTTATATGGAACATCCTAGTCTCTGCTTTGATTTCTTTAGTGATGAGAAAGAAAATTTACTTAAGGGGATCTGGACTTACCATAATAAACTAATATATGGTTGGGATAGTCCTCCAGTCGGGGAATGGGACTATAGAAAATATCCCTCGGTGATTACTCCGGAATGACTTAACATCCCTTTTGACTCTACCGTTAATCTTTCTGTTAATTCACTGAATAAAGTTAGAGATGTTGTTTCTCATCTTTATACTTGAAACAAATGTTTATTGTATCTTTAAATTCCATTATCATTTGAATTTTAATCTTTTATCATAATAATAAAGAGATAGATCATTCTGGTTTTGACTCTATTCTTTTTCCTTTTTATTTAAATAGGAATTACAGTTATCTATAACGCCATTCTCATTAGACTCAACATCTTGCTTTATTAATATTAAGGATAAGCTGTTAGTGGAACTCGAAAAGAGTAAACTTCTCGAAGAACTTTACTTACTCATTTTCACGGCAATGTCAAAGCTTTAAGATGGCACAAGATATTCTTACTTCAGAAAACTATTGTCGAAAATCTTTAGGATCAGATTGCAAGTTTAGAAGCAGATGTTAATAATAAGAATGAAACCTTCTCCGCTCTAAAACGTCGAGTTAAATCGAATCCTTCAATTGACTTCGACCATAAAATGTTAGAAATTTGCAACAGACAAGCGATTTGGAGATGAAATTGAAGGATAGTCAAGCTCAGTGCAAGTCGTTGGAATATACTATGGTGGATAATATCTCAAGTATTGATTTACCAGTTCCTCATGCTACTCCATCTGCTGCTAAATCTACAATATCTACTACCCTTGCTGCTCAAAAATTTCCCACTACGACAAATCCTCCCCCTAGCTTAGACGAGAAGGTAGTGGAAAAGTGGTGCAGGAAAGTTAAATTTGAAATGATGAAATATTTTGATGAACACCAGAAAGTTAAATACTCACCGTGCATAAACGAATATGATGTTAGAATTCAAAAACTCGAACATAATAACTATCTCCTTTTGAAGCGCGTTATTGAATTGGAAAGGGAAATAAGACCCTTAGAGGTGCAAATAGAGCTTTCAACCACGCTTTGAAAACTAATATCGATGCGATTGATGATGCAGATAGGATAAGGATGAAAGAGAAGAAACTTAAAGAAGTCCTTTGTATCGCTATCCGTCATATTGTAGATCCTTCAGTCGTTGAGAACTTAAACAAGGCTACCCAAGATTTATGAAAGATTCATATTTACGAAGTGTACACATTTTTTCTACACATTGTAAATAATTTCATCATGTAAACTTTGTAAATATCACCTGATTTGTGATCACTTCCTGTAATGTTACCTTTGAAACACTTGTTGTTAGCTTATATCATAATGTCTGCATTTGCTGGATCTTTCATTCTCCTTTACTGTTCTGATATTCCCAAAAAGTATGAAGCAAGCAATATTTCCCGTTGTTAGCTCGAAATTAATATAAAAGTCTATCTATATCATTTGCGTAGATTAACAAATGATTATGTCAATCGTATGGTAATATATGAATAGTAATTGTATTCGATTGAATGTCTTGAACCCTATCCTTGACCATGATGAGAAATAATTAAGAATTTTAAATTTAACCATATTGATGGAATATCTAAAGCAAAATTTTATCTTCGGCCTGGGGTATAAAAGTATTAGAAAATCATCTTCTGAAGATTACCGATAGTGGGTTAATTAATAGAAGTCTAGAAACCATTATCTGAAAATTTATAATAGCAATCATTGACCCATATTCGGGCATTAATGGATGAAATCTAAAGTTTAGAAGCCCGGAACCCAAATTTGGGTATTAGTGGATGAACTTGAAATTTAGATTCAAGTATTGATGGATGATGGCCAGAAATTCACAATAACGGTTTTCTTGATAGAAGACTTTGATCCAGTTTTAGACATTGGTAATGGATAATCAAAAATCCATAATTGAAATCTCAAGCTCAGATTAAGGCATATGTCGAAAAAACAGAAATCCTCAATAACTATCTTTATAATAGTGATCTCAAGCCCAGATTAGGGGATTAAAGTGAGGTCAATAGTCTCGAAATCTGGATTTAGGTCTGATAAAGACTGTAAGTGATTGATAAAGACTCGAAACTCAGATTTGGGTATTAATAGATGAAGTTCAGAAATGAGAGATCGGATACCCAAATTCAGGTATTAATAAGCGGAGTTATGTTCTACTCCTTAGATTTTGTCTTCTTCGACGTGTATAAACCTTTTAGGCCTTGTAGGTAGTTGCAATTTGATTGGCTGCTTCTCGAGCTAGGACGTCTTAGCCCATTATTTGCCACCTCTCAGCCTTGGACATCTTTGTCCTTTGTTGATGTGTCGCTTCTCAGGCTTGGACGTCTTAGTCCATTGTTGATGAGCCTCTTCTTGTGCTTTGACGTCTTAGTCTGTTTTTGTATGGTGCTCTTGGTTAGCTCATTCTTAGATGCTGGAACCAATCCAACCTCCGTCCAAGAGGTGCATTAACCGGACCAAAGGCGCGACCAAGGGCTTGTCGATGCTTTAACCTAGCATAGCATGGCGCGGATAAAGGATTGCACTCATCCCTCCCGAAGGTGCCCTACCTTGGTCATAGCATGTAGAGGACAGGGGCTTGTCAATGCTTTAACCTGGCCATAGCTTGACGTGGATAAAGGCTTACACTCCTCCCTCCAGAAGGTGCCTTGACCAGACCAGAGGCATGGCCAAGGGCTTGTCGATGCTTTAATCTAGCCATAGCGTGGCATGGTTAAAGGCTTACACTCCTCCCTCTAGGAGGTGCTCCACCCTAGCCAACTCGGTGCGGACAGAGGCTTTGAACGTTTAAGGTAATGTTCAAATTAAAGGAGCATTTCACTCCCAACCATGTAGATTTTCTTTTGCAACAACCGGTATTTTTTATAATTAAAAATATTAAATTAAATAATTTGGAATTTAATATTATGAGAAATTAAAATTTATGATTTATAAATGGAAAAAATTTATTAGAATACAATTTAATAATGTTAGTTGAATGAAATTGAACCGTTTAATGAAATTTCAATTAATGATTATAACTGTAGGTTAATAAGAAATAAATTAAATGCTGTATCAATTGTGAATTTATATATAATTTAATTGGAATAGTTTTAATATAGAATATGAAATCAATTTTGGGTTAATAATCTATAACCCTTGGTTGTAAACAATGAGTTAATATATATGGATTACTAGGTTGTAATAATTGTTTTATTATCATCGCATTTATTAAATCGGTTGAAATTAATTTGGAAATCAATAAATCAATGTAATTGTAATATTGCAGTTAACAAAAAAAAAGATGTGGACTGTGGAGTTTAAGTGAAATAAAATGAAACTTATGTTAATAATTAAATTGTATAAGGAAATAGTGATTTTATATAAAAGACTTTTAAATTTAAATAAAAGAATTTGATTGAAATTAAAATATAATAAACTAGGGTTTTGTTACAGTCGTAATTAAACGCTGAAATTTATGTAATATTTAAACCTTGGAATTAACATGGAAAATTGAATTTCAAAAGGTTATTAATTTATGTGTAATCAAGAATGATGAATGGTTAACTATTAAATTAAAATTTAGAGGTGATTAAATCAATTTACTAATAATTTAATTAACGTGTAAATTTAGTATTTTTAGGCACTATCTCGGATTTCAACGAAACCAGTTTCATCGGATCCGTAATAGTGAATTATTATAGGATTTAAAATTTCATAGCGATCAGACATATCATTTGACCGAGCGAGCTCGAAACGCGTAGAAATCAATTAATGAAATTTAAATGAATATAATTTGATTTTAAAAGTTAACTTCTACATACAATGGAATTAGGGTTTGAAACTAGTTCCATTAAGTTTAAAAATATCGAAACCTATATTTTGATATATTAGATGACCTACTTTCGTTTTGGGAATGAAACGGTCTTTTTGGGTCTTTGTTATTGCTTCGACCTATTAGATCTGTTCCATCCATTTCTATCCATCTCTGTCTATGTATAGGCTGCTGTAAACCCTAGTAGTCTTTTATTTTCATTGTCTATACGTACAATTTCTGTTCCATGATCTGTTCCTTCTCAGTGGCAGACATCTCAAACCCTGATTGCAATTCCAAATCAAACTCCGAAATCCAAACTATTCAAACCCTATCATATAATATATCGTTGCAAAGCTCTCGATGAATGTAATCTCCGTTTATAGTTCGTTTTCGCAATTGAGTCTTGGTTTGGCTAGAATTTGGCAAAGAAGTTTCGGCCGTCCATATTAGGGTTTTTTTTCAACAATGGATTTTCATCGATAAGATGATCGGAGGTGACCAATGGGTAGAGGAGGATGAGTAGAGGCGATCCATCATCTCTAATCGCATCAGAGGTGCATGATTTTGCCAGATCCGGCTGTAGATGTGCGGTGGCGGTGGAACAAAGGAGGGACGGTCAGAGTAGTCGCACAACCGGTGGGGGCGTCTGGACACGGCGAGGCTCGCAACGAAGTTTGGTGTGACGACCCGATTTTCTCACCACAGAAAATCGCATCATCTTGAAGAAAGAAAGGGATAGAAAGGTGAAAAGAAAGAGAAGAAAGAAGAAACAACATCAGAATCTCAACAGCGGAACGAATAAATTATATTAATAACATAAATATTACATAGTATACAACACTAATCAGAGTACACAGAATTTACATCACATACTAGACAGTTATAAACACCCGTCTAGTTATTACAACTCAATACAACTCAAGAAAGTGATACCAACACAGAGAACACACAGCGGAACTATATATCTAACGCCGAAGCCTCCTTCTCCATTGCTCCTCCATAATTCGTCAAAGCTAACCTAAATCCCTTGGCTACTCGTAAAAATTTGAGTACCCAAGAGTTTAAGAAAACAGAAGATAAACTCTGGGTCAGACATGGGTCTGGTGTGAGTAACAGGTTAAAGTTGCTTAACTTTGAAAAACCTTTGAAAAGAAAAGGTATCACGTAAGACTTCCCACACATAAACATGGAAAAGTTTTTACCTTACGCTAACCAAAACATTTGATAGGAAATCCAGTGATATTATAATAGGTCTAGGGTTTTCAAATAAATATGAAATAGCCGAAATTGTTACATTTATTAAATTCCAGCTACTAGCCACAAAAGTGGGTAATACAATCAAAACCATTGGCACTTATTGGATTGTAGATTCCATCAATGGCAGGGCTACTGGGGCACCGTCCGTCACAGTACGTGGCCTAGATCAACGTACCGAGGAGTACGCCCGCTCCCCTGCAATACAAGACCGGAACCATCCGTTACTGGACAGTCCCGAACAAGACAACCCCCAGTTGGCGTACGTTTCAACCGCCCACTAAGCCGAAATAAAAAGGGACCTCTAGACAGGGGAAAATCTCGTCCTACTTGGGCATGGCCCACTTAGCCTTGCTGCACCTCCTCTGTTTTAGCCATTCCCGGTTGATGAGGCTTGAGGCTACGATTACCTTTAGAGAACACATCTCTTAGAATGCTTATCGTCCACCTGACGATGTTCTGAAACCATCCAATCCATACAAGTTCATTCCGGGTTCGAACGAAACCGAAGGCATTATCTTGTTACACTCATTTTGGAATCACCCTCAGAGTTAACGACGATAACCCTTGCACTCTTAATCTTTATCTCGAATCTGAAAGTACTACCCCGTCAAACTCATCTCGGAATCACCCTCAGAGTTATACTGACGAATATAGTTCTTACACCTCGAGTCTTCACTCTTCACATGAGATTCATGACCTATCGTTAATTTGGATCGATGTGGTTTTTGGATATCCAAATATGGAAACCCGATTACGGCCTCATCGAAAACCAAAGCGTGTCTTTTAAGGCCAAGTTGTTTTAAAGGTTTAAAACAATTCAATTATCTATTTACACAGATAGATAATACACATACCACAATAGATAATCACATTATCATCACAACAGATAATCCATATTATCATTATCAAAAGGTAATCCAAATCATCATCACAATGCAACCAATGCATCCATATCATTCAACATTACTTATCTCATATCTGAGATTCAAACCATTCAAGGCAAACATCATCCATCCATATAAGCAATGATTAATAATCACACCAAATATAATTAATTTAAAATGAATTAAATTAATTACATCATTTCTAATTGATTTAAAATGAATTAAATTAATTACTTCACTAATATAAATCTTGCTTACACCACTATTAATTAATTATCAATCAATTAATTAATTATCAACCAATTATTCATTTTAATTAATCATTCCTGATTAATTAACCTTTAATTACATTTAAATAATTATCCACTAATTAATTTCTCAAATTAATTATACTTAATCAAATACAGTAATTAATCTTTAATTACTTCCTTAATTAATTAACTATAATTAATTACATTACTTCTTAATCAATTACATTAATTAATCCCTACCTTGATTAATTATTTCTAAATAAATCCATTCTTAATTACTTTATTAATTATAATAATTAATGATTTCTAATTACATTCTCTTTTAAAATTAATTACATTAAGTAATTAAGCTTTATTTAAACCATATTTATTAATCACCCTTGATTAACTCCATTCAGTAATTAACTACCCTTAATTACTTCACCAAATAAATTAATTACTCATTAATTAATTATCTCAAATTAATCCCTTGATTAATTTACAAAGTAATTATACTCAAATTACTTTCATCATCAAATCACTTTCAATTAATTACATACAGTAATTACCCATAAATTACTTCCCTAAATAATTTCTCTTCATTAAATTACATTAAGTAATTATACGCCACAAATCACCAAATGATTATTCTAAATTAATTAAACTGAATTAATTAACTTATATAATCAAACTAAACTCAATTAATTACAATTAGTAATTAATTTCTTAATTACTTCCATAAGTAATTAAACTTAACAATTTACACAAATGATTATCTTTAAATTAATTAATCTAATTAATTATTGAAAATTAACCACATTAGTTAATTATTAAATAATCCTTAGTTAATTACCTTCATTAACTATTTAACAATTCATTAATTATTTTATAAAATAATTAACTTACTTTAATCATTATTAATTACAAAATAATTAATCACTAATAACCATTTAATTAACCCCTAATTATTCAATTAATTAAGTGTTAACTAAAACTTAATTAATCCTTTATTACTTGATTAATTAATTATTAATCATAAATTAAAAATCTAATCTTATTAATTAATTATTCTTAAATTACAAGTTAATTATTCTAAGAATAATTAATCTTAAACCTTTAAAATTAAACCCTTAATTACCATTTCATTAATTTATTAAATAAATTAATTATTCATTTAATTACCCTAATAATTAAATGAAATACAAATCATTAAATTAAAATTTAACTTTAACAATTTTTAAAATCAATTTAAAACCCTTTTAATTTAAATAATACTTTTCTTATAAAAGAAATTTTACAAGAGTTAAAAACAATTTTTTTTAAATTCAAAATATTTAAATTTTACTTTATCATTCAAAATTGTTAAACACTTAAATTTATAGAAACTTAAATCTATTTTGAAACATAGATTCAAATCCAGATTTGAATCAAATTTAAACTTTGTTTAAAATATTTCTTGTCCAATTTAAATTCAAATTCTTTTAAAAACATTTTTAAACAATAAACCCTTTTAAAGTTATTTTAAACAAATTTGAGTTTTAAAACTTCATTCATTTCCCGCTTGAGATTTAAATTAACTTGAATCCATAATTAAAAATTAGATTTAAAACTCATTTTAAATTCTTGCTTAATAATTCAATTTCAATTTAAAATTTTGAAATAGACAAGTTTCTAATCTGAGTAAAACTAACCCGAGAAAATCTCAGAGCAACTCGAGTAACTCGAGTAACACATTCATCTTGAAATCATTAAACTAAAACACTAACAGGTTTTACTCAAATCTGTAATAACCAAAATACCCGAGCCCACAAACAAATTTCTTCGAGTTCAACAACCTAAAACTTCGAGCCAATCAGGAATTTACCCGATACAAAACACGAGTACCCCTTCTTCCCCAAAACAACTACACCCTTGATCACCATGCACTTGCACCAACCCCACCGTCACCTCCGGCCTCTCGCGACCACTCGCACAAGTCAGAGATCATCACCAAACACCAATTCGACCATCAAATACACTGCAGAACCCCTAAATTGAAAACGAGCATTCGAGCTCAAAAACAGGAAAAAAATGTCGAACTGGAATTTGCCTCAAACTCCAAAATCCGATCATCGGGGAAGCTTCACCTTCGGCCACAACCACTTCTACAGTCACTCAACCACCTGCTAGAATCTGGTCGAACTAGATCGCTGTTAGAATTTGCGGCGATTAATTCTCAGATAAACAGAATACTTAGGGTTTAAAATTTCGATCCAAAACCCCTATCGTTTCAATGCGTTAATCCTCTTCTCCATATTTTTCCTTGATTCTACTATCACTGCTCCATCACCAGAGAAAACACTGGCCACTACATCGACTCAGATCAATGGTTCAAATTCAAACTAGAAATTTTAATTTTAGTTTTAAAATTCATGACTTTTGATCATGTAACTTGTTTATATTCTTAAATCAAGGAATTTAGATGATTTAATTCTACTTATATATAAGAATTTGTTCTGTTGAATCTGTGTTTTCCAGAGACATTACCATTTTTATTTTATATTTTTTTCATATTAAATAAAAATTAAAACTCTAACTTATATTTCATAACCATATATTGTTTAAATCTTAAACTTTAACAGGGTTTTGAATATGAGATCATAAATTTGATCAGGATTTTAAACCTGAAATTCTAGAACAGGCAAAATAACATCAACAGTAAGCATGCACTCTACCATACATATATACAGGAAATTTAATCATAATTATCCACACACAAGTCATGTTTATCTCAGGAAAACAATCAACAAATATATTCACTTAAATTAGCTTTAAAATAAAATGTTACTCACCTTGAAAATTATGAGCAGAGCAAACTTATTTTGGAGATGCTTGAAACCTGAATTGTGTTTCAATTTCCAGAACTTCAATTCCAAAACTTTGAGTTGCAACTTTGTTTTACTTTTGCTTCTTTTATTTTATAAAAACTTAAATCTTGCTTTTACTACATTGCTTTGCTCCCTGTTTCTACAATTACATGCATGTTCCCAGATAAAAGAATTGCAGGCATGGATTTAGCCTTGTAGTTGCAAAACAGAAAAGAAGAGATCTTCAATTGCATGCAGGCTTTGATGTTGCAAATGATTTCCAGATTGATGAATATGAAGAGGTTACAGGTTTATAATAGATTTGCATTTCAGGTTTTGAAAATGGTTTCAGATGGTTTTGGTTTTGAGGGGAATTTTACAGGAGTTATGCTTTGAACAATAATTTCTGTTTTGAAGAAAAAAAATTACAGACTTGTTAGCTGAAGGTTTTCCTTAAGGTTTTGAAAAAGAAGGATAGAAAAGTATATGAAATGAGGAGAGATGTGTTAATATAAGAAATATTTTAGATTTAATAAAAAATAAAAGAAAAAGAAAAATAAGACACTTGTTCAATTTTTCACATTTGTCACTTAGATTAATTTATGGTAAACACATGTCAATTAGTGTGTTAAGAGGCTCACACATGTAATTTAAGTATTATTATTGTTATTTTAATTCAAATTGTTTATAAAAAAAACCTTTAACTTATTCCTTTTTAAGTATATATATAAATTTCTTTCTTTTTCTTTATAGAAAAATAAAACAAAACAATTTATAATTAAAAGCTTATTCAAATATTCTATGTATTTATTCTTTTAAATTTCTAAACATTAAATTCACATTTAAATTAATTTAAAAACCAATTTAAAAATCAAGTTATATATATGCATATATAACTCTTATTAAATTTAAAATAACAAATCCTATTTCTAACAAAATTTATTTATGTTTATAAGAACTAAGTATTATCATTATTATTTGAAAATAACAAATTTAACCAATATTAAATAATTTATAAAAGAGATTATAAATTTCTTCTATTACTCAATATATTAATATCATTTGTAAATTGTATTTTAAATCTTATGTATAATTTCAAGCAATATTTAAAAATAAAATAAAACAAAGCTTTTAATGTTAATCTAATTTAAATTCATAGTTTTAAGCTATATAAATAAAATTTTAAACAAATCAGATTTACCATAAGTATAAACCATATAATTATTTATTAAATTGTTCTGAAAAGTTGAATGTTAAATTTATATCAAAATTTCCAATTTACCAAAAATAAATTAGAACTAGAAAATTTTGATTCATTTACTAAATTCCAAATCAAAGTTTATCAATTTACAATATATACAATTTTATATATATTATAAATAGACAATAATTTATTAGCTTTAAAAAAAGATAAAATCTACAAATTTAAATATTTATTAAAAGATGATTATTAGATCAATTCAAAATTTATTAACAAAAATTATCAAATCAATTAAATTTTTAACACAGATTATTAAATTTATATTGCCAAATTTTCGGGATATCACATTTGGTCGAGGGGATGACGCATAGATCAACGACGTTAGGTCAAAATAGAGTGGCGGCTGATGAAGATCGTGGGTTTGATTGAGTTAGGGGTAAGGATGTTTACGTATATGCCCTTATTTTATTTTAATTTAAAATTTAAATTTCAAATGTTCCTACGCTTATAACTTTTGCATACGAACTTGGATTTGGACGCGGTTTCTTCCATTGGGATCATATTGAAATTTTGGACAACACGGAACTAGTTTGGTTGAATTTAGAGAGTGTCCAAATTTTGGGCTTTATTTGGATTTTTAATCGACTATAAATCAAAGGTGATGATTTAACCCACTCACCCAATACTGAACCTTCTTATGTTAGTTGAATTAAATTTATGAAGTGATAAGAATTTTATTGATTGTTGTTTGGTGATTTAAATTGTCATTGAAATTTAATTTGAATTTATATTGAATTAAGTTGACATTCAAATTAATATTGAATTTAATTGCTAGTTAATACCTGATATTGATAACTAGTTAATTGTTGTGAACTATTGGTTGATTTGGATGTTGACTGTTTTGAATGTTTATTGTTTACATTTTGGATGACTGGATGTTTATTTATTTTTATATATCACTGCTATCACTCAGTATATTAATCGAAAGCATATAAACTGTTATTTGAATTATTTCGAATAAATTAAGAAATCGGTGGAAATGATATATACCTATGAGATTTGATTTAGTTGAAATTATATATATATATATATATATATATATATCCCTATAATTAGATTGAAATAACTGATCACTTGGCCATAGGGTAGAAAATTATATATAGACACCGGATTGGTTAAATTAAATGGTTTTAAAATCTTAATTTTGGATTTTGATTAAATGATATTGTTTAAAGGAAATAAATTATGGATTTCTATGAACTAAATTATTTTAATTCAAGCTTTGAAATGTTGAAATTGAAATTGTTTAAAGAATTGAAATGGGAATATGAAGTTATAATCGATATATGACTTAATTTTGAAAATTGAATTATTTTAATGATTTGTATCTTAAAATTGAACAATGAGGTTTAATTTGATTTAAGCGATTTAAATCAGTAAATTGGAATTGGTCATGAAATTGATATAAATTAAAATGGTCGAAAATAAGCATTAAATTGAAATTTAAATCATTGAATTGGATTGTTGAATTAAATTTGAAGTTACAAATAAATGTTTCAAAAATTGAAGTTAGTCCGAATTGAATTGAAAGATTGGAAATTGAACTTTGTTGATTTGAAATTTGGGCATCGGTCCAAATTTGTTGTAATGGAAACAAATGGTTTAATTGGATATTATTTTTAAAATAAATTATTTTAATATAATCTGTTTAAAATCTATCTTCCTAATATTCAAATTATTTAGATTTTCTAGACTATTTTGCTATATAAACCATCTTCAATACTCAAACCATTGTATAATAACTATTTTAAACTACTTAAACTATTTTAAACAATTTAAACTATTTTTACACTATTTATAACTATTCAAACTATTTCTAAAGATTTTAAACTATGCAAGTTGGAATGTTTATATTTTAAATCGTTGATTTAAATGCGAATGGGGTTAAATGATGTTATAACCTTAGTTGGAATTTGAAATGATATTTTTCAAGTGGAAAAGTCATATTTTGAGTAAATATGGTATTTTGAAATGAAGTGATATTTTTAAAGTAAATATGATATTTTGATATCAAATATGAAACGGTTTTGAAATGTAAAAGACCCAACCGGTGTGAAAAATGACGTTTGGTTGTTAAAGAGACCAGGACCTCTTATTGGCATACTCTTTGTCAATATTGGAACCACTATAACAACTGTGTATGCAGTGGATGTTATCCAGAATGTAGAGGTTGAATTGGAGGCGTTTGCTAGATTTGAAGAAAGAGAACGATGATGGATGACCCCAACACTTGTGTCAATTGGAAATTACTAAAACAAGATCCTATGTCTGGCTAAGGGGTTCGCAACCTTTAAGGGCCATCACCCCTTCGTATTATTATATTGGTTTTGGACTTGATCGGTGCACCTTGGTTTGATTTGGGAGTGGTGGACTCGGTGGGAGGTCGTAGCTACGATGCGTTACCACCAGTTAGAAATGGTAAACTGGTAGAATCCTACCTTAGACATAGCCTCACGTTCCTTGTCATACTTTTATCCTTATACGCTTGCACCATGATTTTGTTTTAGTATGGTACCTATAGGGGACTCACTGGCTACTGACGTTATTGGTTGTGTTACAGGACCTGCATAGACTACCTGCTTAAAAATATGTTAATGGGGATTAATGTAAAGCCTTAACGCTAAGATAAATATTTATTTTATTGATTAGAAACTGCATATATAGCATATTTTACTACCTATAGATAGTTTAACATATCCTTAGGAGATGGAAAATCACGTAACATCTCTTAAGTTATTGCATGCACATTATACACTAGATAGGAGATGTAAAATCCCATAAACATCTCTGAAGCTATTAGTCTGATATTTCCTTATTGTTGATTTAACTTTCATAAGAATTTTTAGTGCTGACTCGAGTGTTTTGTCTCTTCATTACGCTCGGGTCAGCCTGAGCATTTCAGTGTTTGAAGATATTATTTCTAGAGGATGAAGACTAAGTTTGGTATATTATATTATTAGTATTATTTCACTGCATCATTATTGGTATGTTATTGTTTGTACTCTGATTTTTTTGTAAAAGTTGTGTAATCAAAAGTATATTGTAAAATAGTTTTATGAACTGTTTATTTGATTATTATATTTTGTCATTCCGCTGCGGGATTCTGTGTTTCGTTTTCCCTTCTTTTCACTTATTTTTCTTATTATATCCCATTGACAATCCTCTCTTTTGAATGGTTTGGTTAGAATGTGTGGTTTATTGTCGATTTAAACAGTTCAAAAAGGTGGATCGTCACATCTTTAGAAAAGTAGCTCTTTATTGATCTTATTTAATATCTCTTTACAAACATTGATTTTGCCTTGACAGAAAAAGCTGATTATCGTCCCTTCCAAGGCTCTGTAATGGTTAGTCTCATGTGCATTCATCATGTGGAAATGGCAGTAGGATCTCCCTAAATTTCTTTCATATTTAAGCTTCTTTTTCTGTGTGATTGCCAATAATTAAGCTCATACTTGGTTAACAAGTAGACATTCTCTATGGGTGTTGTTAAGTTGCATCCTTTAGGAAGTCTTGACTTGAAACTTGTTTCTTAAGGATGACTTTTTAATTTCTTATTGTTGTGCTTTGTAATTTCATCTTCATCGATTGCTTTTCTTTTTGACACCCTTTGGAGTTCCCGTATTGGAAGTGTTCCAGATGCCGCTTGTTGCCATTTATGTCCAAAGGCGTTATAGTCTGTCATTATTTCTTCCTCAAAGGTTGTGCCTTTGGCATAGTGTTGAATCTTTCTCATTTGGTTAAACAAGTTGTTATTTCCATTTCTCCTTTCTCCTAATGCAAAGATAGGGGTTGAACCAATATGAAAGGGATTCAGGCTACATTTTTTGGGTCGTATAATTCTACTCTTTTCTTATTTATAATCTGTAGAACTTTTAACCTTAGCATTTGCTCTTCATATAGTTTGGATCATGAGTTTTTCTTGGGGATAATCTTATTAATTATGGTTCTAAGGAACCTTGCTTGGATCTTTTGATTCTGCTAGCCATGATAAAATAAGGTCTTGATTATTTTAACCTGAACTAGGATTAGGGTAGAGGCAGGTGATGTTGGATATTCAACACCCCTCCCTCTAGCGTCAAAATGTTAACAAGAAAACTTGTCAACATCACAAAGTTATTTTTAGGACGAGGTTAGTCCTTTGTGATATCTTTTGGTTAAGTGGAAGGAGGTAAGACGTGGATAATTATAACGACCCGTATTTTTAGCTGTTTATTAAATTAAAATAGTTAAAAATAAAAATTTAATGATTTTGAATGTAAGTTATTGGATATGGACTTGAATAAAATTTTGAAATAAACAAATTTCAGAGATTTAAGTAATAACAAGTAGAAAAGAAATGTTGTGTATTAATGAGTTTATGGTCAATAGTTGGATTATAAAATTAAATTAAAAACTAAACTATTAAAAAAATTAAAAAATAATTTTGAATTTATTAGATATAAATAAAGTAATTGATTAATAACGAAAACTCGTTTAAAACCAATATTAAAATTTGTTGGATATTGAACAATTAAATTATTTAAATTCAATATTGGAAATTATTTGAATAATTAAATAACAGGAGTTGAATAATAGAAAAATGGAAATGGTTGTTCTATAATTTGAATTTGTTTTAAAAGTTAAATCTTGTAAGCTCATTTACATATATTTCAAATGATAGTGACTTATTGAATAATCCAAATTGTTTAAATTTAATATTGTGATTATTTGAATAATTGAATTCTGAATTTAACATAGTTAAAACTAATACCGGAAGCTGATCTAAATTTTATTTAAACAACAACAAAGATTGTTAACCTTTAAAATTGGATTTAAAATTGAATAATTGGAAATTGGACATTTTATATTATAATCGAGACGTTAAAATAGCGATCTGGAGAACAGTCTCGGATTTCGACGAAACTAGTTCCATTGGATTCGTAATTGTGTGTTATTTCCGAATTTCAAATTTCGTAACCTTTGGAGTTATTATTTGGTCGTACGGGTTGCAAACGCGTTGAAATAAATATCGAAAATTTAATATTTTAATTGGGTTCAAAAGGCTATCTTCTACATAAGATTGAATTAGGCCTGAAACATGTTTCATTGTGTTCGGAGGAGGGGTAAAACATTATAAACGCCATGTGGCATGCATCGTTTGGAGTTCGTTCGGAACAAATTGAAAATAATATTAAATTAATATATATACACGTATATATACTAGTATACAAAGCAAACCCTAGATCCTCCTATAGCCACGCCTCCATTTCATTTTAATGGTCGAAATCTTCTTCCCATCCTCCTCAATTTTCTCCACATCCCTCAAGTATTAACATAATCTTTCTACTGCAAAGTTCTAGAGCTCGAAGCTATCTACTGATCTAACGGTGGAGTTTGTCATCGGAGCTGCATAGTGGTCAAAAATCATCGTTAAAGGGCCAGCGTTTGTTCGTGATTTTCACGGCCAGGGGACGACCGAACTTCGAGTGGTTTAGGTGATAGGGTGGTAGAGGGAGGCGCATACGATGGTGGTGGTGGATCGTTGTCTCGAGCAACGATGGTGGCACGACTATTCGAAGATGGAAGCGTGGATTGGTTCTTTGCGTCTTGGCCTGTTCGCGACGGAGAAGAGAGAATCTTGTGCGGCCCAGATCTGAACAAAGTGAATCTAATGGCCAGGATTTGTTGGTATAAAAAATTAAAAAGGAATTAGTAATTTAATTTTATATTACATCGTATAAACTTGTAAATATCATATCTCATGCATATGAGGTCGGATTCGGACGAAACTGGCGACGCTGGAATCGTAGAGACGAGATCTACGCTGCAGTCCGGAGATATTTGGAGCTTATTGAAATTTTAGGTTAAATCGAACGCCGTTCGATTTGATTTAAAATAGAAAACTCAAGGTGAGTGTTTTATAACACTCACAACGTACTAAAATATACTCATGCTAGTTAAATTTGATATTATGACGTGATGTAAATTTTATTGGTCATTGTTGATAAATTTAATTCTCATCTAGATTGTTACTGAATTAATTGCTAAAAAATAAAATTTGCATTCAAATTGAAATTGGGACTTAATTACCATTAAATTTCCTAATATTGACAACTATGAAATTGTTGTGAATTTTATTGACCGTTTGTATGATTGATTGTGATGGATGCAAATTGATTGATATTTGGATGGTTGGATGTTATTTGTTTTTATATATAGCTTGTTATCATCCTGTAATTTATTTACAGTATATAGAACTGTAAATTAAATTATTTCGAATAAATTAAGTAATAGGTTGAAATGATATATACCTATGACACTTGGATTTGGATTGAAATGATATATATCCATCCTTGAAATTAAATTGAAATAACTAATCACTTGGCCATAGGATAAAAAATTATATACGGACACCGGATTAGTTAAATCATATGATTTTGAAAATCTTTGATTTGAAATTATTTAAATGGTTTTGATTTAAAAGAAATAGAACTCAAATTTATAGAAATTGAATTAATCCTGAATTCGAGTTTGAATGTTGAAATAAAAGTTTGGTTAAAAGAAATTGTTAAATAATTGAAGTTGAGATTTTGAAGTTAAAGATCGAAATATGATTGAATTTCATAAATTGATTTATTTTGAAGGATTGAACTTTTATTCGAACTTCTAATATTACTAAGTGAAAGTGATGTAAAAATGATATTTTGAAATTGAGCTCGGAATTGAATTTATTTAAAGATTGGGATTTTAAACTGAAGATTGAAGGATAATTTGATTTACATATTTTGAATCGATATTCGAAAATCGAGCTCGAAGTCGATAAACTGAAATTGAAATAATTGGGTTTGGAAGTGGAATTGAATTAATTTGAAATCGAAGTTGAAATTGGTTTGAATTGCAATCGAAATTGAATCGATTTAATGGAAACTGAAATTGATTGGAATGGGAAGTTGGAATAGGACCAGTTTGACTTTGAAACTATTTTCAAATAAATTATTTAATATAAAACTATTTAAAAGCTACCTTCTTAAATATACAAATTATTTCGGCCTCCAAATTATTTTGCTATATAAACCATTTTAATACTTAAACTATTTTAACTATTTTAACCATTTAAACTATTTAAACGTTTTTAACCATTTAAATTATTTTAGCTATCTTAATTATCTAAAGTATTTTAAAACTATTCAAACTATTTTTCAAAGATTTAAACTGGTCAAGGGTGAAATGTTTGTTATGAATCATGGATTTAAATACGAATGGGGTTAAATGAAGTTATAATCCAAATGTAAATTTGAAACCTTTTTGGAATCGAAATTATGATATTGAGACGAAAATGATTTGGTATTGAAATGGTATATTTTGAGTAAATGTGATGACTTTGAAATGGATTTGATTTTGAAGCGAATATGATATTTTGATATCAAGTATGAACTGTTTTCGAAATGTAAAAGAACCGACCGGTGTGTAAATGGACATTTGGTTGTTAAAGAGACTGAAGCCGGATATGGGCATATCTCCATCGATACCGGGACCACTTTAACAACTTTGTATGTGGAGTGATGATCCAGAACGAAGTGGTTGGATTTCGCATCGTTTACTGGATTTGAAGAGAGAGAACGATGATGGATTAGTCTGGCACTTGTGCCAATTTGAAATGACTAAAATAGGAGCCATACCGGCCAAGTGGGCTAGCTACCCCGAGCGGACACACTTCTTCGAATTACCATCATTTACATTGTGATTGATTGGTGCGCACTCTTCGATTTTATGGGAGTGTTGGATGCGGTGGACGATCAAGGCTATGATGCGTTACCACCAACCGAGAATGGTAAATTGGTAGTATCCCACCTTGGGCATTGCCTCACGTGTCTTGTCATACTTTTATCCCTAAACGAGACCCACACAATTTTGGTTTAGTGTTGTCGTATCACGGTGCATCTCTATCCACCGATCGTTTAACTGATGTTTTATATGCAAACTGTATGACAATGCTTAAAAACGCGTTAAGGGGGATTAATGTAAATCCTTAACGCTATTTTAATATTTATTTTACTGACTAGACATTATATATATAGTGTATTCTACTACGTATAATTATTTTGATGGATCCTTAAGAGAAGGAAAATCCCGTAACATCTCTTGAGTTATTGCACGCACGTTATACACTGGATAGGAGATATGAAAACCCATAAACATCCCTGACACCGTTACACTCATGTTTATGCGATATCGATTTGACTTACATAAGGATATTTTAGTCCCGACTCAAGTGTTTTGTCTTTTCATTATGCTCGGGTCAGTCCTGAATTTTTTAGCTTATTGAAGATCTATTCTGGAGGACGAAGATGAAGATTTGGTATATTACTACTAGTATTATCCCTACATCATGTTGTCTACTACATTATTTATTTATCCCTGATGTATGTATAACTCTGATAAATGTTGTATTGAATATAACCAAAAATATTGTATAAACAGCTTTATGAACTGTTTATTTGATTATTATATTTTATCGTTCCACTGCGAGATTCTGTGTTTGTCTCTTCTTCTGTTCTAATTCTTCTTAATTAACCCCATTAACAATCCTCCCTTTTGGATGGTTTGAGCTGACATGTGTGGTTTATTATCGATTCAAACTATCAAAAAAGGTGGGTAATAATCCTTTTAGTTCACCCTTTCAGATAGGTTCTTGTTATGATAGCTGTAACATCCTGATATTTTCAACTATTCGCATCCACACATGCCGGATTTGAATTGCTCAAAATACCATATTTTTAATTTATATTTGGCAAAACTCAGCATATACAGTAAATAAATAAATCACAGAATCACAGACATAGAGTAATATACAATATGCAGCGGAAACAAAATGAATAGTAGCTCATGAAGCTACTATATATATTAGAGTTAAATAAGATACAATAGAAGTTTCAAATACAATAGTCAAATACAAGATCAGAATACATCACTAAAATTAACTGAATAACTGCAAGCTGAAAAGATGCAGATGAATCTCCAAACGAAGCTCCAACTCCAAAGGTGAGTCTCAAAAGCTGTATCACTCGGTCTGACCCGAGCATAAAGCGAAACACAAAACACTCGAGTCAGGATTAACATTCTTATATCAGTAAATCCAACTCAAGTGAAATGACAACTGAAATACAAGTAACTCAAAGGATGTTTGGGATAACCATCCTCTAAGGATCCGTTAAACTATATACTATGTAGTAATTTACGCTATTATAATAATATCTAAAGTAAAGTATACTATTTAAAAATAGGGTTAAGGCTTTACATTTTCCACCTTAACACATTTTATAGTGCCAATAGTCTATACAGTACCATAATACCTCCAGATGGGAGGCTACCAGAGGATACTTCATAGGTACGACACAAATCAAACTAGTATAAGGCATGCTAGGGTAGGTGACACGGCACAACTATGCAATGCGAGAGTAGATATACCAATTGAACTTCCGGGCTGGTAGTAACGCATAACATCCACTACCGCCCACCTCAAGCCACACTTCAAAAAAAAAATCAAAGGTGCGCACCAAATCAATCATAAATTAATAGAATGGCATGCGAAGGAGTATGCGCGATCGAAGGAGCTACCCAACTTGGCCCGACGATTGCTCCTGTTTTAGCCATCTTATGCCAACTCATGGGAGTCGGGTCCACGTATATCCTCATATAGGATAGTCGCCACCATCCTACTTCATTTTGAAATCTCCACCGTGTACACGGTAGTTAAAGTGGTTTTCGGAGTTGGCAGAGAGTATGACAACTTCCGATCCCGGTCTCTTTAACAACCAAATGTTATTATAACACCGGTCATTTCAAAATAGTTTATACTTCAAAACCAAAATATCATTTCCATTTCAAAACCATATTAACACAATATCATTTCCATTTCAAAACCAAATACGATGTCATTTCCATTTCAAATATATCCTTTTTCCAAAATCATAGCACTTTCAAAGTTATAACACTTTCGAAACCAAACACTTGAAATTTAACACTTTCAAAACATAATACTTTGAAATTCATAACTTTGAAAACATAACTTCCACCACTTAAACAGTTTAGATATTAAAATAGTACATATAATAAAATAGTTGATATAAAAATAGTTATAAGTTAAAATAGTTTATATTAAAATAGTTAGTATATTAAAATAGTTTATATTAAAAATAGTTTACATTAAATTAATATATAAATAAAAATATGAAATAATTTTATATATAATTTAAAAATACTTTATATAATAAAATAGTTTCCTCAAATTTCATAAATCGATTCCAAATCAACTCGAACTCCAAAATTTAAGTTTAATCAAATCCCAAATCATCAATTTCAATTTGTTTTAGTTTCTCAATAAACCACATCAAATTATATCGATTTCAAATACAGATTTTTAACCATAAAATAAACCACTTCAATTTTAATATTTCGAAGCTTTAAATATACAGACATTTCAAAACTAGATTTGATAATTCCATATATATATATATATATATATATATATATATCAAATTCACTTTAATATTATTTATTTTGAAATATTTACTTAATCATTCAAATAACATTTAAATAAAATTTCAAATTTAAATAAAACTAAATATAGCATTTCAATTTATGTAAATTTGAAATATTCACTTAAATCACTTTTAATGAAAATCAAGTTATAAAATCATATCTTTAAAATCCCAAATTTAATAAATTTCAAATCGGTTTATTTGTGTATAATTCTTGAATAAATTCAATATCAAAACCTTGGAAATCATTTCAATATATATATATATATATATATATATATTGACCAACGATATCTGTATATAATTTTCTGTCCTATGGTCAAGTGATATGGATTTTATTCATTTCAATCCGCAATTTAAATATATACGGATATATGTCATTTCAACCAGCAATCCCAAATTCAATTCAATGAAAATCGATCATTTCAACGCACAAAGATTTTCTCCTATTCTACAGATCATTCGGGTATGTATCATTTCAATCCATAGGGAAATATATACCAACAGGGACTTACAGAGTGATAACAGATATGATAATAATATAACAGGCATATATCATCAATATAAATAACAGATAATGGTGTCATATGTCACTAGTAAACAGATACAGATAATAGCACATATATATAGCAATGTAAATAACAAACAATAGCATATTTCAATTGTTGTTTCAATTGAAATAAAATTTAATAAATATAAGAACGTTAATCGTGAGTGATTGCTCACCTTTCAAGGCTAGAGATGACTCGACAAATGGAATGAACTACGAATCCAAGCACGAATTACAAAGCAAAGTAGAACGGCACGAATTCAACAAACAAGCTGATAGATAAGTGAATGATGAAATTAATCAGAATCTGCTCGATATAGGCTGAACAAAATATTTATTATATAATAATTTTCATTAAACCAAATATTCAATTTTTAAGATACATACACATATTATATCAATCTCAAATTTTAAACACATATATATCGAAATCAAAATCTACATATATCTATATGAAATTTAAAACCAATTGTCTAAATAAAACCATTGTATTACATTTCAAAATCAATATTTATTATGAAAACCAACATTACTAACAGGTTATGATTTATACAAGTACATATACTTTATATTAAAATGTATGCATATTATAGTTAATATAATATAATATTCGAATTGCATATATAACACTATGCAAATTTATTTCGAAAACTATATATATAAACTCATATTATCACATACACAAAACAATTAAAAACCAAAATTTTGAAATAGATAATAAAACATATAAACATTACGTGTATATATATTCTGCTAAAAACCATTCAACACATACATTTTAAATCAAACCAGCAACAAATTATACTTAAATATATACAATATATATGTAGAAGAATCAACTCACGTACAATACATAACTTATACATATGATATATGACATGTGCTATATATAATATAATATACTGTAAGTATATTATAGCACACGCAACATATATATGTGTGTATGTGTGTGTATCATAACTGGCACATAAAAATATATACAAACTGGCACATAAACAGACCATATTCATTTAACATTATACTTTTTCCTTTCAAATCAAAAATTTAAACATATATAAAGTAAGAAAAACCCAGTCTGCAAATACGGAACATGTTGTAATATATCACTTTTGTAATATAAACAAATACATATATCACTTTTATAATTAAATACTCAGTACATTATATTAACTAGCACATTGTAACATATACTATATAAATAAAACTAACATGTTCAAATAGCATACAAGTGTATATATCGAAATATATTACATGTACAAAATAAAGATGAGAGGAAGAGGTGATGAACTTGGCTAGGAAGGAGGCGATCTGATGGTGGCGGAGTGGTGCGTGCTAAGCTGTTTGGTCGATGGGAGGGAGAGGAGGAGATGCTGCCCCTGGATGTAGGCGTTGCCGACGTGGTCACTCATGGTTGGAGTAGAGGCCGAGAACTAGGGAGGAGCTGCTGTGGGGTTTCGGCTATGGTGGAACTCGTGTTTGTTGGAGGAAGGAGGCTACGTGGGTTTTCTGGTGGAAGGATAGGGATGGCTATCCCAGAAGCTAGGGAAGTGGTGGATGATGTTGACAAGGCTGCTTTGTTTGCTGTTGTTTCATTTTTTTTATGGTAGAAGATGATAGCGGGCAAGAAGAGAAAAAAATGGACATAGAAAAAAATGTGAAGGCACGAGCAATAAAAGAATGAACCGAAATAAAAGTGAAGACAAAAGGTCTAAACAACACATTTCTGGAAATATCAAAAGGCAACAAACTATTGATTTTATATGGTGGAATATGAAATGATGAAAGGAACCAAAAGACGCAAACTGGTTACCGATATGGTTACTATTTACACGGATTCCATTGCGTACCGGACTTCAAAACACAGAATTGAATATACCGCAGAGATCAGCATGACGGGACGATCAAAACGGTATATATGTATCAGTTGTACGATCATCCTATCAAAAGTCGATATCGGTACCAAAAATGCTGCAAATCTACTAGAAACAAGATGAACGGAGCAATAGCAATCAAAATTTGGAGAAATGAAATATGACGCCTCACTCAGAAGATGATTTACAAATTTATTGTATAAAAATATTCTAGTTTGGAAAACGTTTTATTATTATCAATTTTTACCTAATTTGAATTGAAATAAAATTACACAAAAAATAAACTTTCATATTATTAATTGAAAATTAACCATTTGCTATATTTAATTAGACGTATTCCAAATATCAAATTTTTTATTTCCAAATTTTATAATTTAAAAATTCACAAAAATTCAATTAATTAAATTAACTAAACCACTAAAATTTACGGGTCGTTACATTCTCCCCCACTCAAAACTTTTCGTCCCCGAAAATAAATGAGGTAGGATAATAGAAATAACCAGAAAAAAAATACATTGAAATACAAAAGAAAACTATTAATTTTAAACCTTATAAATTTCAATCTAAATTGATTAATACTCAATAACAGATTTTAAATTTAAGGTATTTCAATAAGTTGGTTTAGTTTCAATTTAGAAATTCCTTCAAATAAAATTTATTTATTTCATTTATTATTCAATTAACTTATTATTTTATTTATCTCTATTAACATTTTTATAATTAAAAATTAAGTGTATAACATTTATTATAAACACTTAAATTTTATTTATAAAATCATTTTATATTGTATATTATCCAATCACATATTCAACTTCTGAATAATTTACGTAAGTTATATTAGAATGAAATTGGGTATTATACAAGTAAACTTTCCTTACTCAATTATTTCAGGTTAAATATTTATTCAAATTTTTTGGATTTATTTATAACTAAAATCATCCTTTAACATAAATTTAAGAATTAAATTTCTGATTTCTCTTCAAACTAATTAGAGATAAATGTATACATATATTTTATATATATCAAATCAAATCTATAATCATATACTTATATATATTATACATCAAACCACACTTTAAAATTTAAACCAAATTCATTTTCCAAAACAAAGCGTAGCAAAGCTACATAATGGTCTCTCCACTTCGAAACTCAAAAATGAATGTAGATGACGCGGCTGCAATCACCGAAATTATTTTCCAACGACAAAATAGAAGAATACTGATTTAAAACTTTTATAAATTCTTTGGAACAATTTCTTTTCAAAACACTTTAAATAATATACATTTTAAAACTTTTAAAACCAAAGTTTGAAATCACCGGAAATTAAATTCCCAAATTGTTGATTTAAATTTATTTCAATCCCAAATTAATTTATAAATCATGTTTAATAATTTCATTTAACTATTAAATTCCAGAAACTTCATACTTATATATAATATAATCACACAAAATTTATAAATTTGCCAATTTTGAAAATAATATTGTGTTAGTTTGCTCTGTTCGAGTGTTTTGGAATTTATATCAAAAACGTTGATCAAACGAATCGATCGAAAACCCGTATCAACATCAACAACTCAAACAACACAATACATAAAAAATTAATATAAATTTCAAATACACTCCCTAAATCGATGATTCCAGAACGGATTTCAAAACAAAGTTAGAGATTCAAGTTAAGAGGGATCCTAATCAGGTAGAATTCAAATTAAGAAGATAGATTTGAAATGAAGATAATGTAATTGGTGCAAAGGAGAGGGTATGGATAGACCAATTTAAGTCTCGGGCAACCTTAACCGGGTCAATCGTGACTTCAAGAATACGATCGATGTAGAACTTTGAAGCAATTCGACATCAGATCACATGAGATAGAATTCGGGTAAAGAAAGAGATAGCAGCATCTAAACCGAGGATACAAGATCTTCGGTAAATCATTGCCTGTTGTAAATAAGTTTCACCCCTTTACAACTCATTCAGTTGAGCTATAGGATGCTCCGGAATCAAGAAAACACGAATACGGAGAGACGAGGATGGATTTCGGAACCGATGAGAACGTTCCAAAATTAAAAGGAAACCGAGTCATAGAGGAAGGAATTTAAGCTCGAACGAAAGTGATTATGTAATTATATTTTCTCTATATGCTAAGTTTTGCCTAAAACCAAAGCTCTAATACCACATGTAACATCCTGATATATTCAACCATTCACATCCACACATGTCGGATTTGAATTGCTCAAAACACGAGATTGTTAATTTATATTTGGCAAAACTCGGCATACATAGTAAATAAATAAATCATAGAATCACAGACACAGAGTAATATACAATATGCAGAGGAAACAAAATGAATAGTAGTTCATGAAGCCACTATATATATATATATATATATATATATATATATATATATATATATCAAAGTTAAATAAGATACGATAGAAGTTTCAAACACAATAGTCAAATACAAGATCAAAATACATCATTGGAATCAACTGAATAACTAAAAGCTGAAAAGATGTAGATGGATCTCCAAAGGAAGCTCCAACTCCAAAGGTGAGTCTCAAAAGCTGTATCACTCAGTCTGACTCGAGCGTAAAGCAAAACACAAAACATTCGAGTTAGGATTAACATTCTTATATCAATAAATCCAACTCAAGTGAAATAATAACTGAAATACAAGTAACTCAAAGGATGTTTGGGATAACCATGCTCTAAGGAACCGTTAAACTATCTACTATGTAGTAATATACGCTATTATAATAATGTTCAAAGTAAAGTATACTATTTAAAAATAGCGTTAAGGCTTTACATTTTCGACCTTAACACATTTTATAGTGCCAATAGTCTATACGGTGTCGTAATACCTCCAGATCGGGAGGCTACCAGAGGATACTCCATAGGTGCAACACAAATCAAACTCGTATAAGGCACGCTAGGGTAGGTGACACGACACAACTAGGCAATGCCAGGGTAGATATACCAATTGCACTTCCTGGTTGGTGGTAACGCATAGCAGCCACTACCTCTCATCTCGAGCCACACTCAAACAAAAAAAATCAAAGGTGCGCACCAAATCAATCACAAAGTAATAGAATGGCATACGACGGAGTGTGTCCGATCGAAGGAGCTACCTCACTTGGCCCATCGATTGCTCCTGTTTTAGCCACCTTATTCCAACTCATGGGAGTCGGATCCATGTATATACCTCATATAGGATCATCGCCACCATCCTACTTCATTCTAGAATCTCTACCGCGTACACGGTTGTTAAAGTGGTTTTTGGAGTTGGCAGAGAATATGAAAACTTCCGATCCTGGTCTCTTTAACAACCAAACGTTATTATAACACCCTGGTCATTTCAAAATATTTTATATCATTTCCATTCCAAAATATCATTTCCATTTCAAAACCATATCAATACGATATCATTTCCATTTCAAAACCAAATACGATATCATTTCCATTTCAAATATATCCTTTTCCCAAAATCATAGCACTTTCAAAGTTATAACACTTTCGAAACCAAACACTTGAGATTATAACACTTTCAAAACATAATACTTTGAAATTCATAACTTTGAAAACATAACTTCCACCACTTAAACAGTTTAGATACTAAAATAGTATATAGAATAAAATAGTTTATAAGATAAATTAGTTAATATAAATAGTTATAAGTTAAAATAGTTTATATTAAAATAGTTAGTATATTAAAATAGTTTATATTAAAAATAGTTTATATTAAATTAATTTATAAAGAAAAATATAAAATAGTTTTATATATAATTTAAAATACTTTATATAATAAAATAGGTTCCTCAAATTTCACAAATTGATTCCAAATCAACTCGAATACCCAATTCCAAGTTTAATCAAATCTCAAATCATCAATTTCAATTTGTTTCAGTTTCTCAATAAACCATTTCACATTATATCGATTTCAAATACTGATTTTTAACCTCAAAATAAACCATTTCAATTTCAATATTTCAAAGCTTTAAATATACAAACATTTCAAAACTAGATTTGATAATTCCATATATATATATATATATATATATATATATCAAATTCACTTTACTATTATTTCTTTTGAAATATTTACTTAATCATTGAAATAACATTTAAATAAAACTTTAAATTTTAAATTTCAATAAAACTAAATACCATTTCAATTAATGTAAATTTAAAATATTCACTTAAATCACTTTTAATAAAAACCAAGTTATAAAATCATATCTTTAAAACCCCAAATTTAATAAATTTCAAATCGATTTATTTGGGTATAATTCTTAAAAAAAATTCAATTTCAAAACCTTGGAAATCATTTCAATATATATATATATATATATATATATATATATAGACCAACAGTGTCTATATATAATTTTCTATCCTATAGTCAAGTGATACAGATATTTATCATGTCAATCCGCAATTTAAATGTATACGGGTATATATATCATTTCAACCCGCAATCCCAAATTCAATTCAATGAAAATCGATTGGATTTATCATTTCAACTCATAATGATTTTCTTCTATTCTACAGATCGTTCGGGTACGTATCATTTCAACCCATAGGGAATTATATACCAACAGGGACTTGCATAGTGATAACAGATATGATAATAATATAACAGGCATATATCATCAATATAAATAACAGATAATTATGTCAGATGTCACTAGTGAACAAATATAGAAAATAGCATACACATAGCAATGCAAATAACAAACAACAACATATTTTGTGAGAAATGCGGATTAAGGATTTTAAGGTTAGGATAAACACTAGAGGGGGGGTGAATAGTGTTTTAGAGAATTGTTAAATCTTTTTGAGTTTTTGTTCATATAAACACAAATGAATGCAATATTTAGACACAGATATGATCACAGAATCAAATATAAATGCAAATATAAAGTAAAAGCAGTAAAGGAAAGAATACACCGGATTTTATACTAGTTCGGAGTTACCCTACATCTAGTCCCGCACACAAGTACGGATTTCCTTTCAAAAAACAATCTTTACAATTACACCCTCAATTTCAAGGCAACGAGGTACACCCTCAAGAATCACAATCCTCTGGATAGAGATACTTGATTTCCCGGGCAACAAGTTCACCCAATTGATTTTCCAAGGCTACAATCACACCTTATCTCGCTTGATTGATTTCCAAGGCTACAATCATACCTTTTCTCGCTAAGTTGATTACAAAAAGCCTATAACTCTGAATAGCACTGAGGATCTTGTTGAGATAGTGATAGAGAATCAAACCAGAGATAATCTAGTTAGATTCAATGTTGATTTCGGTAGAGTAATGGTAAGAATATGTATATAGAAATATGAAAGGAGAAGAGGAGTGAAAAAACAGAAAAACTGAATTGAAATTCGTTGAAACTAACCCCTATTTATAGAAGAACAACAGCCATGTCCATTTGTGAAGAGTTATGACGAATAGACAGTTCTTTTGAAATTTAAATTTTGAACTCAACTGACACCATGTTGACATGGGGTACTTGAGTATGTCGGCATCCCAAAGGGATTTTTGATGTTTTGATTTTCTTTGAAAATAACCTTTATTTTATATTAAAACTATTTTAAACTTTATAAATATACTTGACTATAATTAAAATACATAAGTAAATATAAAGAATAATATATACAAAATTTTACTATAATTTTATATTTAAAATCTAGTGGAAATTAGCCACAAGGGCCTCTTTGGCAAATGGAATTAGTTTCTAGGACACACAACTGAAATGATTACTTTCAAGGACAAAACACAAAATAATTAGTTTTTAGGGCCTAAAAAACTATGAAATTAGGTCTTTGAAAGTAATTGGACTGCTGACTTTGTTCTTAAAAGTAATTATTCTGATGATTTTGGCCTTGAAAGTAATTTCTTTGAATGTGTGTCCTAGAAACTAATTGGACTGCAAAGTTTGTCCTTCTGGTGAAATTCCCCTAAAATCTAAGTATAAATATTTAAAAGTTAAATATATTATATTTAAAAGATAGTTTAAAAACAAGGATAATTTGATTTTGAAATTAAAGATTATTTTGAGGCTAAAAGTATTTGAAATCAGGATAGATGTTTTTGATGCTTTTAAAAGGAAGGTTTTGAAATCATTTTGAAAACAGGATATAATTTTGAAAAATCATTTTGAATAAAAAATTAGTGGATACAAAACAATGTTCCACTGGATTTTTCATAGGTTCCATCCTACTTAGGGTTCCATCCCTTTAACAGGCTCGAAATGGATCACATTCCACGAATAAATTGGATTTTAAGATGCCAGTGCTTTTCTAGGAGTTTTAACAAAATTTCTAATTAAAAGTAAGTTACTTGAAATATTGAACTCTTGATAATCTTGATATTCTTGTTACTCACGAGTCTTCAATCTTGATATCTTGAATCTCTATACTGTACATTCTTCATTCTTAGTACCTGCATGGTTAAATCCTGCATATACATATATGTCTAAACTTATACTATTAGTATTTATATTTTATAATCTATTTTAAGGTTGTTGTCATCAAAAACATCATCTCACGGACTAACAATCTCCCTCTTTTTTATGTTGACAATCTTTGTTTATAAAATATTACCTCTCCCCCTTAATCTATGCCTAACTGTTCTACTTTATACTTCTCCCTCTTTATCATCAACAAAAAACTAACTCTAAACTATATAACTCCAAACTATAGAACTCCCCCTAAATCTAATACTCTATGACATGTGATTATAATGATAGTGTTATCATAAATAATCAACGCTTAGATCTAATAATAAACCTAATCCTAAACTACTAACTATTCTAAGTATATTATAACCATATAGTTATATTTATTAATAGGAAGAACACATATAAGAACACAATTTATCATATAGTTATATTTACATTTTCATGGGAAACGTAAGAAAGAACATACAACAATGGTAAAAAAGAGAAGAAACTAATATGTATTATTGAACATAGGAAATCTATGAATCGAACAGTTTGGATAGTGGACACAGAAATTTCCACATTGTTCGATAAGATTCCCATCTTTGTCAAAACACACTTCTCCAACGCACACGACTTTGTCAAATCATCCTCCGCGTGCACATCTTTCATGGGTTCTTCTTCTTCTCTTCTTCTCCTTCTTCTTCGCTGGCCTCTTGTACATGATCTCCTGAAGAGTCTTCATCAATCAAGATCGGGTTAGCATGATCGTCCATTAGAAATTTTTGCAAATTCCTAAAGATTTTGCCTTGCCTCTCTTGTTCCTTGGCCATTCAAAGTTGCATTACTTGGATTTCAGTCATTAACTGAACTGCATCCTTTAGAGAATCCTACATTTTTGTCACACGAGTGAGAGTACTATGTTGAAATGGACCAGAAGTGGGTGAAGGAAACGAAAAGGTAGAATTTTTGTTTGATTTTGAAGAGGAGGCCATTGATCATTTGATTTCAGAGGATAGAACAGAGAAATAACAGAAAGGATGAATAAAATTTCGAAAATGAGAAGAATATATAACCAATTATTTTGAATTTTGGTGGGAAAAAATTTAAAAATAAAAAACGTTATATGTCGACATGGATTGGGGGGGTATGTCGACATGGTCCTTTAAAAATTTTATTAATTGATTTATTTTGATTTAATTTTAATTATACTTTAGTTTATTTATATTTTATATTTCATTTATTGAACAAATACCTAATTCTCTTCTTAATTTAGTAAATATAGATCCATTTAAAGGTTTTGTTAGGATATCAGCAATTTGATTCTCAGAATTGATATAATCTAGAGTGATTACTTCCTTACTTATATTATCTCTGAGAAAATGATGTCTGATATCAATATGTTTAGTTCAAGCATGTTGAGTAGTATTTTTGGATAAACTTATCGCACTAGTATTATCACAATAAATTGGTGAATTTGAAAATTTTAAACCATAATCTTTTAAAGTTTGTTGCATATATATTACTTGAGAACAAACCAAAGCAGCAGAAATATATTTTGCTTCGGTTGTTGATAAAGAAACTGTGTTTTGCTTTTTACTAAACAAGAAAATCAGAGAATGCCGAAAAAGTGACAAGTTCCACTTGTACTTTTTCGGTCTGATTTACAACAAGCATAATCGGCATCACAGTAAGATATTAAGTCAAAGGAATCATTTTTAGGGTAAAATAAGCCATAGTCAGAAGTGTGTTTAACATATCTTATGATACGTTTTACGGCTTTTAAGTGGGCCTCTTTAGGTTGGGATTGATATCTTGCACAGAGACAAACACTATGCATGATATCAGTTCTACTAGCGGTAATATAGAGTAGTGATCCTATCATTCCCCTATATAACTTTTGATCTACATCTCTCGAGAGATCTTCTTTACTAAGGTACTCATTGGTTGCCATGGTAGTGGATTTTCCATTCGCAGTAGTCAAACCAAATTCATTAATTAGGTCTTTAGCATATTTTTCTTGACTAATAAAGATACCATTATCTAATTGTTTTATTTGTGATCCTAAAAAGAATTTTAATTCGCCCATATGACTCATCTCAAACTCTTTTGTCATTATTTCAGAAAATTCTTTATTCATTTCAAAGTTAGTTGATCCAAAAATGAAATTGTCTACATAAACTTGTACTAGTTGAATATCATTTTTACTTCTTTTAATAAAAAGGGTATTATCTACTTTACCAGTTTCAAAATTTAATTGTAATAAGTAAGATCTTAGTCTATCATACTAGGCTCTAGGAGCTTGTTTTAGGCCATATAAAGCTTTCTTAAGTTTGTAAACATGATTAGGTAATTTTTCATTTTCAAAAAGTGGTGGTTGTTCAACATATACTTCCTCTTTTACAAATCCATTTAAAAAGGCACTTTTAACATCCATTTGATATAATTTAAAATTATTATGATTTGCGAAATCAATTATAATCCTAATGGCTTCTAATCTTGCTACGGGAGCAAAGGTTTCATCAAAATCTATTCCTTCTTCTTGACAAAAACCATGAGCGACTAAACATGCTTTATTTCTAACTACCTCTCCTAGTTCATTCATTTTATTTTTATAAACCCACTTAGTTCCAATTATAGTTTTATTTTCAGGTCTAGAAACAAGTTTCCAAACATCATTTCTAGTAAATTGATTTAGTTCTTCTTGCATAGCCAAAATCCATGAATCATCAGTCGATGCTTCTTTTGGATTTTTGGGTTCAATAGTTGATATAAAAGCTACATTACTCATTTGACTTAGTTGATTTCTAGTTTTAACTATAGATTGCATATCTCCTAGTATATTTTCAATAGGATGATCTTTTGAAAGTTTAGTCCTTTTATTAGGATAATTAATTTCATTATTAGTTTCTGTTGACTCTTGATTTTAAGTAATTAAATCATCTTCATCATCTGTATCTTTAAAATTTTGAAATTTTCATCGAATGACAAATGCATTGTTTCTTCGATGGTGTTAGTTCTTAAATTAAATACTATGTACGCTTTACTTCTATTAGAATATCCGATAAAGATACCTTCGTCGGATTTAGGATCAAATTTATCTAAGTTATCTTTAGTATTTAAAATAAAACATTTACTTCCAAAAATTCTAATATAAGATACTTTAGGTTTCTTTGAGTGATGAAGTTCACAAGAAGTCTTGTTGGTTAAAGGTCTAATTAAAATTCTATTTAAAATATAACAGGCGGTAGCAATTGCTTCTGCCCAAAAATTCTTTGGTAATTTACTGTCTGAAAGCATAGTTCTCGCACACTCTTGAATCGTCCTATTTTTGCGTTCTACTACTCCATTTTGTTATGGAGTTCTTGGAAATGAAAAATTATGAGTTATTCCCTTTTTATTGCAGAATTCCTCAAACTTTTCATTTTCAAATTCACCACCGTGATCACTACGAATTGTTATAATTTTTAGAAAAGTTGATTTTGAATCCTTTTTGTAAAGTTCTTAAAACATTCAAAAAAATCACCTTTATGTTTCAAAAATATTGTCCATGTAAATCTAGAATAATCATCTACAATTATAAAAAATATTTACTATGATTTATTAACAGAATTTGAGATAGATCAAATAAATCAAGGTGAAGTAATTCAAGAGGTTTTGAAGTTGAAATCATATCTTTTAATTTAAAGGAACTTTTTCTAAGTTTTCTTAATTGACATGCATCACATAGACTATCTACTTTAAAATTCATTTTAGGGAAACCTCTTACTAGATCATGTTTTGACAGTCTAGATAAGAGTTTGCAATTCAAATGCCCAAATCTCTTATGCCAAATCCAAGGGTCACTTGTACTTGCCAAAAGACATAAGTTATCATTTGAAACTTTCATACTAAGAATATAAATATTCCTTTTCCTAACTCCCTCAAATATTATGGTTGAATTGTTATCTTCAATGTGACATTTATCTTTTACAAATTTAATTTTATATCCTTTATCGCAAAGTTGACTTATACTTAGCAGATTATGTTTCAGATTTTTAACTAGCAAAACATTAGTAATAATAGGAGTTTCAGAGTTACCGACTTTGCCGATGCCAATCACATATCCTTTTCAATTGTCTCCAAAGTTAACCAGTCCTCCGTCTTTGTATATTATATCATTTATTGTCAGTCATGTGTCTAGAACATCCACTACCGAGTATCCATTTGTCCTTTCTGATCTACACAATTTGTCCGTTGTGTATTGATTCCTCAATAGCCATAAAGCATGATTCCTGCACATCAAACAATTTTGGTAGACAACTTGAATTTGAATATTGATTATATGCAGACTCAAAAGAAAATGATGATCTGAATATTTCTAAACTAGTATTAACAAACATAGCCATTTTAAAACATTTTCAAAAATCAGATTATGAAACTTTGAAAACCTTGCTCTGATACCAAATGTGACAAATGCGGATTAAGGATCTTAAGGCTATGATAAACACTAGAAGGGGGTGAATAGCGTTTTAGAGAATTGTTAAATCTTTTTGAGTTTTTGTTAATCTAAACACAAATGAATCCAATATTCAGACATAGATATGATAATAGAATCAAACACAAATGCAAATATAAAGTAAAAGCAGTAAAGGAAAGAACACATCGGATTTAATAATGGTTCGGAGTTACCATACATTCAGTCCCCCACACAAGTACGGATTTCCTTTCAAAAAACAATCTTTACAATTACACCATCGATTTCAAGGAATGAGGTACACCCTCTAGAATCACAATCCTCTGGGTAGAGATACTTGATTTCTCGAGAAATAAGTTCACCCAATTGACTTTCCAAGGCTACAATCACACCTTATCTCGCTTGATTGATTTCCAAGGCTACAATCACACCTTTTCTCGCTAAGTTGATTACAAAAAGCCTATAACTCTGAATAGCACCGAGGATCTTGTTGAGATAGTGATAGAGAATCAAACCAAAGATAATCTAGTTAGATTCAATGTCGATTTCGACAGAGTAATGGTAAGAATATGTATATAGAAATATGGAAGAAGAAGAGGAGTGAAAAACCAGAAAAACTAAATTGAAATTCGTTGAAACTAACCCCTATATATAGAAGAACAACAGCCATGTCCATTCGACACTTCTTTTGATTTAAATTTTGAACTCAACTGACACCATGTCGACATGGGGTACTTGAGTATGTCGACGTCCCAAAGGGATTTTTGGTGTTTTGATTTTCTTTGAAAATAACCTTTACTTTATATTAAAACTATTTTAAACTTTATAAATATACTTGACTATAATTAAAAAACATAAGTAAATATAAAGAATAATATATACAAATTTTTACCATAATTTTATATTTAAAATCTAAGTATAAATATTTAAAAGTTAAATATATTATATTTAAAAGATAGTTTAAAAACAAGGATAATTTGATTTTGAAATTAGAGATTATTTTGAAGCTAAAAGTATTTGAAATCAGGATAGATGTTTTTGATGCTTTTAAAAGGAAGGTTTTGAAATCATTTTGAAATAGGATATAATTTTGAAAAATCATTTTGGATAAAAGTTAGTGGATACAAAATAATGTTCCACTAGATTTTTCGTATGTTCCATTCTACTTAGGGTTCCATCCCTTTAACAGGCTCGAAGTGGATTCCATTCCACGAATAAATTGGATTTTAAGATGCCAGTGCTTTTCTAGGAGTTTTAACAAAATTTCTAATTAAAAGTAAATTACTTGAACTCTTGATAATCTTGATATTCTTGTTATTCATGAGTCTTCAATCTTAATATCTTGAATCTCTACAGTGTACAGTCTTCATTCTTAGTATCTGCATGGTTAAATCCTGCATATACATATATATCTAAACTTATACCGTTAATATTTATATTTTATAATCTATTCTAAGGTTGTTGTCATCAAAATCATCATCTCACAGACTAACATATTTCAATTGTCGTTTCAATTGAAATCAAATTTAATAAATATAAGAACGTTAATCGTGAGTGATTGCTCACCTTTCGAGGCTAGAGATGATTCGACAAATAGAACAAGCCAGGAATCCGAGCACGAATTGCAAAGCAAAGTAGATTGGCAGGAGTTCAACAGACAAGTTGATAGATAAATGAATGATGAAATAAATCAGAATCTGCTCGATATAGGCTGAACAAAATATATATTATATTATAATTTTCCTTAAACCAAATATTCAGTTTTAAGATACATATACATTTTATATCAATCTTAAATTTTAAGTACATATATATCGAAATCAAAATATATATATATATATATATATATATATATATATATATATGAAATTTAAAATTTAAAATCAATTGTCTAAATAAAACCATTGTATTACATTTCAAAATCAATATTTATTATGAAAACCAACATTACTAATAGGTTATGATTTATACAAATACATATACTTTATATTAAAATGTATGCATATTATAATTAATATAATATAAAATTTGAATTGCATGTATAACACTATGTAAATTTATTTCGAAAACTATATATATAAACTCATTTTATCACATACATAAAAAATTAAAAACCAATATTTGGAAATAGATGATAAAACATATAAACATTATATATTCTGCTAAAAACCATTTAACACATACATTTTAAATCAAACCAGGAACAAATTATACTTATATATATATATACAATATATATGTAGAAGAATCAACTCACATACAATATATAACTTATACATATGATGTATGACATGTACTATGTATAATATAATATATTATAAGTATATTATAGCACACGTAACATGTATATATATATATATATATATATATATATATATATATATATATCATAACTGACACATAAAAATATATACAAACTGACACATAAATAGACCATATTCATTTAACATTATACTTTTTCCTTTCAAATCAAAAATTTAAACATATATAAAGTAGGAAAAACACAGTCTGCAAATATGGAACATGTTGTAATATATCACTTTTATAATATAAACAAATACATATATCACTTTTATAGTATATACTTAGTACATTATATTAACAGCACACTGTAACATATACTATATAAACAAAACTAACATGTTTAAACAGCATACAATTATATATATCGAAATATATTACCTGTATAAAATAAAGCGGAGAGGAAGAGGTGATGAACTCGGCCAGGAAGGAGGCGATCCGATGGTGGCGGAGTGGTGCGCGCTAGGCTGTTTGGTCGATGAGAGGGAGAGGAGGAGATGCTGCCCCTGGATGTAGACGCTGCCGACGTGGTCGCTCATGGTTGGAGTGGAGGCCGAGAACCAAGGAGGAGCTGCTGTAGGGTTTCGGCCATGGTGGCACTCGAGTTTGTTGGAGGAAGGAGGCCACTTGGGTTTTCTGGTGGAAGGATAGGGATGGCTGTCGCAGAAGCTAGGGAAGTGGTAGATGATGTTGACGAGACTACTTTGTTTGCTGTTGTTTTAATTTTTTTATGGTGGAAGATGATAGCAGGCAAGAAGAGAAAAAATGGGCACAGAAAAAAAATGTGAAGGGACGAGCAATAAAAGAATGAATCGAAATAAAAGTGAAGATAAAAAGTCCAAACATCACATTTCTGGAAATATCAAAAGGCAACAAGCTATTGGTTTCATGCGGTGGAATATGAAATGATGAAAGGAAACAAAAGACGCAAACTGGTTACCGATACTGTTACTATTTACATGGATTCTACCGCGTATCGGACTTCAAAACACATAATTGAATATACCATAGAGATTAGCATGACCAGACGATCAAAACGATATACAGATATCAATGGTACGATCATCCAATCAAAAGTCAATATCGGTATCGAAAATGCTACAAATCTGCTAAACAAGATGAACGGAGCAATAACAATCAAAATTTGGAGAAATAAAATATGACGTCTTACTTAGAAGATGATTACAAATTTATTGTATAAAATATTCAAGTTTGGAAAATATTTTATTATCATCAATTTTTAACTAATTTGAATTGAAATAAAATTACACAAAAAAATAAACTTTCATATTATTAATTGAAAATTTACCATTTGCTATATTTAATTAGACGTATTTCAAATATCAAATTTTTTATTCTTAAATTTATAATTTAAAAATTCACAAATATTCAATTAATTAAATTAATTAAGCCACTAAAATTTACAGGTCTGTTACAATAGCTTTCCCTTATTAACCTTTCGATCCATTCGAAATGCTCAAATTCCTTTCTTTTCGATCTTTTGAACTAGATGGAGTAGCTTGATTACCAGTTCGAAACAGTCCTTTTGAAGCAGTTGCGGAAGCCTAACGGATGACTCTATTATTCAAGGTTATTATCAGTTTCGAATGGTTTCAACCTTGTCGAAAGATGGAGTCTTAAGTGTCCTAGGTTTGGATTGGAAATTAAAGGTAAAACTGGTTTGGGCTAAGGTTTCGATCCATTCGAAAGTAGAAGTCCAACTAAAGGCGGCCTGGAGTCAAAAATTGAAGTTACTTGAAAATGCAGAGGTTTCGACCAAGTCGAAAGAGGCCTTTCGATGTGGTCGACACCTGTAAAACACGATTAGATCTAAAAAAAGCTTTCGAAACAACTAAGTAATCATGGATTCACAAATCTTCCCTTTATCAACTCAAAGAAGCCTTTATTGATCAATTCTTCCTCTAATTCAATTTACAAATTAGGGTTACAACTTTTAGAATCAAGAAAGTACGAGTCTAGAATGAATGAGTTCAGATTCCCAAAACCAGATCCTTTGTGTCTTATTTATAGATGCAGATCGACACCTTTTGATCCAGTGCTTTCGACTTGGTCGAAAGGTGGCTTCAGATGTCTTCCAACTCCTTCAGCACTTTGCGCTTCCCTCTACAATGCTTTCGAATGGGCTCAAATGCCTCCTTCATCGAAAGGGGTGGCTGCGCTTTCTCTTCTTTATGTTACTTTGTAAGAGCATTCGACTCTATCGATGGGTTGTTTCCAGGGGTTTCGAAGGTTTTGAACTGGAGATGACTTCGATGCTGTTTATAGCTTCCAAACATATGCTTGCGAATTGATGCGGAACCCTTCCTAGATATTAATGGCTTTGACCGGTTCGAAAGGCTTGGTTTGGCTTTCGAAAGGGTTGTTCCGATCATGGTGTGCTTTTGAGTGATTTGAATGAAGGCAAAACCTTTGGTTTCGAAAGGTTTGGCGCGTATATGAAAGGTTGTTATGCATTATCTTTGAAAGCTGCTTCTTTAACTCTTTCGAAAGGTCTTCATGTCTACGGAAACACCTGCTTCGAATGGTGTTTATTGAAGCGGAAGCGTGCTATCGACCCATTCGAAAGCTTTTGATATTTCAAATCTTTGACGGTTGCATCCCTTCGACTCTTTCGAAAGGTCTTGCTAGTGCTTTTCTCTCTTGTCCTTCTTTGTCTTCTATTCAATAGAGTTTCGACATGGTCGAAAGGATATCTTAACAATAGAAATAAGTTTTTAATTTGAGGAACTTCCTAGATCTAAATGATTTATTAAAATTTATGAAAGAGAACACCTAGAAAATAAATAGGGAAAATATCCTTAAATTAAAATAATGGATGTATAATAACCATAATATTGGAAAAAGTGTTCACGAGTTTTCTGGGATATTAGTAAAGTTTCTTAAAAGGAAAACAAGTTATTATGAGTTAAGTTATGTGCTTGGGAAAGTTTGAATAACGAAGATGCTGCAATATAAAAATATATTATAAAACAAGTGTCATGCGATTAGGGAACCATATCCAACTAAAATGGTGAATATAAAATAATGGACACTGTGAATAATAGAAAGGGAAATGAGAACGAATTATATGGCGACACGTGTAAATACGTTGTCAGACTTGTCTGACGTTGTCAGAATGAGGCATAGGCGACGACCTAAAGCTTATAAAAGACTTACACATACAAGGTAAGAGGTAGTGATTCACCAAAAGGATCTAGAAACTTTCAGGGGAAACTAGAGTTGTGCCTCAAATTGTGGAAAACATACTGCACCGCAAAAATGGAAGAAAGAAAACAACCGAACTGCACCGTTACAGGTCATATTGTGCCGTAATTTGGAAGGGAACACTTAAATTAGAAAAGTGAACAGGTAGTATTGTATCGGTCATATTGTGCCGCGATGTGTACATGTCAAAATTCACTTCCATTGCTCTCAAAAGAAAGTTTCGCGAAACACCCTGTCAAATTTTCCAGCAAAGATATATAACTTAAACTGCATATATATTTGCAGTCAGAACCGCAAATATTTGCATTCTACATTGTAAATATTTGCAGTTTTAACTATATATTTTTGTAAAATAAAAAATTTACAGTCCATATATTTCAATAATGTGCATTCTACATTTAATATTGTTGCAGTCCACACTGTAAATTTTCATTTTACAAAATTGTGTAGTTAAAACTGTATTTATTTGCATTTTAGACTGCAGATATTTAGAATTTTTAACTGCAAATATATGTAGTTTAATATACATATTTCTGGTGGAAACTTTTACAGAGTTTAAATTAATTTTTTTCTTCCAAGTATTAAGTTTAAAATTAAGGTGCGGATTCAAATTCGCAGTTAAAATTAATGGTAATCGACAAAAATTTGTAAACACTAAGAAATGAATAACATCAAAAATTAGTAGAAAAATATAAACTGATTTTCTAACAATAACAACCGAAATGTAAACCGAATTTACATTACTTTCTATTACGTAGGAAATCATTTTTGAAGGAAAAAAAAGGTTGTTTTTGATCCCCACCTATTTTTAATCACTTTTAAAATTAAAACAAAATGTAATAAATGCGGTCGACGGATGTGAATAAATGAGTCCATAGGTTAGCTAAACCCAATTTAGTAATATGGGCCACGGTGCGGTGATTTTCTTATACACACTAATATGGGCAAGTTTTTATTCAACGACAAATGTCGTTACACACAAAGGGGCATAAAAGTCAGTTCAGCGCCACAAAATCCAAAGATATTTTCGCAATATAATGTCATTTAAATCAATGGCCAGGATTCACCAAGGATCTCAGCAGTTAGCCATCCACGTGAGATATGGACCCCTACCCTCCACAATGTCACGTGACTTTCTGCACCAAAAATTGCATAAATTGGGGTCTGAAGTGGTATGGTGAAACAACACTATACTTGAAGGAATTAAAAAAAAAAAAAAAAAAAAATCAGGAAAATAAGAATCCGGAAATAGAGTTAGAGGGAGAAGAAGAGATTGAATATATAATAATTTATATATTTAATTCTCGTTTCTCTTTCTGTTGTCGGAATCGGTTCTTCTGCGGTCAAGGTATGGTGTTTATTTGATTTTTGTTTTTAATTCCTATTTTTATATGTTTTTTTGCTGCTGCATTGGACGACTGTTATATTAATTTTGTTGGGGCGTTTAGATCTGTGGTAGTTATTGCAAAATTAATTTTAATTCGTGCTCATGTTGATAATATTTAGCTTCCTTTTTGTATAGATCTCGAATTTAGCATGATGAGATGGTCATTATCTACAAAATGAACAAAATATAGGAAAGCTAATATATGGAGGAAAGATTTCTGAAACATGTACCATTATTCTTTAACTTATGGCGCTGGGTGATTGATTTATGAAGTTTCACTAGATTTATGTGCATGCACTTGGATTACTTAGGTGCACTACTCGGATTTATCAAGTTGTGATTCTAAGAATAATATGATAGTAACCGAACGATAAATATTTTTAATCTTTTTCTTAATTCTCAAATCAATTTTGGAGGCCATCTCTCTAACATCATTATCTTTAATTTTGGATAATACTATCACTTGAAACCTGCGTCTCAACTTTGAAGGGGTTATCAGACCTTACTCATCCGGGTTTGGTTTCTTGCAATTACACAATAAATATAATATCTTCATACTTTTTGTAAAATCTTTCGTACTTTGTTTGTCAAGTTGGACATGGTAGTTGTTACCCGAACCACATCTAAGATTCGTGGTGTTGGAGTCTAGCGGGTGTAAAGCTTTGAACGGGTCTTGGATTTGTTTGGTTCATTAGTTGCCAACCCCATTCCACATGTAGTTGCAGATTTCCTTTTTTTTTTTCTAAGAAAAAAAATCTTTTGTTGAACTTATTATATATGATGATTATGACATAATTTGTCAGCTTTTTAGCACCTTGGTTATTTTTTACGATAGTTACTTATTCCTTTGAGATATTAGAATAAAAGAGCGTTTTATTCTTCTTGTAAAATAAAAAATAGCTTTAGCAAACTAGTGCTTTGTTTACGGTCCTCTTGAGGGGTATATTCTTGCCCAAGTTCTCTATTCTTTCTTCTTAGGAAACATTATTCTGGACTTTTGGTTAAGTTCACCAAATTATTGGCCATAGCTGCTGCTTTAGCGAATAAGTATATGTTAGAGCCTGTTTAGCTGGTAATTGCTTATAAGTTTTTAAAATAAAATAGAGTTCTTTTATGCAAGCTACTTATTTTTATGTGAGAGTTGATGAGCCGTAGCTTAATTCGTATTTTACCACTAAATTTTATCGAAATTTTAACTTGTTCAAAAACTTAACAATATTTAAATTTAAACTCAACTACTTATTACTTAGTTGTGAAAACTTGT
Organism: Allium cepa; assembly: GCA_030765085.1. Classification (NCBI taxonomy): domain Eukaryota; kingdom Viridiplantae; phylum Streptophyta; class Magnoliopsida; order Asparagales; family Amaryllidaceae; genus Allium; species Allium cepa. The sequence goes on from CM060930.1 coordinate 129,432,416, forward strand.
TCCCAAACGGGTTCTTATTGTCATTGATTTATATTTACCCCACGGACTGGGGAGTGAGCAAACTTATGTACCTTTTTATCATCTAGCCTCGTCCATGCTATTTTGAGTAATGCAAAAATAATTGAAAATCTAGCTACTTAGATATTTTTTTAACAAAAAAGCTGGAGAGTGGACTCAACGTTATTGCCTCACATTACGTTTGGTTGAGAACTTATTTGGTTTAGATCAGATGGATTCAAAAACTGTTTGTAAAATGTTATACTTAGAGTAACTCATTTAACTTATATCTTAAGATCTGAACGCAACTCTTTCATTTGATATCTTTTTTCGCTCACGGATCATTTGCCTCCTTGGAAGTGAGTGGTCCTACTATTTTTCTTTTGCTATTAGTCATGTGCTTTGTGTGGCATGTGGATCATTTAGGATTCGTCTTCTATTATTTAATGCCTTCTTCGTCTTTGACTCACCTAATTTGATTGTTTAAACATACTTGAAATGACTGACACAGTTACCCCCACTTCAAGACTTGGTACTGTTGATAGTAATGCCTTTTCAATTCAAGGGCTCAGTACTGTTGACCTTATGAAAGTTTAATTGGAAGTTAAAATATATATATTACACAGCATATGGTATACAACTCATAAAATTATTGATATTTTATAGTTTTACTTATGTTAACGGTATTGTTTTTTACGAAATTGGACTTAAATTTGGAAGAACCTTTTGCTTTAGCTCTAATTCATTAATGATTTCTGATAGTCTATTGTTATGTTGATTGAGACTACCGCCAATATATTAATATATTTTAATAATTGCGTAAATAGCCAATCTTCTAATATTGTTTGATTGTGTTCATTTTGGATAATAAATCAAGCATTATAATTGTTAGTAGGAAGCACAATATATGAAAAACATTTTAGGATTGGTTGAATTGTTGATTACAGGATCAAAGATGCATCACTTGATTTATTCTTGTTTTAATCACCTTTTGGTGTCTTGTTATACTTTTCTTTTGTCTCGTTTGCACGTCGCAACTTGTAAGTTTATATACATGGAACTGTATATTTTTTTCACTTTTAACAATCACATTCACGATTTGTTATTGTTTGTTAACTCTTTAACAACCAAACTTACAATTTTATTCTTATTTGTCTACACTTTTGACAATCAAATTCATAATTTTGTTATAATTTGCCTACCAAGTGTTTTCTAGGAAACATGCACAGAATTCCATTCATTTGCTTAAAATTACAGTTTCTAGAAGATATTTAGTGTTTTCTTGGTTTTGGTTATGGAATGACGAACTAGGTTTGGTTAATATTCGTCTTCCATTTTTTAAATGTTGTATCAAGCAAAAAAGCAAAATTGATTGGTAAACTGTTGTTAATCAGATTGAAGTGAAAGTTTATTTAATGTATTAGAATTATTAGTCGTGATAAACCTTTTCTGCTCGTGCTATATTTGCATACATTGTCCCGGTTTAACTAATATTTTGAAGGTCAAGGTTATCTAGTGTTCTTCTATTCATGCTTCTTGTGCGTTAATATTAGAAACCACTATAGTGAAATTGAATGTTGTTTGTATATGTCATCCTCATTCTATTGTATTATCAAACAGCAGTAGAAGCCGTCTTGCAATACCCTCTCTTGCAACTCATATTTTTAAATAAATAAATAAAATCAATTGAGGCCCTCCTTCCTGTTTTAAATTGCAAGACAATTGTTTTGTTGTTAAGTTGGTTGTTGAAAATCCATCGTTCTTTTCACTGTATGAAGTATTGTTTCTGACCTGTGTTCCTTGTAAGCAATGTGATCTTACATGCTTTTATGAAAGTTTTTAGTTTTTTATTTAGGCAGTATATTATAGTTTCTACTTCTCTTTGTTTTGCGTTGTAAATTCATGTTTGTCTTAAATCATCACTACTGCGTTATATTATTTATTTAAATAAATTGTATAGACTTGTTCAAAAGATGAGAGTATAACATTGCACATGTCCATATGCTAAGTTTCTTTCATGAAATTCGAAACATGTTTGCCAACTTGTTTGTGATCTGACTAGCTATTATAAGTCGCATTCTATGACTAGTTGAGTGATAAACCTTTGCCAAAGCATATGTGGTTGTGTTGCCTTTCCATGTCGTGTTGATGTGGACCACTACAAAACTCCTTGGCAGCGGCTGATTCAGAAAAGATTTCCAGTAGGGGCGGATCTTTACGAGTTATAAAATTTCAAGTCCCACGTCCTTTATTTTTCCCACTAAACCCTTTATAAATATCATAATTTAAGTAATTAATTCAAAAAATAAAAATTCTTGAGTGGGGGCAAGGTCTTGGTTTTAAACCCATATTTGGTTCAAAATACCCTGTAAAATAAAAAAAATTGGTCACTTTTTGAATCTCAGTGGGGACGGTGGCCCCCTGGACTCCACTTTGGTCGGCCAATGTTCCTTGGTACATATTGATGCTTGACTTGTGGGCTCTCAAATCCTTAACTGTACAAGCAGTTGAATGATTAACATAGATACCAAATGTACTATTGGTTGAGGAATCAACACATGCTTAATCATAAATGGTTATTTAACCTTTCCCTCTGTTTATGATTAATGGGCCACACAACTTTCGTCCATAAAATGATGCATGGCCTATGTGTGCTTGAAACCCAACTAAAACCTTCTATTTATTCAGCGCGAACCTTAGAAGTTAGGTAGGATAAAATCAGTTATAAATCTGGTAATGACACTTGTGGGGCTTCTATACCGCTATACGGGGCTATACGGGAACCAACAATATCATATTTCAACTTAGTTTAACCTGGTCTTATTTTTTTTCACACTACAGGAAAAATTGAGAATGGGTGCAGGAGGAAGAATGACCGTCAAAGAACGTGAGGTCCAAGAAGACCTTGAAACATTCCGCCGTGTCCCAAGTGACAAACCGCCTTTCACCGTAGGGCAGCTCAAAAAGGCCATCCCTCCCCACTGCTTCCAGCGCTCCATCCTCCGCTCCTTCTCCTATGTCCTCCATGACCTCCTCATTGTCTCCGGCCTCCTCTACCTCGCCCTCTACCAAATCCCCAAACTGCCCTCTCCCTACCACTACCTTGCCTGGCCCCTCTACTGGGTCCTCCAGGGCTGCGTCCTCACGGGAATCTGGGTCATTGCCCACGAGTGTGGTCACCATGCCTTCTCCGACTACCAACTGTTAGATGACATAGTAGGCCTGATCCTTCACTCTGCTTTACTAGTCCCATACTTTTCATGGAAGTACAGCCACCGCCGTCACCACTCAAACACGGGCTCTCTAGAAAGAGACGAAGTATTCGTGCCCAAGCCCAAATCATCCATCCCATGGTTTGCGAAGTACCTAAATAACCCGCTGGGCCGCTTCATCTTTCTATTCGTCAGCCTCACCATGGGCTGGCCCTTGTACCTATGCTTCAACGTATCAGGCCGGGAGTACCCACGCTTTGCCTGCCACTATGACCCGTATGGCCCGATCTACTCCAATCGTGAGCGCACCCAGATCCTCATCTCCGATGTCGGTGTCCTTGCCGTCTTCTACATCATATACAAAGCAGCAATCTCCTTTTCCTTTCTTCATGTCATGCAGATCTACGGTGCACCGCTGATGATAGTGAACGGGTGGCTGGTGCTGATCACGTACCTGCAGCACACCCACCCGGCGCTGCCTCATTACGACTCAACGGAATGGGACTGGCTCAGGGGGGCGCTTGCTACTGTTGATAGGGATTACGGGATTCTGAACAAGGTGTTCCATAATATAACAGACACTCATGTTGTGCACCATTTGTTCTCCACCATGCCTCATTATCATGCTATGGAGGCGACCAAAGTGATAAAGCCGATACTCGGTGAGTATTATAAGTTGGATACGACTCCAGTTTACAAGGCCATGTACCGCGAGGCAAAGGAGTGTGTTTATGTCGAGGAGGATGGTGGTAAAAGTAAGGGCGTTTTCTGGTACGGTAACAAGCTTTGAGTTCTCTGATGTAGGAGCGTCTTTTTTTTTTCATTTAATCTTTTTTCTTTTAAAGTGTACGCATGTGTTTACCTGTCTTTGTGCCTTCTGGCTTGGTATATTGTCTTTTTTCCTCTCCTGACGACTGCTGCTGTTGTAATGTGAGAATAACAATGAAGAAAACCGTGTTTGATGAGATTTTCGTAATTTTGATACTTTGGTATGTTGGAATGGATAGTTTATTTGACAAGTGCATGCTACGTGCTAGCTGTTACGTTAATTATTTGACATGCGGCAAACGCTGCCTGATGTATCCACTTTGTTGGCAGTAAATATGTGAACATGCATTTATATGCCAGCACTGAAGGAAAATGATATATGTTCATTTATATGCCAGCACTGAAGGAAAATGATATAATTTAGACAGTTGCTGCGTCACTGTTCTTAGCTCCACAAGATATATAATAATGAATGGCAGAAGAGATCAGCAAACAAAATGGTGTGGTGACAGTGAAAGGAATTTTGACGCATTTACTGAGTAGTACATGTTTTATGAAAAATGCTGTGTGCTAGTGTACCGAACGTACTTAAAATATAACCTGTGGAGAATAGTTCACATGCTGATTTGTTCTCACTCGAAAAAAAGACAAGCTTCTGTAAATGTGGACTGTGTTGGTGCAGGCATACAGCCACGTAAGTTCAACCAAATCCGTGACGCCAAAAAGTCTCTTCTTCCAGCATAAGCGGTTCAGATTCTCCGTGACACATGTAATTGATGTATTAAACAACACAATGGTGCTGTAACTTTAAAATACATATATTAAATGCGATGTATAGTCTTTACTTACTACTTGGACGTTACAGTTACAACTACGCAATTTTGTTGCTCTTTTAGAATGATTGTCGGCGAGTAACCTTTTCATAATACAATCATAGATTTCACTGAATGTCTACATTTTTCTTGGAAAATTGCTAGCCATAGTCGCGTGATAAGGGGCGACTTTCAGTTGTAAATAATGAGATACCGTGGCCACGGTGCAACTTTTAATAATACTGAATATAATTTTATGCTAAACGCTAACATCTCACATTAAGTTAAAAACAACCCTTCAATTGTAAATAATACAAATTAATCTTTAACGGTTTAAATATCCTGTTCGTTGGTTTACAGCCATATATTATGATACATGTTATTTATCATAGGCGGTGAAAAACCGTTAATTGACAATAAATTGCCACATACACCATAACGAGTTGATTTTAACATTTTGGTATTAAAAAGTGGACAGTGAGATAATGTTGACATTCTTTGGAAAATGATATTAAGAAGAGAGAACCACGGCGCCCTTTAAATCATATATGCTCGAGCTACTAAAAGTATGGAGGACAGAAACATGATTAACTAATTCACATACCAACTGTTATCCGGTATCTGACCCAACAACATTTCGATGCGATTAGACTATGAAATGATGAATGAATGTATCATGAAATAGTAGAAGATCAACCATGAGGGTTAAAAGAATGATGAATTTTTTTGCCAACATTATGGAATGGTACAAATCCATCTAAAGGTCAAGATTGTCCTTGTTCGGCTTGTACTATGAACCTACATGCTGTTTTGAAGAAAAAGATAGATTTGGAAAAGCAGTGATGGATCGGACCAATGCATTAAAATTATCATTTTACCTCTGATCAAAAGTATGAAGATTGAAGACTAAAACAAATTTGGACCAAATGTATGGATGAATCAAGTACAGATCCATTAAATCTAAAGATTTGGTCCATCTTGACCTGCTCTTCCTCCTATCTTCTTGAATCTGACTGTTTTGACGATTAAAAATAATATCTGATGCTATAAATATCAAACTTCATCATTTGGAAAAGACTGTTAATTTTTTCTCCTAAGGAAACGCTGCCAAAACGGGATCTGTTTTTAGGATCATGAAATTTCCCCTATAATAGCAAAGAAATGTCAATAAAAACTAAAAAGTAGACGTAGGCCAGAGATTTGTCGAACCACTCTAAAAATTTCATATGTTTTATCTCTTTTCTGTTGCTTATCGTTCAATTTAATCTTTATTTAATTTATTGAGGGTGTTAGCCCATTTTAGAGGCTAACATTTTTGTGTGCTTTCATCTGAGCTTTAAAGAGCAGGATAAAATCTTTGTTTGTTACTAGGTTATGCATGTAATCTCCCATGAGATATGGGTCCAAAAAAGAACACAAGTAGGACCTTGATCAATGAAGAACCTACCGAAGCTAACCATGGAACAAACGGTGAAGGATCTACAAAATCTCCATAGATGTAGTTACGAAGCAGAAATTGGACAAGAAGATGGTTGATGTGGATATGATGATGCAATCATCTCAACAAGCCATCATGGAAGAGACTAAAAAGCAATTTGCATCGATGAAGCAACCCCAAGATGGAAAAGTTGGACCTCGACCCAAGGACTGTAGAGAAAGAAGGAACTCCTTATATAGTTTGGATTCACAAAGCACTTGAAATATGCAAAAACGTAGAGAGAAGCCAGCTAAAGGTAGAAGAAGGAAGATATGATGTGGGGAAGGAACATAAGCAAACCGGTGGATCGGTGTCAATCCATCATGGATTGTCCCCAATCCACTAGGGAGAAAGCATGAAGGCGGGGGTGCTTTAGGACATGTGGATGCTGATGGTGATCAGGTTGTGTGTCCTCATGATGAAGAAACTGAGAGGAATGTAAACGGAACTACTCAAATAGGATGCAGTCTGCATCAATGTTGAAGGAGCCCGAAACGAATTTACTACCTAGAGATAGGGAGACCTAGGCGTCATTATGCTAGCATAACTGTTTGCAGAGTCGAACAAACGGCGATGCATAGATAGCCGCCATTTAGAGCGAAATGAAGGTAATGCTGAAATGATCGTTGAAGTGACCCAGAGATTGCTGGAATAGAACCAACGTGATGATAGTTGGGAAACCTCATCTTGTAAGAATCCGTTCACTGTGGAAATCGAAGTGACACAATACCCTAGGAAGTTTGTCATACGGACATGCCTAGTTATAATGAGTTGACCGATCCAATGCAGCGTTTGATAAAGTATGGCCAGCATATTGATGGTGCTAAAGCTAATGATGATGTTAAATATAGATGTTTTCCACTATTTCTAAAAGGGCTTGCGATGATGTAGTTCTGTAGGTTAGAACCGAGATCCATCTCATCGTACGATCAACGGGCTAATAAGTTACTATATCAGCTCCGACATCACTCGGTACAACCCAAAGATGTGATGTCATTGACCAACGCCCATCAAAGAGCCGGAGAGACTTTGAAAAGTTACATAGAGAGGTTCAACGTCGCGGTGACAGACGTAAAAAACCTAAGAGATGATGTTGTGTTAATGACAATTGTGAGCGCAGTGGACAAAATGACCAACTCCGAAAAGTGGTTAACTATGAAGAAGCTAACCATATTAAATGATTTTTATAGAAAAGCTAATCAGTTTCTATGCTTGGAAGAAGTAGAATTGGAAAAGTGGAAATTAGGTTGAAGGGCTTCTATTTGCAGGGTAATAAGTTTTAAGGACATCACTTTTGAATAATTAGTTTTAAGGACAATTTACAGCGTAATGATAAATTCATTTATCTTTTTAAGTTATACAGGAAAATGATAAATCATTTTATCATTATTTCTGTATAACTGAAAATGATAAATTCTTTTATCTTTTTCCTGTAAAATGCCCTTAAAACTAATTTTTCAGAAGTAGTGTCCTTAAAACTAATTACCCTGCACAAATAAGCCCTTGAAGTGAAAATCCCCATTGGGAAATGTGTTGGGCATTGGCGGTCAGGCTGGACTGAGCAGTGCCAGAATGAGTAACATGGCTGTTAAGCAGGACGTTAACAACATGAATGGTAATGCTGAAAATGACAAGTAGCGAAAGAACAATAATGTTGGAGGTTAAAAAAAAGGATCCAAGGAAGCGTTTCAGTTAAACCTCGATGGAATGTACACATAGTTAAATGCCTCCATCAAGAATATATATCTTGCAGTGCAAGCTTCTATGAAATATAAATTCTGCTTTGAGAGAGGCTATCAATGAGGAAAACCATTCTGGAAAATATTGTTAGTTCCATGAGATGCATGACCACGATACAGACAAATGTCGTCAGCTTGAGTACATTATAGAGGAGTCGACAAAGAAGAAGTAGCCACAATAGTATGTTAGGACCTTGTTGGAGGGTAAGCAAAATCATAATTTTATGAAATAAGTAATTAAAGTAAAATGGTAAAATAATAACTTTACATAAAGGCCAAAATAATAAATTTTCACAAAAGTTGGAGTCAGGCTTCGAGACCTATCCCATTGCATCTGGAATGTCTTTTATAGTCAGAAAATATATATAACTTGTTGAATTTGATAAAACAAGCAGGAAAATAGGACAGATCAAAGTGGCATTTTCGTAATATATTGAATTTCTAATATTTCTGAGTTTAGGCCAAAATTTCAGATCAAAAATAATGTGAAGGCTAGCTCATTCTTATTCTATCTTAATCTATATACCTCACCATTATTCTATATTAATTTCCATCAAACCCCAACCAAATTCAAAGCTTTTATTTTTGTTCTTTTTCATCAAATTTTGAAAATTTACAACTTCTCCGTTTTCTATATGGATTTCGATGAAGCCAACGGGCTATGGAATGATATAAAGAGCACAATGTTCTCATATTCTTTTTGAGGTGGAGTTCATAAGATCAGAGGTGTAGGAAACCCGAACAGTGAAGAAAAATGATGAAATCTTGTATAACATTTTCATCATTCTCTATCATATTTCAAAATGATGTAATTCTCTTGTTTCTTAACAATTTTTTACGATCTATCCATCAAAACGATTGTGGAGAAGAGCATTATGGTTTGGTAAATTAATATAGATGAATTTATGAGGTTATTTAGGTGCAAAAGGCCCTGGATAGTGAAGACAATATTGGATTCTTCTTCATTCGAGAATTTTGATGGGTGGGTTTCTTCCTATTTCGATATATATTAATAAGACAAAATGATTCATCCCTTATGGTCTTAAATCAAATTATAAACGATGAAATTGATAAAAATAATAATTTTTATATGCACATGATTATGCTATAGTATGCCATGGCTAGATAAATAAAAAATGATTGTTTTTAAATTATAACTAGACAAAGTTTAGTCTCTACCTAATTATAATGTCTAAAACATAAAATCGCACCAAATTATACATATTATATATCAAAATCTTATTTCTCGAAGAAATGAATCATTTGGTGTTCGTTTGACGATATAACATAATATTATTTAATTAAATAATTAGTTAAATTATGAAAATGCCCTATCTTTAAATGCTTATATCTCTCGCAAATGGCCTCCATTTCATGCGCGTTTCGCATCATCGTGATCGAGGAACATTTTGATATGTTGTTGTTAGTACCTTAGGTTTTGGTTTTAATGACAACAACTACAGGACATTATATAAAATATAAATACTAATGCTTTATCAAGATATATATAGTATATTAGTATATAGTGCAGGATACTAGACATGTATTGATTAAGAAGACTGTACAATATCAAGAGTAGATTCAAGATGTTGATATCAAGAGTAGATTCAAGATGATAATAATGGAAGACTCGTAAGTATTGAAGGGTTAAAGATTTTAAGGTATTCCAGACAACTTATAGAGTCGTAGAATTTATGTTAAAACCTTGATAACACTTTCCTGATCTCGCTCTTCTTCTCTAATTTTGTTTTAAATTGTTTTTCAAATATCTTGATTTTAAAATAATCTTTTCAAAATATTTCTCAAAATGATTTTCAATCTCTTATACTTATAAAGATATTATTTAGTGTTTTTAAGTTTATATATATATATATATATTGATTTTTATTTATAGTTAATAAGTTATAATTATATCGATTTATATATATTATTTACATTATATTGAATATTCTTATTAAATCTTTCAAAATTATTTTATAAACTTTTATTAAGTTATAATTTGACTAAAAGGTTTATATACTATATTTAAATGATTCTACAAAGTATCAAATTATTTTACGAAGCAACGAATTTTCGAAATATTATTTTAAAGTGCTTTCAATTTTGTGAAGGATATGTCGACATATCCAATTCCTATGTGTCGACATAGTGGCCGTAATTTTAAAAACTCAAATTTGAATGGAAATGTCTTTTCGTCGTATTTCTTCGCGAATGGACATGACCGTTGTTTTCCTATATATACCAGAATTCCAAATGAATTTTAATCATTTACTTTTTTTTATTCTCTCTTCTCACTCTTTGATTTTCTAGATCAATAAAAAATACCCAAACTCTGTCGAAATTCAACGTAATCGAATTCAGGCATTACTAGTTTGATTCTCCTTCATCTAGTTTGATTACTAGTTTGATTAACGTGCTATTCGACAGTTATAGGATCAATTGCAATCAAGATCGAAGATTTGAGTCTGTAAAACTCTATCAAATCATACTGCTATACTTGTAGGTGTGATTGTATCCCGTAAAATCAATTGGGTATGCTTAGTAGCCCATAGATCTAGTGGGTGTGCTTGTAGCTTGAAAATCAAGCAACTCTACTCAAAGGTCAAGATTTTGGAGGGTATGTCTCGTACTCTTGAAATCGAGATTGTATTTGCATTTACTAGTTGAAAAGAAATCGGTACAAGGATTGTACAGGACTGGATGTAGGGTAACTCCGAAGCAGTATAAATCCTGTTGTGTTCTTTTTGTTTTACTTTTACCGCATTTACTTTTATCTGCACGTTGATTTTGTGATTATTTTTGTGATTGTTAGTGACATCATTCCAAGTAGAATCTTAAAGAATTTGAATAATATTCATATAATCCTTTAAACACTATTAACATTCCCTCTAGTGTTAATTTAGCCTTAAGATCCCTATTCCGAAGACTCATAATTGTTTGCTATGTCTACGATACTTCAGAAAGGTGTATTAATTTGCGTATGTTTGTTATACATTGTTCAATTAACGATTCTAATAGGGCGGTATACAGTAGGAGTTATGGTACATTTTTCAGAGAAATTGAGTTCTTCGGTGTAATTGGTGACGTCTATCGATGACGATTATGAGGATAGACATCACGATACATTTTTAAGAGGAAATAAGCTCTTCAGGTGTACCTAGCGATGTCAAACGATGGCAATTACAAGGATGGGCATTATGATACATTTTTATAGAGGAAATGAGTTCTTTGGGTGTATCTGGTGGTGTCTAAAAATGGTCATTATGAGGATAGGTGTTACTGTATATTTTTTAGAAGAGATGAGTTCCTCGGTGTAACTAGTAACGTCTAATGATGGTCATTACAAGGATAGACATTATGGTATATGTTTAGAGGAAATGAGTTCTTCGACATAGGCAATAACGTCTAATGATAGCATTGCGATACATTTTTCAAAGGAGCCGAGTTCTCATTGTATGATTTGGCAATGGAGACACGCCCGACGTTGAATTAGGAGATCGGTTAGTATTATGGTATAACCTTAGCATATTAGGTTACTATTATACCCACAATATTATACTATATTTAACTAACTATTAGGTGTAGGTAACACAGGTCAATGTATAGTTTTCGAATATAAGTGTTGTTTTAGTAGCTTGTTAATATTATACACTTATATGATGTGTATCACTCACTAAACATATGTCTTACCCCCTCTCTATTTTTTTCTCCATTTTGTTTACTCTTTAGATAGGTAGAGAGGGCTGGTGATGATCTTAGAGACGTAGTGGTATGATTGAACACCTTTTTTTATTAGCTATATACTATTTTATTTTAGTTATCCTAGACATTAGACTATTTTATGTTACCAGTACAGAAAGATGTTGTAGTTATAGTTTATTCGATATTATATTGTTTTATTTGTAATGGATCATATTATTGATTACTAATATATTTTATTCCTTTATTTCGGCCACCTGTGCTGCTCACCTTCTCCCTTCAATTCGCTCCCTTACATCCTTGATTATTGGCAATATAACCCTACCTCCCCGTAGGTTGACACTCTCCTCTCTGCCTTTAGCTAGGTTATTTGGGTGGAGAGAAATGCTAGATGCTTCAATAACAATGCAAGTTCTATGCCTAACATATGTTATAAAATTTTACACTTATTCTCTACATGGATAGGTTGTAGATGCACTCCTCTTAAACCAAGACTAAGCAACCCAAAACTGGACAATGAGTCTGTCAACCAATATGATGTATTTTAGGGTTTTTCTCTAAGAAATGTATGAGAGAGCGTATTTGTAATATTCTATTATTTATATTTATTTATGCGCCACACCCCACATATTTTTACTCATAGAGGCAGTGTTGGTTTATCCCTTATAGAAGTAAACAACTATGAAATAAATAATAGTTGAGATTTAAAAAATAGTTTTAGGATGAAAAATAAATCCATTACATTTACTATAATTCACTCAACAAAGAATTACCAACAGAGGTGAAAGAACCGGGCATGCTGTAAGCGGATGAAATAGGTAAACTCAAAAAATTTCCTATCTTGGATCTATTGGTCCTATAAAATCAAAGAGTTTATTAGATCTAATCTAATATAGTATTAAATAAAATCTTATGTTATTTATTTCGTTCGAAAAATGAGTCTTAATCTATTTAGATTTTAATCAATATAAGATTTGTACAAAATAGAGCATATCAAATACACCCTAACGTGTAGTGTATGAAACGGTTACTTGTAAAGTTAAACTAGAGAAGGAAACCTTTCGTTTTTCTCTTTTAAACATATTCAATTAATCGAGGGAAGATTTTATTTCATTTAAAGAGAGAAACATTCCATTTCTCTCTTAATAATTAAATTGATTGATCTATTATATGATATATATGATCAAATTTGTACTTGACATACAAGGTGAGTATATCCTAATATACTCCAATGTAGAATGTGTAAGTGCAATATACAAATATTGTACATGACTAATATAACAGTATATCAGTGCTAGGATTTACACCGCAATCGACCCATTTGTTCCTTTATATATGCCATTATTGTCCGTAGTTTTAATATATACATGTATATATAAGTATATATGTATATATATGTACACACACAATACACATTACACACACACATGGGTATGTATTAAAATTAAGTTTGACTATTTTATATTTTTTGAAATATAAAATTAGCAATTGTAAATATAGTTTCAATTAAGGAAGGGTTTAAAATTAAATTTTGTAATTTTACAAAAAATCCATTTTTAAGAACTTTGAGTTAAAATAACACACATACAATATACAATAAATGCAAATCATGTTTTAAATTAAATATATATATATATATATATATAATTTGTAATATAATATATGTTTTGAAATTAAAGTAAAAAATTGGAATCTAACTTTAACTTAAGAGGGATTTAAAAGGTTTATGATGTTTTACATAAAGGTGTAATTTTTCTAAATTATAAAAACTTTTTTAAAAAAGTAAACAACAACAACATAAATTAATTTCAAAACAATAAACATGTAAAACATTTATTCAATTTCCAAATTTATTTTCATGTTTGTATATATAACAAGTAATGAGAATATATCAATTAATTAAAAATTAATTTTGAATCAAAAATTATTTTTGTTTTGTTAAACAATAATTTCAAAATCAATAATAGAATAGATAGGACAACTTAGACACAATAAATTCGTTATAAATGGTTCAGAGCTAAACTATATAAACATTATGAACAAATAATTAAATGAGGTCTGGAAAAAAAAGGATCTAAACTATTGTAATGACCCGTATTTTTGACAATTAAAAATATTAAATTAAATATGAATTTGGAATTAATATTGTTAGAAAAGAAAATTTATGATTTATTAATGTGAATTTTATTAGATTATAAAATTTGACCTTAAGATAAAATCCTAAAACAACTGATTTTAATGAAATGGAAGGCGGTAACACGAATTAGAATATAATTTAATAATATTGATCAAATGTAATTGACAACTGTTTTAATGTAATTTCAATCAATTGTAATAATAAAGGTCAAGAAGAAATAAAATAGATGATGTGTCAAAAGGAGAAATCATATGTTATAATTGAAATTGGTTTCAGCATAGAATAAGAAATCAATTATTTAGTATGTAAATTTATTAACCTTTATTTGTAAACAATAAATTTATAAAAGCGTTTAAATTACTTAGAGGTAAATATTGTTTTATTTCTCACTCATTTAGTTAATCCGTTCTGAAATTTAATTTTTGGCAATCAATGGAATTAAATGTAACTGAAATATTGCAGTTAATATAAGAAAAGACGTTAAATATGGAGTAATGAGTGTAATAAATGAAAATTTACGTTTAATGAACACATAAGATAATGGTTGATTTAATATAAAGAACATGTAAATCAAAATAAATGAATTTGTTTGAAATTTAAAATATGATGAACGATTTTATTACTGCTGTAATTAAATGTTGAAATTAATTTAGTACTTAAATCTTGGATTTAACATGGAAAATTAAATTTTAAAAGATTATTAATTTCTGTTTAACCAAGAATGATGATAGAAAATTTTTAATTTAGAATTTGAAGGTGATTAAATCAGTTTAATAATAATTCATTCAATTCACATATAAAAAGTAAGTATAATTCGATTTTAAAGCTAACTACTATATACAATAGAATTAGGGTTTGAAATTAGTTTCATTGAGTTCTAAAATATTAAAAACCTACATTTGGATATATAGGGTGACCTATTTTCGTTTCGAGAACGAAATGTGCTTTTCGGGCCTTTGTTATCGCTTTGGCCCATTCGATAACTGTTCCACCTATTCCTATTCCATCTTTGTCTATATATATGCCGTTAAGAAACCCTAAGAGTCTTCTATTCTATTTTTCTGTATGTACTTTCCAATCCACCTGTTCCTTTTCAATGGTGAATACCCCAAAACCCTAAACTCCAATTTCAAATCCAATTCAAAAATTCAAACTGCTCGAACCCTATCATATTATATATCATTGTGAAGCTCTCGATGAATGGAATCAGTGTCTGCAATTCGTTTTTGCAATTGAAGCTTGATTTGGCTAGAAATTGACGAAGAAGTTTCAACCGTTCATGTTTGGGTTTGTCGTTTAACGGTGGATCGTCGACCATTCGACGATCGGGGAGATGCAGCGTGTAAAAGGGGCTTAGTCTAGTTCATTTATAGGTTTGGATCATCGTAAGAGTGCACAAGTTTGCCAGAATTGGCCATGGAAGGGAGCGACGGCAACTACTCATCTACGGTGGTTCATGGCCACACGTGAGGTTGGGTGAGGCAGACTGAGACGTGGAATGTGACGGTGGGGTCTGATATGGGAGAAGCGATGCGTAGCGGCTGCGATTGGTGGTCAAAGGTGGCGGCTGATCGTGCGTTCTGTTGTTCGATGGTTCGTAAGGGTTGGGAAAGGTAGCTTATTACGATATTGCCCTTTGTTTTATTTTATTAAAAATTTCAAATTTCAAATGTTCCAACGTCAATAACTTTTGCATACGAACTCCGATTTACGCGCGGTTTTTTCCATTGGACTCATATCGGAATTTCGAACAACATGAAATTGGTTTGGTTAAATTTGAAAAATGTTGAGATTTTAGGCTTTTGTTGGATTTTTAATAGGCTATTAATCAAAGGTGAGTGATTAAACCACTCATGTAATACTAAATTTTCTGATGCTAGTTAAACTGAAATCATGAAGTGATAAAATCTTATTGATTGCTGTTTGGTAGTTTAAATTTATGCTTAAATTGAATTTAACTTTTATATTGAATTAAATTGACGTTTGAATTAATGTTGAATTTAGTCGCTAGTTAAACACCAACAACTGATAACTAGTAACTGCTGTGATATCTTTGGTGATTTGGATGTTGATTGCAATTGGATGCCTATTGATTGATATGTTCGATGTATGGTTGTTTATTTATTTTGATATATCCCTATTATTACCCTATTTATTATCTAACATACTATAAATTATCATTTGGATTATTTGAAATGAACTAAGAAATAGGTTGAAATGATAAATACCTATGTCCTTTAAATATGGATTGAAATGATATACATCCATCCATGTAACTAAAGTTGAAATAACTAATCACTTGGGCATAGGGTAAAAAATATAGATGGACATGAGATTTGGTTAAAGTAAACGGTTTTAAAATATTGAAATTGGGTTTGTTTAAATGATATTGTTTTAAAGAAAATAAAATTTTGATTTATATGAATTGAATTATTTTCTAATTCGAGGTTTGAAATGATGAAACTGAAACTGTTTAAATGAGATTAGTGATATAATTTGAAAATTTTAAGTTGAAATTAAGATATGATTTGAATTTATCGGAAGTAAATTATTTTAAAGGTTTAAAATTAAATTTAAACTTTGAATTTACTTTAATTAAAGTGGTTCAAATTGGTCTTTCAAATTTTGGGATGCGAAATGGATTTAAACTAAATTATTTCAAAATGAGAATTTGAATTGAAACTTTCAGCCTTTGGATATGATCCGTTAAATTGAATTTAAAGTAAAGTTTGAAATTGTTTGAATTGATCTTGATTTAAATTAAAATTCGAATATGAAGTTGACTTGAATTGAAAGTCGGAAAATTGAATTCGTTTTGAGATGGAATGTAACGACCTGCTATTTCAAACCATTCGCATCCGCAAATGTCGGACTTAATTTTCTCAAAATATCATATTGTTATTTATATTTGAAAAAACTAAGCATATACGTAAATGAATCAATCATAAAATCACAGACACAGAGTATTACAACAATAAGCAGTGGAATAGATAAATAGTAGTTCATGAAGCTACTATATAAACAACAAAGTTTGAAAAATAGAATATCTCCAATACACTATAGTCTCGAATACAAACAGATGACAAGTCTGAACAAACAACTGGATAGCTGAAAGCTGAATAGATATAGATGGATATTTAAGCAAAGCTCCAAAGGTGAGTCTCAAATGCTGTGACACTCAGTCTGACCTGAGCGTAAAGAAAAACACAAATACTCGAGTCAGGATTGACATTCTTATATCAATAAATTCAACTCAAGTGAGATGTCAACTGAAATACAAGTAACTTAAAGGATGTTTAGGATTTCCATCCTCTAAGGATCCATGGAACTATCTACTATGTAGTAATATACGCTATTATAATATGTCTATAGTAAAGTAAAAGTATTAAAGTAGCGTTAAGGTGTTACCCATATTCCCTTTAACACATTTTATATATTCCCGTAGTCTATACAATGCCGTACGATCCTCTCTAAACTGGAGGTTTACCCAGAGGACACCACATAGGTATGGTACAAAAAAAAAATCGTATAAGGCGCGATAGGGCATGCGACAAGGCACTTGAGGCAATGCCAGGCTAGATATACCGTTTGCGGATCCGGACTGGTGGGAACGCATAGCAGCTACTACCGCCCACCTCATGACACACTCCCAAATCAAAGGTGCACCCAATCAAATCACAAAAGCAATAGAATAGTACCGAAGGAATGTGTCCGATCGGAGGAATGACCTCACTTGGCCCAACGTGGTTCTTGTTTTAGCCACATCAAGCTGACTTACAGGAGTAAAGGTTACGTAAATACCATATAGAATCGTCACCAAACCATCCTACTTCATTCTGGAATCTCCACCACGTACACAGTTGTTAAAGTGGTTTTCAATATTGGAAGAGAGTATGACAATATCCGATCCCAGTCTCTTTAATAACCAAACGCTTATTTCACACCATGGTCATTTCAATACAACTAGTTCATACTGCATATCTAAATATCATATTCAATTCAAAACAATATAAATTCGATATCTTTATTCACTTTAAAAATATTCTTTCTAGAATTGCTACACTTTCAAATTTATAACATTTTCGATATCATAACACTTCTGAAATCATAACACTTTGAAATCATAACACTTTTGAAATCATAACATTTCGGCTTACACAGTTTAGATATTGGAAATAGTATATATAATAAATAGTTATAAATTGAAATAGTTTATATATTAAAATAATTTATATATTAAAATGGTTTATATATTAAAAATACTTTATATAATAAAAATAATTTTCTCCAATTTAGCAAATCGATTCAAATCATCTTAAATTCCAGGATTCAATCTAAATCAATTCCAGTTTAACCATTTCAATTTAATGTTCAAAGATTCAAGTTTAAATATTCAACCATTTACAATATAAATTTCACTTATATTTCAAAATTTAACTTTATTTTTTTTTCAGATTGGAAAATATTCACTTAACCATTTTAATAACAATTTATTTAAATCCCAATTTATATATTTAAAATCAATGTTAAATATTGAATCTCAATTTTATTTAAAATTGAGAATATTCATTAATTTATAATTTTATCAAATCAAATTATAGATCATATTTTTTCCAAGACCTTAAAATCAATAAGTTCAAATAAATTCTTATTTAAATTTAATTTTTAACCAATTTAAATCCCAAGTCAACATTAATTTATCTTTCCAACCTTTATTATTAAAGTTATAGAATCTATATTTTTAAAAATATTAATATAATTTAAATAATTACTTAAACATATTTTATTAAATCGAATCTTATTATTAAATTTATTTTATGTCAAATTTATTTTTATATATTTTAAAATAGTAAAATTATAAGAAGAATATTAAAAATTGTATTTTCAAAACTAACTTATAAATTTAAAATTTCCAAAACATATAGTTTTAAAAATCTAAAATTTAGACATATATATATATATATGTACACATATATATAAATTTAAAAATCAATATTTATTAAAACCACATATTTCCTTTCTAAACTTTGGATATCATTTTTCAAAATATAGACCAACGGTGTCCATATAAAATTTTCAATCCTATGGTCAAGTGATAGGATATTTGTCATTTCAATCCGCAATTTAAATATCTACGGGTATATTTCAACCCAAAATCCCAAATTCAAAGTTAATGAAAATCGCTTGGGTTTATCATTTCAACCCATAACAATTTTCTCCTATTCTACAAGATCATTCGGGTATGTATCATTTCAACCCATAGAGAATTCTATACTAACAGGGAACTGGCAGAGTGATAACATATATGATAATAATATAACAATCAGCAACAGGCATATATTATCAGTGATAAATTAAATAAAATTTAAACAACAGGATATGGTGTCATATCTCACAGGTAAACAGATACAGATGATGGTATATCATATACATCAATTATATAACTAACAATTCAATTTAGTAGCATATTTCAATTGTCGTTTCAAATGAATCAAATTTAATAAATATAAGAATGTTAATCGTGAGTGATTGCTCATCTTTCGAGGCTAAAGAAATGAATGAAAATGAAGCAAATGAATACGGACAAGCATACGGATCGAACAAGGGGGACAATGACAAAGTCAGAACCGCTGTTGCAAATTTGATATAGAGAAAGTAAGTCAATATGTATTAGAGATCGATGAAACAACATATATGATATATATTTTCAAAAATCGATTTGAAACATATATTCAAAATTATATATATATATATATATATATATATATATTCAAATCAATATTTAATTCAAACAAATGTAGAGTAATATGTATATATGTATATATGTGTATATATATATAAACTACTATACAAACATATAGATGAACTTACTTTTTTTTTCTACATATTACATAAAAAACCATTACATATATATACCTTTCAAAATATTAACACTTACCCAACATAGCATGTTATATATATATATAGACTTTTAAATTTTACCCTTTTAATATTTGCTAACTAGTGTATACACTCGGATATATATATATATATATATATATATAAACTTATATATATAAACCGACAATCACATAACCTACATAAACTTACATATAATGGACAGATCATATATAAACCTATCTACACAACATACAACATGTTATATACGCCTTATAGATAATAATATATGAACTATCAGATAAATTTCCACATATATTGTAACGGTCCTGACTCGGCATCCGAAAATCGGCACCGAATTCGTCACCTATATTCAAATGCCGCAGATTCAAACACCGAATCTGGCACGTCGGAGCTTATAACACATTCAGTATAACAACACGGCGGAAGAAAAAGAATATATATCAATATACAATATTGATACAATATCTGATACAACTGAATATCAAATACAAATGACTATCAATATGTCCGAGATAGATACCAGACAATAACAGAGAGAACAACAGCGGAAAGTAAATGTCTTCAATGCCAACTCCAAAACTCCATCTCCAATCCAAAGCTAGCTCGAACCAACATCACGTTTCACAAAGATAAGCAAGGTCAGTCGTCCAAGATTGAAGAAGATTCCCAAGGACTGAAAGCTATCGAATCTACACCTACTATTCGATTATCTGAAAAACCTAACTCTAGACTGCTCGTGTGGAAAATTGTGGGCATCCAGAGTTTAGGAAGGGAACAATAAACTCCAGGTCAGTCGTGGGACTGGTATGAGCAAACAAAAACAGTTTATCTTTAAAACAACAACAAAAGAATTTAAAAGTTGAAAACCGCAATGCCTTTTAGAAAATGAAACTGCCATAAGGCCTCCCGCCACACACACAATGCAACCGCCGAATTGGAGGAGATTTCTCCTTATGATAGTCAAACATGCTTAATATGCAAAATCCTTTGATATTAATATTATTAGTGCATAGTTTGGAAAACATTTCGAAAGTATAATATTAATCTTAGCCAGCATTGGCATTTCGCACTTATGCCTACTATAGCTACCATGTTCAATAGCAGGTTACCGCCACATTCCATGACAGGTTATGCAACTAAAACCGTACAGGGCGCGTATTGTTTCTTTGGATTTTTCCAACAAATGGTCAGGCTAAGGAACTTCCTATGGCCACATGGGAACGCCTCTGGAGGGACGTCCCAAGAACCTACCCGGCTCTCTGCCAACACAAGGCCGGTTACCCCCTTCTCGGGAAGTAAAACCTAAGATATGCCACCCCTGGTTGTTTGCGACCTTTATCTGAGGATCCTCTACACCAACAACATCACACAGTAATAAATATACTACAGTGTCCACATGAATAAGTATCTGGGCTCCATACCATGATACCACCCTTTTCTAGAAGGATTGGACATACCCTAGGGGAGCTACCCCTGAAACCTTGCCGCATCTTTCCTGTTTCGACCATTACCAGTTTGTGAGGCTCGATGAGGTCTCATCCATAAAGCTACGCTTTTTCACAAAGCCATGCTTTGATCAACAAATGATCATCAACACACAACAGCACTTAACATGCCACACTACTAATTTGGGAGTATATCGCTGATAACCTTCAACTACATAACCTCTGAGCTCGTACGTCTCAGAGAAGGGTGTTGAACTAAGAGAATAAATTCTATGCCAAACAACAGATATGTATTTGAAAGAAATCTTCTTTATATCTCAAAGTGTAGTGTCAGACATACAACCATACAAGTCTGTTCTGGGTTCGAACAGAACCGAAGGCACTTTCGAAGAAGCCCTTGCAAATCCGGATAATTCCTAATCACGTTCGGACTTCCCATCACATACGGAATTTCTATACCAGGGCCAGTCGGTGCAGAGACAATCGACGAGTTATCCTTTCGTTTTCGGAAATACCCGGTCTTCACCACCGATCTTCGAATGCTATCCATATCGTCGTATCATTATTCGGAATGGGTTATATGACACAAGGTCTTCTCCCGGTTAAACCGAACAATGAGTGCAATATTTAAAAACATATGGATATTGGATTTCAGTTAAGTCACAACCCAAAACCTTTCTTCAAATGGTTTAAAAAAAATTACCATTTCAAATCTTTAAACAAAAAGATTCACTTCACAAAGTTCACCCATCTTTCACAAAGATTCATTTCCAATATTTAAACCAAAGATCTATCTTTGAGATCTTCCTATGTTTGAAAACAACGTTCACCAAATATTTCACAAAGGTTCCTTCATAGCTTTTGAAACAATTCCATTTCAAACCCTTTATATAAAAGATATACTTTTAAGATCCTTTTCAATTTCAAAATAGGGTTCAACGATTTTTCACAAAGATTAATTCGTAGCTTTCAAACCCATTTCCAAAGATTCATAGCTTTCAAAAACAATTTTCATTTCTAATTAAAAGATACACCTTTTAGATCAAAACAAGATTCAATTATCTTTCACAAAGATTTAATTATAGCTTCCATAACAATTCTATTTCAAACTTGAAATTTTTCAACATAAATTGGAAATCATTTCATTATATGAAAGCTATTATTATTTTAAAACAAATAGTTTTCGTTTCACAAAACTCCAATTTTATTTGCACGAATTAAAGCCCTTGAATTAAATTCAAATTCCCAAATCAATACCTTTAAAATGGTTTAACCCATATATAACTTGTATAACATCCTTAATCCCTAGTTTCCAAACATAGAATTCAATTTCAAATTTCAAATTTAAATTTAAATCAAATTATTTAAGCTTCAAGGCTTAATCAGGTTATTCAAAAATAAAAAATTTCGTTGAAATTCCTTTTCAAAAACTTTTTACTTTAATCCCAATTTATTTCCAAAACCATTTGGATTTAAAAATTCAATTTTAAAAACTATTTCAAAAATCTTTAACTTAACCAATTTCCACGTGCAATCCATAGTTGTGTGTGTATAAGTGTGGTCCAGGGGTTTTACACAATAAAAGTGCAACATCATCAATCAATACATATTCCAATACAACAATATATTTGATAAGCGGTATAAACTATAACGCTTATTTTTCATTCACAGATCACAGATATATATCATAGATAATTACATTACATTACACAGCTCAATCACAAATCAAAATATCACAGATCAAATAGGATAATCAGTTCAAGGCATCTCATACAATGCAATCATTCATAAGTAATGCAAGCATTCAATGATCATTTATGAACAGGATTAATTAATTGTTTAATCCTTAATTAATTCAATTAATTTCCAATTTAATTAATTACTTATCCAATACAAATCGTTTAAAATAAATAAATTAATTAATCACCTTAATCAATTATTCTTAATTAATTAATTATTCTGGGTTAATCACATTAATTAAATTAATCTTTAAGTTAATCACAAAATTAATTAACCTTTAATTAATTACCATTTAATTAATAAATCTTAATTAATTACAATAGGTGATTATCCCTAATCACTTATATTAATAAATCCCAAATAAATTTTTAATCACTTGATTAATCGATTTTAATCATTAATTAATTACTTGTGATTAAGTAATTTTCTTTAAGTAATTCACTATCCTTAATAATTTAACCTTAATTAATTAATCACCCTTAATTGTAATCACACAAAGTAATTAGCTAAAATTAAATTTCACGAAGTAACTATACTTACAAAATCCCTTAACTACATCCTTTAAACAAAATAAATTATCATTAACAAATAGTTAAATTTCAAAACCCTTAAGTTAATCAAACATTATTTAAGATAAACATTTATCTTTTTATTACTCATTTATACCTTAAAAATAAACTTAAGGATGCTTTTGGAAACTTGAACTTAACTAATTCGAAAATAATTATTTTAAAACTTAATTAAAAATTAATCAAGAAAATTTAATCAAGAAGGTATTTTAAACTTAATTAAAACTGAACTTTGAAAACTTGTTTATATTTTAGAAATTTGTAAACTGTTTTAAAGCCAAACTTCCCAGACCCGAGTAAAATCACCAAAACCCTGAAATAATCTCGACCCAGACCCGAGCCTTACTTCGAGCTAACCCACATACTTCCCTTGCTTCGAGACAAACCCGATCGATCTCGAGTTCAACTTCGAGTCTAACTTCTTCATCCCAAACCAACATCAATTCCCAGATACACGAAATCGCGTGCACATGCACAACTGCCTGACCGTCCTCCGATCATTGCCCCTCCCTTCGTTAAGTCAATGATGACTTCCACAAAACATTCCAACTACCCACTTCCATCAAGTTCAACTGGAATTCGAAACAACCCATCATATCACCAAGGCATTTAAACTCAGTCAACCCAAAATGCCTCGCCGACGACCCTACCGTCCATCAGAGACCATGAGAGCCTACCCAGATCAGCGCCACCAACTTGAGCTTTGATTCCCCTCTGTCCGGATAACTCCGATCAACCTACGACGGTGCAGCGACCTTGTTCTCGACCCTAATAAAAAACTGAGCTTAAATCCTAAAAAGCTACCACGCCACCGCCTCAACCATCTACAAATATCCCAAACATTTTTCCTGTAATCCCCAGACACCCAGCCTCCTTCACCATTGATCACGTCATTCAATTCGTCATGGGTCGACGACAATTGACGAAAACCCATTTTCTGTTCAACATGCGAGTGCTCGTAATTTTCCTACTAAATAATCAAGATTCAATTACCAAAATTCACCAATTTCAACTACAAATCAGATTGTAGAATCAAAGCGCGATTTCCAGATGGTTGATTTTCTACCCTAAATTGTTTTTCCTCTGTAAATTCATATTTTTGAAATGATCAATTGATAGAAATACTTAAAACTATTTTTAAAATTAATATCTTGTTATTTTATACCATTTTTGTTTTAACATTACTAGCTAAAATTATTTCGAAGCAGAGATTTTGGTTTTAGAACGGATTCTAAAATCTGGAAATGGTGAACAGAGATTTATTTTTTCCTGTATGCTGATATGTACCCTCAACCCTTATGTATATATATGTATGCAGATATATTTCATCCAATACAACATTTTTTTCTTAACAACCACAAATAAAAACATCCAGACATATCACAGTTTTAAGTTAAATTGGGTTAGTTTACTCACCTCATATTGATGAAGATAGAGGAACAGAGAAGAACATTGAATTTGCTTCTTGAATTTACTGCATGCTTTTGTTTCCAAGTTGTAAACTATGAACATATTTTGATTTTTCTTGAGTTTTATTTGCTACTGATATTGATTTGAATCTACTTGAGTTGAAACTGAACTTGATCTTGATTCACTTGAGTTACTCTTATCTTTGAACTGAAGTTGAGTGGATCCTGGCTTTGATTTTTTTATTTTATTTTTCTTTTTTCTGGTTTTGCTTAGTTACGAACGAGCAGAAACTAGCCTAGATGTATATATAAAGAAGAAAAGCTTTTGTATAGGGTAGGCATTAACTGGTGTATTGTTTTCCTTTGGATCGGATTTTTTTTCTTGCCTCTTTTGTTGACTAAACAAGATTTTTGTCTCAGCTGAAATGATTCTAATACATTTCGAACTGACCTGGCTTTTGTGCTGAAATGATATATTTACTGCAAATGTCTCCATCTATGTTTACATCCTGTCCTATTTTTGGTATGTACCTAGATTTTTTTTTGTAGATATTTGCTTTGTCTTGCATACACATATGAGTTTACAACAAACATATATGTCTTATCTTCTTGCTTAATGAAAATTGTTATGGGTATTTTTTTTTTAACTAACTATACTTAGTTCAAGTATAGAATTTAAAAAGAACGGATATTGATCTCCTTACACCTTATTTTATACTTTTTATAACTGTTTAAAGAAAATGAATTAAAACACAATTTATACATTTAATACATGATCATACACATTATTTTTTCAAAGTATAACCTTTAAATCCAATTCAATTTCAATACATTTTGAATTTCCAAATCAAAATTTTATTTATAATCCAATTCAATTTAAAAAATTTATTTTGAGTTTCAAATCCAAAATTTTAAAATAACTAAGTATATATCTTATTAACCTTGAAAAATTCAAATAAATCCATAATTTAACCCAAAAATTTAATCTAATTACAAAGTTAAATTCGTCTTTAAACCGGGATCGTTACGGATTCCCTCCTTAAGAAATTTCGTCCCCAAAATTTGCCAGGGAGACGAGAAAGAATAGATGATAGATAGAGAAATATCTTTTCAGATCAAACTGAATATCAATTCTGCATTTGGCATACCAAATTAGAATATCAACAATAGATATGAGAACAAGCTCATTTAATATTGCTCAAGATATTCGGGTCACCAGATCTACGAATATGCAGGGGCACTGATTAGTTCGAAGGGCAACTAACCATTCATAGAATATATCTGGACCCAATCAGAAGAATAGATAGATGGATTCGATCTACCACAATTCTCAAACATTAGATATGGATTTCAACTTAGGTCGGAACACCCCAAATTATATACCAACTTGTCCCTCTTCGGACTTCAGCCTACATAAGAAATTACAATACAATTTCAAATTTGGTTTTATACAAAATCGTTTTATCGATACAATTCAAATTTTGCTTCATATTTTATTAACCAATTTAAAATTTCCAATTTATTTAAAATTTTCATTTTCAAATTTCAAACTCATTAAAGTTTAAATGGAAAGACTGATAAGAAACCAATGAAGATACGAAGTAAGGATTTTCTACAATAATTCGTAGGGCCACCATCACACCGAAACTTCTTTTCTGGAGCTGCCACGAAGGAATCAAAGGAATTGAAATCGAATCAAAGGAGATTGATAGAGAAAGTTATTTCCACCTCTTTTTCCCTGTCCCCTTTCTCGTCCCCTTCTTTCACTCATACTCACTATCAGTGGATAGTAAGAGAATTTACTGAGGCATTCAGACGGATATCTTAGGGATATACTCATTTTAGGGTATACTTCACCCTATCTCTAATGAGTTACCTAATGTGTTATACACCTGAGCAAAAGTTTCAACCTTCAGCTCTGATACCACTTATAACGATCCTGACTCGGCCTTCGAAAATCGGCACTGAATACGTCACCTATATTTAAATGCCGCAGATTCAAATGCCGAATCTAGCTCGCCGGAGCTTATAACACATTCAGTATAACAACACGGTGGAAGAAAAAGAATATATATCAATATACAACATTGATACAATATCTGATACAACTGAATATCAAATACAAATGACTATCAATATGTCCGATATAGATACCAGACAATAACAGAGACAACAGCAGCAGAAAGTAAATGTCTTCAATGCCAACTCCAAAACTCCATCTCCAATCCAAAGCTAGCTCGAACCAACATCACGTTTCACAAAGATAAGCAAGGTCAGTCGTCCAAGACTGAAGAAGATTCCCAAGGACCGAAAGCTATCGAATCTACACCTACTATTCGATTATCTGAAAAACCCAACTCTATAATGCCCGTGTGGAAAATTGTGGGCACCTAGAGTTTTGGAAGGGAACAATAAACTCCAGGTCAGTCGTGAGACTGGTATGAGCAAACAAAAATAGTTTGTCTTTAAAACAATTACAAAAGAATTTAAAAGTTGAAAACCGCAATGCTTTTTAGAAAATGAAACTACCATAAGGCCTCCTGCCACACATGCAATGCAACCGCAGAATTGGAGGAGATTTCTCCTTATGATAGTCAAACATGCTTAATACGCAAAATCCTTTGATATTATTATTATTAGTGCATAGTGTGGAAAACATTTCGAAAGTATAATATTAATCTTAGCCAGCATAGGCATTTCGCACTTTTGCCTACTATAGCTACCATGTTCAATAGCAGGTTATCGCAGGTTATGCAACTAAAACCGTACATGGTGCGTATTGTTTCTTTGGATTTTTCCAACAAATGGTCAGGCTAAAGAACTTCCTATTGCCACATGGGAACGCCTCTGGAGGGACGTTTCGAGAACCTACCCGGCTCTCTGCCAACACAAGGCCGGTTACTCCCTTTTCGGGAAGTAAAACCTAAGATATGCCACC
Source organism: Allium cepa (assembly GCA_030765085.1). Lineage (NCBI taxonomy): Eukaryota > Viridiplantae > Streptophyta > Magnoliopsida > Asparagales > Amaryllidaceae > Allium > Allium cepa. The sequence goes on from CM060930.1 coordinate 129,460,259, forward strand.
CTCGGTCGTTTGCGACCTTTATCCGAGGATCCTCTACACCAACAACATCACACAATAATAAATATACTACAGTGTCCACATGAGTAAATATCTGGGCTCCATACCATGATACCACCCTTTTCCAGAAGGAATGGACATACCCTAGGGGAGCTACCCCAGAAACCTTGCGCGTCTTTCCTGTTTCAACCATTACCGGTTTGTGAGGCTCGATGAGGTCTCGTCCATAAAGCTACGCTTTTTCACAAAGCCATGCTTTGATCAACAAATGATCATCAACACACAGCAGCACTTAGCATGCCACACTACCAATTTGGGAGTATATCGTTGATAACCTTCAACTACATAACCTCTGAGCTCGTACGTCTCAGAGAAGGGCGTTAAGCTAAGAGAATAAATTCTCCGCCACCAATAGATAAGTATTTGAAAGAAATCTGTTTTATATCTCAAAGTGTAGTGTCTGACATACAACCATACAAGTCTGTTCCGGGTTCAAACAGAACCGAAGGCACTTCCGAAGAAGCCTTTGCGAATCCAGATAATTCCTAATCACGTCCGGACTTCCCATCACATATGGAATATCTATACCGGGGCTAGTCGGTGCAGAGACAATCGACGAGTTATCCTTTCATTTTCGAAAATATCTGATCTTCACCACCGGTCTTCGAATGCTATCCATATCGTCGTATCATTATTCGGAATGGGTTATATGACACAAGGTCTTCTTCCGGTTAAACCAAATAATGAGCAAAATATTTAAAAACATATGGATTTTGGATTTCAGTTAAGTCGCAACCCAAAACCTTTCTTCAAATGGTTTAAACAAATTACCATTTCAAATCTTTAAACAAAAAGATTCACTTCACAAAGTTCACCCATCTTTCACAAAGATTCATTTCCAATATTTGAACCAAAGATCTATCTTTGAGACCGTCCTATGTTTGAAAACAACGTTCACCAAATATTTCACAAAGGTTCCTTCATAGCTTTTGAAACAATTCCATTTCAAACCCTCTATATAAAAGATATACTTTTAAGATCCTTTTCAATTTCAAAACAGGGTTCAACGATTTTTCACAAAGATTAATTCATAGCTTTCAAACCCATTTCCAAAGATTCATAGCTTTCAAAAATAATTTTCATTTCTAATTAAAAGATACACCTTTTAGATCAAAACAAGATTCAATTATTTTTCACAAAGATTTAATTATAGCTTCCAAAACAATTCTATTTCAAACTTGAAATCTTTTCAACATAAATTGGAAATCCTTTCATCATATGAAAGCTATTATTATTTGAAAACAGTTAGTTTTCGTTTCACAAAACTCCAATTTTATTTGCACGTATTAAAGCCCTTGAATTAAATTCAAATTCCCAAATCATTACCTTTGAAATGGTTTAACCCATATATAACTTGTATAAAATCCTTAACCCTTAGTTTCCAAACATAGAATTCAATTTCAAATTTTGAATTTAAATTTAAATCAAATTATTTAAGCTTCAAGGCTTAATCAGGTTATTCAAAAATAAAAATTTTCTTTGAAATTCCTTTTTAAAAACTTTTTACTTTAATCCCAATTTATTTCCAAAACCATTTGGATTTAAAAATTCAATTTTAAAAACTATTTCAAAAATCTGTAACTAAACCAATTTCCACGTGCAATCCATATTTGTGTGTGTATAAGTGTGGTCCAGGGGTTTTACACAATAAAAGTGCAACATCATCAATTGGTACATATTCCAATACAGAAATATATTTGATAAGCGGTATAAACTATAACGCTTATTTTTCATTCACAGATCACAGATATATATCATAAATAATTACATTACATTACACAGCTCAATCACAAATCAGAATATCACAGATCAAATTGGATATTCAATTCAAGGCATCTCATACATACAATCATTCATAAGTAATTCAAGCATTCAATGATCATTTATAAACAGGATTAATTAATTGTTTAATCCTTAATTAATTCAATTAATTTCCAATTTAATTAATTACTTATCCAATACAAATCGTTTAATATAAATTAATTAACTAATCACCTTAATCAATTATTCATAATTAATTAATTATTCTTGATTAATCACATTAATTAAATTAACCTTTAAGTTAATTACAAAATTAATTAACCTTTAATTAATTACCATTTATTAATAAATCTTAATTAATTACAATAGGTGATTATCCCTAATCATTTATATTAATAAATCCCAAATAAATTTTTAATCACTTGATTAATCGATTTTAATCATTAATTAATTACTTTTGATTAAGTAATTTTCTTTAAGTAATTCACTATCCTTAATAATTTAACCTTAATTAATTAATCATCCTTAATTGTAATCACACAAGGTAATTAGCTTAAATTGAATTTCACAAAGTAACTATACTTACTAAATTCCTTAACTACATCCTTTAAACAAAATAAATTATCATTAACAAATAGTTAAATTTCAAAACCTTTAAGTTAATCAAACATTATTTAAGATAGACATTTATCTTTTTATTACTCATTTATACCTTAAAAATAAACTTAAGGATGTGTAACGATCCGCTATTTTGGACCATTCAAATCGACGATAAAACCATACATATCCGACTTGAATAATTCAAAATACCGAATTGTTAATTAAAATTTAGCAAAAGTTAACATATATAGTAAATAAATCATCACAGATCACAGACACAGAGTAATATAATGCAACGGAATAGATAAAGAATAGTAGTTCATGAAGCTACTATATATATTGGAGTTAGAAATAAAATACAACCGAATATCTTAGATGTAGTGAAGCCTCCAGTATGCGCAGATGACTTCTCTGAACAAATCAACAGGATGACTGAAAGGATAGATAGCTGGATCTTCAAGCAAGGCTCCAACTTCGAAGGTGAGTCTCAAATGCTGTATCACTCAGTCTGACCCGAGCGTAAAGCAAAACACAAAACACTCGAGTCAGGATTAACATTCTTATATCAATAAATCCAATTCAAGTGAAATATCAACTGAAATACAAATAACTTAAAGGATGTTTGGAATAACCATCCTCTAAGGGTCCATGGAACTATCTACAGGGTAGAAATATACACTATAACACCGTGGTTCTTTCATCTTAATTTATACCTCAAAATCAAATATCATTTCACTTCAAATATAGCTATTTTCCCAAGATATTATTTAGATATATTAAATAATTTATACCGTAAAATATTTTCAATTCCCTCAACTTAACAAATTGTTTCAACATCAACCCGACCTTCCCATTTAAATTAAATTCAATCTCAATTTATCAATTTAAATTCAACTCAATTCCTAAAATAACCACTTCAATTTTATCGATCTCAAATTCGGATTTGTAATCACAAAATACCCCTTTATATTCAATATTTTTAAACCTTTAAGTATTCAACGTTTCAACTAAATTTTTATTCAATTTAGTTTTCTAAATAATAAATTCAAATTTAGTTCAACCTAAATTTTCATTTTAATTCAATTTAGTTTCTAAATAACAAATTCAACTATATTGATTCCAAATACAGATCCGAATCTCAAATTTAAACCATTTAAATTCCAATATAGTTTAAGGCTTAAAAATTTAAATCTTCAATTTAACCGTTTCATATAGATCTCGATTTAACCTCATTATTATTTAGTCTTGAAATACTTCCTCATTTGATTCAAGATTATTTAGTTGGCCTTAAATTCCATTTTTCTCAATATTTTCTTTAATTTACTTAAACGTGAAATATGCATTTAATCGCTTAAATCAAAAATCCAGTTATAAAATCCTACCTTTTTAAAATTTCTCATTTAAAAATTTTAGATCAATTTAATTAAATAAATCCTTATTTAGATACCATTTAATAAACTCAAATTTATCTCTCCATCTTAATTTATCCCAATTATTTCAAAAATCTATTTGAAATATAATTTACATAAATATTAACATAGTTTATGTATTAAATCAAACTTAATTAAATTAAATATTAATAAATCTATATATATAGAAATTTAAGAATTAACATTTATTAAGACCATATATTTCTTTCCAAAGAAAGAATTTATTTCCAAAATATTTATATACGAACCACGGTGTCTGTATATATTCATTATCATCTGGTCAAGTGTTACGGATATTTATCATTTAAATCCGTACAATAAATATACACGGGTGGATATCATTCCAATCCGTAATCCCAAATTTAATTAAATGAAAATCGCTTGGGTCTATCATTTCAACCCATAATGAAATTCTCCTATTTTAAAGTCTGTTCGGGTATGTATCATTTCAACCCATAGTGAATTCTAAACTACAGGGAACTTGCAGAGTGATAACAGATAACAAAAGTATACCAGGATATGATAATAATATACGACAGGAATATATCATCAGTAATTAAATAAAGTATAAACAATAGGATATGGTGTCATATCCCGTAGGTGAACAGATACGGGTAATAGCATAAATATAACAATTTAAATAATTACAGCAACATATTTCAATTGTCCTTTCAATTGAAATCAAATTTAATAAATAAAAGAACGTTAATCGTGAGTGATTGCTCACCTTTCGAGCCTAGAGGAAAGGGCTGAATGAGAAGAGATACGAATTCAAGCACAGATTTCGAAGCAACGCAATATTGGCAAGAATTTTAACGATCAAAGCTGATAAAGAGGAATTGACGAAACTCAAATCAGAGTTGGGTCGATTGAAGATAAATAGGATAAGTGAGCTATATATAACCATATACAAATAAAACTGTATTCTAAATTTAGACATATATTAAATTAAATATATATTTTCAAAAACCATTGGTGTAAACAAAACATATCTATATGTAGTGTAGTTTAAAATAATGTATATGTTTAAACCTATATACAAACCAATATCCAACACCATTTAAAAATTTAAATCTTTATAAAGTAACCCTTGTAAATAAAATATTAAAATCAATATTAAAACATATTCTAAATTTAATATACATACATTCCAAATCATTGTTTTCAACATAACGTATATACACTAAAATCAGACATGTATGCAATATATATATGTTGAAATAATACTAATTAAAATATAAATACAAATATATAATGCATGTTTATTTGCAACGTATCAACTACCACATATATTATACTTTTAAACTTAATATATCTTAAAAATATAAACTGTACAAACTTTTATAACCTAAGATAATTTAAAATATACATACTGTAACTTATATAACCTAACTTATATAAACAGACCGAATCAACAATTTATACTTATGTAAACATAAACATAACGCATAAAAGAAAAATCAAGGCACGTCCTGACATATTATAGTTTAAGTCAAAACAAATGGAACTAATATTATAACTTGTAAAATATATATAAACATAAAACATACCCATACTTGAATAAGGATATGTATCCACTATATGTAGATACGCAGCCGAAGCAGCAGAGTGAGATGGTGAGCGGACGTTGGAGGTGGTGCGAGCAACTTCTTCAACATTTTTTTTCGTTTGGGTCTGAAAGAAGAAAAGAAGGGGAGGAGGAATATAATGGCAGAGAGAAAATGAACAGGGGAGACAAAAGAGAAAAATGATGCAGATAGAAGAGAATGATATATATATATATATATATATATATATATATATATATATATATTTATAAGTATGAATTGGAATCCAAGAGACTAGAGCAACCGAAAAAAAAGGAACGCCACAAAAGTAATATTCAAATTAATTAACCCAACGTAAAGCAATAAATTATGGACCGTTTGATTTAAAAAAAAATCAATGCAAACGTACGTCTGCTTTTCTCAACGGTTATAAAACAATGCGTAGGGCCTAAGCTTAGGAATGAAAAAGGAGATCAACGTACCATCAATAGATTAAGGTGAAAAAAGGCAGGGAGCAATCAAAAATCACAATTTCCAATTTGAGACGTTCGAATTAAAGAATAGAACGTTTGTACTGAATTGGGAATAGTTACCGTCCCTTAAATTTCGGAGTTATGAAATTTATTAAAGCAATTTATTTTATGGCAAGAAATCTCATTTGCCTATAAACGGCAAATCTAGGGACGTGTATAGTTTTTATAGGAGCTATATTTTCGTTGCTTTGTACGCAAGGAAATAATAAGATGCGCAATCAAAGCATGCAAGTTTTATGGTCAAGGAATTTCGTTTGTTTGCAAATCAATAAGTAGAGAAAACGACAAGTCACATTTTGAAATAAATGATTTCAATGCAATAAAAAGGTGCGTAGGTTTTTATTACTTGGATTATGGGAAAAAAACGGTAGAAAGTAATTGAACATTCCGAACGTGTTATAAAATAGGAAGCTGCATGATTTTTTTCTTTTGAGATTTAATAATTTCGTTCACACAGGTAAAGGATAAGTTGCTTCCATTTAATGTTTATTAACAGAGCTAAAAATGCGGTGAAGTAATAATGCAACGTTTCCAGTATTTAGGTGAAGCTTGCGAAAATTTTGAGTAACCAAAACAAGCACGCAAGCACTTGATTTGTTGATTGGATTTTAAAGGCGGCAAGCAATTATTTTATCCTTGAACGGAATAGAATTTTGGACAAATTTATTGCAACGTGTTTAAATGAGATAATTGGCCTTTGATAGCTGAAGAAACGGAATGATATTTGATTTCGAACGTTACCTTATCTTATAATAAATTGCGTGAATTTAGAGTAGCGAAGTGGCAATAAATTTCGTACGTGAGTGCGTTGGTTCAGGGAAAGAAAAAGGCAAGCACTAAATATTTAGATGGCGTTGATTTAAGTGGAAGAAAACGTCACTAATTTATGGTTTGAACGTTTTTAAACAATGCGTTTTATTTCTATTAGATAAAAGGAGGTAACGGAAAGGGAAAATTTATTTCTTTCCCTCTTAAAAGAATGCACTCCTACTTGTATATTTATTTATGTAGTTAAGGTAAAATTTTATTTCCTTTCGTAATATTTATCTTTTTCTTTAAAAAGTATACAACAAATATCAGTAGAACAACCGCAAAATAAGTATTGTTCATATATATATTGCGGTGTGAATTTTAAAAATGCATAGAATCTATGAAATAATATACACCCAAAATTAATGCAAAAGTAACGCTTTTTAATTAATACGATTTTCTATTTTATACGTTATTTATTAAATATCATACCCTTTAAATGCGTAATTTAACAGTTTCCTTGTACACTATAAATCTTCTTCAAATTTATTACTTGAATAAAAGATAGAATTATGGTTACCTTCTTCTCTGATTACTATTACCATTTACAAAGCGATTTATTATTCAAATGGACAAAATATTACCAATTTTTTAAAGCAAGTAGATAATCCAATCCTTTTATTAAAATTCCAATTAGAGTTATCCTTTAAACAAAGTTAAAAAATTTCAGAACTTCCATTTTATACTTAGAATTTTGGAAAAAGATTTAATCGAATTAAAAATATATATTAAAACAAATTTCAAGGTTTTATAAATAAAAGAATAAAGTGCTAGAAAAACTTGGGCCGTTACACTCTCCCCCACTCAGAACTTTTCGTCCTCGAAAAGGAACGAAATAAGGAAAATAAAGGAAGATAAGATAGTAAAGCAAATATTTAAAAAGGATATATCCAACAAGGAAGTAAGGTAGATTTGGAAAACAGAATCAAGGTGAATAACTAAACTGAGCAGATAAGGTAGGTGCAAGGAATAGTATCGGGCAGGAATAATTAATCTAGAACCATAAGAATTTAAATTTCAAATATTAATTCAAAATTTCTTTGTAGGGAAAAATACTTTTATAATAAATAATTTTACAATAATACTTTTATAATAAAATACTATTATATCGAAATAAATTTTCCTTTCGAAAATACTTTTATAACTCGATGTTTCAACAAGTTTATCCTCGTTCTTGCAGACTCTGGCCATGCGTTGATCAGGCGCAAAGCTAGAATTCTTCAAGTACTCGGTAGACCCGTTTCAACACCCAGTGAAAGTACTTGAAAAATCTTTTAAAAAAAAACAGATATGGAAAGTACAATCCAAACAAAACAACCAACCAAAACCTTTGTCCGACCATGGTTCGCAGATACACAATGGTTACGCCTGGATCCTCCAGGAAACAATCCATATCCGTAAGCTTTCTCAGCCCTGCGAGTTACGCCATGATGACTAGTAGAGTGCAGGATACACAATGGTTACGCTTGGATCCACCAGGAAACAATCCGTACCCCTAGGCAAGACTCAGCCAGGCACTTGCGCTACTATTCACGATGCCTGGATCCCCCAGGAAACAATCCGTACCCCTAGGCAAGACTCAGCCAGGCAATTGCGCTATGCATTCACGAGAGAAAAAAAAACCATGGGTTACGCCACGGTTGGAACACTCGAGTATTACATCCGGAAAACCAAAAATCAGAAAGAATAATATCGATAGAATGAATCCACGATGTGGCCACAAAGCGGATATCAAGCAGAAGGCACTTTCCATATCTTTACTTCGAAAATATATATCATATAGTACCTTTTCAAATTACTTTCAAATATCGTACTTATATAAAGTCCATATATATATTTTTACCAAATCGAATACTTTCCAAATCAATAGTAGATCAAATCATACTTATATAGACTTCGATTATATAAAATCTCTTTCTAAATTGAGTACCTTTCAAATCAATATATTTCAAATCAACTTCATACTTATACAATCCATTTTATATAAGTTCGACCACTCCCAAATCAAGTGCTTAATAATATAAGGTTCTTAAATTTCAAATCATTTTAATATCAATTCAGTTTCAAAATCATATATGATTTCACCCAATTTTCTTCCAAATTAAATATCTAAATTTCAAAGTTCCCAAAATAATAGGTTTAGAAAATTATCCCATTTTCCAAATTAAAATAATTCAAGTCAAACAAATTCATTTCCAAAACCACCATATAAGTACTGGTTTTTAATTCCAATTTAATTTCAAAACCAAATATTTTCCCAAAATCAATTATACTCAAAATGGTTTCCAAATTTATAATTATCCCTTTTTTAAAACTTTTAAACTATCTATTTCTATGTGAAATATTCAATTTACCTTTCTGAAAACTGTTATTCAACTATTTTTTTCAAAACATTTCAAAACTAAATTTATATTCTTTATCAGACATTTTATACTCTTCGAAATTTCTTAGCTTTGAAATTTAATCTCGATTTGGAAGTGTTCGAACATTCAAAATAGTTAAGGAAATCAAATTTTCAATTCAAGAGTTGAAAATCAACAATAAATCAATAAATCAATTATTAAATCTGAAACTCGAGGACTGAACACCGGTCTCATTTTAAATTGTTTCAAATATATACTTATATCTTTCTAAAATATCAAATTATACTTCGGAATTTGAAATCAAAACGGTTTTACAAAATCACTTGCATAGCGAAGCTATTAAAGTGGCCTCCCCTCACTCTGAAACTCGAAAATCAATGTCGATGATGCGTGCACTCATCACCGAAATTATTTTCCTGCGACATACGTGAATTCTGGACTTCTATTTTCTTGAAAACTTCTTTGAAATTTCTTCAAAATTATTGGAACTCATTTGAACTCATTTGAACTTATTTGAAACATTTCTTATTCGGAAAAATACCTTTAAATCGTATTATTTTTGTATATTTTCGAAAATCTTAAATCCAATTTCAAAATACCGGAATTCAATTCTCGAATTTCAAATTTAACCCTTCAGTTGTAAATCATTTTTATATAAATAAATTTCTTACAAGTTTTCAAATTTTCAAATCCTTTCAAAACTTTTATATATATAGAATAATATTTCTTATTTTGTTTATATATAGGTATATAATCCTTATCGAAAACAATTTCTTTTTATATATAGAATAAAATCATAGTTATCAAAATAATAATTTCGGTACAAAAAAATTTCAAAAATACAACATACTCGATTTTTCAAAGGGTGATTTAAGAATAGATTTCAAAACAAAGGTAGAGAATTAAATTAGAAGACTCTAACCAATAGAATCCTGATTCGAAGATAGACTCGATCGATGATGATTAAATTACAAAATAGGAGATGGATATACTTCTATAAATCACGGGCGACCTTAATCGGGTCAATCGTGCATTTAGCGATATGATGGATGCAGAATTCTAAGGAAGAACGACATTCGATCGCTAGAGATAGAATTTGGAATAATAGGAGATAGTAGCATCTAAACTGAGGATACAAAAACCTTCAGTGAATCGACGCCAATTGTAAAGGAGTTTTCATCCCCCTTTACAAATCATTTAGTGGAGTTATTGGATACTCCATAATCAAAAGAATATAAATAGAGAGAGACAAGAATGAATTTTGGAACCGAGGGACATTCCAAAATTCAAAGGAAATCGAGTCAGAAAGGAAGAGATTCAACTAGAACGAAAGTGATTCAGTAAATAAATTTACCATATATGTTAAGTTTTGCCTAGAACCAAAGCTCTGATACCAACTGTATCGATCCGCTATTTTGGACCATTCAAATCGACGATAAAACCATACATATCCGACTTGAATAATTCAAAATACCGAATTGTTAATTAAAATTTGGCAAAACTTAACATATATAGTAAATAAATCATCACAGATCACAGACACAGAGTAATATAATGCAGCGGAATAGATAAAGAATAGTAGTTCATGAAGCTACTATATACATTGGAGTTAGAAATAAAATACAACCGAATATCTTAGATGTAGTGAAGTCTCCAGTATGCGCAGATGACTTCTCTGAACAAATCAACAGGATGACTGAAAGGATAGATGCTGGATCTTCAAGTAAGTCTCCAACTTCGAAGGTGAGTCTCAAATGCTGTATCACTCAGTCTGACCCGAGCGTAAAGCAAAACACAAAACACTCGAGTCAGGATTAACATTCTTATATCAATAAATCCAACTCAAGTGAAATATCAACTGAAATACAAATAACTTAAAGGATGTTTGGAATAACCATCCTCTAAGGGTCCATGGAACTATCTACAGGGTAGAAATATACACTATAACACCGTGGTTCTTTCATCTTAATTTATACCTCAAAATCAAATATCATTTCACTTCAAATATAGCTATTTTCCCAAAATAGTATTTAGATATATTAAATAATTTATACCGTAAAATATTTTCAATTCCCTCAACTTAACAAATTGTTTCAACATCAACCCAACCTTCCCATTTAAATTAAATTCAATCTCAATTTATCAATATAAATTCAACTCAATTCCTAAAATAACCACTTCAATTTTATCGATCTCAAATTCGGATTTGTAATTACAAAATACCCCTTTATATTCAATATTTTTAAACCTTTAAGTATTCAACGTTTCAACTAAATTTTTATTCAATTTAGTTTTCTAAATAATAAATTCAAATTTAGTTCAACCTAAATTTTCATTTTTAATTCAATTTAGTTTCTAAATAACAAATTCAACTATATTGATTTCAAATACAGATCTGAATCTCAAATTTAAACCATTTAAATTCCAAAATAGTTTAAGGCCTAAAAATTTAAATGTTCAATTTAACCGTTTCATATAGATCTCGATTTAACCTCATTATTATTTAGTCTTGAAATACTTCCTCATTTGATTCAAGATTATTTAATTGGTCTTAAATTCCATTTTTCTCAATATTTTCTTTAATTTACTTAAACGTGAAATATGCATTTAATCGCTTAAATCAAAAATCCAGTTATAAAATCCTACCTTTTTAAAATTTCCCATTTAAAAATTTTAGATCGATTTAATTAAATAAATCCTTATTTAGATACCATTTAATAAACTCAAATTTATCTCCCCATCTTAATTTATCCCAATTATTTCAAAAATCTATTTGAAATATAATTTACATAAATATTAACATAGTTTATGTATTAAATCAAACTTAATTAAATTAAATATTAATAAATCTATATATATAGAAATTTAAGAATTAACATTTATTAAGACCATATATTTCTTTCCAAACAAAGAATTTATTTCCAAAATATTTATATATGAACCACGGTGTCTGTATATATTCCTTATCATCTGGTCAAGTGTTACAGATATTTATCATTTAAATCCGTACACTAAATATATACGGGTGGATATCATTCCAATCCGTAATCCCAAATTTAATTAAATGAAAATCGCTTGGGTCTATCATTTCAACCCATAACGAAATTCTCCTATTTTAAAGTATGTTCGGGTATGTATCATTTTAACCCATAGTGAATTCTAAACTACAGGGAACTTGCAGAGTGATAATAGATAACAAAAGTATAGCAGGATATGATAATAATATACAACAGGAATATATCATCAATAATTAAATAAAGTATAAACAATAGGATATGGTGTCATATCCCGTAGGTGAACAGATACAGGTAATAGCATAAATATAACAATTTAAATAACTACAGCAACATATTTCAATTGTCGTTTCAATTGAAATCAAATTTAATAAATAAAAGAACGTTAATTGTGAGTGATTGCTCACCTTTCGAGCCTAGAGGAAAGGGCGGAATGAGAAGAGATACGAATCCAAGCACAGATTTCGAAGCAATGCAATATTGGCAAGAATTTTAACGATCAAAGCTGATAAAGAGGAATTGACGAAACTCAAATCAGAGTTGGGTCGATTGAAGATAAATAGGATAAGTGAGCTATATATAACCATATACAAATAAAACTGTATTCTAAATTTAGACATATATTAAATTAAATATATATTTTCAAAAACCATTGGTGTAAACAAAACATATCTATATGTAGTATAGTTTAAAATAATGTATATGTTTAAACCTATATACAAACCAATATCCAACACCATTTAAAAATTTAAATCTTTATAAAGTAACCCTTGTAAATAAAATATTAAAATCAATATTAAAACATATTCTAAATTTAATATACATACATTCCAAATCATTGTTTTCAACATAACGTATACACACTAAAATCAGACATGTATGCAATATATATGTTGAAATAATACTAATTAAAATATAAATACAAATATATAATGCATGTTTATTTGCAACGTATCAACTACCACATATATTATACTTTTAAACTTAATATATCTTAAAAATATAAACTGTACCAACTTTTATAACTTAAGATAATTTATATTATACATACTGTAACTTATATAACCCAACTTATATAAACAGACCGAATCAACAATTTATACTTATGTAAACATAAACATAACGCATAAAAGAAAAATCAAGGCACGTCCTGACATATTATAGTTTAAGTCAAAACAAATGGAACTAATATTATAACTTGTAAAATATATATAAACATAAAACATACCCATACTTGAATAAGGATATGTATCCACTATATGTAGATACGCAGCCGAAGCAGTAGTGTGAGACGGTGAGCGGACGTTGGAGGTGGTGCGAGCAACTTCTTCAACATTTTTTTTCGTTTGGGTCTGAAAGAAGAAAAGAAGGGGAGAAGGAATATAATGGCAGAGAGAAAATGAAGAGGGGAGACAAAAGAGAAAAATGATGCAGATAGAAGAGAATGGAATATATATATATATATATATATATAAGTATGAATTGGAATCCAAGAGACTGGAGCAACCAAAAAAAAGGAACGCCACAAAAGTAACGTTCAAATTAATTAACCCAACGTAAAGCAATAAATTATGGACCGTTTGATTTAAAAAAAATCAATGCAAACGTACGTTTGCTTTTCTCAACGGTTATAAAACAATGCGTAGGGCCTAAGCTTAGGAATGAAAAAGGAGATTAACGTACCATCAATAGATTAAGGTGAAAAAAGGCAGGGAGCAATCAAAAATCACAATTTCCAATTTGAGACGTTCGAATTAAAGAATAGAACGTTTGTACTGAATTGGGAATAGTTACAGTCCCTTAAATTTCGGAGTTATGAAATTTATTAAAGCAATTTATTTTATGGCAAGAAATCTCATTTGCCTATAAACGGCAAATCTAGGGACGTGTATAGTTTTTCTAGGAGCTATATTTTCGTTACTTTGTACGCAAGGAAATAATAAGATGCGCAATCAAAGCATGCAAGTTTTATGGTCAAGGAATTTCGTTTGTTTGCAAATCAATAAGTAGAGAAAACGGCAAGTCACATTTTGAAATAAATGATTTCAATGCAATAAAAAGGTGTCTGGGTTTTTATTACTTGTATTATGGGAAAAAAAGGGTAGAAAATAATTGAACATTCCGAACGTGTTATAAAATAGGAAGCTGCATGATTTTTTTCTTTTGAGATTTAATAATTTCGTTCACACAGGTAAGGGATAAGTTGCTTCCATTTAATGTTTATTAACAGAGCTAAAAATGAGGTGAAGTAATAATGCAACGTTTCCAGTATTTAGGTGAAGCTTGCGAAAATTTTGAGTAACCAAAACAAGCATGCAAGCACTTGATTTGTTGATTGGATTTTAAAGGCGGCAAGCAATTATTTTATCCTTGAACGGAATAGAATTTTGGACAAATTTATTGCAACGTGTTTAAATGAGATAATTGGCCTTTGGTAGCTGAAGAAACGGAATGATATTTGATTTCGAACGTTACCTTATCTTATAATAACTTGCGTGAATTTAGAGTAGCGAAGTGGCAATAAATTTCGTACGTGAGTGCGTTGGTTCAGGGAAAGAAAAAGGCAAGCACTAAATATTTAGATGGCGTTGATTTAAGTGGAAGAAAACGTCACTAATTTATGGTTTGAACGTTTTTAAACAATGCGTTTTATTTCTATTAGATAAAAGGAGGTAACGGAAAGAGAAAATTTATTTCTTTCCCTCTTAAAAGAATGCACTCCTACTTGTATATTTATTTATGTAGTTAAGGTAAAATTTTATTTCCTTTCGTAATATTTATCTTTTTCTTTAAAAAGTATACAACAAATATCAGTAGAACAATCGCAAAATAAGTATTGTTCATATATATATTGCGGTGTGAATTTTAAAAATGCGTAGAACCTATGAAATAATATACACCCAAAATTAATGCAAAAGTAACGCTTTTTAATTAATACGATTTTCTATTTTATACGTTATTTATTAAATATCATACCCTTTAAATGCGTAATTTAACAGTTTCCTTGTACACTATAAATCTTCTTCAAATTTATTACTTGAATAAAAGATAGAATTATGGTTACCTTCTTCTCTGATTACTATTACCATTTACAAAGCGATTTATTATTCAAGTGGACAAAATATTATCAATTTTTTAAAGCAAGTAGATAATCCAATCCTTTTATTAAAATTCCAATTAGAGTTATCCTTTAAACAAAGTTAAAAAATTTCAGAACTCCCATTTTATACTTAGAATTTTGGGAAAAGATTTAATCGAATTAAAAATATATATTAAAACAAATTTCAAGGTTTTATAAATAAAAGAATAAAGTGCTAGAAAAACTAGGGCCGCTACATGATGCTTTTGGAAACTTGAACTTAACTAATTCAAAAATAATTATTTTAAAACTTAATTAAAACTTAATCAATAAAACTTAATCAAGAAGGTATTTTAAACTTAATTAAAACCGAACTTTGAAAACTTGTTTATATTTTAGAAATTTGAAAACTGTTTTCAAGCCAAACTTCCCAGACCCGAGTAAAATCACCAAAACCCCAAGATAATCTCGACCTAGACCCGAGCCTTACTTCGAGCTAACCCACATACTTCCCTTGCTTCGAGACAAACCCGATCGATCTCGAGTTCAACTTCGAGTCCAACTTCTTCATCCCAAACCAACATCATTTCCCAGATACACGAAATCGCGTGCACGTGCACAGCTGCCCGGCCGTCCTCCGACCATCGCCCCTCCCTTCGTTAAGTCAACGATGAGTTCCACAAAACTTTCCGACTACCCACTTCCATCAAGTTCAACTGTAATTCGAAACAACCCATCATATCACCCAAGCATTTAAACCAAGTCAACCCAAAACGCCTCACCGATGACCCTACCGTCCATCAGAGACCATGCAAGCCTGCCAAGATCAGCGCCACCAACTTGAGCTTTGATTCCCCTGGGTTCGGATAACTCCGATCAACCTATGACGGTGCAACGACCTTCTTCTCGACCCTAATCAAAAACTGAGCTTAAACCCTAATAAGCTATCGCGCCATCGCCTCAACCATCTATAAATATCCCAAACATTTTTCCTGTAATCCCCAGACACCCAGCCTCCTTCACCATTGATCACGTCATTCAATTCGTCGTGGGTCGAAGAGAATTGACGAAAACCCATTTTCTGTTCAACATGCGAGTGCTCGTAATTTTCCCACTAAAAAATAAAGATTCAATTATCAAAATTCACCAATTTCAACTACAAATCAGATTGTAGAATCAAAGCGCGATTTCCAGATGGTTGATTTTCTACCCTAAATTGTTTTTCTTCTGTAAATTCATATTTTTGAAATGATCATTTAATAGAAATACTTAAAAATATTTTTAAAATTAATATCTTGTTATTTTATACCCTTTTTGTTTTAACATTACTGGCGAAAATTATTTGGAAGCAGAGATTTTGGTTTTAGAGCTGATTTTAAAATCTGGAAATGGTGAACAGAGATTTATATTTTCCTGTATGCTGATATGTACCCTCAACCCTTATGTTTATATATGTATGCAGATATATTTCATCCAACACAACATTTTTTTCTTAACAACCACAAATAAAAACATCCAGACATATCACAGTTTTATGTTAAATTGGGTTAGTTTACTCACCTCATATTGATGAAGATAGAGGAACAGAGAAGAACATTGAATTTTCTTCTTGAATTTACTGCATGCTTTTGTTTCCAAATTGTAAACTATGAACAGATTTTGATTTTTCTTGAGTTTTATTTGCTACTAATATTGATTTGAGTCTACTTGAGTTGAAACTGAACTTGATCTTGATTCACTTAAGTTACTCTTATCTTTGAACTGAAGTTGAGTGGATCCTGGCTTTGATTTTTTTATTTTATTTTTCTTTTTTCTTGTTTTGCTTAGTTATGAACGAGCAGAAACTAGCCTAGATGTATATATAAAGAAGAAAAGCTTTTGTATAGGGTAGGCATTAACTGGTGTATTGTTTTTCCTTTGGATCAGATTTTTTTTTTCTTGCCTCTTTTGTTGACTAAACAAGATTTTTGTCTCAGCTGAAATGATTCCAATACATTTCGAACTGACCTGGTTTTTTTGCTGAAATGATATATTTACTGCAAATGTCTCCATCTATGTTTACATCCTATCCTATTTTTGGTATGTACCTAGATTTTTTGTTTGTAGATATTTGCTTTGTCTTGCATACACATATGAGTTTGCAGCAAACATATTTGTCTTATCTTCTTGCTTAATGAAAATTGTTATGGGTATTTTTTATTTTATTATTATTATTTTTTAACTAACTATACTTAGTTCAAGTATAGAATTTAAAAAGAATGAATATTGATCTTTTCTTACATCTTATTTTATACTTTTTATAATCGTTTAAAGAAAATGAATTAAAACACAATTTATACATTTAATACATAATCATACATATTGTTTTTTCACAGTATAACCTTTAAATCCAATTCAATTTCAATACATTTTGAATTTCCAAATCAAAATTTTATTTATAATCCAATTCAATTTAAAATATTTATTTTGAGTTTCAAATCCAAAATTTTAAAATAAGTAAGTATATATATCTTATTAACCTTGAAAAGTTCAAATAAATCCATAATTTAACCCTGTTAGAGAACCTCATATTATCACAAAACCAATTGGTGATGTGAATGGAGGTCTCTTAGTATTTATGCATGATTTATATTGTAAATTGTCCGACATGAGACTATTCTCAACACGCCCCCGCACGTGTGGTGTATCATCAGCCAAACACGTGGGCATTTATTGAGGGTGACATGTGACACAATTAAACACACTCTGATACCATGTTACTCGAAAATAGTCATCAACAAAAGTAACAAAGTATCTATAACCTTGTTTAGATACAACTGTAGCAGGTCCCCAAACATCTAAATGAATCAACTCAAATATAGACTTAGCTCTCTTATTTATTCTAGAATAAGAACTACTACGGTGATGTTTAGCAAATTGACATGACTTATAATTCAAAGTAGATAATGAATTAAACTGTTGGGTGAATTCTCACCCAGGAGATATCGAGACCAAGAAGCATCAGTTCCATCTGGGTTTGCCCACTCCATTCGTTCCATTCCACCCGGTACCTAAGCTCATCCGGTACACAGGCCACTACCGAACCATGCTCATTCGCTACCGAACCAACCACATCCCTTCGCTACCGGACCAACCTCTCTTCCATGCTCGCCGAACCACCTATCCACCGAACCAAAGTAACACCGGTCCAAAACCATCTCCCTGCCGAACCAACCTCCACCGGTCCATCTCCATTCCCATGCATTGCCAACCTACATCACCGGACCAACCTCCATCACCGAACCAACATCTACCGGTCCAACACCTCTCCATGCAGGGCCGAACCAAGCTCCACCCACTCACCACCGGACCATGCCCCACCGAGCCAAGCTCCACCGAACCAACCTACCTCCATCCACTGCCGGACCAGAAACGAGAGAGGACACGACCGGACCAATTCTGTCAGGCCAGATTGCTTCAGCCCAGGCCCACCAGCAGCTATATACGTCCAAGACCCCTGCCTCCAGCCTCACTCTATAAATAGAGGGGTAGGGGTACAACAATGGCAGACAAATTTGAGAGCTCAAGCACGGAAGGAACTTTCAAACAACTTTCATATACCTGTATACAAAGCTTTGTACTTGTAATCTGAAAGAAAAAGGAGAATAACATATAAAGTGGACGTAGGCACGTTCTGGCCGAACCACTATAAATCTGTGTGTCTTTTACAGTTTAGTCCCTACTTTTCATATATTTGCGTAAATCACCCAAATCACTAGAAACAACATAAAATCAACTAATCCATACGACTTGGAGGTGTTTGCCCAATTTTTGTGCAAACATTTTTGGTGCTTTCACTGAGAAGGTCGAGCTAGAAGCTACAGCTTCTCCTACTCAACCTTCTTCGTCACAGCATCGTTGCTTGCTCCGACAACATGACTTCCAGGCAGAGGAGAGATGTTAACAAAGGAAAGAACGTCGCAGCTAGCAATATCTCAGATCCAGTGTCCCCAAATCAAGAGAATCATCCCGTTTTAACAGCAGTACCAGATGAAAATCAGGCAAATCCAACAGCCCCCGCCACGGAACAACCAATTACCAGGGCGGACCTGGACAGGGTTGTGGCTGAAGTAACTAACCGCTTCGCATCTCAACAAGAAGCCTTGGTAGACCAACTCATGTCACGCCTAAGGGATGCTGAAGAATCCAACCGCAACACCGAATCATGGGGTGAGTCCCGATCTGGAGGATCTGGAAGGCGACAAAGACCTTTCCTCTTCAAAGAGGTTAACAACAGAAACAACCATGGTAGGAGCCGAGCCCGGACTCAGCCCGAATTCCAACCCGAGGAAACACTTGGAACCGAACCCAACGGGGGAGGTGCCAGGCAAGGGTCGGATGTAGCTGAGCCTGTCATGCTACCTAACCATGAAAACACCAGTAGACGGGGCCGAGCTGGAGTCCAGCCCGAAGTTGGAACCGAGGAAGTGCTGAGAACGGAACCCAGCAGGGGAAGATCAAGGCAAGGGCCAACTATGGCTGACCCCAGCATGCCCCCAGAAGACCAGAGGCAGCCTTTGGAGAATGTTAGGAGCGACAGATGATACTATCCCTACAAGTCGTCTTGACGGACTCAATCCCGCAGAGAAGAACCAAACTCATTTCTATCCGCTCCAAGTTCTGATGAAAGGATGGCGCGATTTTTCAGAGAGTGCGTCCAACGGGAGCAAAGGGATCGGGGAATAGGTGCTAGGGTAACCAGCCCCTTCACCCGCAATATCGAAACTGCCATCACCCCCCGGGAATGGAAAATGCCAACGATGGAACCTTACAAGGGAACCTCTGACCCCATCGTACACCTACAGAGGTACACCCAGTATATGCTCATGAGCGGAGCAACAGAGGGAGTGTTGTGTAATGCTTTCCACTATTCTTGGCAGATCTAGCTACCTTCTGGTTCTGCCACCTACCCCAAGGGTCCATCAGCTCATGGGAAATGTTGAAGGAAAAGTTCATCAGCCAGTTCCGCATTCATGTGGAACAACCCAAGGACGCTTATTCCTTATCTAATATCAAACAGAAACCCGGAGAGACATTGCAACAATATCTAACCTGATTCAACGCCGCGGCAACCGCAGTCCAAGATGCCAATGAGAAACTTATCCTAATGGCCCTCTACAGCGGTGTACATCCAGATACTAAATTTGCTAGAAGACTAACAAAGGAAAAACCAGCTACTTTACCTGATTTCTTCCATGAAGCTGGAAAGTATACGAGACTTGAGGTCGCTGCCACTGAGAGGCAATCAGAGCAACAGGCTAAGACGGCTACAGACAGGGTCCCCGCTGCAGCAAAGGATGTTCGAAGAAATGACTCTAGAGACAATGCTGGGGGCAAAAAGGGAGAAAAGCGCTTATATCGACCGGGACCAAGATTTGACTCTTACACTCCTTTGAATGAAACGATCGAAAACATCTTCCTAGCCACTCAAGACGAAGTTAGATACAAGCGCCCCCCGTACAAGAAGGAGTCAGACAGCGCACTGAAATCTGGAAAGTTCTGCCGCTTCCACGAATCCCACGGACATGACACCAATGAATGCCACCATCTCCGGGACTTGATTGAAGAACACATCAGAAGGAGGAGACTGGAGCGCTATGTAAAAGGCCAGAACAGGACTTCAAATCCTGCTAGTGAGAATCCTGGACTACCCCCTAGAAGCAGGCGGGGGAAATCGCAACACCAGCGGCTCTAGTCAAGAGAAGATAGTGGTCCACACCATATCAGGAGGACCGCACATCGCCAACAGAAGCTGGGCGGAGATGGAATGATACGGTAAGTCAATGAGGAACGCTGAAGGCTGCGTTAATTCTGTCATGGAAGAACGCCACCTGAAACGGAAAGAGAATGACGACATCACATTCAGTAGGCGTGACCTAGAGGGAAGACAGTACCCACACATGGATCCTATGGTCATCTCTGCCTGGTTCGGACCAGCCAAAGTTTTCCGAATTTTAATAGACACTGGAAGCTCGGTGAATATCCTATTCAGGCATGCTTTCGACAAAATGAAGCTATCAATGAAGGATGTGTCTCCCTGCAACAAACCACTACATGGTTTCACTGGAGATGCGAAGATTCCCCTCGGGCAACTGGACCTTTTTGTTGAAATAGGAAGTCATCCCCGCTCCGCTGTGCAGAAACAAACATTTGTGCTAATAGAGAACCACTCGGCCTACAACGCCTTTTTAGGAAGACCAGCTTGTCTGACTTCCAAATTGTCCTAGCCCCGTGGTGCCTGAAGATGAAATTTCCAACCGATAACGGAATAGGAGAAATAGAGGGAGATCAAGACGCTGCTCGAGACTGCTATGTAACTGAACTTCGCAATAACCGCAGAAAAGATAAAGGAAAAAATGCAGAGACTACTCTCTGCATGAAAAGCTTGGAAGCATAGCAACTAAAGAAAGCCCCTCATCTTCGGTATACCAGTGATCCTTTCAATGAATTAGACCCCAGGGACAAAGAGGAGGAGGCCACCGCCGAGCCTGCAGAGGCTATGGAATTCGTATCTGTAGACAAATACGACCCAAGTAGACTGCTGAGAGTCGGGTCTTAGTTAAAAAAAGAATTAAAGAATCAACTCATTGATTTTCTTCGCCGCAACATGGATGTATTTGCATGGACGCACGCTGACATGATAGGAATCTCCCCAGACGTAGCATGCCACATACTGAACATCGATCCCACCAAGGTGCCAGTGAAGCAAAAAAAGAGGAGCATGGGGGCAGAACTATCAGCAGCCCTCGAGGAAGAAGCGAAGAACCTACTTGCCAATGACTTCATACGAGAAGCCATCTACCCAGAATGGATCGCCAACCCGGTACTGGTAAAGAAAGCTAACGGGAAGTGGCGAACATCCATCGATTTCTCCAACTTAAATGACGCTTGCCCGAAAGACTGCTTCCCACTCCCCTGAATCGACCAACTCGTGGACAGCACTGCCGGACATGAACTCTTATCCTTTATGGACGCATACTCAGGATATAACCAGATCCCTATGCACACCCCCGATCAAGATCACACTAGTTTCATCACTGACCGGGGATTGTACTGCTACAAAGTAATGCCTTTTGGACTTAAAAACGCCGGAGCTACTTATCAGCGCCTTGTCAACAAGATGTTTGCGGAACTAATAGGACACACTATGGAAGTTTATGTGGATGACATGCTGGTAAAATCGAGGAAGGCCAACGATCATATAAACCACCTGGACGAGATGTTTCAAGTACTTCGCCAATATGGAATGAAGCTGAACCCTCTAAAGTGCTCCTTCGGAGTATCATCGGGAAAGTTTTTGGGATTCATCGTTCATGCCAGGAGGATTGAAGCAAACCCCGAACAAGTTCGAGCTTTGCAAGATATCAAGATACCATCCACTCGAAGAGAGATGCAAAGCCTAAACGGGAAAGTGGCCGCCCTAAGTAGGTTCATCTCTAAAGCAACCGACAAATGCATCCCTTTCTTCTAAGCTCTAAAGAAAGACAAAGGAAAGTCCGAATGGACTGACGAATGCACGACAGCCTTCCTTAACTTAATCGGACACCTCCAGAGACCACCGGTACTCTCAACTCCAAATGAAGGCGAGGAACTGTACTTATACCTTGCTGTATCGTCCCACGCTTTGAGCGCCGCTTTGGTGAGAGAAGACAACCGCGCACAGCGGCCCGTATATTTTGTAAGCAAGAGATTTACAGGGGCAGAAGCCAGGTACCCTAAACTTGAGAAGCTAGCATACTGTTTGCTAATCACGTCACGGAAACTGCGACACTATTTCCAGTCTCATTCCATCAGAGTTTTAACCGATCAACCGCTAAGGCAAGTGCTCCATCGCCCCGACACTTTTGGGCGATTACTTAGGTGGTGCATTGAACTAAGTCAATATGATATCACTTACCATCCTCGCACCGCTATCAAGGGGCAAGCCATAGCTGATTTCATTGCCGAATTCACTACTAACGAAGGTAAGGAGCAATCTGAAATAGCAGAAGATATCAAGTGGAATTTCTTCGTAGATGGAGCGTCAAACGAACAAGGCTCGGGGGGCAGGTGTTGTGATAATCACCCCCAGGGGAAGGAAGCTGCACTACGCCCTAAGGTTGGAATTCGCTGCCACCAACAATGACGCATAATACGAAGCGGTGATAGCTGGATTAGAACTGGCCTTGGAGATTGGAGTCGGCTCTTTATGTCTCCATAGTGATTCTCAACTCATTGTAAATCAAATACTGGGAGACTTCCAGACTCGAGGAGAACGACTCACAGCATATCTAAAAAAGACCAAGCTGCTGCTCAATCAATTGGATCACTATCTAATCAAACACATTCCTCGAGAAGAAAACCAAGAGGCCGACGAACTAGCAAAGCAAGCTAGTATGAAGAACATCACTATCTTCGGAGCATTAACCATCTCAAAACAACCGGCACCAAGTTTCGAGCAAGTGAATCCGATAGCTGCGATCGACGAAGGAACTTGGATGACTCCTATCCGAAAATATTTACAAGATGGCACACTGCCCGACAGGCATAACGAAATCAAGAAAATCTTGAGGAAAGCTTCTCGCTATACATTACAAGAAGGCATCCTCTATCGGCGCGGCTTCTCTAATCCCTTATTAAGGTGTATCGCTGGAAGGGAAGCCAGGGAAGTCTTATCCAACATCCACCAAGGAAGTTGCGGAGATCACACCGAAGGGCAGACTCTGGCAAAGAAGATACTCCGATATGGATATTACTGGCCCACTTTAAACAAAGATGCCTTGGACTTCGTCAAGAGATGCGACAGATGTCAGAAATTTGCCAAGATTCCTCGACTACCCACAAATGAGATTACTCAAATGACCAGCCCTTGGCCCTTTGCAGTATGGGGAATTGACTTGATTGGCGAACTGCCAACGGGCCGAGGCGGAGCCAAATATGCTACAGTGGCGGTTGACTATTTCACCAAATGGGTGGAGGCGGAACCTCTAAATAAAATATCTTCGGCAAAAGTTATCAACTTCTTGATCAAAAATATTCTGTGCAGGTACGGAGTCCCACTCAAGATCATATCAGACAACGGACTTCAATTTGACAGCAAAGAATTCGCCGATTGATGCCAAAAGCACGGAATTCACAAAAGCTTCTCATCTGTAGCTTATCCTCAAGCAAACGGACAAGTCGAAGCTGTCAACAAGATTCTCAAAACCTTAATCAAGAAGAAACTTGAAAAGTCGAAAGGCGCTTGGGTGGACGAACTTCCTACGGCACTTTGGGCCTATCGCACATCTTATAGAACTTCAATAGGGCATACTCCTTTCTCTTTGGCATACGGATCGGAGGCCATGCTCCAAGTTGAAACTATAGTGCCCTCTCACCGTAGGATCCACTACAACCCGGAAGAGAACGAAGAACTCCTCCTCATGTCTTTGGATCTAATTGAGGAGAGAAGAAACGATGCAGCACTCAAAGCAGCAGCTCATAAGAAAAAAGTTGCAGCACAATACAACTCCAAAGTCAAGCACCGCAGCTTACAAGAAGGAGATCTTGTTCTCAAGTGGATTTTCCCGCACCCCGGAGCACTAGACCCAATCTGGGACGGACCCTACGTAATTCATAAAGATCTCCGCAACGGAGCCTATATTTTGTCAACAGTGGACGGAGAGGTGTTCCAGAGGGCATGGAACATCCAACACCTCCGTCGATACTTTTCTTAACTTGTACTGCCTATATGAAGTGAATTAACAAAGAGGATCAGTGGACGTAGGCATTTTCGTGCCGAACCACTTTAAAAATCTTGTCTCTTTTTAACTTGTTCCTTTATATCTTGGCTGCTTGTTAAGCTTTATCCTTTTCTGTTGAACAAAATCATGTATAACGACATTTCCATACTGGAACTTCATGGCGCAACTTCACCTGGACAAGACTCAACAGGTACTATGCGATTCCATACACTCGCCAATGAGACACTTTTGCTCCAGTATCCCTCTGCTGCGGGTTAACTCATTGCTCGCGACTGTCCTCAAAGCCAACTATAATGAGCCAATTATAAGCCATCACGAAGGCCGACTATAGCCGATGGCAGCTCATTACGGCGTTCGGCTCGCCGACAACTGTGAACCTACTTTAAGCCCCAACATAAGGTGTGGCCAGCCAGGGGTAGTTCACGGTTGACGATCGGCACCCACGCTAGCCGGCCACAGTAAATCGAATAATACCCACGATTACGAGCCATAATGGCTCGGGTAGTTACTGTGCGCGATCTCGGCTCCGATATGTCTTAAGTGCGGCTTTGGTAAAAAAGATAAACTCCCCGCGGAGGCGTAAGATGGGTGACAAATGTCTCCAAGGCCCACAGTTAGGGAAAGTGACTACAAAACCCGTTTGCCACGAACTTAAGCATATCGACCGCCTTCCGTGACTGGAAGTTTTACTTTTCCTATATTTCCATTCCATCTAAATACTTTTCTTGTATCCTGCATAACGGTCCCCAAAGTACAGGACACTAAATAGGAGGCATTCGCTCACGAGAATCTGAGCCCGAAAACTGGGTGACAAGGCACTCAGCCGCATCCATGGTCAATTACACAAGATGTCCAAAGCTACCCCCTGCAACCAGAACATGAAAGGCGGTACTCTTCTTTCTTGTACATAATCATGTAGCTATGACTTATTCGTAACATTGCAAAACATGAGATTATATTTCAAGCAAAAGCTTAACATCGAACCCAATTAAATCACAAGCCTATGCATAACTATGTTTTTTATACAGCACTTCAAAATAATAACAGCATTCAAAATATAACAGAATCAGCTTACGTTATAAGCTTACATAGAGACGTTTAATAGCATAATTACAACTTGAAAGTACATTAATGTTTTGAACTAGCATGTACAGGAATGTCAAGCAGGCTAAATGAAATAACCAACTGCACCAGTGCTCCACCCTCGTCCTACCAGCTCTTCGAATCTACTTGACTGCAGGATTGGAGCTCCCAGCATGATGACCAGAGGCCCCACCTGTCCAATTCAGGAAAAGAGTCCATTAAACCAACAAAGAACGATCAAGTTATGAAAAGCTAAAAAGGGAAAACTCACCAACACCCGCTTCTTGGTCCTCATCCCCCAACTGCACACCGGCTTCCTCCGCAGCAAGTAGCCGCATCCCTTCCTTCACCGCTACCTTCTCCTCCTTTGAGAACTGTGCGGTAACCACGTCTATCCTGAATGCCGCTCCACCTTCCTTATCCGCACCAGCCTTGGCCTCCTCCAAAGCCCGGAGATATATCCTAGCCATGATCCGGGGATAGCCATCCATCCAGGATAGATTACCCTGCTTCCAAGTACGGAAGTACATATCCTGCAATATCTCATCCATCATCCCCTCATTCTCCTCAAACTCCCTCACCCGGGCCTCGGTGGATAGCAACTTAGCGATGGCAACATCCCTCTCCGATCGATATCTCAAGCGGTCAGCCTGGAGAGACCTCCTCATTTCTTCCATCTCTTCCTTTAGCCTGGCCTGAGGAAGCTCTGCGGCCTCAAGCCTCCCAGATAACTCCTCTACCTGCTCGAGATCCGCCCTCCGGACCTCGTCCAACGTAGCAATGGCTATGTCAATCCGCTCCTTGCAGGCAGCCTCCATCTTTCGTAGTTCTGCCCTACTAGCCTCTTCCATAGTCTCTTTCAACCGCCTGGAGGCTGCCTCGTGCTGAGAAATCTGAATGGCCAGATCAGCGAGCTGCTTGGCTTGATCAGAAACCATTAACCGTAGTCGGATGTTGGCACTCCCAATCTCCTCTCCAGCCTTGACCAGTCGGGCATGATGATCCATCAACTTCCTGGTCTCCTCCGCAACCCGGTTAATATTAGCCTTGGCTTCGTCCCCCATGGTAACTATCCGAGTAGTAAGCAAATCAAGGTCTAGGGACTTGGCCTCATCAAGCACTCGTACCATGGGGTTGCGGGGAAGAAGGTGCTCACCCGTGGCCTCATCAAATGAAATATCCTGAGAACTCGGGTCCAGATCAGGGTGACCGGCAAATGGGTTGCGTGCCAAACCAGGGCGATCTATCGGGGTGACGGTTGGATTTTTCGACGGATGTGGGGAAGGCAGAAACCCAATATCTTCCTCAGTAATATCATGAATAGGCTGGACTGGGGGCTGAGGACCAGGTGGAGAACCAAGCAAAGAACGTCTCCTCTTCCTCTTCTGAATGTCTTCTTCGATAACTCCGAGAAGGGGGCGATAGCCAACTACGTCTCCAGGACGGTTAGTAGGAGGCTTAGGCTTGGCAGAGGCTCTGAGTAACTTGTATTGTTCAAGGAGGTGTCGAACGTCTGAAGTCTTGGCCACCTCGCCTGCCCCTGGAATAAAGAACAAGTGTTACGAACATACAATGATCCATAATTCAAATATGTTAAGTTAAAAAGAGTGAGAAGGCACATCTATTATACAAACCCTGCGGAGGAGTAGGATACTGCAATAAGTCCTGAATCTCATTCCAGGACGGAAGCGAACCATAAAATATTCCTAAGTCCCTATCGTAAATGGAGTCTGCAGAAGTCAAAAGTTCACCTTGAATCGCTGGAGTCGCCTTAGCTGAAGAACTCTTAGAGAATGGATCGGCACCAGCCCTAGCCTTGTCAACCTCCTTTGCCTTCTCAACCAAAGCCGATCCTCCCTCCGACTCCCCAAAAGCTTGACGGAAAGCATCATTCGTCCACTCATGAATCTCTCCCGCTTGCCCGGAGGTTAAGGCACCAACGCCACTACCGCTCTGTCCATCGCCTCCTTCACCCTCACCTCTATCCTCCTCCACATCTTCCTCCCCCGGAGCAATTGGGCAAGTGCTAGGAGAAGGGCCGTCGGACTTCTTGAGCTTCTTCCCTCCGACAGCTGGAGGCCTTGTGAAAGGTTCCCTCTTGCCGCTTTTCACCATGGCCCCTTCCTTGGCTTTGGCAGCCTTCTCCTCAGCCGTATCTCTCTGCTTAACCACGGACTGGTGTGGCAGGATCAAGTTGTGCTCCAGGAGAGTAGCGTTCCTGATCAGGTAAGAAGCCGACCGATCCCGTCCCGGAATAGCCCTTATTTCCGTAGCCGTCCGAACCAAGGAATCATTCTCCACGACTGCAAAGCCACCTGTCGCTAGCAAGAAATAAAAGCATATAAGAAGGAGCATTGCAGCCGAGACAAAGAAACTACAAATGGAGTTCCACTTACAACCAGAAGTGAAAAGGCGGAAGGAAACAGAGTCATCCTTGATAAAAAACCATTCTTTCTTAAACATACCGACCTTCGAATACAAGTCTAGGACCGGTTTAAAGGGAACGGCCGCTTCCAAGCTAATGTATGGAGACCCCTTCTTATAATCTCTTAAGTTATATAAATATCGAATATCCCGGTTGGAAGGAGGGCGCCCGTACTTTCTCTGGAAGATAACGAATAAGCATACCAAGATAGCGTAGGAGTTGGGCTGGAGCTGGAAAGGGGCCACCTTCAGATAGGTGATGAAGCTGATTATCCAGGCATTGATAGAAGGAATGGCCCCACACATACAGTGGTATCTGCTGTAAGCGAAATATCCTCCAGGAGGGTCATATGGCATAACTCCTTCTCCTGGCAACAGCATGCGCGCCCTGTCAATCCCGAAGGAACGAGAGATGACATCAAGCTGCTCCTCTCTGAGGGAGCTAGGAAAACAGTCGGGCGGAGAGTTCAGAAGCTCCTGAGGACCGTACCCGTCTACTAGTGACCTCGGGGCGGGTCCAGGACGTCCCAGTCTTGGCTGAGCTGGGGGCACTGAGGAGGACTCCCCTTCGCCCTTGGACTTCCTTTTATCTGATCGAGTTTCCACTCTTTGAGACATTTATCTGCATACACAAAAGCGAGAGACATATTGTTAGAACAAGAAGTATATAGACATAAGCAAGCGAGTGTATAAAGCGAGCAAGCATGTATAAATCGGGGATCTCACTCATGATTCAAGTACAAAAGTTCATTTGGCATATCTCATTCGGCATTCCCCAATACAAGGGTTCATTCGGCATTATCAGTATAAGGTTCATTCGGTATTCGGGGTCCCAATAATTCGTCCGGTAGTTCAAAAAAAAAAAAACTCGTTCGGTGCTTAGAACCCCTCGGTTCCATTCGGTAAAACGAAGTAAAATGAAGAAGCCATTCGGCAGTTACCTAATTCGGCAGCAGGAGTTGGTTTGGCACAGTGGTTGATTCGGTAGGAATTCCTTATCCGGTTATCTCGTTCGGTAGGGAATAACGGAAGCCCTAGGCCACTACTTATAGGCGAGCACAGATACGTCCTGACCAACAGGTTCGACACTTAGGGCCGAGTGAAAGTGCCTAAGCTGAATAATCTAAACAAAGCGCGACATATGCGGGCATATGCCCCACTTTAGGGGGCAAATGTTGGGTGAAGTCTCACCCAGGAGATCTCGAGACCAAGAAGCATCAGTTCCATCTGGGTTTGCCCACTCCATTCGTTCCATTCCATCCGGTACCTAAGCTCATCCGGTACACAGGCCACTACCGAACCATGCTCATTCGCTACCGAACCAACCACATCCCTTCGCTACCGGACCAACCTCTCTTCCATGCTCGCCGAACCACCTATCCGCCGAACCAAAGTAACACCGGTCCAAAACCATCTCCCTGCCGAACCAACCTCCACCGGCCCATCTCCATTCCCATGCATTGCCAACCTACATCACCGGCCCATCTCCATTCCCATGCATTGCCAACCTACATCACCGGACCAACCTCCATCACCGAACCAACATCTACCGGTCCAACACCTCTCCCTGCAGGGCCGAACCAAGCTCCACCCACTCACCACTAGACCATGCCCCACCGAGCCAAGCTCCACCGAACCAACCTACCTCCATCCACTGCCGGACCAGAAACGAGGGAGGACACGACCGGACCAATTCTGTCAGGCCAGATTGCTTCAGCCCAGGCCCACCAGCAGCTATATACGTCCAAGACCCCTGCCTCCAGCCTCACTCTATAAATAGAGGGGCAGAGGTACAACAATGGCAGACAAGTTTGAGAGCTCAAGCGCGGAAGGAACTTTCAAACAACTTTCATATACCTGCATACAAAGCTTTGTACTTGTAATCTGAAAGAAAAAGGAGAATAACATATAAAGTGGACGTAGGCACGTTCTGGCCGAACCACTATAAATCTGTGTGTCTTTTACAGTTTAGTCCTTGCTTTTCATATATTTGCGTAAATCACCCAAATCACTAGAAACAACATAAAATCAACTAATCCATACGACTTGTAGGTGTTTGCCCATTTTTTGTGCAAACATAAACTGTGGACTTAACTTCTTGAGCAGTGACAATGAAGGATGACCCAACTGAAAATGAGTTTTAAGAGCAGAATTTACACTTGAACAATCTATATGGTTAGGTATCTTATCAGTCAGGATATATAAGCCACCAGACTCTTCACCTTTACCAATAATCTTCATCGTTGTAAGGTCCTGAAACACACAATGATTAGGGAAGAAGGATATGCAACAATTGTGATCACGAGTGATTTGACTTACTGAAATCAAGCTGAAAGATAAATTTGGCAAATACAATACTGTTTTTAATGGAATTTGAGCATGTGAGTCCACATTTCCAGTTCCATACACTCGTGTTTGTGATCCATCAGCTAGAGTTACCACACGATTTGATTTATTTAAATAAGGTTCTGAGATCAGATGAAGATTACCTGTCATATGATCTGTAGCTCTAGAATCTGTGACCCACTTTGATGATTGTTTCTCTGAATTGGCAATAGTAGTTACTGATGATGATGGATTCTGATCAGATACATTTTTCTTTAGTGATTCTTGATACTATGCATATTTATCATACTCCTCAACTGTCATCAACATTGTCTTAGTAGAATTCTACGAATTACTAGATATTGAATTCTTGTATTGCAATTTTCTACACTCAAATTTTGTATGGCCAGGTTTCTTGCAGTATGCACAAAATTTATTCTAACTATGCACACTTTATCTCTGGTTATTTCCTGATGGTTTAACATTTTGACTTTGTGTATTTGATTTCTGGTTGTTCTAAAAAGAATTAATCCTACTAATAACAATTAAAGCACTTTCTGGCATTATCTCTCAACCACAATAGATGCTTATCTTCTTTGAATCCAGATCTAGTGGATCTTCAGTAAGATGTCGATCTTTATCTATACTTCGAAGATAAAGATAAACAGTTTTACTCCAATTCAGATAATTCAAATTATTCAGTTTATAATCAGTGATCTTTGGCATCAACTGCATCGCATCCATTGTAACATTATTTTCGCTCATCATGATCTAAGATAATCGAACAATGGATCAGAAAGAATATTTTGAGATTGAATTAAAGTCTGAGATCTTGAGGCTCTGATACCATGTTAGAGAACCTCATATTATCACAAAACCAATTAGTGATGTGAAAGGAGGTCTCTTAGTATTTATGCATGATTTATATTGTAAATTGTCCGATGTGGGACTATTCTCAACAAACCCAAAAATTAAATTAAATTAAAAAGTTAAATTCGTCTTTAAACCAGGATCGTTACATGTATAGTATATATATCCATTCAAATTAAAAGTTATAAACCCATATATTATTAAAGTATATATTTCTTAAGAAAAGTTCCAACCAAATATCTAACATTTTATAAAATATTCCGAACATATAAAATATTCCTTTGTAAACTGTTGCAATTTTATATATGATACTTCTGACATAACTTTATATATAACTTAATAAATGTAACGACCCGCTATTTTGGACCATTCAAATCGACACTAAAACCGTACATGTCCGACTTGAATAATTCAAAATACCGAATTGTTAATTTAATTTGGCAAAACTTAAAATATACAGTAAATAAATCAATCACAGATCACAGACACAGAGTAATAAAATGCAGCGGAATAGATAAAGAATAGTAGTTCATGAAGCTACTATATACATTAGAGTTTAAAATAAAATACATCAGAATCTCTTGAATACAGAAAAATCTTCAGTACGAGCCGATGACTTCTCTGAACCAGTCAACTAGAAAACTGAAAGCTGAAACGATAGTTGGATCTCCAAATGAAGCTCCAATCTCCAAAGGCGAGTCTCTAATGCTGTATTACTCGGTCTGACCCGAGCGTAAAGCAAAACACAAAACACTCGAGTCAGAATTAACATTCTTATATCAATAAATTCAACTCAAGTGAAATATCAACTGAAATACAATATAACTGAAAGGATGTTTGGGGTAACCATCCTCTAAGGGTCTATAGAATTATCTACAATGTAGAAATATATACTACTACACCGTGGTCATTCACTTAATTTATACTTCAACCCAAATATCAAGTCACTTCAAATAATAGTATTTATATATATTCAATGATGTATACAGCAAAGTACTTTCAATTTCCCAACTTAACAAACCGATCACATCAACCCGACCTTCCCATTCCAATTAAATTCAATCTCATTTTATCAATTTAAATTTTCCTAAAATCCACTTAAATTTATAATTCTCAGATTTGGATATCCCAATTTCCCCTTTTAGTTCAATTTGATTCATGCTTTAAGTATTCAACATTTCAACTAAATTTTTCCCAATCTAGTTTTCTAAATAAACTTTCCAATTTAGTTCAAACTCAAATCTCACCTAATTCAATTCGTTATCTAGATAACAAATTCAACTATCTTGGTTCAAAATACATATCCAATTTAGTTCAAACTCAAATCTCACCTAATTCAATTCGTTATCTACATAAAAAATTCAACTATCTTGGTTCAAAATACATATCCAAATCTCTAGACCATTTAATTTCAATATAGTTCATAGCTTAAATATAACAATTTAAATTTAACAGTTTCATATAGAATCTCGATTCTTTTACATCATTACTATCTTGTCTTGAACACCCCTTATTTGATTCAATATCATTTTGGAGACCTTACGCTACATTATACTCAAAATTTCTAATATTTTATTTAACGTGAAATATCCCATTCGATAAATTTCAAGTTGATTTAAATAAACAAATCCTTATCTAAAATGCCATTTAAAATAATCCACCTTTATCTCCCAATCTTAATTGTTCAATATTATTGCAAAATTTATCCGAAATAAACTTACGTAAATATTTATCCTAATTTATGCATTAAATCAAATCTTGATTAGACTAGATATAATTAACTCCATATTTATCATTTCCCGTTATATATGTACTTAAAATTTACATTTAATAAGACCATATCTTTCTTATCATATGGTCAAGTGTTACGGATATTATCATTTTAATCCGTACACTAAATGTATACGGGTGGATAGCGTTTCGACCCGTAATCCCAATTAAAATAAATGGAAACCGCTTGGGTCTATCATTTCAAACCATTTCAATTCAAACAAGCATAACAAAGGGAACTTGCAGTGTGATGACAAGAATGGTAAACAAGCAATAACAACAATCAATAACAATTCAATAGATAAATCAAATAACCCCGAAATAATCGTATTAATTCGCATTGTTATTGGTATAATTATTTCTAGATTCTACCCTATCATTTCATGTAGATTAAAGATTATCACATTACAGTTTCCACTTGTCGTTCCTTTTAAATTTCAGTTTAAAACTACAACAATTAATCCAAACTACGTTCAAAGATTTAAAGTATAATTTATCAATTTCTACAACAATTAATGGGACAAATTTAACTAATCAAATTTACATATGGCGGGGTCAGATTTTTAATGAATCAAGGTCCGTCATATATAATCCGTTTTAATTTGTAAACTATACTACCCAAATTAAACTAGCAAACTAGTTATTACTTAACAGTAATAACTAACATCAAATTTAACAGCAATAAATCAAACAATCAATTATCAACCAATCTGTATTATTATCACATAAATAATTACCCGAAAATGGTGTCAGGTGTCATAGGTGAACAGATACAGATAATAGCAGTCATAACAGTAAAACAACTAACAGCAGCATATTTCAATTGTCGTTTCATTTGAAATCAAATTTAATAAATAAAAGAACGTTAATCGTGAGTGATTACTCACCTTCCGAGGCTAGAGAATACAGAAGGTGACACGGATACGCATACTGAAATTTGAATGACGAATCGAAGCGAAGAAAAATCAGCACGAATTTAACGGTCAAAGCTGATAACAGAGATCGATAACGAATCAGAACCAGATTGATGAAGATAGATGGATGGTACAATAAACTTAAGTGTATAACTATATATAACTATTTACATAAAATCATATTTCAACACGTATTAAATCGGATATACGTATTTCAACATTATTGTTTAAATTTAACTCATATGTTAAAGTCGAAAATATATGTTGAAATACTTTACACATTTTAAAATATACGCATCATATATATAACAAATCGACTTATCTCTACATGAAAATGCATAAATTAAATATGCAGACCTACGTAAATACTCATGATCAAAATCACATATGCCAACAATTTCCCACACTCATAAATATAACTCGCTCTTTATAAAATAAAACATACTGACACCCAACCAAATACTCTTTAGAAATATTAGTTACAAAATATGTCCATACTATTATACTATAAAATTTATGTACTTCGTTGACAGTCTAAATCTTATAACTTTATATTTAAGCAAACCCAATATACGAATACTATATGCATTAAACATTAAACAGTATCTACATAGTACTACAAACGGACTATAAAGCCAATCATCCTTAAATATCACATATATGAAAAATGCAGACCGCTAATACTTATGTTCACCTAAAATTTTGCAGACTTTAACTTCTACAAAGTGCATAATAACTACTTTATAAAATTCCTAGGAAAAAGAGGTCCAATTGTTTCAGGGAAAAGAAAATAAGTTTGGTATACAATATTTTTTTTGTAAAATAATATTTAAAACAAATGAAATACAACATAAAACCCTACTTATATACGCATGACTCATGCGAGTTAAATGTTAACAAAATAAAAAAACCAATACTTAAATCAAATGAATATTACCTATATAATCAAACAGTATTTTATACGAAAATATACAACAGCTCATTTTATAAAACTTACACAATCTATATAAATCAATAACCTGTCATTGCTTTTGAAAAGCATAGCCTAGCCTAGTATAAAATAATGAAATGTAACAGTTTCTACAACATGATATACTGTAAATTATAACAACGTTATAGACTTTTAAAATTTTTATATCTTTAGATATGAACTTGAACCGCAAGATACTCATATAACCAAAATCATTATGCAGGTCCAATATGAAATTTTCCAAACGCATTATATATATATATAACTAAAACAATCATACTCATTAATTCACAAAAAAAATCTGCATGTGAATAAAACTATCATAAGCTATAAAATTGTAACATATTTATAAAAGAACAGTTTGTATATATATCAACAAATCAACAACAACAAATATAGATAAGGTATCGATATATATACCTAAATAGCAAGCGCGACAGGGGTGGAGGTGTGCGAATGCAGTGACTAGAAGGAACAGGCAAGGGGATTTGTGTGTTCGCTGTTAGGAGGAGGAGCTGTGGTTGTTGTCGCGGCCGCGGGTCGAAGGTCGAGCTGCGGTGATGGTCGGTGGAAGATGGCGGTGGCTTCGGTTGACGTAAGGCCGAGGAGGGAACGACAATAGAGGGCAAAGCTGGTGGCAGGCGGTTGAAGGACAGCAGCAATGAAGCACGGCCGGAGGAGGGAAGCGATGCAGGGGCTCAGGGGAGGAGCAGGTCGGAACAACGAAGCCGTGGGTGTGTCTGGACGCGGGTGGCGATCGGGAGGGCGGAGCCGGAGGTGGATGGCTCGGCCGTCATCAATTGGAAAAAGGCGGAGAAGGAGGAAGGCAAACATCACCTACCAGCATGCGAAATCATGTCACGGCAATAGGTTTCATGCGAAAAAAAAATGAAAGAATAATGAGAGAGGAGAGGAGAGGATATGGAGAGAGGAACGTAAGTCTTCAAAATTGAAAAACGAAAGCCAGTAGAGAAGGGAGGCTAGTATAAAAGGGGGAGGAAGGGGGCAGCTCACAAAGAAAATGAATGCACGTAATAAATAAATGAACAAAACGTACACTTGAAGATGCGAAAAATTCAAAAGCAAAGGAAATGAAACGCTGCCCATTGATTCATCAAGACGTTATTAGGCAATAAATTGAAACGATGGAACGGTAATCAAAAATGAAACGAATGGACCAGAGGAAAAATATAAATGAATAATAAATGAAAGTGGCTAGTAATGTATAAAATTTCTACGTTTCAAACCTTTGAAATGGCGTGTACACTGATTGAGAAGTTATTTAAGCAATTTATTTTATTGTTTGGGATTCACGTTGAGGTTTGGAGAGCAAAGCAAAGGTAACGGTCAATATTTTTAAGGTACCGTTACCCGAATATTTTATTGGTTCCGTCACGTACCGGTCCTCAAAATACAGAAATAAATATACTATTGAGATTACCACGACGAGACGATCACAACGGTACACAGATATTAGTGGTACGACCATCCGATCAAAAGTCGATAATCGGTACCGAAAATGCTGCTATTTTGCAGAAATAAGGTAAACGGAGCAGTAGACGTCCGAATTTGGAAAAACGAAGGATGGCGTCTTACTCAGGAGAGGATTTAGAAATCTTCCATAGAAAAATATTCAGGTTTGAAAATAAATTTTTTATCAGCAATTACTAGCTAGCTTGAATTTAATAGAATTTCACACTGAAATAAACTTCGATAAAATAAATTGAAATTTTACCATCTGCTATGTTTAATTGAGCGTAACCCAAATATTAACTTTTTATTTGCAATTTAATTTATTTAAAATTTCACCAAACTTCAATTAAATGCGTTAAATAAAACCATTTAAAACTAATAAAATTTTATGGGTCGTTACACTCTCCCCCACTCAAAACTTTTCGTCCCCGAAAAGGAAAGAGGTAGGAGAATAAAACAATCAGAAAGAATATACCTCGAAAGATAAGACAAACGGTTAATTTTAAAACTACTCAAATTTATTTGAGATCTTTATTTGGAACTTCATTTGAAAGTCAAATTTTCTATAATACTATACTACTTTTCAAACTCCTTTGAAAACAATTACCTGCACTATTACTTATATTTACAAAGTCTATTGAAAATATTAAATCCAAAGTTTATGAGATTTTAATTTAACTCAAGATACCTTTCAAATATTATCAATAAATTAATAATCATTCTTTTTAAAGAGTTTCATTTAATTTATAACTTCAAAAATATTTACACTATTTAAAAATCTTCTATTAAACCAAGTAGTATATAATCAAACAATATTTTTTTTTAAAGGATATATTCAAAAGGAAAGAAAAGGTAGATTCAGGAAACAGAATATAGGTGAATAAATAAGCTGAATAGATAAGGTAGATTCAAAAGAAAGAATCGGGCACGAATAGTTAATTCAAACCATAAGATTTTTAAATTTCAAATATTAATTCAAAATTTCTTTGTTGGGAAAATACTTTTATAATACATACCTTTATAATAATACTTTTATATCTAAATAAACTTTCTTTTTGAAAATATTCTATACTCGATGTTTTAACAAGTTTATCCTCGTTCTTGCAGACTCTGGCCATGCGTTGATCAGGCGCAAAGCTAGAATTCTTCAAGTACTAAGTAGACTTGTTTCAACACCCAGTGAAAATACTTGGAAAAACCTTTTAAAACAACAGATATGGAAAGTACGATCCAAACAAAACAATCAAACCAAAAACCTTTGTCCGATCATGGTTCGCAGATACACAATGGTTACGCCTGGTTCCCCCAGGAAACAATCCATATCCGTAAGCTTTCACAGCCCTGCGAGTTACGCCATGATGACTAGTAGGGTGCAGGATACACAATGGTTACGCCTGGTTCCCCCAGGAAACAATCCGTACCCCTAGGCAAGACTCAGCCTGGCACTTGCGCTACTATTCGCGACCTACACAGATTGCAGGATACACAATGGTTACGCCTGGTTCCCCCAGGAAACAATCCGTACCCCTAGGCAAGACTCAGCCAGGCAATTTCGCTGTGCATTCACGAGAGAAAAAGAAACCGCGGGTTACGCCACGGTGGGAACACTCGAGTATTACATCCGGAAAACCAAAATCAGAGAGAATAATATCGATAGAATGAATCCACGCTGTGGCCACAAAGCGGATATCAAGCAGAAGGCACTTTCCATATCTTTACTTGGAAAATATATATCATATAGTACCTTTTCAAATCCCTTTCAAATATCATACTTATATAAAGTCCATTATATATAGGATTCCTTTTCCAAATCGAATACTTTCCAAATCAATAGTATATCAAAACATACTTATATGGACTTTGATTAAAATTCTCTTCCCAAATTGAGTACCTTTCAAATCAATAGATTTCAATCCACTTCATATTTATAAGTTCGATCAATCCCAAATCAGGTGCTTAATAATATAAGGTTCTCAATTTCAAATCATTTCAATATCGATTCTGTTTCAAAATCATATATGATTTCACCTAATTTTCTCCCAGATTAAATATCAAATTTCAAAGTTCCCAAAATAATAGGTTTAGAAAATTATCCCCGTATCCAAATTAATATAACTCAAGTCAAACAAATTCATTTTCCAAATCACCATATAAGTACTGGTTTTTTTAATTTCAATTTAATTCCAAAAGCATGCATTTTCTCAAACCAATTTTGCCCAAAAATGGTTTCCAAATTTATAATTATCCCTTTAAAACCTTTTAAACTATCTATTTCAATGTGAAATATCCAATTTACCTTTCTAAAATATCAAATTATACTTCGAAATTTGAAATCAAAAACGGTTTTACAAAATCACTTGCATAGCAAAGCTATTAAAGTGGCCTCTCCCCCACTCTGAAACTCGAAAATCAATGTCGATGATGCGTGCACTCATCACCGAAATTATTTTCCAACGACATAAGTGAGTTCTGGACTTCTATTTTCTTGAAAACTTCTTTGAAATTTCTTCAAAATTATTGGAATTCATTTGAACTCATTTGAAACATTTCTTATTCGGAAAGATACTTTTAAATCGTATTATTTACATATATTTTCCAAAATCTTAAAACCAATTTCAAAATACCAGAATTCAATTCTCGAATTTCAAATTTGACCTTTTGGTTATAAATCATTTTTATCAAATTCCTTAAAATTTTCAAAATTTCAAATCCTTTCAAAACCCTCATATATAGAATAACATATCTTATTTGCTTTATACATATAGGTATATAATCCTTATTGAAAACAATTTCTTTTTATATATAGGATGTAATTTTGATATATAAAGCTATTTCAAAATAAAACATACCCGATTTTCAAAGGATAATTTAAGAATGGATTTCAAACAAAGATGGAGATTTAAATTAGAGGAACTCTAATTCCTAGAATCCTGATACGAAGATAGACTCAACAAAGTTGAGAAAAATCAAAATACAAAATAGAAGATGGATATCCTTCTATAAATCACGGGCGACCTTACCCGGGTCAACCGTGACTTCAGGAATATGATTGATGCGGAATTCCCAAGGCAAATCAACATTCGATCGCTAGAGATAGGATTCGGCATATCAAGAAATAGTAGCATCGCAAACCGAGGATACAAAATCTTCGGTGAATCGATGCCAATTGTAAAGGAGTTTTCACCCTCTTTACAAAACATCCAGTGGAGTTATGGGATACTCCAGAATCAAACTAATATAAATAGGAAGAGACAAGCATGAATTCCAGAACCGAGGGACATTCC
Source organism: Allium cepa (assembly GCA_030765085.1). Taxonomy (NCBI): domain Eukaryota; kingdom Viridiplantae; phylum Streptophyta; class Magnoliopsida; order Asparagales; family Amaryllidaceae; genus Allium; species Allium cepa. The sequence goes on from CM060930.1 coordinate 129,500,327, forward strand.
AAAATTCAAAGGAAACCGAGTCAAAGGAAGAGATTCAACTCGCGCGAAAGTGATTCTGTTAATAAATTTACCATATATGTTAAGTTTTGCCTAGAGCCAAAGCTCTGATACCAATTGTAACGACCCGCTATTTTGGACCATTCAAATCGACACTAAAACCGTACATGTCCGACTTGAATAATTCAAAATACCGAATTGTTAATTTAATTTGGCAAAACTTAAAATATACAGTAAATAAATCAATCACAGATCACAGACACAGAGTAATAAAATGCAGCGGAATAGATAAAGAATAGTAGTTCATGAAGCTACTATATACATTAGAGTTTAAAATAAAATACATCAGAATCTCTTGAATACAGAAAAATCTTCAGTACGAGCCGATGACTTCTCTGAACCAGTCAACTAGAAAACTGAAAGCTGAAACGATAGTTGGATCTCCAAATGAAGCTCCAATCTCCAAAGGCGAGTCTCTAATGCTGTATTACTCGGTCTGACCCGAGCGTAAAGCAAAACACAAAACACTCGAGTCAGAATTAACATTCTTATATCAATAAATTCAACTCAAGTGAAATATCAACTGAAATACAATATAACTGAAAGGATGTTTGGGGTAACCATCCTCTAAGGGTCTATAGAATTATCTACAATGTAGAAATATATACTACTACACCGTGGTCATTCACTTAATTTATACTTCAACCCAAATATCAAGTCACTTCAAATAATAGTATTTATATATATTCAATGATGTATACAGCAAAGTACTTTCAATTTCCCAACTTAACAAACCGATCACATCAACCCGACCTTCCCATTCCAATTAAATTCAATCTCATTTTATCAATTTAAATTTTCCTAAAATCCACTTAAATTTATAATTCTCAGATTTGGATATCCCAATTTCCCCTTTTAGTTCAATTTGATTCATGCTTTAAGTATTCAACATTTCAACTAAATTTTTCCCAATCTAGTTTTCTAAATAAACTTTCCAATTTAGTTCAAACTCAAATCTCACCTAATTCAATTCGTTATCTAGATAACAAATTCAACTATCTTGGTTCAAAATACATATCCAATTTAGTTCAAACTCAAATCTCACCTAATTCAATTCGTTATCTACATAAAAAATTCAACTATCTTGGTTCAAAATACATATCCAAATCTCTAAACCATTTAATTTCAATATAGTTCATAGCTTAAATATAACAATTTAAATTTAACAGTTTCATATAGAATCTCGATTCTTTTACATCATTACTATCTTGTCTTGAACACCCCTTATTTGATTCAATATCATTTTGGAGACCTTACGCTACATTATACTCAAAATTTCTAATATTTTATTTAACGTGAAATATCCCATTCGATAAATTTCAAGTTGATTTAAATAAACAAATCCTTATCTAAAATGCCATTTAAAATAATCCACCTTTATCTCCCAATCTTAATTGTTCAATATTATTGCAAAATTTATCCGAAATAAACTTGCGTAAATATTTATCCTAATTTATGCATTAAATCAAATCTTGATTAGACTAGATATAATTAACTCCATATTTATCATTTCCCGTTATATATGTATTTAAAATTTACATTTAATAAGACCATATCTTTCTTATCATATGGTCAAGTGTTACGGATATTATCATTTTAATCCGTACACTAAATGTATACGGGTGGATAGCGTTTCGACCCGTAATCCCAATTAAAATAAATGGAAACCGCTTGGGTCTATCATTTCAAACCATTTCAATTCAAACAAGCATAACAAAGGGAACTTGCAGTGTGATGACAAGAATGGTAAACAAGCAATAACAACAATCAATAACAATTCAATAGATAAATCAAATAACCCCGAAATAATCGTATTAATTCGCATTGTTATTGGTATAATTATTTCTAGATTCTACCCTATCATTTCATGTAGATTAAAGATTATCACATTACAGTTTCCACTTGTCGTTCCTTTTAAATTTCAGTTTAAAACTACAACAATTAATCCAAACTACGTTCAAAGATTTAAAGTATAATTTATCAATTTCTACAACAATTAATGGGACAAATTTAACTAATCAAATTTACATATGGCGGGGTCAGATTTTTAATGAATCAAGGTCCGTCATATATAATCCCGTTTTAATTTGTAAACTATACTACCCAAATTAAACTAGCAAACTAGTTATTACTTAACAGTAATAAATAACATCAAATTTAACAGCAATAAATCAAACAATCAATTATCAACCAATCTGTATTATTATCACATAAATAATTACCCGAAAATGGTGTCAGGTGTCATAGGTGAACAGATACAGATAATAGCAGTCATAACAGTAAAACAACTAACAGCAGCATATTTCAATTGTCGTTTCAATTGAAATCAAATTTAATAAATAAAAGAACGTTAATCGTGAGTGATTACTCACCTTCCGAGGCTAGAGAATACAGAAGGTGACACGGATACGCATACTGAAATTTGAATGACGAACCGAAGCGAAGAAAAATCAGCACGAATTTAACGGTCAAAGCTGATAACAGAGATCGATAACGAATCAGAACCGGATTGATGAAGATAGATGGATGGTACAATAAACTTAAGTGTATAACTATATATAACTATTTACATAAAATCATATTTCAACACGTATTAAATCGGATATACGTATTTCAACATTATTGTTTAAATTTAACTCATATGTTAAAGTCGAAAATATATGTTGAAATACTTTACACATTTTAAAATATACGCATCATATATATAACAAATCGACTTATCTCTACATGAAAATGCATAAATTAAATATGCAGACCTACATAAATACTCATGATCAAAATCACATATGCCAACAATTTCCCACACTCATAAATATAACTCGCTCTTTATAAAATAAAACATACTGACACCCAACCAAATACTCTTTAGAAATATTAGTTACAAAATATGTCCATACTATTATACTATAAAATTTATGTACTTCGTTGACAGTCTAAATCTTATAACTTTATATTTAAGCAAACCCAATATACGAATACTATATGCATTAAACATTAAACAGTATCTACATAGTACTACAAACGGACTATAAAGCCAATCATCCTTAAATATCACATATATGAAAAATGCAGACCGCTAATACTTATGTTCACCTAAAATTTTGCAGACTTTAACTTCTACAAAGTGCATAATAACTACTTTATAAAATTCCTAGGAAAAAGAGGTCCAATTGTTTCAGGGAAAAGAAAATAAGTTTGGTATACAATATTTTTTTTGTAAAACAATATTTAAAACAAATGAAATACAACATAAAACCCTACTTATATACGCATGACTCATGCGAGTTAAATGTTAACAAAATAAAAAAACCAATACTTAAATCAAATGAATATTACCTATATAATCAAACAGTATTTTATACGAAAATATACAACAGCTCATTTTATAAAACTTACACAATCTATATAAATCAATAACCTGTCATTGCTTTTGAAAAGCATAGCCTAGCCTAGTATAAAATAATGAAATGTAACAGTTTCTACAACATGATATACTGTAAATTATAACAACGTTATAGACTTTTAAAATTTTTATATCTTTAGATATGAACTTGAACCGCAAGATACTCATATAACCAAAATCATTATGCAGGTCCAATATGAAATTTTCCAAACGCATTATATATATATATAACTAAAACAATCATACTCATTAATTCACAAAAAAAATCTGCATGTGAATAAAACTATCATAAGCTATAAAATTGTAACATATTTATAAAAGAACAGTTTGTATATATATATCAACAAATCAACAACAACAAATATATATAAGGTATCGATATATATACCTAAATAGCAAGCGCGACAGGGGTGGAGGTGTGCGAATGCAGTGACTAGAAGGAACAGGCAAGGGGATTTGTGTGTTCGTTGTTAGGAGGAGGAGCTGTGGTTGTTGTCGCGGCCGCGGGTCGAAGGTCGAGCTGCGGTGATGGTCGGTGGAAGATGGCGGTGGCTTCGGTTGACGTAAGGCCGAGGAGGGAACGACAATAGAGGGCAAGGCTGGTGGCAGGCGGTTGAAGGACAGCAGCAATGAAGCACGGCCGGAGGAGGGAAGCGATGCAGGGGCTCAGGGGAGGAGCAGGTCGGAACAACGGAGCCGTGGGTGTGTCTGGACGCGGGTGGCGATCGGGAGGGCGGAGCCGGAGGTGGATGGCTCGGCCGTCATCAATTGGAAAAAGGCGGAGAAGGAGGAAGGCAAACATCACCTACCAGCATGCGAAATCATGTCACGGCAATAGGTTTCATGCGAAAAAAAAAATGAAAGAATAATGAGAGAGGAGAGGAGAGGATATGGAGAGAGGAACGTAAGTCTTCAAAATTGAAAAACGAAAGCCAGTAGAGAAGGGAGGCTAGTATAAAAGGGGGAGGAAGGGGGCAGCTCACAAAGAAAATGAATGCACGTAATAAATAAATGAACAAAACGTACACTTGAAGATGCGAAAAATTCAAAAGCAAAGGAAATGAAACGCTGCCCATTGATTCATCAAGACGTTATTAGGCAATAAACTGAAACGATGGAACGGTAATCAAAAATGAAACGAATGGACCAGAGGAAAAATATAAATGAATAATAAATGAAAGTGGCTAGTAACGTATAAAATTTCTACGTTTCAAACCTTTGAAATGGCGTGTACACTGATTGAGAAGTTATTTAAGCAATTTATTTTATTGTTTGGGATTCACGTTGAGGTTTGGAGAGCAAAGCAAAGGTAACGGTCAATATTTTTAAGGTACCGTTACCCGAATATTTTATTGGTTCCGTCACGTACCGGTCCTCAAAATACAGAAATAAATATACTATTGAGATTATCACGACGAGACGATCACAACGGTACACAGATATTAGTGGTACGACCATCCGATCAAAAGTCGATAATCGGTACCGAAAATGCTGCTATTTTGCAGAAATAAGGTAAACGGAGCAGTAGACGTCCGAATTTGGAAAAACGAAGGATGGCGTCTTACTCAGGAGAGGATTTAGAAATTTTCCATAGAAAAATATTCAGGTTTGAAAATAAATTTTTTATCAGCAATTACTAGCTAGCTTGAATTTAATAGAATTTCACACTGAAATAAACTTCGATAAAATAAATTGAAATTTTACCATCTGCTATGTTTAATTGAGCGTAACCCAAATATTAACTTTTTATTTGCAATTTAATTTATTTAAAATTTCACCAAACTTCAATTAAATGCGTTAAATAAAACCATTTAAAACTAATAAAATTTTATGGGTCGTTACAATAAACATATGTTTACTACTAACATATTAGATATAAATATATACTCACATCTACCTATGCCAAACTACAAAACATATTCATTTTTGAACAGATAGATATAAAAGTATATATCTTACACATCTATAAAATAGATTATTTATATATAAACTAATACAACATACATAGTAAAACCAATAGATATACTATATATATAACCTTTGTAAATTCATATATAGACAACAGATTATAAAACTTGCAAAACTGATGTATGGGCTTTAAAACTATACATGCACGCGACTAGATAAACCTTATTATATAAATTTTATAATATCTATATATTATACAAAAATTGAGATAGGTAACTTTGAAACGCTTATCTAAAATACACACCTGCATGCTTCAAAATGTAAAACCCATATATATGAGAAGACGGAGCAGTACACATGGGGAATGAGGGGCGTTTGTGGTGGGTAGGTGATGGTCGCGCGGTAGGTGGGGCTTGGGAGAAGCAACATTCGGGAAGGTGGAGGCTATGTGGAGATGGCAGTTGTAAGGGGAACATGGGCGATCAGTGGGGTTGAAGCGGTTCTCAGTGTGATGGCGGGTCAGGCGAAGGCGGGTGGTGGGACGTGCATGAGTGGGAGATGGGGACGTGCATGAGCCGGGTTCAAGGAAGTTCGGTGGATAAAGGAGAGGCCGAAGGGGAGGACTAGGATTTGATTGGCTACAGGAAAAATATCACTTTTCTTTAAGAATAAACAAAGGAAATGGGCGAAAGTAAGTTACAGGGGAAGAAGACTAGCTACAGGGAAAATGTAAAAGCTAAATATCATATAATATATATATGAGCAAGTTTGCAAAATATTATATATTAATTATGAAAGAGGAAAAGCAAACAAATATGGAAGCAGTGAGTTGAACCAGAGAATATAAACCAAAGCTGGGAAAAGCAAAGTCATGAATCAAATAGCCGGACAAGCTGAAATTATTAATAGCCGATGGCTCTTCGATTTCACGTGGGTATTGAAAAGACACACTGAAACCAAAAAGGCTCAAATACGGAACTGATACGGTTAACCATTTTGTTGATTTTACCGCGTACCGTACCACGAAATATAGAAATGAATATATTGTGGAAATCAGCATGTAACGACCCGTAAATTTTCAATAATTAAATTTGTTAATTTAATAAGATTTTGGAAATTTAATATTGAAGGAAATAAAAATTAGTGAATTGTTAATGAAAATAATAACTAGAATGAATTGCAACAGTATAAATGTAAGTTAATTATTAATAACTTGAATAAAATTCCAATAAATGAAACAACGTAAATGTCATACTTGGTTATAAATGTAAGAAAACAAATGTAAATATTTAATTAGCTAATGAAATAGTAATATAGTTAATGGTAATTGATCAAAATCAGTATTATATAGGAATTGTAACATTTATGTGTAAATAATGAATTTATATGTGTGATTTAAAGTCAATAGTAACAATTAATATACGTTACCTATTTAATTAGCCTATTATATTAAATTTGAAACCAATTGCAATAAATGTAAGTAAGTATTACGTTAATGTAAATTTAGGGAATATTTGGTAATAATGTAAATATTATAGTGGGAGTTGATAAAAGAATGAAATCAAGATGAATAAATAAATCGGGAGTATAAATTTTAATAAATGTGTGCATTGATTTAGTGGGATATAAAAGGTAACTAATAATTTAAAGGTTGATTTATTAATAAAATAATGTGTAATAGATGGAAATGGAATAAGTGTGGTGTAATGAGAGTTGTTGTAATAATTGTTTGTAAAGAATTAACTTACAAATGTTATAAAATGTATAATGGTAACAATTGGTGTTGTTACCAATTTAACTAATCAATTTCAAATAATTGTCAACAAAATGTTACATTAATGTGGAATAAGACAATAAATGTACGTAATAAAAGGTATAGAAATGTAAACATTATTTACAAGGCAATGATTTATGAAATAAAAAGGTTGAAACCAAATTTAATCGATTTATTGAAATTATAATTATAATTAATTGGAATTAAATGTAATAAAATAAATAGAAATGTAAATGTATTCAAAAGGTAATAATTGTGTTAATAAAAGAATAAAGCTGAAATAATTAATTGAGACTTTAAATTTTAATTAATGTGTACATTTGACAAAATTTCAATATAAGTGGAAATATAGTAGTTAATACAATTAAAGATGGAAATTGGAGCATACTAATGTAATGGAAGACAAACAACTATTAACTAGGTTAATTGAGTAATAATGGATTGAGTATAAAGGTTGAAAAATCAAATTAAACCAATTAATTGAAATTTAATTTTAATAAATTGGATTTGACTACAGAGAAATGGAACACTGTAATTAGTGTTATAACCAACATTGAATTATCATATAAACTTGTATTAAGTCATGGTAAAAGTCCAAGTGATTAAAAAGGATGAATTGATTAGTTTATAAATATTGAATAAAAAGTTGATTAATTAATTTAATATTAATATATTTAATTGATAGAAAATAATTGTTCTACTTCTCATTACATTTATTTAGTCCATTTTGAAACTTAATAAACTGAAATTAATGTAATTGAAAATTTTCAATTAATAGGAGAGATAATACTAATTGTAATAGGTGCAATTAAAAGCAGCTTATGTTTCGTGAAAATACAAGGTAAGTTTTGATTCAATGAAAATTACATTTACATCAGATAAAATGAAAGTTTCATTTGAAAATGTAGGTTTAATTTCATTAAAATAAAGAATAGAAAGATTGATTTTAAAGAAAGAAAAATATGTTTATTTAAACTGTGTTTTAGCTTATAGACTGATTACAAGAGTAGGAAAATAATCCATTTATTACTCTTGTGTATAAACAACAAATTTATAAACGTGTTTAAATAAACAATTGTTCTATTTTTTCATCCATTTTAGTTGTTTGTTTTAAAATTTAGCTTTGTAAGTAATTGCAATTAATGTAATACAAATGTTTCAATTAAAAGGAAAGAAAATGTTGATTGCAATTAATAGATTTAGTAAAAGAAACGCAAGTTTTGTGTTAAAGAAAAATGGTGTTTTAATGGAAATAAAATATCATTTTGAGAAAACAAAATTGAACGTTTTCATTTTTAAGGTAAGTATAAATATTTTATTATGCGTAGACAAAAAACTAAATGCGTACAAATTTGAATATTATTTGAGTTAATGAAGTTAATTTGGTTACGTTTCAAAAACATTGAATTTCAAAAGGTTGTGTGACGTACATAGCCCCTTCATTTCTTTTATTATTAATTGTTGCATGAACGTTTTAAAATAATTACCTTATTATTAATACATGATCTGTTTATTTCTCCTTCTGTTTAATACGTGTGCCTAGACTTTTAGGTTGTATTTAATTCTTTCTACCCCATTTTCATGTATTTAAAATTTTACTTTCGTTTGCAAACTTTTCCATTCCTACGTACATTTCCTTATGCATTATTAATGCCTAAAGCTTTCAAAATAAAATGTGACATTTATTTTTGTCCCTCCACCTTCATTTCCTAATTATAAATAACCTACATCTTATTTTTTCTTTTACATTTTGTTTCCCCTGACACCTCATATTCAAAATCTCTTATTCTTGCAAATCCAAAAGCATTCTTTTATAAAACATGATTTTTTTTTCATTTTTTGTACACTTCCTATCCTCATCTTAGTTATTCTTCAATCTTTTTCTGAAGCTTCATCTTGAGAGAAACGTAAGTATTAAAATTTGTTTATTTTTTAACGCGTACTAAATTTTATTATAATAATATTTATTATAACATGAATATCTTTTGAATATAAACTTTGATTCACGCGCGATTTCTTCTGTTGGATTCGTATTTAAATTCTGGACAACATGAAATTGATTTAGTTGAATTTGGAAATTTTTGAGTTTTGCGCTCATGTTTGGATTTTTATGGGCTAAAATCAAAAGTGAGTGTTTCAACCCACTCATAACTTCTAAAATTTCTTATGTTTGTTAAATTAATTTATGATGTGATTAGAAATTTAATTATGGCTGTTTGATATATTTTGAATCATCATCTCAGTTAATTTGAATTTATTTGAGTTAAATCGTTATCTAATTTATTATTGAATATAAATTGCCAGTTAAATACTTGTTGTCAATTATCAATTCTATATTGATATTTATTGATTGTTTGGATGATGAGTGTGATGGATGTTAATTGTTGATGTTGGTTGAATGGATGTTGTATTTTATATTGTTATAAACTGCAAGTTCGTTATGGATTTTTATTTCATTCGGGATTGCGGTCTGAAATGATATATAACCAAAAGATATTAAATTGCGGATTGAAATGATAAATATCCGTATCACTTGACCCTAGGGTATAAAATTATATACGGACACTATATTGGTTAAATTAAATGATTTTAAAATCCTTAATTTTTGAATGGAATAAAATGATTAGTTTAATTGGATATAAATTTCAAACTTATATTTTAATATAAACTAATTTAAAAGAATATATAATTTTAATTTCTAATTATTTAGATTTTTCAAATTTATTAAACTATTTAACTAATATTAACTATATAAAATTATTTTCATCTATTTTAAACCATTTTAATTTATTTAAACATAATTAATCTATTTTAAAGCTATTTAATCTATTTTAGTTATTCTTAATCTAATTTAAATCCATTTAACTATCTTTAAATCAGTTTAAAAGTATTTTTAACCTATAATTAAACTATTTATAACTATTTTAACTATTTATAATTATTTAAACTATTTCTTAATTTCCAGACTAAGTAAAGTGGAAGTGTTTAAATTCAATGCTTTATTTTAAAAGAGAATAAATTGAAAACGATGATTTTGAAGTAAGGTTTTACCCTATTTTGGAAATATGACTATGGAAGAAATTATGACTTTTTGAAACGAAATATAATTCCAAACTATGTTTTCAAAGTGATTATGATCTCAAACTGAATATGATTTGAAAGTAAACACGATTTCGAAAATATTATGGTTTTGAGAATATGATATTTTGGTATCAATTGTGAATTGACTTTTGAAATGTAAAAGAACCATCCGATGTGTAATAAGCGATTGGTTGTTAAAGAGACCAGATCGGATATTGTCATACTCTCTGCCAATACCGAAAACCACTTTAACAACTGTGTACGTGGTGGAGATTCTAGAAATGAAGTAGGATGGTTCGGTGAACTATTCCTATATAAGGTATGACGTGATCCTGACTCCCGTGAGTCAGCATAGATGTGACTAAAATCAAGAGCCATGTCGGGCCAAGTGAAGTCATTCCTCCTATCGGGCACGCTTCTTCGATATTATATTCTAATTTTGTGATTGTTTTCTAGCCACCCCTCGATTTTTGATTTGGGAGTGTGCTCCGAGGTGGGTGGTAGTAGCTGCTATGCGTTACCACCAGTCTAAATCCACAAAAGGTATAACTACCCTGGCATTTCCTCATGTGCCGTGTTCACGTGCCCTAGCGCGCCTTCCACGAGTTTGTTTTGTACCATACCTATGGGTGCTCTCTGATAGCCCTGTAACGACCCGCAAATCCATACCCCTTGAGTCAACACTATTCTACTTAAATCAACTCAAGTTGTACAGAAATACGAACCATTTGGGTTAAAGAAGAAGAGGTAGAAGAAGAGAATAGAAAACAACAGCAGAATCTAACCATCGCAGCGGAATAAAATATAATAGATAATAAATAATCTTTACTCAAAATCAAATATATTTGTTTATATGTTACATCATCAGAGTACATCAATCACAGTTCAACATCACTAATATATAGATGGATACACAACAACTCAACACAGCGGAATATATATATATATATATATAAACAAGTACGGAAGTACGTATCGTCATCCAGTTCGTCTCCTGAGCTCCACAAAAACATATCCGGTACCCCATAATACTTGGTCTGACCCGAGCATTACAGTTAAATAACACCCGAGTTAGTATGGAATACCAGCGTGAGAAAATCACACCCAATTGATTATTAAAGTTTCAAAAATCCTTTGAAAACAAAAGCATCTCGTAAGACCACGCCACAAATAAACATGTCGGGTTTTTACCTTACGATAGCTAAAACAATTTTTATAGAAATCCTCTGATATTATAATAGGGTCTATATACAAATACCTATAAAATAGCCGAAATTGTTACATTCATTAAATTCCAGCTATTAGCCACAGAGGGGGTAATACAAAAAAACTCGTACAAGGGTCGTAGGGAGAATGGATTTCCAACTAATGACTAGGCACTGGGGTACCACCTGTCACAGTACGTGGCCTAGATCACAGTACCGAGGAGTACGCCCGCTCCCCTGCAACACAAGACCGGGACTATCCCTTACTGGATAATCCCGACTGAGATCACCCCGCGGTTGGGATCAGCAATCGCCCACTAAGCCGAAAATAAAAAGGGACATCTAGGCAGGGATGACCTCACCCTGCTTGGGTTCTACCCATCTAGCCTTGCTGCATAACTCCTGATTTTCAGTCATTCCCGGTTGATGAGGCTTGAGGCTAAGCGTTACCTTTTTAGAACATATCCCTTAGAATGCCCATCATCCACCTGACGATGTTTCGCAAGCATTCATCCATACAAGTCCATCCCGGGTTCGAACGGAACCGAAGGCACTATTCCTACTACATCCATTTTGGAAATATCCTCAGGATTAGTAGCAATTAGCCCTTGCACTTCACTGCTCCATCTTCGAATCCAAACTCGTTTCCACGAAACGTACAAACCGGATCGAAGTGGGTTTCGAGAAATAAATCTCGATCCTGGTCTCTTCGAAACGATCAACGTATTTGTCCAATATTGATAGTCGGTAATTTAACTATCAATTAATATTCACAACATCCATCAACCAATAAATAATTTCCCAAATTATTTATTTATCTCAAAATATCTTTCCAAGATATATTTCTATTTTCAATCCTTTGAAAACAGTTTCCAAACTATCTTTCTTTTCCAGAATAAGCTTTCCCAAATATTTTCTATCTCCACTGAAATCACCAAGCACAGAACTAGATTTTTAAAATAATTTAAAACACTTTACTTTGAAATATACTTTAAAATATTTAAGTTAAAACTACTTCAATAATTTGTTAAAAATACATACTATATAAATGTTTGAAAATAAGGTCACTTAATAAAATATAAAACTAGATTTTTCACTTTTAAAAAAGCAAAATACTAAGTAACTTTTAAATAATTATTGCTATAAAGATTAAAAGAAAATACTTACTTTAGAATTTAAATATTTAGAAATAATAAATTTCCTAAAACTTGCTTTTTAAAACAACTTTTAAAACTTTTAACTTTTATTTAAAAAATTTACTTTAAAAACGTACTTGGTTATTCAGGGAGAATTTCCAATCTCAATCACTTAAATCAATTTTCCAAATTGATTCCCAATTTATTCCATTTGAAATAAATTTATCTACTTACTCAGTTCATTTCAAAATTCGTTAATTATGAATTTTATTATTATTGTTATTATTTTCCGTTTGATTTTAATTCTTTTAACTGAAATATACAAATTTCAGCATTCCCCAATTTCTTCTTTATTCTTCTTAAATAATTTAAATCTTAATTTTAAATAAATGTTTTGTTCTTTTAAATAATAACACTGAAGTTTAAAATTCATTAACTTTCTGTTTATTCAAAAATTTCCTTTCCATACTCAAAATTTATTCATTAGAATTTTTATGTCACTTTATTTCTTTTTCAATTCATTCTTAAATTTATTCAAATTTCCATAATTATTTTACATACAAATTCACTTCCTTTATTTTCTTTCCAAAATCCAATTTATATATTTTGATAATTCTTTATAACCAATTATATCCAATCGAACCATAACATTCAATATTCCAGTATAATTCATCATAGAATATCAAATAATCTCAACAGAGGGTATTGAATAATTTAAATAAATGTTGAGGGGTCCAGTTGGATCCCTCCAACCTGTTTTCCCTACATCCACAGACGTTAGCACAATATAAACTACCAATTCCAAAATATACCATACTACAGCACATCAATCCATTCAACCATCCAAACAATCATTTAAATTTAATCATTTAAATTTAAATTTAACTGAGTGAGATTAACTCACATTGGATTTTCATTTGCAATCCATTCCAATATTTCCTTGGTTCCTCGATTTCTTTGACCTTGAATAAATATATTATGATTTTATTAATATTTGACTAATTGAACACTTTATTATCCATTTTATAATTTTAGGTAACCAATAACTTATGTTAAACTAATAATTTAGGTTTAAACCAATAATTTATTTTTGAGACAGACCAATAAATTAGAACGTGTACATACACACACATATATATTCATACTTGTATATATATATATATACACTTTTTTTTAAAAAAACTTATATATATACATTTATATTCTAATAATATAAAAATCCTTTAACCCTAAATATATAATAAATTAAACACAACTGTTTCATATATCTTTCTAACTGTAAAATATTATTATCCTTATGCAAAAAAATAAAAACAGAACTGCTTAATATTTTACTACAATCTCTCTGCGATATATTTTCTGATTTACTCATATGATTATATTTCCCCTCTTTTTTTTATAGATATTTATACGATAAATTAAATTAAAGATACAATTTAATACCTATATCACCGCTCGTTCCAGGAAAAATTGCACAGCAACCAAACTGGAGATCAACGAGCTTCCAATCCTTGTTGCAGAATACAACCCACGTGCGACTTCCTTGGCCTCCTCTTCCCACTACAGTGGTCCACTGCTACCATAGGTAACCTGCCCCGGCGATGAGCGAACCTCCTAAAAAAATTCCAATATGCAAACTCCAGCCTAATCAGGAAATTGCGGCCCACCAGAGGACCACCACCACCACCTCGCGAAACTCGAAAACGACCCCAACTCAAACCCCCTCAGATCTAGGTATATACGATCTCTTAAGGCCGTGAAATTCCTTAACCCCAGATCTCGGCCATGCAATCAACGACAAGCATCTACATCATGATCGAGGCACGCAGTCCACGAGGCTTCGCGCTTGACGAGCAAAATTACAAGGCATAAAGCGGCGAGCCTCAGAACTGAAAGCGGCGGCTATTCATGTTCGAAGATTTTGGGAGCAATGGAAATAACAATTCGAAGAGAAAGATTTTTATTCTTATTTTGAAGTGTTGAACTTCGACCATCTTTTTTTTTCTTCTTTTTAGCTGAGGGGTTTCGATTATGAAGGATAAGGCTTCGGCCAAATTTATTAAAGTGAAAAATGAATCTGAAGAGGGAAGAAGAAGCATGCGTTAGAAGCTAGAAGAGTGTGGCTTCTATGAAAATGTTTGACTATGTAAATTAAAGTTAATTAATTCGTCTATGCATTTACGGCTTGCACGATCAAACGGTAACTCCGAACATTGCGAAAATTGAAATCCGATAATAATTCAATATTACGAACCCAATGGAACTGGTTTCATTAAATTCCGAGACTGCGCCTCTGAAGGCTATTTTTAAATTCAATTTAAACGATATTAAATTTCAAAGCTTACAAACCATCCTTAAATTTGATTTCAACACTTCTATTCTCTTCAGTATTATCAATATAAATTTTACAAGCCTTCAAATTTTTTTTTTAATCGGCTTAAAATTCCAGAATCAACATTTCACCCAACTTCAAATTATTTAATTTAATAATTAATTATCAAATAAATTGTGATATTCGTAATTCAAGTTAAAATTACTCTATTGAATATTTAAAATCAATTAAATATCTCGATTTTAAATGCTCGAAAATTCCGAGTCGTCACATTCCTCCCCCCTTAAAAGAATTTCGTCCCCGAAATTACTAGTTAGGAAGAATGGTCCAATACCCGTTTATTATTTTTCCCAAATCCGAACAATTTCTAACAATTCAACATCTTACCAACTATATTTTTATAAAAGACCCATTATTATTCTTATTAACTTTCCGAGCTTTTCCATAGTTCCCAAATAACTTTACTTATTCAACTATTCAAATTATAATTCAAAACCAAGTTTAAAATTTTCAAATTTTCTCAAAAATTTTCTAACTCTCTAAATTTTCGAATTTTTTTGCCATGGTCTCCTTTCCGCGGCTAGCTCGGTACAACTACAAAATGGCCCTACGGCCTCCCAAATCCAAAAAGAAAACAAAAGGCCAAGTGGCTCGATCCAAAAACCCAATCAAATTTCACAGAAATTTAAACACATACCTTTTTGGTCGGGCAATTCAATTTTTATCATCTGAAACCAAAACCAATTTTCCTTTCTCTTTATAATACCTGCATATCCTGCTTAGCACTAATATCCAATCACAGTATTCCGAATATTATTTTATCGACTTCCTTACAAAATGTCAATATTTATTCATTCAAATATCAACTCAGAATATATTTGTAATATCAATTTCCAATCAAGAATTCACCATTCCCTTCTTAAGTTAGTATAAGCATTTTATATGCTTCTTTATTTATTTTCACCTTACCACTTTAGTTTATATCTATTTCTATTCTAATTGATTCTTTCATTTCCATATGAATTCAATTTATCTTTAACTCTGAATATTTGAATTTTATTTTTCATTTATAACTAATTTATGTCATTATTTTAAATTAGTTTCATTTACAAATTTATTTCAATTTCCAATTTGAAATCGTTTTGTCGTTAACAAAATTTTCCAACTCCCAAAATTTTGGCAGAATCTCCTTTGTACGGAGGTGCTTTTGCAATTTGACAAAAGATATAAATATATATACATCGACCCACACGGTCGGAAAAACCAAAAACAGTTCATATTTCTTATTTTTATTGCGTAGGCGTACCTTATTTAGCATTTTTAAGCAAACAACTTATAATTTTAGCAATTAGCGAAACCATATCCAGCCACACGGCTTCCAGGTACCTGTACTTACTCAATTTAAACATGTAAGTGCCAAATATATGAAGTTTAACAACATTTCACTTACTTGCAATAGTTAAAACACATTAATTTTAAATGAAATGCACATTAAACACTTTTTATAAGCAATTTAAATATTCCAACATTGATTTTAATTGCTTACAACCAATCACACATCGTTTCACTTAATCCGAATGGTTAACAACTCACAAGCTTACAATAATTTATTTTTAAGCAAAACTAACTCATGTTTAATTCAATTGCTCTCAAAATCAATTTATTTTACTCTTAACAATTCATAGAGTTTTAATTACTTCCATTTACATCAAGTGACAATTTATTCTATGCAATTTGACGAGATCTATGTGAAATAGTATTTATGTTCTATAACCAATTTAAATGGATTTCAACTCAATTTATACTTAATTCTATCCCATTTTTAATTTTATTCACAATCCATATTTCCTCATTTTCATTGCATTTTAACTTTGAATCCATTCACTTGCATTTCATTCCATATCCGTCTTTGTTTTCCCAAAACCATTTTATTAGCTTGAAACAAATCCTGGCTAATCCATTCAATAATCATTTCAATTCTATTCACGATCCATTCATTTGCGATTCATTACTTTTCCGCATTCATTTAAATCCATTCTATTAACTTGAAAACATTCTATTTTCTCATTGTCACTAAGTTATTTCAATTCCTTTACAATTTAAATGGTTTACAATTATTTAATTAAGAATTTCATTCCATTAAATGTTATCGGTAACCCACCGAATTTTATTTCGATTAAAATTTATTTTCACTTGATTTAAAACCAATCCAATATTATTAATCTTAGTTTAAGTTGAATTAAGTTCAACTCCTCATCTATTTAGCTTAAGTCAGTATACTTCAATTTGTATAAATTTTATACATAAGTTCATTTTCATTTTACAACTAAAATTTTCTCTTCTATTCAACTTAATTCTATCTCAATTAAATCTCATTTTGAATCTGCAATTTCATTTGAGTAGTTAATACAAAATTTAATTTTTCAGATTTAACTCATTCAATTTATTACAAGGCCATTTCCAATTTATTTCCACTTATTTGGATTTTATTCGCAATACAAACCATTACTATTTTATTCCATTTTCATTTTTTTCGATACATTTTCAATTATATTTAATTTGTTACGCCTCAAGTCAAATTTAAGTAATAACTCAAATTCTGAATCCACTATCCATTTTCAATTTACCACCCAATTTCATGAACTCACAATTCAATTACATTTACTTCACCAACAATTTAAGTCGAATTTAACTTATAACTTTAGTTTATTTCTAAACTTCATCATAAACTCACAATACATCTTCTATTTAACTACATTAGGTTTCCATTACATATCTCATTAACTAATTTATTATCTAATTAGTTCTTCCCCTATTTATAATCCAATACTGATTTTTAATTCCAAATACCACTTCATGTAATTTTCTTAGTTCAATTTATTTTATAATTCAAGTTTGGATTTTTGTTTCATTTTCCAATTCAACAAAATATTAATTTTGGATTTTTCTACCCCACCTTTCAAATTTTAGAAGTCACCACTTATTATTTTACACATTTCCATTCATTCTAGGCTTGAATATATTCATCTTTATTTTTAACTCAAGCCTTACGCTTATTTATAACCCATGCATATTTTATTCCATGCATTTTTTTTATTACCATGGATTTCTTTTATTCTTTTATAAGTTGTTCTCATTTATTTATTTCAATTCAATCCTTATCCAACTTATTTTACATTTATTCAGGTAAGAGTCTAATTCCATTCCAATAACTCAATTGAATTTTTATTCCAATTCAATTTTATTTTAACTCAGATTTATTTAACTCAAGTCGATTTCAACTTAATTCGAATACAACTGGATATTATTTTCGACCTATTCAATTAATTTCAATCCAGTTAAATTTTTATTCCCCAATCCAAGTTAATTTCATTTTTAACTTTTCACCTTAAATCTAAATTTCCAACATTCAAAGCTTATATTCCTTTCCTGATTTAAAAATCATCTTAATTTATAAGCTTATAACCTATCTCAACAGGATTTTTAAACACCCGACTTTTGGTTTGAAATCATTTTGAAACCTTCAACATCTCAAATCACACACTTCTCAAAAATTTTAAAACATTCCTGATTTTTATTCTCAACAAATTTCCTTTGAAATTTTCAAAACATCTAGCTTTTCTGAACAAATCAATTTTTGACAGCAATCCGTCACTTAGATTCGAAAATGAATACTGATGATGCGGCCTTCATCATCAGAATTATTTTCCAATAATCCAAGTGATTTCAATGCTATATCACTTTCAAAATCCATTTAAAACAGATTTCCATTAAGAAATATCTTCAAAACAATAATGCTATCATTTATCTTCAAAACACTTCCAAATCTCCGGGATTTTGAATTTCCAATTCCTGCTTAAATCAATTTTAACTATAATTCATTTGTATAGTTTATGCTTATACAAATTTCCATTTGATTATATTTCAATTCATAAATCATGTTGTCATTTTATATTTACACATTCTTTTTTTATTAAAAGAATTTATTTTCCTTAATCTTTAGTTATATTTTTCAATTTCTAGTTAAATTTCCACTCAACAATGATAATAATTAAATATTATCATTCCTAACATCCAAGCAACCATATATTAGCTAAAATAGTTTACAAAAACTTTCTTTATATCAAAAATATAATTTTGGGTAAAATTATTTCATTTACCCACATTTAAAACAATACCGTGTCGATTGTTCTATTCAAGTGTTTAGAAACCCCTTCGATACAGTTGTCCAGACTGGGCCGACGAAGGTTCATATGCCACTCAATAAACCAATCAACACAATATTAAAACAATTTATATCCACTAACAAATACGCGTTCATATCTATTAATACTCTCAAACTCATTCTAGAGTACTACGGACTCTAATTTAAATGAGTAATTCCCATCAGAGCCAAGGTTATCATCAACCTAAGCTCTGATACCAAGTGTAACGACCCGCGAATCCGTACCCCTTGAGTCAACACTATTCTACCTAAATCAACTCAAGTTGTACAGAAATACGAACCATTTGGGTTAAAGAAGAAGAGGTAGAAGAAGAAAATAGAAAACAACAGCAGAATCTAACCATCGCGGCGAAATAAAAGATAATAGATAATAAATAATTTTTACTCAAAATCAAATATATCTGTTTATATGTTACTTCATCAGAGTACATCAATCACAATTCAACATCACTAACGTACAGATGGATACACAGCAACTCAACACAGCGGAATATATATATAAACAAGTACGGAAGTATGTATCGTCATCCAGTTCGTATCCTGAGCTCCACAGCATCATATCCTGTATCCTATAATACTCGGTCTGACCCGAGCATTACAGTTAAATAACACCCGAGTCAGACTGGAATATCAGCGTGAGAAAATCACACCCAATTGATTATTAAAGTTTCAAAAATCTTTTGAAAACAAAAGCATCTCGTAAGACCACGCCAGAAATAAACATGTCGGGTTTTTACCTTACGATAGCTAAAACAAATTTTATAGAAATCCTCTAATATTATAATAGGGTCTATATACAAATACTTATAAAATAGCCGAAATTGTTACATTCATTAAATTCCAGCTACTAGCCATAGAGTGGGCAATACAAAAAAACTCGTACAAGGCAGGTAGGGAGAATGGATTTCCATTTAATGGCTTGGCACTGGGGTACCACTTGTCATAGTACGTGGCCTAGATCACAGTACCGAGGAGTACGCCCGCTCTCCTACAGCACAAGACCAGGACCATCCCTTACTGGATAATCTCAAGTGAGATCACCCCGCGGTTGGGATCAGCAACCGCCCACTAAGCCGAAAATAAAAAGGGACATCTAGGCAGGGATGACCTCACCCTGCTTGGGTGCTACCCACCTAGCCTTGCTGCATAACCCCTGATTTTCAGTCATTCCCGGTTGATGAGGCTTGAGGCTAAGCGTTACCTTTTTAGAACATATCCCTTAGAATGCCCATCATTCACCTGACGATGTTACGCAAGCATTCATCCATACAAGTCCGTCCCGGGTTCGAACGGAACCGAAGGCACTATTCCTACTACATTCATTTAGGAAATATCCTCAGGATTAGTAGCGACTAGCCCTTGCACTTCACTGCTCCATCTTCGAATCCAAACTCGTTTCCACGAAACGTACAAACCGGATCGAAGTGGTTTTCGAGAAATAAATCTCGATCCCGGTCTCTTCGAAACGATCAACGTATTTGTCCAATATTGATAGTTGGTTATTTAACTATCAATTAATATTCACAACATCCATCAACCAATAAATAATTTCCCAAATTATTTATTTATCTCAAAATACCTTTCCAAGATATATTTCTATTTTCAATCCTTTGAAAACAGTTTCCAAACTATCTTTCTTTTCCAGAATAAGCTTTCCCAAATATTTTCTATCTCCACTGAAATCACCAAGCACAAAACTAGATTTTTAAAATAATTTAAAACACTTTACTTTGAAATATACTTTAAAATATTTAAGTTAAAACTACTTCAATAATTTGTTAAAAATACATACTATATGACTGTTTGAAAATAAGGTCACTTAATAAAATATAAAACTAGATTTTCACTTTTGAAAAAAAACAAAATACTAAGTCACTTTTAAATAATTATTGCTATAAAGATTAAAAGAAAATACTTACTTTAGAATTTAAATATTTAGAAATAATAAATTTCCCAAAACTTGCTTTTTAAAACAACTTTTAAAACTTTTAACTTTTATTTAAAAAATTTACTTTAAAAACGTACTTGGTTATTCGGGGAGAATTTCCAATCTCAATCACTTAAATCAATTTTCCAAATTGATTCCCAATTTATTCCATTTGAAATAAATTTCTCTACTTACTCAGTTCATTTCAAAATTCATTAATTATGAATTTTATTATTATTGTTATTATTTTCCGTTTGATTTTAATTCTTTTAACTGAAATATACAAATTTCAGATTTCCCCCAATTTCTTCTTTATTCTTCTTAAATAATTTAAATCTTAATTTTAAATAAATGTTTTGTTCTTTTAAATAATAACACTGAAGTTTAAAATTCATTAACTTTCTGTTTATTCAAAAATTTCCTTTCCATACTCAAAATTTATTCATTAGAATTTTTATGTCACTTTATTTCTTTTTCAATTCATTCTCAAATTTATTCAAATTTCCATAATTATTTTACTTACAAATTCACTTCCTTTATTTTCTTTCCAAAATCCAATTTATATATTTTTGGTAATTCATTATACCCAATTATATCCAATCGAACCATCACATTCAATATTCCAATATAATTCATCATAGAATATCATAATCTCAACAGAGGGTATTAAATAATTTAAATAAATGTTGAGGGGTCCAGTTGGATCCCTCCAACCTGTTTTCCCTGCATCCACAGACGTTAGCACAATATAAACTACCAATTCCAAAATATACCATACTATAGCACATCAATCCATTCAACCATCCAAACAATCATTTAAATTTAAATTTAACTGAGTGAGATTAACTCACCTTGGATTTTCATTTGCAATCCATTCCAATATTGCCTTGGTTCCTCGATTTCTTTGACCTTGAATAAATATATTATGATTTTATTAATATTTGACTAATTGAACACTTTATTCTCCATTTTATAATTTTAAGTAACCAATAACTTATGTTAAACTAATAATTTAGGTTTAAACCAATAATTTATTTTTAAGACAGACCAGTAAATTAGAATGTGTATATACATACACACACACATATACATATATTCATACTTGTATATATATATATATATGTATATACTTTTAAAAAAAACTTATCTATATACATTTATATTCTAATAATATAAAAATCCTTTAACCTAAATATATATTAAATTAAACACAACTGTTTCATATATCTTTCTAAGTGTAAAATATTATTATCCTTATCCAAAAATAAAAACAGAACTGCTTAATATTTTACTACAATCTCTCTACGATATATTTTTTGATTTGCTCATATGATTATATTTCCCTTCTTTTTATTTATAGATATTTATATGATAATTAAATTAAAGATACAATTTAATACCTATATCACCGCTCGTTCTAGGAAAAATCACACGGCAACAAAACTGGAGATCAACGAGCTTCCAATCCTCGTTGCAGAATACAACCCACGCGCGACTTCCTTGGCCTCCTCTTCCCACTACAGTGGTCCACTGCTACCATAGGTAACCTGCCCCGGCAATGAGCGAACCTCCAAAAAAAGTTCCAATACGCAAACTCCAGCCTAATCAGGAAATTGCGGCCCACCAGAGGACCACCGCCACCTCACGAAACTCGAAAACGACCCCGACTCAAACCCCCTCAGATCTAGGTATATACGATATCTTAAGGCCGTGAAATTCCTTGTTACAACCCGAGATTTCGCAATTATTTAATTATCGTCAAATGACTATTAGATTGGTTTGTTAATTGCTAATTGAGTTTTAATCAGTTGAAATTCTTTTGAAAATTGGTTAAGTGTTGTTGAACTTTGCAAATTTGAATCTCGGCCCATTTATTATTGGTGCCGTATTATTTCAAGTTAATACCCGATACCCCTCTCCTTTCATTCTCTTCGAAAACCCTAAGTAACGAACGAAAATAATAATGGCGGCTTTGTTCTTCTCGTTCGTTCCTCCTTTCCATTAGGGTTTTCAGAGCTTCGAAGATGGCGACTTTATAATGCTCGATTCGACTTGGTGCTTGCCGATCAATTGTTTGAGCTCGTCGTTGCTTCGACTAAGGTGAGTGGACTTTTTCACTCACATCTCTTTCAACTTGCACTTCGATAGTTTAATTTCAGGAATGTTGATGATTTTGATGCTTTCAATTCGCTCGGTTTTGAATAATTGATTGACTTTTGCTGCTTGATTATACAATGTTGATGTTGTTCGACTTTTTGAGTTTGACCTTGTTCGTATTTCTTGAGTATCACTGTTTCGATTTAGATTTTGTTGGCTTCAAGTGACGCCCCACCTCTATACCCACGCTAGCCAAGAACACTACGGTGTAGTGCTGTCAACTAGCGCGGAGAATAAGGCTGTTGAGGAGCGACCATCCATGTAATTTCTTATCACACGGTGGCTATAAAATGATCTTCGGAAACAAATATAGAAGTAAGCATAACACGCGAATCAATCACAGATATCCATATCACAAAGGCGGAAAGAGATATGAATATATATCACATAAAAGTGTACATCAGAGTAGTGGTCTAGAAAGATCCACGATAATACAAAAGAATAGCAACGCGTGCTATACAAAAGAATACAACTATGAGTCTATATCTCAAGTGTAAACAACAAAAGCTGCTAATCTAAACAAGTAGCCAAAAGTCTGAGTAGTGAATCACTGGGGGAGGAGTCAAGCAGTAGCACCTGTAACATCTCGGCCTGACCCGAGTATTATTTATAAGAAAATAATAAACGGATCAGTCTAGCTATAAATATCAGATGACATGATATAAAATAAAAGATATGGCATAAACATAAAATATCCATACTGACATACTACTATAAGTATGCAAATAATGATCAACAGGAGATCAACCGATAAGAGATAAATCAATATCACGAGAATCTTCTCAAAGATCCAAAGAGGGCATCATACCCTAAACTTGTACTCATGACAAGTCAAAGAGATAAATTCCAGAAATCAACACAAGAAATCCAGAAATCATAAAAAGGGAAAGAGGCCTATCACATGACGGTCCGAAGACCAAGGGGAGCTACCCCGCATGTGTGAATGGAATTACACAGATTAAGGTCAAGACTAACCAAAAAGCAGAAAGGTATGTGTGAATGGAATCACACAAGTGGTGTCTAGTCTAACCTTGCAATGAAAGAGACATCGCGCAATTGCTAGTCTAATTCATAGAGCGATCATCAAGATCAACGAGAAGTGTCAATTACACTAAGCTAGTAAATATAGAAGTTTAGCTTCATGTCCCATAACCACTTGGTTAACTTAAATATTTACGAAAAAACTGTAAATCTTCACTAATAAAATTGTCACAAGAGGTTCAATCGAACAAGTCCAAGAATTAACCGACGAAGTGAACGCAAGCGTTTCATACCACTTGTTTTACTTAGTCGTTTAATTAGATTTCTCATCCGAGTGAGGTAAAGGCTTGTATATACTAATAGATTGGAAAACGGTTTAAGAAAAGAGCTTTGTTATTAAAAATAGAGTTGAAATCATTTTGTTGAAAGAGTTTTGATATTTACTACTAGTTTTGAAACCTTTATATTTTAAAGTGACAAATCACAGAAGCGATTGTAGAAACAATCAATCACAAAGGTCACATTCGAAGATGTGATAAAAATCCAAGGAAATCAGCTCAGCAAGTTCTATTGAATATTTTTCAGATAAGATCCCCTACGGAGGGGGGGTCCAGGGGGGGTGGCAACCCCCCAAGGTGGGGGTGCGGGGGCAACGCCACCGCTTACGGGGTTCGACCTGCCCGGTCAGGTCGCGGGGGTCCAGGGGGCAGCGCCCCGTCCAAAACGGTACGACCTAGTGAAGACAAGCAACCTAGTGAAGCCAAGCGACCTAAGGGGCCATGCGACCTAATGGGTCATGCGACCTAAGTTTAAAAAGGTGGGCGACTTAACAAAGTGGCCGTGCGACCTAACTGGAGCAAGTGGCCATAGGTCATGCGACCTAAAGGTAAGCGACCTATCACGGTCACGCGACTTAAGGGATAGGACCGACCGACCTAACGACCTAGGCAAGGTCGACCGACTTAATGGTCGCGAACTAAAAATACAACAGGGTCGAGCGACCTAGTGGGATGCGCGACCTAAGAAGGTACGCGAGCTAAGGGTGAGCGACCTAACAAGGTCGTGCGACCTAAGTGGTCACAATGCCAAGCGACCTAAGGACTTAAATACTCGCGACCTAGCGCGTGCATCGGCCGAGCGACCTAAGGGTTTAACACGCGAGCGACTTAAGGTTTTAACACACGAGCGACTTAAGGTTTTAACACGCGAGCGACCTAAAGTGATGCGCGACCTACGACCTAGCAGGATCGAGCGACCTAGAGCCGCCTTGTGATATAAGGTCGAAAACGACCTAATTCCGAGGCTAACGACCTAACGCTGCAGGGGGGATTTAAGGCCAGAAACGACCTACGACCTAAAGTGAAACGACCTAACTCCGAAGTGAAGATTCAAGGCAGTGCGACCTAGCGCGATAACACGCGAGCGACCTACGGGTTAGGTCGCGAGCGACCTATACGCTAACGACCTAAAGTCCAACGACCTACGACCTAAATCCGAGGCGAACAAAATATGCAGGCCGTGACTTTTACACGCACGCGAGCTAATGATTCCGAGCGATCTAACCTAGGCAGAGCGACCTAAGCTCAGGAAATTCACCAAACAACTAAAAAATGGAGTTTTTCGCCAATCCAATCCAAATCAAATGCAAATGTACATGCTAAAGTGATGGGGAATCATTCCTAACAGTCCAATATAGTTATAGACTAGAATTGTGAGATAAAAATCTCACCTTTGCTCCAAAACCCAATGAAAATGAAGAACAAAGCTTGAAGGCAAATGGAGAAGCAACCACAAGCTTGAATCCGATGTCTTCTTCTTGAATTTGGAGTTGAATGTTGGAGTTGCAATAAAACAAAGACTTTGGAGTTTTAATTTCTCATTCCATTCACCATTTTTGTTGAAGCTTTAGTGTTAGGAAATGAAATGAAGCAATGAAGAAGAAGGGGGGTGGAACTTGGGCCTAATGGGCTAAAAGTCCAAACCAAAGGCTCGAGTGAAAAAGTGGTGAAATTCCACTAACCCCAAACATATCAATGTTTATACTTAGAAGATTGCAAACGACGTTTCGAACTCAATAGAAGTGGTCTCGAGTCCTAATTTGACCGTTTGCAAAAAAATAGCTTCGGACCAAAATCCGATTAACGATAAAATATTTAAATAAAATATTTAAATATAAAAATCGATAAATATGCGGGTTGTTACAGCTTCAATCATCATCATTGTTTTGATATTGAACCGTACTCTGTGGACTTCGGTCATTTGTTGGCCACGGCTTCGATTTTTTGACTTGTTCGATTTTGATAAAGCACTATATTGATTTTAAACTTGCGATTTCCCTGGTTATTGACGTGTGACTTGATTTGGCATCTCCGTAAAATTCTCCTTGTGCTTGTTGACAGTGATAATCTTTGACTTTGGCACTGATTTGTTCATTCACGGCTTCAACTTGTTTTGACATTACCAGATTTTAACTTGAATTTTATCACTGACTTCGAGTTAGGTAATTCAATTGTTTTTAGCTTTGATGAGTCTATATTGACTTGTTCGACTCCATTTTGCCAGGCTAGTTCATTCATGTTGTATTTGGTATCTTCACTTGATTATGGAACTGTAATGTTCATTAGTTCAATTTGCCTCGAGTCTGGATTTGTGTTCTTTGTTGTTGTTTGTCGAGTCACTTGTACTGGAATCTGCATCTCTGAGCATGTTGGCACTGGGTTGCTTATTGTTCGACCTCTGCCTTTGTCATGTGCCCACTGTATTGTGTTTTGGGTCGAACAATATCTGTTTTTTGTGGCAGTCCATGCCTTCACTTTAGTTCACTGGCATGATTCATGTTCATTTGCATAGTGCAGTTGCCTTTCTGTCTGACCATGTTGCATCTTTAGTCAAGCTTAGTACTGGTGCGCTGCCTTGGTGGTTTCATCGAGTTGATCCTCATGTAGTCTGTCTGCACTTATATACTTCATCATTGTTGTTGCCACCGCCTGTTTCAATATGCTTGTGGTTTTGGGTTGTAGCCTTGTTATATCCACTGTCCTAGTCGAGTGGCTTTGGGACAGTGATGTTCACTGTTTTGGTCACCTGTGCATTATTTTGACTGTCTTGTTCAATTACTGATGCTTTGCATTGATGCATTGTAATCATTTGCATTTGGTCACTGTATTCCGACCGGTTCTGTTGTCACTGTGTATTACCGTGCACTGTACTTGCTTCTCTGACATGTTCTTGTGTTTGTGCATGTCACTATTCATTTTGATTGCACCTGAGTTTCATATTGATTTTGGAGTTACACCTGTGTTGAATCCAGCTTAAACGCTTGGGTTTGACCTTGTGCTCGTTGTGAACTTCCATTGAGCTTTTGTGTACATCATCACTATAGTGGCAAGGCAGTGCACGCAAGCGTGTACTGCAGCCACACGGTTTGGCTTTTATTGATATTCTATTTTGTTTTGATTTATTGACCCTTTGCGTATTCCATATGCTGTAGTGGCGAGGTAGTGCACGTGTGCGTGTACTGCAGCCCTACCCGAGTTGACGTTTTAATTGATATTTCAATTGTTTGAACTGTTTCGTTTATTCAATTCAATATGTTTTGAATTGTATTTTGATTGGTTTAATTTGATGATTTTGTTGTTGTCTAATTATCAATTTGATAATTAGATTATGAGTTTCTAATTATTTATTTAATAATTAGATTTTGTGTTAATTGCCGTTTAGGCAATTCTGTTGTTTTCTAAATTATCTTCATTGATTATCATTTTATTATCTTTGTTGATGATTTGGCTTTGTTGATTATCATTATATTTACCGTTATCCGATTTCCTTGTTAAAGGATTGGATAGGTAAAATTTATTGTGACTGTCGTCTAATTGTTATTTAATTATTATTGCTTCTGTGCATTAATAACCGAGTTTGAATTAGACTGACCTGTGTATTATTTTCTTTTGAATTTAATACTCGGGTCAGACCGAGTATTACAGGTTGTAGATATCTTGCTTTGGGTTGCTGCTTGAGCTATGAAGTCTTTTCATATCTTTTGGAGTAGTCGTCGTCATTTATAGTAGTCAGTGTAATTGTATAGGAAGATATGTATTCATGTATATTATAAACGTTATTGTACTTGTATATGTAACTTCCAGAGTCGACAGTTGTAGTTGCATCATATGTACTGTATCACATGTATTGTAACTGACATCAGTTATATATATATATATCTATATGTATATGTATATATATATATATATATATGAAACTTTTGTTATCCGTGTTCCGCAATTAGTTTATCTGTGTTATTATTATATATATTGTCCTAAACTATTATGAACCATCGTAGTTTGTTTTACACTGGAATTGGATACGTCGACGGGAGTAAATAATTAAGAGATGAAAAATAAAAAAATATATACCACTCCTATCGAGGTAACCAATACTAGTGTAAGGCCTAACTACGGATGGCCGCTCCTATCCAGCCTTATTCTCCGTGCTAGTTGACGACATTACACCGTAGTGTCCTTGGCTAGCATGGGTATAGAGGTGGGGCGTCACAGCTTGGTATCAGAGCCTGGGGTTTATGGATATAATATAAAACATAACTTAGATGGAACATATGTTACAACTATTTGTCGATGTTTTATCCCATATCTTTGTCTATAACTATCTTCGATTGTTGGGTATGAATTCCTAACACTTATTCATGTGCATTTGATTTTGATTTGGATTGGTTTTGTGAATATTCCAATTTTTAGTGTTTTGGATTCAAATCTTTAAAGATCCTAACTTTGATGTTCGAACATGTTTTTGGTGATGCATCGATGAGCCAATAGGACCGGGTAGCCGATGGGCGTAATCCCTAGGCGTCCGTGCTCGACCGGTTGCAAATTGAGTGAGAGATTGCACTTTTATTTAATAGGGTAGGAATTACAGAATTTGCAGTTCGGTCAACCGACCTGCTCCTATTTCCCTGTTGCCTATTTATGCTCGTTTTGCTTTGTTTTTCCAATTATTAATCGATTCTTCTTCTCCGATTAGTTGTTATAACCTTTGTCAACTTTGACAACTTCTATTTTTGGAATTTTAGGGTATTTCCACTTTGATGGATTTGATATCGATTTATTTGGAATTAATTCACGTCTTCGTATGTGAATTTTAGTGATTGATTGTTCCTACAATCATTTTTGTGATTTGTCACTTTAAAAATATAAAGGTTTCAATACTAGTAGTAAATATTAAAACTCTTTCATCAAAACGATTTCAACCCTATTTTATTACAAAGCTCGTTTCTGAAACCGTTTTCCAATCTACTAGTACATATAAACCTTTACCTCACTCGTACGAGAAATCTAATTAAATGGCTTAGTAAAACAAGTGGTATGAAACGCTTGCATTTACTTCGTTAATTCTTGGACTTGTTCGATTGAATCTCTTGTGACAATTTTCTAGTGGAAATCTACAATTTGTTCGTAAATATTTAAGTTAAGCTAGTGGTTATGGGACATGAAGCTAAGCTTTTATATTTACTAGCTTACTGTAATTGACACTTCTTGATGATCGTTGATGATCATTTTTGTGATTTAGACTAGCAAATGTGCGATGTCTCTTTGTCTACGAGGGAGACTAAACCCCGTTTCTGAGGAGCTTCGGCTCAATTTGGTGGGGTAGCGACCCATGGTCTTCGGGCCGTTTTGTGGAGCTTCGGCTCAAAATTAATGGTTAGCAACCATGGAATAGCGTTCCATTTTGTGATACACGTGTTGGTGAGTTTTCATGCTCCCGTTTTATGATAGGCCTCCCCTCTTTTTGTGATTTAGACTAGCAAATGTTCGATGTCTCTATGTCTACGAGGGAGACTAAACCCCGTTTCTGTGGTGCTTCGGCTCAATTTGGTGGGGGTAGCGACCCATGGTCTTCGGGCCATTTTATGGAGCTTCGGCTCAAAATTAATGGTTAGCAACCATGGAATAGCGTTCCATTTTGCGATACACGTGTTGGTGAGTTTTCATGCTCCCGTTTTGTGATATGCCTTCTCCCTTTTTTGTGATTTCTGGATTTCCATTGATGATTTCTAGAATTTGTGTTTCACTAATTTTCGTGATTTACATTGATAAGTCTTATCAATATTTGTGCATTGGTGAATTTGTGTGTCATTAACTTTTGTGATTGGCATTGATATGATTGTCAATATTTATGGTTTGGTTAATAAAATAAAGAGTATGACATTCTTTTTGATCTTTGAGAAGTGCAATTTTCTTGTCGAAGTTACTACTGATGTTGCTGTTTTAATCACGTGTTTTAAAAATTGTATCAAAAAAAATTTGTTTTTAAATTTTTTGCAGTTTGCACTTTCAAAAGAATGAGGAAGCGATTTAAACATTTCAGCAAAATCGAGGACTATAACTCCTTTCTTTTCCTGATTCGCTTAATTCCGGACTTGTCCGTTTGAGAATGTGAAATGTTATTTTTGGAATACACAATTTTGCACTTTCAAGGAAACGATGAAGAGAATTAAACGATTTAGTAAAACTCGTGGTTATGGGACATGTGCGTTTGCTATTTTGGTTAATTCCGGACTCGTTAATTGAAATATTTGCTGTTTTGATGATTTTCGTGTGCTTTCGAGCCACTATGTTGGACCTTCGGGTCATATGTTGGACCTTCGGGTCATTTGTTGGACCTTCGGGTCATTTGCTGGGCGCCAAAAATATAGTACTTGGTAGGCTTTGGCCATTTGTTGATGCACGTGCGGCGTAGCTTAAAAATTCGCCATCTGATGGGATCGATCCAACCTTTTATGTTGATTTTCTAGATCATCTTAATTGATTTCTAGATATTTGTTGTTTCCAGTTATCTGCAGGTAATTGGATATTTGTTGATTCTGATTATCGTTTTTGATAATTAGATATTTGTTGATTCTGATTATCGTTTTTGATAATTAGATATTTGTTGATTCTGATTATCGTTTGTGATAATTAAATATTTATTGATTTGAGATTTCTGATTATCGTTTTTGATAATTAGATATTTGTTGATATGAGATTTCTGATTATCGTTTTTGATAATTAGATATTTGTTGATATGAGATTTCTGATTATCGTTTTTGATAATTAGATATTTGTTGATATGAGATTTCTGATTATCGTTTTTGATAATTAGATATTTGTTGATTCTGATTATCTTTTTGATAATTAGAAATTTGTTGATTCTGATTATCGTTTTTGATAATTAGATATTTGTTAATTCTGATTATCGTTTTTGATAATTAGATATTTTTTGATTCTGATTATCGTTTTTGATAATTAGATATTTGTTGATTTGAGATTTCTGATTATCGTTTTTGATAATTAGATATTTGTTGATTTGAGATTTTTGATTATCGTTTGTGATAATTAGATATTTATTGATTTGAGATTTCTGATTATCATTTTTGATAATTGGATAATTGCCAATTTTTCCGATTATAAGATTTTCTAATCTCTAATTGATTCTAGATTATGTTGATTATATTGAATTATTGTTTTCTATCTATCTCTGTTGATAGTTAGAGTTTGCTGATTATGGAGTTCGTGTTTTTCTGATTTTCTGGCTGATAACTAGATGTTTGCGGTTTTGCGATTTGCGATTTTGCTGTTTTCTAATTGTCGTATCGATAATTAGATATTACTGTTTTGTGATTTCGGTATTCTAATTATCTAATTGATAATTAAATATTGCTGATAATCGTATTTATTCAGTTTTGCTGTTTTCTGAATTATCTATTGATAATCAGATTTTGTTGAGAATTTGTGAATTTCTTCTATGAAATTAAAAGATTTTTTGGTGTTTATATTCTTGACTTTTATTTTTCTAGCTTAACCAGTTTAGGTTAGAAAAATAATTGTTACTGACGCCTTTAATTATGAAAATTGCGGGGACGCAATTTTTATAAGGAGGGGAGTCTGTAACAACCTGGGATTTCGCAATTATTTAATTATCGTCAAATGACGATTAGATTGGTTTGTTAATTGCTAATTGAGTTTTAATCAGTTGAAATTCTTTTGAAAATTGGTTAAGAGTTGTTGAGCTTTGCAAATTTGAATCTCGGCCCATTTATTATTGGTGTCGTATTATTTCAAGTTAATACCCGATACCCCTCTCCTTTCATTCTCTTCGAAAACCCTAAGTAACGAACGAAAATAATAATGGCAGCTTTGTTCTTCTCGTTCATTCCTCCTTTCAATTAAGGTTTTCAGAGCTTCGAAGATGGTGACTTTATAATTCCCGATTCGACTTGGTGCTTTCCGATCAATTGTTTGAGCTCGCCGTTGCTTCGACTAAGGTGAGTGGACTTTTTTACTCACATCTCTTTCAACTCGCACTTCGACAGTTTAATTTCGTGAATGTTGATGATTTTGATGCTTTCAATTCGCTCGGTTTTGAATAATTGATTGACTTTTGCTGCTTGATTATACAATGTTGATGTTGTTCGACTTTTTGAGTTCGACCTTGTTCGTATTTCTTGAGTATCACTGTTTCGATTTAGATTTTGTTGGCTTCAGTCATCATCATTGTTTTGATATTGAACCGTACTCTGTGGACTTCGGTCATTTGTTGGCCACGACTTCGATTTTTTGACTTGTTCAATTTTGATAAAACACTATATTGATTTCAAACTTGCGATTTCCCTGGTTATTGACGTGTGACTTGATTTGGCAGCTCCGTGAAATTCTCCTTGTGCTTGTTGACAGTGATAATCTTTGACTTTGGCACTGATTAGTTCATTCACGGCTTCAACTTGTTTTGACATTACCAGATTTTAACTTGATTTTTATCACTGACTTCGAGTTGGGTAATTCAATTGTTTTTAGCTTCGATGAGTCTATACCGACTTGTTCGACTCCATGTTGCCAGGCTAGTTCATTCATGTTGTATTTGGTATCTTCACTTGATTATGGAACTATAATGTTCACTACTTCAATTTGCCTCGAGTCTGGATTTGTGTTCTTTGTTGTTGTTTGTCGAGTCACTTGTACTGGAGTCTGCATCTCTGAGCATGTTGGCACTGGGTTGCTTATTGTTCGACCTCTGCCTTTGTCATGTGCCCACTGTATTGTGTTTTGGGTCGAACAATATCTGTTTTTTTTGTGGCAGTCCATGCCTTCACTTTAGTTCACTGGCATGATTCATGTTCATTTGCATAGTGCAGTTGCCTTTCTGTCTGACCATGTTGCATATCTAGTCAAGCTTAGTACTGGTGCGCTGCCTTGTTGGTTTCATCGAGTTGATCCTCATGTAGTCTGTCTGCACTTATATACTTCATCGTTGTTGTTGCCACCGCCTGTTTCAATATGCTTGTGGTTTTGGGTTGTAGCCTTGTTATATCCACTGTCCTAGTCGAGTGGCTTTGGGACAGTGATGTTCACTGTTTTGGTCACCTGTGCATTATTTTGACTGTCTTGTTCAATCACCGATGCTTTGCATTGATGCATTGTAATCATTTGCATTTGGTCACTGTATTCCGACCGGTTCTGTTGTCACTGTGTATTACAGTCCACTATACATATCACTGTACTTGCTTCTCTGACATGTTCTTGTGTTTGTGCATGTCACTATTCATTTTGATTGCACCTGAGTTTCATATTGATTTTGGAATTGCACCTGTGTTGAATCCAGCTTAAACGCTTGGGTTTGACCTTGTGCTCGTTGTGAACTTCCATTAAGCTTTTGTGTACATCATCACTATAGTGGCAAGGCAGTGCACGCAAGTGTGTACTGCAGCCACACGGTATGGCTTTTATTGATATTCTATTTTGTTTTGATTTATTGATCCTTTGCGTATTCCATATTCTGTAGTGGCGAGGTAGTGCACGCGTGCGTGTACTGCAACCCTACCCGAGTTGACGTTTTAATTGATATTTCAATTGTTTGAACTATTTCGTTTATTCAATTCAATATGTTTTGAATTGTATTTTGATTGGTTTAATTTGATGATTTTGTTGTTGTCTAATTATCAATTTGATAATTAGATTATGAGTTTCTAATTATTTATTTAATAATTAGATTTTGTGTTAATTGCCGTTTAGGCAATTCTATTGTTTTCTAAATTATCTTCATTGATTATCATTTTATTATCTTTGTTGATGATTTGGCTTTGCTGATTATCATTATATTTACCGTTATCCGATTTCCTTGTTAAAGGATTGGATAGGTAAAATTTATTGTGACTGTCGTCTAATTGTTATTTAATTATTATTGCTTCTATGCATTAATAACTGAGTTTGAATTAGACTGACCCGTGTATTATTTTCTTTTGAGTTTAATACTCGGGTCAGACCGAGTATTACAGGTTGTAGATATCTTGCTTTGGGTTGCTGCTTGAGCTATGAAGTCTTTTCATTTCTTTTGGAGTAGTCGTCGTCATTTATATAGGAAGATATGTATTCGTGTATATTATAAACGTTAATGTACTTGTATATGTAACTTCCAGAGTCGACAGTTGTAGTTGCATCGTATGTACTCTATCACATGTATTGTAACTGACATCAGTTATATATATATATATATATATATATATATATATATATATGAAACTTTTGTTATCTGTGTTCCGCAATTAGTTTGTCTCTGTTATTATTATATATATTGTCCTAAACTATTATGAACCATCGTAGTTCGTTTTATACTGGAATTGGATACGTCGATGGGAGTAAATAATTAAGAGATGAAAAAAAAAATACCACTCCTATCGAGGTAACCAATACTAGTGTAAGGCCTAACTACGGATGACCGCTCCTATCCAGCCTTATTCTCCGTGCTAGTTGATGACATTACACCGTAGTGTCCTTGGCTAGCATGGGTATAAAGGTGGGGCGTCACATTCCTTAACCCCAGATCTCGGCCACGCAATCGACGACAAGCATCTACATCATGATCGAGGCACGCAGTCCACGAGGCATCGCGCTTAATGAGCAAAATTACAAGGCATAAAGCGGCGAACCTCAGAACTGAAAGCGGCGGCTATTCATGTTTGAAGATTTTGGGAGCAATGGAAATAACAATTCGAAGAGAAAATTTTTTATTCTTATTTTGAAGTGTTGAAATTCGACCATCTTTTTTTTCTTCTTTTTAGCTGAGGGGTTTCGATTATGAAGGATAAGGCTTCGGCCAAATTTATTAAAGTGAAAAATGAATCTGAAGAGGGGAGAAGAAGCTTGCGTTAGAATCTAGAAGAGTGTGGCTTCTATGAAAATGTTTGACTATGTAAATTAAAGTTAATTAATTCGTCTATGCATTTACGGCTTGCACGATCAAACGGTAACTCCGAACATTGCGAAAATTGAAATCCGATAATAATACAATATTACGGACCCAATGGAACTGGTTTCGTTAAATTCCGAGACTACGCCTCGGAAGGCTATTTTTAAATT
Organism: Allium cepa; assembly: GCA_030765085.1. NCBI lineage: Eukaryota > Viridiplantae > Streptophyta > Magnoliopsida > Asparagales > Amaryllidaceae > Allium > Allium cepa. The sequence continues at coordinate 129,535,915 of CM060930.1, forward strand.
CAATTTAAACGATATTAAATTTCAAAGCTTAACAAACCATCCTTAAATTTAATTTCAACACTTCTATTCTCTTCAGTATTATCAATATAAATTTTACAAGCCTTCAAATTATTTTTTTAATCGGCTTAAAATTCCAGATTCAACATTTCACCCAACTTCAAATTATTTAATTCAATAATTAATTATCAAATAAATTGTGATATTCGTAATTCAAGTTAAAAATTACTCTATTGAATATTTAAAATCAATTAAATATCCCGATTTTAAATGCTCGAAAATTCCGGGTCGTCACAGCCCTCTATTTTACGGAGGAATTACAGTACTGTATAGACTATAAGAATATATAAAAAATGTGTTAAGGGGGATATATGTAATGCCTTAACGCTATTTTAGTACTTTTATTTTACTGTAGAAACTATTATAATAGCATATTGTACTACATAGTAGATAGTTTAACGGATCCTAAGGAGATGTGAATTCCGAACATCTCTTGAGTTACTGCACTCACGTTAGACACTGGATAGGAGATGTCAAACCCCGTAAACATCTCTGACGCCGTCACACGCATATTTACCGTTAATTTTAACTTACATAAGATCTTTTAGTTCTGACTCGAATGTTTTGTCTTTTCAATTTTCTCGGGTCAGCCTGAGCATTTTAGGATTTGAAGGCCTTATTTCTGGAGGATGAAGATGAAGATTATATTATTATTTATTATATTTCACAGCATCATGCATTCCGCTGCATTGTTTATTATTCTCTAGTTTATGTAACTCTAATCTGTGTTGTATAAGTATAATCAAATGTTTTGTAAAATAGCTTCATGAACTGTTAATTTGATTATTATATTTTGTCATTCCGCTGCAAGATTCTGTTTTGTTTTTCTTCTTTCTCTGCCTTTTCTAATTCACCCCAATAAAAATCCGTCCTTCTGTATGGTTTGAGTCGGCATGTGTGTCTGCTTAAAACATACAAAAAGGTGGGATGTTACAGTTGGTATAAGAGCTTTGGTTTAACAATAAACCTTAGCTTTGTGGGGTATGACTCATATTTAATAGGGTAGTAATACCTTATGATGAGTCGTTGAGAGTATATGTATGAGAGAGCGTATTTGTTAATGTTATAAAAAGCTTTTATATTTTGTTAATTTGTTTCGTTTTGTATTTATAAATTCTGGTTGGTGCATAGGACGCTATGACATCGATAGGGATTTCTAAACACTTAATAGGACAGACCGACACAATATTTGTTTTGAAATATAGATAAATGAAATAATTTTGCCTATTATATATTTTGTATATAAAATAATAATTTTATAAATGAGATATTTGGTTGTTAATATTCGTTGTTAGGTAATTTATTTTATAAATATTGATTGAGAAATAAAATTTACAAAGAAAATGAATATAAAATTGAGAATTTAGAACTTAATTTTCGGGGTTTTGAAAATTTCTTTCGAATGATTTTGGAATATAATAATAATATTATTTAGAAGTATTTTATGATATAAATATTTCAATATGATTTGAAATAATTGTTTTGAAGAAACTTTGGAAAGTAATAAGTTTTGTACTCCCCTCTCCGTCGTTGGAAAATAATTTCGATGATGAGTGCACACATCATCAACATTCATTTTCTAGTTTCGAAGTGGGAAGACCATTGTAGTTGTTTACTACACATTTGTTTTAATAAATAAATATAAATTTTATTTCCAAATATGATTTGATACATACAAAGATATGATTTATATATTATCATTTTATATGATTTGAAATGGAACCCGACATTAATTCTTAAATTTCTATGAATTAGAGATTTTAATTAATGAAATGTAATTAAAAAAATTAATAATTGGAACCTCTAAATGAAAATAAGAAAATAAATGTTAAATTTTAACTGAAGTATATAAGAAAATTGAAATTTGTAACCTATAAAACAAAGGATATGATTATTGAATAGTAAGTTGATTAAAATAATGAGATAAACTTGTGTAACTTTGAATTACATTCTTAAGGACATATATATAACTTGCCAATTATAAAAGTTGAAATGCTGAAAGAATATGTAAAGGAATATTATACAAGTAAAACTTAAAGTAATGAAAGTATTTAATGAATTGCTTTTATAAAATAAGAATTTAATATTATTGTGGTTATAAACTTAAGTTATAATTAAAATGTTATTATGATAAAAATGTAATAGGAAATGAGTTTTGAAAGTAAGTAATTAGAAATTTAAGTAAATGAATTGATATGCTAAGTAATTGAATTGACATAAATACTGTAAATAAATGAATGTAAACAAATGGAATTAAGTAAATAATTAATGGGAATTTAACTTTCGTAAGAAATAAATGTAAATTTAAGAAATGAGTCATTTTATAAATGATATGAAAAGAAATATGTTAACGTAAACCTAAATAATGTTGGAAGTTGTTTGTTTGGTGTATGATTGTTTGGGAAAGGATGCTCCTAATTGTTTTGGATGTATGAACAAATCTGTTAAGTTCTATCTGAGACTGTACGGTATATGGTATACTTAGTAGTTTATTTATCATTCTGTGTGATTAAGAGTGTCTAAACCCAAACAAACCATTTGCTTTGCTCGCTATGGATGGATGGTTGATGATATTGATTTCATATGATGATTGTATGTTACGGTTACAAGTGGTTGTTGTTATGTTATATTGATTTGTTTGTTAGTGGTTGAAACAACTTTAAACATTTCATTTTATATGATTATTAACTCTTCTGGATTATATAAGTGAAATATAGGTTATGGAAGCAATTGCTATTGCTTTTGGGTTCATAATCTAAGCATTGTTTGCCCAACAAATAGGTACGTTCCGGGGTTATGGTTTTCTAGCGATATTATATTGTTTTTCCGGCTGTTGGGATATATTATTTTGAAAGGTTATGATATATATTATTTTATTTATATTATAATTTTCCTGAGCCTCTCCATACAAAGGAGACTTTGCCGAAATTTTTCGTAAATTTTGGACTTAGAAATTTTTGAAAAATATTTTCCAAATTCTATTAGTTTGAATATAAAAGGATTTAATGTTTATAAATTGGTATACTTTATTTAAATTATTTAATTTTGTAAATTTATTTGTTTATAAATTTAATATTTTGAATAAAATATATGGATTTCTTAATTCCTTCTTTCCCTTTTTTTCCTTTTCGGGGACGAAAAGTTTTGAGTGGGGGAGTGGGTAAAGACCCGTAAATTTTCAATAATTAAATTTGTTAATTTAATAAGCTTTTGGTAATTTAATATTGAAGGAAATAAAAATTAGCGAATTGTTAATGAAAATAATAACTAGAATGAATTGCAATAGTATAAATGTAAGCTAATTATTAATAACTTGAATATAATTCCAATAAATGAAATAATGTAAATGTTATACTTGGTTATAAATTGAAATGCAAGAAAACAAATGTAAATATTTAATTAGCTAATGAAATAATAATATAGTTAATGGTAATTGAATAAAATCAGTATTATATAAGAATTGTAACATTTTTGTGTAAATAATGAATTCATAAGTGTGATTTAAAGTCAATAGTAACAATTAATATACATTACCTATTTAATTAGCTTATTATATTAAATTTAAAACCAATTGTAATAAATTTAATTAAGTACTACGTTAATGTAAATTTAGGTAATATTTGATAATAATGAAAATTTTATTCATAGGGTAATAATGGATTTGATAAAAAGAATGAAATCAAGATGAATAAATAAATCGGGAGTATAAATTTTAATAAGTGTGTGCATTGATTTATAGTGGGATATAAAAGGTAATTAATAATTTAAAAGCTGATTTATTAATAAAATAATGTGTAATGGATGGAAATGGAATAAGTGTAGTGTAATGAGAGGAGTTGTAATAATTGTATGTAAAGAATTAACTTACAAATGTTATAAAATGTATAATGGTTACAATTGGTGTTGTTACCAATTTAACTAATCAATTTCAAATAAATGTCAACAAAATGTTACATTAAGGTGGAATAAAACAATAACTGTAGTGTGAATGTAATAAAAGGTATAGAAATGTAAACTTTTAGAAGGCAATGATTTATGAATTAAAAAGGTTGAAACCAAATTTAATCAATTTATTAAAATTATATTTATAATTAATTGGAATTAAATGTAATAAAATAAATAGAAATGTAAATGTATTCATAAGGTAATAATTGTGTTAATAAAAGAATGAAGCTGAAATAATTAATTGGGCTTATAAAATTTAATTAATGTGTACATTTGACAAAATTTCAATATAAATGAAAATATAGTAGTTAATACAATTAAAGATGGAAATTGGAGCATACTAATGTAATGGAAGACAAACAACTATTAACTTGGTTGATTGAGTAATAATGGATTAAGTATAAAGGTTGAAAAATCAAATTAAAGAAATTAATTGAAATTTAATTTCAATAAATTGGATTTTATTACAGGGAAATTGAACACTGTAATTAGTGTTATAGCCAACATTGAATTGTCATATAAACTTGTATTAAGTCATGGTAAAAGTCCATGTGATTAAAAAGGATGAATTGGTTAGTTTATAAATATTGAATCAAAAGGTGATTAATTAATTTAGTATTAATATATTTAATTGATAGGAAATAATTGTTTTACGTCTCATTACATTCATTTAGTCCATTTTGAAATTTAATCAACTGAAATTAACGTAATTGAAAATTTTCAATTAATAGGAGAGAGAATACTAATTATAATAGGTGCAATTAAAAGTAGCTTATATTTCGCGAAAATATAAGGAAAGTTTTGATTCAATGAAAAGAACATTTGAATCAAATAAAATGAATGTTTCATTTGTGAATGTAGGTTTAATTTCATTAAAATAAAGAATAGAAAGATTGATTTTAAAGAAAGAAATATATGTTTATTTGAATTGTTTTTTAGCTTATAGACAGATTACAAGAATTGCAAAATAATCTATTTATTACTCTTGTGTATAAACAACAAATTTATAAACGTGTTTAAATAAACAATTGTTCTATTTTTTCATCCATTTTAGTTGTTTGTTTTAAAATTTAGCTTTGTAAGTAATTGCAATTAATGTAATACAAATGTTTCAATTAAAAGGAAAGAAAATGTTGATTGCAATTAATAGATTTAGTAAAAGAAACGCAAGTTTTGTGTTAAAGAAAAATGGTGTTTTAATGGAAATAAAATATCATTTTAAGAAAACAAAATTGAACGTTTTCATTTTTAAGGTAAGTATAAATATTTTATTATGCGTAGACAAAAAACTAAATGCGTACAAATTTGAATATTATTTGAGTTAATGAAGTTAATTTGGTTACGTTTCAAAAACATTGAATTTCAAAAGGTTGTGTGACGTACATGGTCCCTTCATTTCAAAAACATTGAATTTCAAAAACATTGAATATTATTTTAATTGTTGCATGAACATTTTAAAATAGTTACCTTATTATTAATGTAACGACCCGTCAAATTTATGATATTTAATAAAATGAATTAATATAATTTCTAATTTGTTTAGGAGTAAACGTAGAAATTTGGTATAGTGGTTGCAATTTAGTGTAACTATAAAATTTTATGATAATAGATGTGGATAATGTAAATTTTCACAACTTGATTTAAAGTAATTTTGAAGAAACAAATAAATGTTGAATTTGTGAATGTTAGTATAAATATTAACTTAAATGGTGTTCATTAATACAAAGATGTAATTAGTGTAGATAGTAATAATTTATGCCTGTAGTGAAAGGAAAAGAAAACTAATAGAAACATAAAATTTATTTTATGTAAACAAAAGTATAGTTTTGAACAAACTTATGAAAATTGATAGAAACAGTGTTTGTAATCAGTTTGGTTATTTTATATTTGAAAGATAGAGATGTGTAAATACGTTAATGAATATAAAATGGGAAGGAATGGTAGAATGAAAAGAATATATATAATAATAAGCATTTGATTCAATTAAGGGAATTAAATTATAATAAATGGTCATTTAATAAATTCAACGTTTGTGAGAAATCATAATAGTTGTGTAAAATGTGTACAAACTTGGATTTCGAATTTTATTGGATTTATAACGGTTTTGTTATTAAGTGTATGAGTTTAAAAGTTATTCCCTTTTGTAAAGTAATAGAAGAATGCATAAGATATAAACATGGCTTAATAGAATTGACACTTAATGAATTGAATAAATTACCCATTTATGTAGATATGTATAGTGGACTATAAATGGCCTAAGCAAATATAAAATGGAATAATCATTGAGATTTGTACTATGAAAATAAATAGTAACATTTATTTGCAAGGAATAAAAGACTATTTAGGTGACTAGAATTTGGAGTAATGACTATTGTATGTTACCTACCCTTGTTTCTTGTTAATTTAGATTTTGGGAATCAAATTCAATTTATCCGCCAATTTACCGCAGTTAAAGTGAAATGAATTGGTGATTGAGAAATGTTAAATACAAATAAGATGTAAACCAAAGAAAATCCCATTTGTAATAAATTATGTAGAATAAAGTAAAGAAACTAGGAAATGAAAATGTGAAAATGTGGATGCAGTGAGATCTTAAGTGATAATAACCTTGTTAGGCAAGTGATAACGGAATTTTGTGTATAGGTAATATTTACTGGTGTGTCAAGTAATAAACACATAGATGCAAGAAAAGGAAAGTTGGTAGCAATCTATATATGTTATTTATCTTACTTAGTATATTAAATAAGGTTTGGAATTCAAATTTTAATTAAAGGAGTTGGTAGCACGTTAGTAGGAAATAATTGTAAGGGTGGGATAACAACTACTATAAACTACCTAATTTAAATGAGTCAATGAACTTATTTGAAATAACGTTCATCTAAATATGAGTAATTAAAATGGCGGGGTCAACAATAAACGTTACTTTAGAATTAATTTATATTTTAACGGAAGTGTGAAAGTAAAGCAATAGAAGCGTAAACTTATCAAGGTAGAATTTAGTAGTGTAATGAAAAAATGTTAAGAATGTTATTGTATAATGATTGATTGGAAATCAAAATTTACTTGTTTGAATGTAACTTTAGGGAAATTGGATTTAATTAAAATAAAAAGGAAGAAAAAAAAATTGGATGAAATTTAATGTTGGAATATTATGTAAATATAAACTTAGATAAAATTTAAGGATATCTACATAATAGAGTGTAAAACCAATGTTAATTTCATCTATTTAATACTAATAGGTTAATAATAGAATGAAGAGTAAATTTAATGTTAAGTTAATATGAATTAAGGTAGTATTGGGGAATAATGTGAATTTTCTTCATAATATGATAAGTTGTAGAATACAACGTAAACTTAAGTATAACCTTTGGATTGAAAACATTGTTAAGGGTTACCTGTTAAATTTGGATGGAATTGGCAATAAATGTTACACTTATGGGTAAGGAAATAAAAATGTCCAGAATTTGAGTATATTAAGAAATGGGGATTGAAATTGAAATCTTGCAACGAATCTAATAATACGTTACATAAGTGTTAAATTAAGGTAACATTTGGAAAATATGATAATGATTTTCAAATTGAACAAGTTGTGGAATTAATAAGGATGGAAGAAAAAAAAAATCAAGATTTATTTTATTTATTGGAATGAAAAATTTATAATTTGATTTATTGCGAATAATTGAAATTTAATTTGGTAATTGGCGAAATGATTAATGATTGAATTAACATAGAACTTGTTGTTAGTTATTAAAATTGTTTAAGAAATCAAAGGAGAGAAATTTTATAAAATTTTAAATTTTGTAATTGGATTGGCTAAAGTGGGAAAGTGGAATTAATCAACGTTGTTACTTTTATCTCCTTCCCTATTAGATCCTTATGTGATTGCATCCACATTTATTGTTGATTATTCCTATATATTGTCACAAATTAATCGTACTTGTTGTATGTTTAGCAATTTTGTCACACAGTTAAAGTATGAATATATATATATGATATAGTCAAATTTTTCTGTATCTAGCACTTAATTAATTTAGAATCAAACCAACGAAACGTGTCATTTATTTTTGTCCCTCCATATTCATTTTCTTTCTAATTAATAAATACCTCTTTTTAATACCTGCTAGGACTGTTCATATTTGCTATATTTCAATACCAAGTGTTCATATTCACTTTATTTCTAATTAATAGCAGCCTCTCCTTTCAAATCTATTTGTCCCTAAACCTAACTCTAACCTTATAAATAACCTACTTCTTATTCTTCTATTACATTTTGTTTCTCCTAACTCTAACCCTAGCCTCCATGCTATTCTTCTTCTTCTTCTTCTTCCTTCTTGTTTTTCTCAAAGCTCCTTATTATCTCTCATTTTAATTTTTTTTTTCTTTCTCTTCAAATATTCTTCTTCTTCTTCTTCAAATTTACTTCTATTTCAAACTTTCTTCTTTTCAAATCTAGATCTTCTCTTCCGTTCTCAGTTCTTATTTTAATCATTTTTTTTCAATTCTTCTTTTTCAAATCTTCTTTTTCTTTCAAACCTTTTAAAATACATACATTCATATAATAAGGAGGAAAATTAAAGTAAATCGAAATAAAAGAAAAATTACGGAACAAAGTTAGCAATCAAGAAAAAGCATATGCGTTTTTCACGAGGGAAGGTGGATGTGGCACGGTATTTTATTTTTGTTTTGTTTATTTTTAATTTTTTTATTTCAATTGCAAATCGTTTAATTGTGATAACTTTCACATACGAACTCCGTTTCACACGAAATTTCTTTTGTTAGGATCGTAATTTAATTCCGGACTCGATGACGCTGGTTTGGACGAATTCTGAGACGGGCGAATTTTTGGGTTTAAATCGGATTTTCATTCGATTTAAATTCAAAAGGTGAGTGTTTTGACCCACTCACAATTACTAGAAGTTTTTATGTTTGTTAAATAAATTTTAGAAATGAATAGAAATTTATTTATGAGCTTTTGGCATGTTATTTCACTCATATCTGTTGAATTGCATTTTTTTGAATTTAGCTGTTAATTAAATTGATTGATTGCGTATTAATTGGCTGTTAGAAATTATTGTTTGCATAAGAACTGCTAGTTAACAGTTATGTCAATTATCACTGAAAATAAACTGTTAGATTTATAGTTGATAAATATAATTTGAATTAAACTGCCAATTATTACCTGTTGTATATTCCCAAACATATTTTGTTATTGGTTGATATTGCTTGATGTTTGTGACTGGATGATGGATGTGTTGTTGAATGGATGTTTTATTTGATATCATTAAACTGCAAGTTAGCATACATTTTACATTTCATTCGGGATTGTGGTTTGAAATGATAAAACCGCAAAGTTTTATTTTTTAAATTGCGGATTGAAATGATAAATATCCGTATCACTTGACCATAGGATAGAAAATTATATACAGGCACCGCGGTCTATATATAACTATTTTAATGTGATTTCTATGGTTTGGATTGAATACGGTCTATAAATCTTAAATTTATATTGTATAAATATTTTATTCCATATTTATATACCTATGAAGTTGAAATTTTGAAATTAAAAGGAATATAAATTTCTTTATTGAAAATGGAAGAAATTTAGAAAATGGAGTTTGGTAAATTTATATCCTATGTTTAAATGTAAAGTTGGAAATTTTAAGATATGATATTTGTAATTGGATTTTTCCAAAATAAATAGAAATGGATATTCTAGTATAATTTGAAGTGGAAAAATTCTATATATATATATATATATATTTTACTAGAAATTGAAGTCTTATTAATTATGGATTTTATGTGAATGGTCAAGATTAATTAATAGAATATTGATTTTGAAAGGATAAAAATCCAACTTTAGTAGAAATATTAGTGCTCAAAAATGGATATAAATATATATAAAATTGAAATGGTTTTGGGACTTGAAGTAATATTTTGGATTTTGGTTTAACTTTAAAACAAGAAATATTTGGAAAGCCATGTAATTTATTCTTTATAAAGCAACAGTAAAGTTAAACCTTTTCAATTCGCATACCGTTGAATATCCAAACCATTTGGTTTTGAAAATAATGGTTTTAAAATACTATGGATTTTCGAAGAATTATGTTGAAAGTTACAAACAAAATATTGGTTACATGGGATATTAAATAATAAAAAGTGACATAATTTTTGGAAAGGAAAATTTTATTTGGGAAACGATAACATTGATTTGGGCTTTTATAAAATAATATGAAAATAAATTATTTGTGTTTTTAAAGAAGAAATGATATCGTAATATTATGGTTTTGAAAGGGATTATATTCTGGTTTTAAAGTATAAACTGTTTTTAAATAACCGCGGTGTTATAATAACGATTGGTTGGCAAAGAGACCGGGATCGGATATCTGACATACTCTCTGTCGATACCGAAAACCACTTTGACTAACCGTGTACGCGGTGGAGATTCCAGAATGAAGTAGGTGGTGGCGACGTTTCCTGTAAGGTAAATACGTGGACCCGACTCCCGTGAGTTGGCATAAGGTGGCTAAAACAGGAGCGATTCTCAGGCCAATGAGGTCATTCCTCTGATCGGACCCTCCTCTTCGATATTATACTTTGATTTTGGATTGATTCAGTGGCCACTTCTATATTTTGATTTTGGGGAGTTAGTCCGAGGTGGGCGGTAACTGCGGCTACGCGTTTCCACCAGCCTGGATAGCAATTGGTATATCTACCCTGCCATTGCCTAGTTGTGCCGTGTCACCTACCATACCGAGCCTTTACTACGAGTTTCTATTTGTGTCGTACCTATGGAGTATCCTCTGGTAGCTTCCCGATCAGGAGGTATTACGGTACTGTATAGACTATTGGCATTATTTGTGTTAAGGGCTATATGGGTAACCCCTTAACGCTATTTAAAAGTAAGTTTATTTTATAAATAGACACTATTATAATAGCGCAATATACTACATAGTAAATAGTTTAACGGATCCTTAGGAGATGTAAATCCCGAACATCTCTTGAGTTACTGTACTCATATTTATTTCTGTTAGTTTAACTCACATAAGATCTTTTAGTCTGACTCGAGTGTTTTTGTCTTTTCAAATTCGCTCGGGTCAGTCCGAGCGTTTCAGGATCGAAGATTTTAGCTTTGGAGGACGAAGACGAAGAATCCGTATTATATTATTTATAGTATTGCACCACACTCTAAATTTCCGCTGCATTGATTGTATTGGTATGTATAACTCTGATATTCATTGTATAAGTAAAATAAATAGTTTGTAAACAGTTATCATGAACTGTATATTGATTATTATATTTTATCCTTCCGCTATGAGATTCTATTTTGTTTTATTTCTTCTCTGTTTTTTCTTATTTACCCCATAACAATCCGCCCTTGCGTATGCTTTGAATTGGCACGTGTGTCGGTTTAAAGTGTGCAAAAAGGCGGGATGTTACAGTTGGTATCAAAGCTTTGGTTTAGCGATAAACCTTGGCTTTGTGGGGTTTGACTCTTTGTTAATAGGGTAGTAATATCCTATGGGAGTCGCTGAGTGTATATATATGAGAGAGCGTATTTGTTAGTATTAATAAAAAGATTTTTATATTGTGTTAATCTGTTCCGCTTTGTATTTATAAATTCTGGTTGATGCATGGGACGCTATGTCATCAATAGGGATTTCTAAACACTTAATAGGACAGACCGACATAATATTTGTTTTAATATAGGTAAATGAAAGAATTTTGCCTATTATATTTTCTATATATAAAAATATTTTTATAAAGATATATATATATTTGGTTGCTATAGATTGGGTGTTAGGAAATAAAATATTTATAATAACTGAAGCTAAGTTGAAATTATGATAAATCAAATTGGAGATTTTAGAACTTAAGTCCGGGATTTTTCCAAATCTGCTTTCAAAGAATTTGTGAAATTTACTGATTTGGTTTATAAGTAATTTCTTATATAAATATTTCGTATAATTTGGAAGAATAAATTCTGTACTTTCCTCTCTGTCGCTGGAAAATAAATTCGGTGATGACGGCCGCATCATCGACTTTCATTTTCGAGTTTCGAAGGGGAAAGGCCACTGTAGTAAATTCTACTGCAGATTTATTTTGAAATTTTCTAAAAATTTTCTTTTATTGTTCTAAATATAATTAGAGATATTGAGTTGTAAGAACTTATTTATCTATTATTTTGAAATAAATTGAAATTTAACCCGGTATTTAATTCTAAATTTTTCCGTTAATTAATTGTTTAAAATTTGTTAGTGAAATAAAAGTTAAGTAATAAATGAATTGAAACCTCTAATTGAAATAAGAGAATAATTGCAAAGCTATAAAGAGGAATTTGCATACATATGAGACAAAGAGTAATATGGATAAACATTAAATTTAATTAAAAGAATGGAGATTAAACTTGTATAAGTTCAATTGCAATTTCCTTAACATAAATAACTTACCCAAATATAAAAGTTGAAGTGTTAAATGAGAAACTGGAATTGAATATTTTACAAGTAGGAATTTAGAAAAATGAAGTATTCAATAAATTACTGTTATAATAAGAATTTAATGGTATAAACTTAGGTTATAATTGAAATTTTACTGAAAAAGGGTTAAGAATTATTAATAGATGATATGAACCTAAGTATATAAAATGAAATTCAAAATAAGAATTTATTATATGATTATTCACTTAAGTATGTTTTAATCTCCCCTATTCTAATATAATGGAAAGTAGGAAGAATTTAAATGACTGTAATCCATAGTTAATGGATAAATAAAAACTTCCACTTATAAGAATGAATGTTAGCAGATTAAGAATTTAAGGGAAATCTTACAAGTGAAGAGTAAGGAAAGGAAGATATTCAAAATATTTGTTGTTATTAATGAGAATTATTTTATAAACTTAAGTAATAAAAAGGAAATACAAATATAGTAAATTTGGTGATAATTGGAAAATAAAACTTGTAAGAACAAAGAAATCCCTCATAAATGAAGGGAAGAAAATCAAACCACTGAAATATGAAATAAATGTATAATAAGCTATTTTGGTGTTGATTTGAATTGTTTGGTTGATGTATGGTTGTTGGGTAAGGAATTTTGAAGTTGTTGGATGGAGAAATAATCTATCTTTGTTCCATCTAAGATTGTTGAGTAAAGGATGCACTTGATAGTTATTTTACATTTCGTACAATTTCGGAATTTGAACCTAACAACTAATTGTTTGTTTGATTGAATGATTTTGTTTGCGGTGTGTGCTGTTTGTTAAAATGTATGGTTGTTGCATTTGATTGGATATGAATGATTGAATCCACTAGAATAGTTCATTTTAAAATAAATATTTAACCTTTTAGGCTTATAAGAAAATACAGGTTATGGAAGCAACTGCTACTGCTTTTGGTTCCGTAATAATAAACGTATAGTGTCCGACAAATAGGTACGTTTCCGGATTACGTATAAAGCGCTATTTTATATATTTTCCCGTGTTGGGATATTTTATTTTGGATATATATGTAATATATTGTATATTTGGATATTATATTTTCTCCAGAGTCCCTCCGTACAAAGGAGACTTTGCCAAAATTTTCAGGAAATTTTGGACTTAGAATTTTGTGAAAGTATTTTTCCAACTTTAATAATTCAAGTATTAAAGGATATAATGATTATAAAACAAGTATATTTCATTAAAGGAAACTAATCCAGTAAAATATTGTTTATAAGTTAATATTTGAAATAAAATGCACTGTAAATCTTCCTCCTCCCTTCTTTTTCCTTTTCGGGGACGAAAAGTTTTGAGTGGGGGAGATTGTAACGACCCGTTAAATTTATGATATTTAATAAAATGAATTAATATAATTTCTAATTTGTTTAGGAGTAAACGTAGAAATTTGGTATAGTGGTTGCAATTTAGTGTAACTATAAAATTTTATGATAATAGATGTGGATAATGTAAATTTTCACAACTTGATTTAAAGTAATTTTGAAGAAACAAATAAATGTTGAATTTGTGAATGTTAGTATAAATATTAACTTAAATGGTGTTCATTAATACAAAGATGTAATTAGTGTAGATAGTAATAATTTATGCCTGTAGTGAAAGGAAAAGAAAATTAATAGAAACATAAAATTTATTTTATGTAAACAAAAGTATAGTTTTGAACAAACTTATGAAAATTGATAGAAACAGTGTTTGTAATCAGTTTGGTTATTTTATATTTGAAAGATAGAGATGTGTAAATACGTTAATGAATATAAAATGGGAAGGAATGGTAGAATGAAAAGAATATATATAATAATAAGCATTTGATTCAATTAAGGGAATTAAATTATAATAAATGGTCATTTAATAAATTCAACGTTTGTGAGAAATCATAATAGTTGTGTAAAATGTGTACAAACTTGGATTTGGAAGTTTATTGGATTTATAACGGTTTTGTTATTAAGTGTATGAGTTTAAAAGTTATTCCCTTTTGTAAAGTAATAGAAGAATGCATAAGATATAAACAGGGCTTAATAGAATTGACACTTAATGAATTGAATAAATTACCCATTTATGTAGATATGTATAGTGGACTATAAATGGCCTAAGCAAATATAAAATGGAATAATCATTGAGATTTGTACTATGAAAATAAATAGTAACATTTATTTGCAAGGAATAAAAGACTATTTAGGTGACTAGAATTTGGAGTAATGACTATTGTATGTTACCTACCCTTGTTTCTTGTTAATTTAGATTTTGGGAATCAAATTCAATTTATCCGCCAATTTACCGCAGTTAAAGTGAAATGAATTGGTGATTGAGAAATGTTAAATACAAATAAGATGTAAACCAAAGAAAATCCCATTTGTAATAAATTATGTAGAATAAAGTAAAGAAACTAGGAAATGAAAATGTGAAAATGTGGATGCAGTGAGATCTTAAGTGATAATAACCTTGTTAGGCAAGTGATAACGGAATTTTGTGTATAGGTAATATTTACTGGTGTGTCAAGTAATAAACACATAGATGCAAGAAAAGGAAAGTTGGTAGCAATCTATATATGTTATTTATCTTACTTAGTATATTAAATAAGGTTTGGAATTCAAATTTTAATTAAAGGAGTTGGTAGCACGTTAGTAGGAAATAATTGTAAGGGTGGGATAACAACTACTATAAACTACCTAATTTAAATGAGTCAATGAACTTATTTGAAATAACGTTCATCTAAATATGAGTAATTAAAATGGCGGGGTCAACAATAAACGTTACTTTAGAATTAATTTATATTTTAACGGAAGTGTGAAAGTAAAGCAATAGAAGCGTAAACTTATCAAGGTAGAATTTAGTAGTGTAATGAAAAAATGTTAAGAATGTTATAGTATAATGATTGATTGGAAATCAAAATTTACTTGTTTGAATGTAACTTTAGGGAAATTGGATTTAATTAAAATAAAAAGGAAGAAAAAAAAATTGGATGAAATTTAATGTTGGAATATTATGTAAATATAAACTTAGATAAAATTTAAGGATATCTACGTAATAGAGTGTAAAACCAATGTTAATTTCATCTATTTAATACTAATAGGTTAATAATAGAATGAAGAGTAAATTTAATGTTAAGTTAATATGAATTAAGGTAGTATTGGGGAATAATGTGAATTTTCTTCATAATATGATAAGTTGTAGAATACAACGTAAACTTAAGTATAACCTTTGGATTGAAAACATTGTTAAGGGTTACCTGTTAAATTTGGATGGAATTGGCAATAAATGTTACACTTATGGGTAAGGAAATAAAAATGTCCAGAATTTGAGTATATTAAGAAATGGGGATTGAAATTGAAATCTTGCAACGAATCTAATAATACGTTACATAAGTGTTAAATTAAGGTAACATTTGGAAAATATGATAATGATTTTCAAATTGAACAAGTTGTGGAATTAATAAGGATGGAAGAAAAAAAAAATCAAGATTTATTTTATTTATTGGAATGAAAAATTTATAATTTGATTTATTGCGAATAATTGAAATTTAATTTGGTAATTGGCGAAATGATTAATGATTGAATTAACATAGAACTTGTTGTTAGTTATTAAAATTGTTTAAGAAATCAAAGGAGAGAAATTTTATAAAATTTTAAATTTTGTAATTGGATTGGCTAAAGTGGGAAAGTGGAATTAATCAACGTTGTTACTTTTATCTCCTTCCCTATTAGATCCTTATGTGATTGCATCCACATTTATTGTTGATTATTCCTATATATTGTCACCAATTAATCGTACTTGATGTATGTTTAGCAATTTTGTCACACAGTTAAAGTATGAATATATATATATGATGTATTCAAATTTTTCTATATCTAGCACTTAATTAATTTAGAATCAAACTAACGAAACGTGTCATTTATTTTTGTCCCTCCATATTCATTTTCTTTCTAATTAATAAATACCTCTTTTTAATACCTGCTACTTTAAAAAAAAGAAAAGGACTGTTCATATTTGCTATATTTCAATACCAAGTGTTCATACTCACTTTATTTCTAATTAATAGCAGCCTCTCCTTTCAAATCTATTTGTCCCTAAACCTAACTCTAACCTTATAAATAACCTACTTCTTATTTTTCTATTACATTTTGTTTCTCCTAACTCTAACCCTAGCCTCCATGCTATTCTTCTTCTTCTTCTTCTTCTTCTTCTTCTTTCTTGTTTTTCTCAAAGCTCCTTATTATCTCTCATTTTAATTTTTTTTTTCTTTCTCTTCAAATATTCTTCTTCTTCTTCTTCAAATTTACTTCTATTTCAAACTTTCTTCTTTTCAAATCTAGATCTTCTCTTCCGTTTTCAGTTCTTATTTTAATCATTTTTTTTCAATTCTTCTTTTTCAAATCTTCTTTTTCTTTCAAACCTTTTAAAATACATACATTCGTATAATAAGGAGGAAAATTAAAGTAAATCGAAATAAAAGAAAAATTACGGAACAAAGTTAGCAATCAAGAAGAAGCATATGCGTTTTTCACGAGGGAAGGTGGATGTGGCACGGTATTTTATTTTTGTTTTGTTTATTTTTAATTTTTTTTATTTCAATTGCAAATCGTTTAATTGTGATAACTTTCACATACGAACTCCGTTTCACACGAAATTTCTTTTGTTAGGATCGTAATTTAATTCCGAACTCGATGACGCTGGTTTGGACGAATTCTGAGACGGGCGAATTTTTGGGTTTAAATCGGATTTACATTCGATTTAAATTCAAAAGGTGAGTGTTTTGACCCACTCACAATTACTAGAAGCTTTTATGTTTGTTAAATAAATTTTAGAAATGAATAGAAATTTATTTATGAGCTTTTGGCATGTTATTTCACTCATATATGTTAAATTGCATTTTTTTGAATTTAGCTGTTAATTAAATTGATTGATTGCGTATTAATTGGCTGTTAGAAATTATTGTTTGCATAAGAACTGCTAGTTAACAGTTATGTCAATTATCACTGAAAATAAACTGTTAGATTTATAGTTGATAAATATAATTTGAATTAAACTGCCAATTATTACCTGTTGTATATTCCCAAACATATTTTGTTATTGGTTGATATTGCTTGATGTTTGTGACTGGATGATGGATGTGTTGTTGAATGGATGTTTTATTTGATATCATTAAACTGCAAGTTAGCATACATTTTACATTTCATTCGGGATTGTGGTTTGAAATGATAAAACCGCAAAGTTTTATTTTTTAAATTGCGGATTGAAATGATAAATATCCGTATCACTTGACCATAGGATAGAAAATTATATGCAGGCACCGCGGTCTATATATAACTATTTTAATGTGATTTCTATGGTTTGGATTGAATACGGTCTATAAATCTTAAATTTATATTGTATAAATATTTTATTCCATATTTATATACCTATGAAGTTGAAATTTTGAAATTAAAAGGAATATAAATTTCTTTATTGAAAATGGAAGAAATTTAGAAAATGGAGTTTGGTAAATTTATATCCTATGTTTAAATGTAAAGTTGGAAATTTTAAGATATGATATTTGTAATTGGATTTTTCCAAAATAAATAGAAATGGATATTCTAGTATAATTTGAAGTGGAAAAATTCTATATATATATATATATATATATATTTTACTAGAAATTGAAGTCTTATTAATTATGGATTTTATGTGAATGGTCAAGATCAATTAATAGAATATTGATTTTGAAAGGATAAAAATCCAACTTTAGTTGAAATATTAGTGCTCAAAAATGGATATAAATATATATAAAATTGAAATGGTTTTGGGACTTGAAGTAATATTTTGGATTTTGGTTTAACTTTAAAACAAGAAATATTTGGAAAGCCATGTAATTTATTCTTTATAAAGCAACAGTAAAGTTAAACCTTTTCAATTCGCATACCGTTGAATATCCAAACCATTTGGTTTTGAAAATAATGGTTTTAAAATACTATGGATTTTCGAAGAATTATGTTGAAAGTTACAAACAAAATATTGGTTACATGGGATATTAAATAATAAAAAGTGACATAATTTTTGGAAAGGAAAATTTTATTTGGGAAACGATATCATTGATTTGGGCTTTTATAAAATAATATGAAAATAAATTGTTTGTGTTTTTAAAGAAGAAATGATATCGTAATATTATGGTTTTGAAAGGGATTATATTCTGGTTTTAAAGTATAAACTGTTTTTAAATAACCGCGGTGTTATAATAACGATTGGTTGGCAAAGAGACCGGGATCGGATATCTGACATACTCTCTGTCGATACTGAAAACCACTTTGACTAACCGTGTACGCGGTGGAGATTCCAGAATGAAGTAGGTGGTGGCGACGTTTCCTGTAAGGTAAATACGTGGACCCGACTCCCGTGAGTTGGCATAAGGTGGCTAAAACAGGAGCGATTCTCAGGCCAATGAGGTCATTCCTCTGATCGGACCCTCCTCTTCGATATTATACTTTGATTTTGAATTGATTCAGTGGCCACTTCTATATTTTGATTTTGGGGAGTTAGTCCGAGGTGGGCGGTAACTGCGGCTACGCGTTTCCACCAGCCTGGATAGCAATTGGTATATCTACCCTGCCATTGCCTAGTTGTGCCGTGTCACCTACCATAACGAGCCTTTACTACGAGTTTCTATTTGTGTCGTACCTATGGAGTATCCTCTGGTAGCTTCCCGATCAGGAGGTATTACGGTACTGTATAGACTATTGGCATTATTTGTGTTAAGGGCTATATGGGTAACCCCTTAACGCTATTTAAAAGTAAGTTTATTTTATAAATAGACACTCTTATAATAGCGCAATATACTACATAGTAAATAGTTTAACGGATCCTTAGGAGATGTAAATCCCGAACATCTCTTGAGTTACTGTACTCATATTTATTTCTGTTAATTTAACTCACATAAGATCTTTTAGTCTGACTCGAGTGTTTTTGTCTTTTCAAATTCGCTCGGGTCAGTCCGAGCGTTTCAGGATCGAAGATTTTAGCTTTGGAGGACGAAGACGAAGAATCCGTATTATATTATTTATAGTATTGCACCACACTCTAAATTTCCGCTGCATTGATTGTATTGGTATGTATAACTCTGATATTCATTGTATAAGTAAAATAAATAGTTTGTAAACAGTTATCATGAACTGTATATTGATTATTATATTTTATCCTTCCGCTATGAGATTCTATTTTGTTTTATTTCTTCTCTGTTTTTTCTTATTTACCCCATAACAATCCGCCCTTGCGTATGCTTTGAATTGGCACGTGTGTCGGTTTAAAGTGTGCAAAAAGGCGGGATGTTACAATTAATACTTGATCCGTTTATTTCTCCTTCTGTTTAATACCCAAGCCTTGACTTTTAGGTTGTATTTAATTCTTGCCACCTCAATTTCACTTATACAAAATTTTACTTTCATTTGCAAACTTTTCCATTCCTACGTACATTTCCTTATGCATTATTAATGCTTGAAGCTTTCAAAATAAAACATGACATTTATTTTTATCCCTCCACCTTTATTTCCTAATTATAAATAACTTACAGCTTATTTCTTCTTTTACATTTTGTTTCTCATAACACCTCATATTCAAAAGCTCTTATTCTTGCAAATCCAAAAGCATTCTTTTATAAAAAATGATTTTTTTTATTTTTCGTACACTTTCTATCCTCATCTTAGTTGTTCTTCAATCTTTCCCTGAAGCCTCATCTTGAGAAAAGCGTAAGTATTAAATTTTTTTTATTTTTTTTACGCGTACTAAATTTTATTTTCATAATATTTCTTATAACATGAATATCTTTTGCATATAAACTTTGACTCACGTGCGATTTCTTCTATTGGATTCGTATTTAAATTCCGGGCAAAATGAAATTGATTTAATTTAATTTAGAGATTGTTGAGTTTTGCGCTTCTGTTTGGGTTTTTATGGGCTAAAATCAAAGGTGAGTGTTTCAACCCACTCAAAACTTCTAAAATTTCTTATGTTTGGAATTAATTTATGATGTGATTAGAAATTTAATAATGGCTATTTGATATACTTTGAATTATCATCTCAGTTAATTTGAATTTATTTGAGTTAAATCGTTATTTAATTTATTATTGAATATAAATTGTCAATTAAATATTTGTTATTGATTATCAGTTCTATACTGATATTTATTGATTGTTTGGATGATGAGTGTGATGGATGTTGATTGTTGATGTTGGTTGAATGGATGTTGTATTTTATATCATTATAAACTGCAAGTTCGTTATGGATTTTTATTTCATTCGGGACTGCGGTTTGAAATGATGCATAACCGTAAGATATTAAATTGCGGATTGAAATGATAAATATCCGTATCACTTGACCCTAGGGTATAAAATTATATACGGACACCAGATTGGTTTTTAAATGATTTTAAAATCCTTAATTTTTGAACGGAATTTAATGAATAGTTTAATTGGATATAAATTTCAAACTTATATTTTAATATAAACTATTTTAAAAGAATATATTATATTAAAATTTCTAAGTATTCAGATTTTTAATTTTTTTAAATTATTTAACTAATATTAACTATATAAAATTATTTTGATCCGTTTTAAACCATTTTAATTTATTTAAATATAATTAATCTATTTTAAAGCTATTTAATCTATTTTAATTATACTTAATCTAATTTAAATCCATTTAACTATCTTAAATCAGTTTAAAAGTATTTTTAACCTATAATTAAACTATTTATAATTATTTAAACTATTTCTAGACTAAGTAAAGTGGAAGTGTTTAAATTCAATGCTTTGTTTTAAAAGAGAATAAATTGAAAATAGTGATTTTGAAGTATGGTTTTACCCTATTTTGGAAATATGACTATGGAAGAAATTATGTCTTTTTGAAAGGAAATATAATTCCAAACGATGATTTTTAAAGTGAATATGATTTCAAAGTGAATATGATTTGAAAGTAAATACGATTTCGAAAATATTATGGTTTTGAGAATATGATATTTTTGATATCAATTGTGAATTGACTTTTGAAACGTAAAAGAACCATCCGGTGTGTAATAAGCGATTGCTTGTTAAAGAGACCGGGATTAGATATTGTCATACTCTCTGCCAATACCGAAAACCACTTTAACAACTATGTACGTGGTGGAAATTCCAGAAATGAAGTAGGTTGGTTTGGTGAACGAATCCTGTATAAGGTATGACGTGACCTTGACTCCCGTGAGTCAGCATAGATGTGACTAAAATCAGGAGCCATGCCGGGCCAAGTGAGGTCATTCCTCCTATCGGACACACTTCTTCGATATTATATTCTGATTTGTGATTGTTTGGTAGCCACCCCTCGATTTTTTATTTGGCAGTGTTTTCCGAGGTAGGCGGTAGTGGCTGCTATGCGTTACCACCAGTCCGGATCCGCAAATGGTATATCTACCCTGGCATTTCCTCGTGTGCCGTGTTCACATGCCCTAGCGTGCCTTCTACGAGTTTGTTTTGTGCCATGCCTATGGAGTGCTCTCTGATAGCCCTCCAATTTACGGAGGAATTAGGGTACTGTATAGACTATGGGAATATATAAAAACGTGTTAAGAGGGATATGGGTAACGCCTTAACGCTATTTTAATAATTTTACTTTATTGTAGACACTATTATAATAGCGTATTATACTACATAGTAGATAGTTTAACGGATCCTTAAGAGATGTGAATCCTGAACATCTCTTGAGTTACTACACTCACGTTGGACACTATATAGGAAATGTCAAACCCCGTAAACATCTTTGACGCCGTCACACGCATATTTACTGTTGATTTTGACTTACATAAGATCTTTTAGTTCTGACTCGAGTGTTTTGTCTTTTCAATTCGCTCGGGTTAGCCTGAGCATTTTAGGATTTGATGACCTTATTTCTGGAGGATGAAGACGAAGATTGTATTATTATTATTTATTATATTTCACTGCATCACGTATTCCGTTGCATTATTTATTATTATTCTTTGGTATGTGTAACTCTGATCTGTGTTGTGTAAGTATAATCAAATGCTTTGTAAAACAACTTCATAAACTGTTTATTTGATTATTATATTTTGTCATTCGTTTGCAAGATTCTGTTTTGTTTTTCTTCTTTCTCTGCTTTTTCTTATTCACCCAGATAACAATCCGCCCTTCTGTATGGTTTGAGTCGGCATGTGTGTCTGCTTAAAATATACGGAAGGTGGGATATTACACAGCACGACAAGACGAACAGAATGGTACACATATATCAGCGATACGATCATCCTATCAAATACGATATTTGGTACCAAAAATGCTGCTAAAACGACGAAATTAAGATAAACGGAGCAATAACAGTCCAAACTTGATGAAATGAAATATGGCATCTCACTCAGGAGATGATAAACATTTTTATTACATAAAAATATTCAGGTTCGAAATATATTTTATTATCATCAAATATTAACTGATTTAAATTTGATAAAATTACACAATAAAATAAACTTTCATATTTTCTGATGATAATTTCCCATTGCTATGTTTAAATAGATGTATTTCAAATATCAAATTTTCATTTCCAAATTTCATTATTTAAAATTTCACAAAAATTCAGTTAATTACATTATTAAAACCATCAAAATTTACGGGTCATACATGGAATTTGAATCTAAGTTCAAATTTGTAACGACCCGATATTTTCAACCATTTGCATCTGCACGTGTCAGACTTGAATTACTCAAAATACCGAATTGTTAATTTAAATTTGGCAAATCTCAAAATATACAGTAAATAAATCACATATTACAGACACAGAGTAGTAAAATGCAGCGGAAGCAAAGAGATAGTAGTTCATGAAGCTACTATATAAATACATCAGAGTTAAATAAGGTACAACAGAAGTTAAATACAGTAGTCAAGTACAAAGCTGAATACATCACGTGAATCAACTGAATAACTGGGATAACCTGAATGCTGAAATTGAAATAGATAGCTGAATCCTCAAGCAAAGCTCCAACTCCGAAGGTGAGTCTCAAAAGCTGTATCACTCAGTCTGACCCGAGCGTAAAGTAAAACATAGAACATTCGAGTCAGGGTACATTCTTATACAATGTAAACTAACTCAAGTGAACTATATTATAAGGTTCAAGTAACTTAAAGGATGCTTGGAACCGTCCATCCTCTAAGGATCCGTTAAACTATTTACTATATAGTAATATTTCGCTATTATAATAATGTCTAAAAGTAAAGCAAACTTACTTGAAAATAGCGTTAAAGAGTTACCCAATATCCCCCTTAACACGTAATAATGCCAATGTCTATACACTACCGTAATACCTCCTGATAGGGAGGCTACCAGAGGATACTCCATAGGAATGACACAAAGCAAACTCGTACAAGGTGCGCTAGGGTAGGTGACATGGCGCAACAAGGCAATGCCAGGGTAGATATACCAATTACGCGTTCGGGCTGGTGATGACGCGTAGCGCGCAGCTAGCGCCCACCTCGAGCCACACCCCCAAAAATCAAAGGGCCCCAATAAATCATAAAGTAATAGAATGGTATCGAAGAAGTGTGTCCGATAAGAGGAGCTACCTCACTGGTCCGAGAATCGCTCCTGTTTTAGCCACCTTATGCCAACTCACGGGAGTCAGGTCCACGTATATACCTCAATAGAACGTCGGCACCATCCTACTTCATTCTGGAATCTCCACCGCGTACACGGTTATTATAGTGGTTTTCGGAGTTGGCAGAGAGTATGACAACTTCCGATTTCGGTCTCTTTAACAACCCAACGTTATTATAACCGTGGTTATTTCATTTTCAAATGGTTTGTATTTCATATCAAACATATTTATTTCAAAACCATATAAACCAAGTACCATTATTCTTTAGAAAAGTAATATTCATTTTCAAAGTTGTAACACTCCCAAAATTTATACATTCAATTATAACACATTAAAATCATAATAGTTTAGAAACCATAACACTTTAAAAATGTAACCTCTATAATCATAGCACTTTGGAAACATTACGTTTTAGAAATAATAGCGTTTTGAAAACATAACCTTAAGACATCATAGCATTTTGGAAAAGTAATACTTAAGAAAATCATAGCATTTTGGAAATGTAACCTCAAGGAATCATAGCATTTTTGCAATGTAATACTTTACACTTTAACATTTTATATAATCAAAGTATTTATATACTTACAAATTTTAACATGGTCATTTTATCATAGCCTTATAGTAAAATAAACTTTGTTATTGCAATATATAATTTAAAGCTGAAATTCTTATGTTAAGTTAAAAGTACATTATTAACTTACATTTATTATTACGATAAAGAAACTTTATTATTTTAATCATTTAAAATATGTCATTTACAATAATTAAAACTTACATATCAAATGTACATTATCAACTTATATTTTATTATTACACTAAGGAACATTTATCATTTTAATCAATTTAAAATGCACCATTACATTAAATAAAACTTACATGTCAAATGTACGTTTAACTTACATTTATTACAATAAAGAGCATTTATCATTTTGATCAATATTACACTAATTAAAACTTACATTATCAAATGTATGTTTTAATTTACATTTTTATTACAGTAAAGAGCATTTATCATTTAATCAATATTACACTAATTAAAACTTACATATCAAACGTACGTTTTAATTTACATTTTTATTACAATAAAGAGCATTTATCATTCAATCAATATTACACTAATTAAAATTTACATTATCAAATGTACGTTTTAATTTACATTTTTATTACAGTAAAGAGCATTTATTATTTTAACCAATATTGCATTAATTAAAACTTTACATGTTTCTTTCATTAATTAAACTTTACATATTTCATTCATTAATTAAAACTTTACACGTTTCTTTCATTAATTAAAACTTTACATGTTTCTTTCATTAATTAAAACTTTAGATGTTTCTTTCATTAATTAAAACTTTACACATTTCTTTCATTAATCAAAATTTTACATGTTTCTTACATTAATTAAAACTTTACATGTTTCTTGCATTAATTAAAACTTTATTCCATTTACCAGTTCAATATATATTATTTATTATACTAAACATGTCCATTTCATAAAGTAAAATTCATAACAATTTCTAGGTTAGATTTACAACTTCCATATTAGGTCAAACTCAACTATTAAGTTATTTATCATCAATAAAGATCTTTAATTCAACTTAAAAACAATTATTAACTTATAAATTTTAAGTTACAGAAAAACCAATATACCTTTATAATTTAAAGCATTAAATCAAATTTTAAGTTAAACCTTCATATATTGATAAACTCAAAATTACTTAATAATCTTTTTGGAAAATATTATTTAAAAATACTTAATAAATTTTTAGGAAAATATTATTTAAAAATATAACCATGGGCCTGTATAATGTTTTATAACCTAGGTCAAGTGATATGGATAAATATCATTTCAATCCGTAATTTAAAAAGAAAAATCCGGGTTCTATCATTTCAAACCCGGAATCCCAAGTAAAATAAATACAATAAAAATCAATAAAATATCACTCGTGCCTATCATTTCAGCCCATAGTGATTTTTCCTTATTTTAATGTTCGTTAGGGTATGTATCATTTCAACCCATAGTGAAAGGGAAATTGCAATGATAAACAGAAAATAAGTTACAATATAGCATATAATACCATATCAGATAATGGAACTGGTATATAAACAACATTTAACATCATATAAACATATCACAGACAGGTATGAACATAGCATAATAATTTATACAATTCACTTGTCATCATTTCACAATCATATAAGTATGTAATGCCTAGAGTGAATAACTCACCTTTTTAAAAGCTAGAATCAAATTCAAACACAAATTTCAGTTCCGCAAAGCACGAAAAGGCACGACAAAACACAATATATTTTTGAGCGAATGGAGAGTCAGATCCAAATCTTGTATGCAAACAAATACAACAAACATAAGAATATATTTCTCAACACAAAGATTAAAATTTAAAAAGTGAAAAAATATGAAACAAAGTGACATAACCTTTTGATAAAACAAAGCAAGATGATCAATCACTAAGCAAGTGGGCTCGGCCTTGGCTTAAATGGCTAGAATGTTGTGCTCGGCCTCAATGGGTTTGGGGCAACATAGGCTCGGCTATGTTTAGGAGAAGCAAAGGAGGAGGTGCTTGAGTGGTGTGGCCAAGGTAATAAAGGAGGAAGTGGATGTACGTGGCGATCTAGGCTATGTTTTCCATTGTTTGGTGATGGAATATAGGAGTTTGGCTAGGGTTTGGTCATGTTTTAGTAATGTATGGGTCATAGAGGTCACGACCAAAGCATGGTGGGGAAGAGGCGGTGATCATGGTAGTAGTGGTGAAGAGGTTGTGGTCGGCTAGGAGGTGGAGAGATGGTGTAGGCCGAGCCAAGCAAAGAGAAGAGAAAAAGAAAATAGAAAAAGAAGAAGAGGAAGGAGGAGCCATGGATCTAGAGCTTGCTGAATATTTTTTTCTTCACGCAAATGAGATGAGAAAGAGAAGTTTGTACGTGATTTGCAAATATGATATGGCGGCTAGGGTTTGTAGAAAAGAACGGCTAGAGATGTAAGGTTTAGAAAATGAAAGGCTAGGAAATAAAAAGGCTTACCTGATTTCCAAGGAAAAGGAGCCATGAGATCTTGAATAGATTTTTTCCAAGAAATGAAATGAGAAGTTTGAGCTGAGAAATAAATCTTGTACATGGTTTGTGGAGTGATTTGCACGGCTAGAGGAAATAAAGTGGACGGCTAGAACAAAAGAGAAAAGAAAAGGCATAGAATAAAACAAGTAACCTATGTCTCTAGAAATTTCTAAGCTATTATTAAACATATAAACCAATCAAAAATCAAATGAATAAAATCAAAGTTTATACGAATTAAAATAGGAAATAAAAATTAGAGAAATAAACATAGGAAAATAGAAAATAAAACATAGAAAATCAATGCGTTTAAGCACTGCATTTTATCTAATTTAAAAAATATACAACGAAATTTTACGAAACGAACAACAGAACTAATATTAAAATAAAATATATTTTCAAAGAAAAAGATTAGAATTTAAAACTTTAAATTTAAAATTTTCAACTGTGGTCAAACTTTGACTTTCAGTTGACCAAAATATAAGAATTTCAGAAAATGTTTAATTTATTGTATTTGGAAAATTACAAATAAACTCCCAACTTACATTGGATAATTCCAGAAATTCAATTTTAAATAATTTAAAAACTAAAGTTTTCAAATAAAAATTAATTAAAAATATTTACAAAATTATAGGCTATTACACTCTCCCCCACTCAAAACTTTTCGTCCTCGAAAAGGAACAAGATAGGGAGAACAAGGAAAACAAGATAGAACGAGATAGGATTCAGGCAAGATGAAAGAAATATTGAAATTATGCCTGATAACTGTCGTTATCAGGTAAATTCAACAAGGTGGAACGATCTCCCAAGATCCTCCATAAATCAAAGACACAAGCACGAAGAAGATCCTCTAGAATCTGATTCACTCTTTCCATTTGACCGTTGGTCTATGGATAATAAGCAGTGCTCAGTTTCAAATGAGTAGCCAAGATTCTTGAAAAGTTTCCAAAACAGACAGGTAGAGATAAGTTCTTCTAGGTGGAAGAACTACAGGGCGAACTCTAGGGATAAGGTCAATTCGGAATTCAATTTCCCGCTTTAGGATGCAGGAGAATAGGAACATCCCTAAAGGAAAGAGATTGGAAAACAAGATAAGATAATAAATTTAAAGCTATGAAAATTTCAACTTAAATTAATACTTGATTTCACCTAAGTTGAATAAATCTTAACTATTTCTAATTTCATTATCTTATCATCCAATTATCAATTTATAAAATCATGAATTTGGAAAAATGATTTATTATACTTATAATAAATTTAATTCTTCTTTATTTAAAATTAGTATTAAATTATTCCACTTAATATCCAATCACATATATTAAGTACAATTACATTTATTATAACTATTCCAATTTATTTATAAACTTCTTTAACACCATTTATATCGTATTTTATTCAATTTACCTTTCATTCTATTTACCTCTATTAATCTTTTTATAACTAAAATTCAAGTGTATAACATTTATTATAACCACTCAAATTTTATTTATAAAAATCCTTTATATTGTATATTATCCAATTACATTGTTAACTTTTAATAATTAAGGTAAGTTATATTGGAATGCAATAGAATATTATACAAATACAATTTTCTTAATTCAATTGTTCAAGCTTACACATTTATTAAAAATTTTGGTTTCATTTTATAATTGAAACTATCCTTTAAGTTAAAATTTAAGAATTAAATTTTCGATTAACTTCAAACTATTTTAGGGATAAATAATATACATAATATATATCAAATAAAATTTTAAGTTATATATCACATATACTATAAATCAAGTCATATTTTAGAAATCCAAATCAATTTAATTCTCCAAAGCTAGACTATAGCAAAACCACAGAATGGTCTCTTCACTTCGAAACTCGAAAATGAAAGTCGATGATGCTGTAGTCATCACCGAAATTATTTTCCAACTACAAAGGAAAGATCACTTATTTACAAATTAAAAATTCTTTGAAACAATTTCTACTTGAAATACTTTAAATAACACACCCTTTAAACTTTAAAACCCAAGGTTTGGAACCATCGAAAATTAAATTCTTAGTTTCTTGTTTCAAATTCATTTAAATTTCCAAATAAATTTATAGCCACGTTGTATAGTTCAATTATTTATATATGTAACAAAAGCTGATGGTTACGAGCTATATACACAGAGTCAAATATTATTTCTCAACATCCAATTCAATTAACTATCAAAATTCAGAAAATTATGCATATGTAATTATACAAAATTTATTTCATTTACTAAATTTGGAAACTATATTGTGTCGGTCTGCTCTGTTCAAGTGCTTTGGAGATCCTATTGATAGCGTTCATCAGACGAATCGATCGAAAACCCAAATCAACATCAACAACTCAAACAACACAATATATAAAACATTTTAAATATAGGTTTACAACTACACTATAGATTTTTCAAAGCAAGGATAGTGATTCAAATTTAATTAACTCAAATCAATGAAAATTTTGATTTTTGAGGATAAGTTGGAACAAAGGATAAGATGATTAACCAACCGAATAAGGAAATAGATAAGATTATATAAATCACAGGCAACCTTAACCGGGTCAACCGTGACTTCAAGAATAAGATCGATGCAGAATCTTGAGGCAAATCTACATTCGATCTCAAGAGATAGAATTCAGGACAATAAGAGATATTAGCATCGTAAACCGAGGATGCAGAATTCTCCTGTGAATCAATGCCTATTGTAAAGAAGTTTCACCCCCTTTACATGCCATTCAAAGTGGAGTTATGGGATACTCCCGAATCAAAAGAAGATGAATAGTATGGGACAAGAATGGATTGCGGAACCGAGGGAACGTTCCAACGTTCAAAGGAAACAAAGTCAAAGAGTAAGAGATTCAAGCTCGAACGAAAGTGATTCTGTAATTAAATTCACCATATATGCTAAGTTTTGCCTAGAGCCAAAGCCCTGATACCAACTGTATTGACCCGATATTTTCAACCATTCGCATCCACACGTGTCGGACTTGAATTGCTCAAAATACCGAATTATTAATTTAAATTTGGCAAATCTCAAAATATACAGTAAATAAATCGCAGATCACAGACACAGAGTAATAAAATGCAGCGGAAGTAAAGAGATAGTAGTTCATGAAGCTACTATGTAAATGCATAAGAGTTAAACAAGATACAACAGAAGTTCAATACAATAGTCAAGTATAAGTCTGAATACATCAGGGGAATCAACTGTGTAACTGGGATCAACTGAATGCTGAAATTGAAATAGATAACTGAATCCTCAAGCAAAGGTCCAACTTCGAAGGTGAGTCTCGAAAGCAGTCTGACCCGAGCGTAAAGTAAAACACAAAGCACTCTAGTCAGGGCATACATACTTATACAATGTAAACCAACTCAAGTGAACTGTAATATAAGGTACAAGTAACTTAAAGGATGCTTGGGACTGTCCATCCTCTATGGATCCGTTAAACTATTTACTATGTAGTAATATTTCGCTATTATAATAGTGTCTAAAAGTAAAGTAAACTTACTTGAAAATAGCGTTAAGGAGTTACCCAATATCCCCCTTAACACGTAATAGTGGCAATAGTCTATACGGTACTGTAATACCTCCTGATCGGGAGGCTACCAAAGGATACTCCATAGGTACGACACAAATCAAACTCGTACAAGGTGCGTTAGGGTAGGTGACACGGCACAACAAGGCAATGCCAAGGTAGATATACCAATTATGCATCCGGGCTGGTGGTGACGCGTAGAGCGCAGCTATCGCCCACATCGAGCCACACCCCCAAAAATCGAAGGCCCCAATCAATCACAAAGTAATAGAATGGTATCGAAGGAGTGTGTCCAATAAGAGGTGCTGCCTCATTGGCCCGAGAATCGCTCCATTTTTAACCACCTTATGCTAACTCACGAGAGTCGAGTCCATGTATATACCTCAATAGAACGTCGCCACCATCCTACTTCATTCTGGAATCTCCATCGTGTACACGGTTATTAAAATGGTTTTCAGAGTTGGCGGAGAGTGTGACAACTTCCGATCCCGGTCTCTTTAACAACCCAACGTAATCATAACCCATGGTTATTTCATTTTCAAATGGTTTGTATTTCATATCAAACATATTCATTTCAAACTATATAAACCCAGTATCATTATTCTTTAGAAAAGTAATATTATTTTTAAAGTTGTAACACTCCAAATTTTTTTACATTCAATTATAACACATTAAAATCATAATAATTTAGAAGCCATAGCACTTTAAAATGTAACCTATATAATCATAGCATTTCGAAAACATTACATTTAGAAATAATAGCATTTCGAAAACATAACTTAAAGACATCATAGCATTTTAGAAAAGTAATACTTAAGAAAATTATAGCATTTTGGAAATGTAACCTTAAGGAATCATAGCATTTTTGGAATGTAATACTTTCCACTTTAACATTTTATAGAATTAAAGTATTTATATACTTACAAATTTTAACATGGTCATTTTATCATAGCCTTATAGTTAAATAAACTTTATTACTGTAATATCCAATTTAAAGATGAAATTCTTCTGTTAAGTTAAAAGTACATTATTAACTTATATTTATTATTACAACAAAGAAACTTTATTATTTTAGTCATTTAAAATATGTCACTTACATTAATTAAAACTTACATATCAAATGTACATTATCAACTTACATTTTATTATTATAGTAAGGAACATTTATCATTTTAATCAATTTAAAATACACCATTACATTAAATAAAACTTACATATCAAATGTACGTTTAACTTACATTTATTACAATAAAGAGCATTTATCATTTTGATCAATATTACACTAATTAAAACTTACATTATCAAATGTGCGTTTTAATTTACATTTTTATAACAGTAAAGAGCATTTATCATTTAATCAATATTACACTAATTAAAACTTACATTATCAAATGTACATTTTAATTTATAGTTTTATTACAGTAAAGAGCATTTATCTTTTAATCAATATTACACTAATTAAAACTTACATCATCAAATGTACGTTTTAATTTACATTTTTATTAAAGTAAAGATCATTTATTATTTTAACCAATATTACATAAATTAAAAATTTACATGTTTCTTTCATTAATTAGAACTTTACGTGTTTCTTTCATTAATTAGAACTTTACACGTTTCTTTCATTAATTAAAACTTTACACGTTTCTTTCATTAATTAAAACTTTGCATGTTTCTTGCATTAATTAAAACTTTACATGTTTCTTGCATTAATTAAAACTTTATTACATTTTACGAATTCAAAATACATTATTTATTATACAAAACATGTCCATTTCATAAAGTAAAATTCATAACAATTTCTTGGTTAGATTTACAACTTACATATTAGGTCAAACTCAATTATTAGTTATTTATCATCAATAAAGATTTTAATTCAACTTAAAACCAATTATTAACTTATAAATTTTAACTTACAGAAAAACCATTTTACCATTATAATTTAAAGCATTAAATCAAATTTTAAGTTAAACTTTCATATATCTATAAACTCAAAATTACTTAATAATCTTTTAGGAAAATATTATTTAAAAATACTTAATAAATTTTTAGGAAAATGTTATTTAAAAATATAACTATGGGCCTGTATAATATTTTAAACCTAGGTCAAGTGATACTGATATATATCATTTCAATCCGTAATTTAAAAAGAAAAATCCGGGTTCTATCATTTCAAACTCGCAATCCCAAGTAAAATAAATACAATAAAAATTACTCAAGCCTATCAATTCAGCCCATAGTGATTTTTGCTTATTCTAATGTTCGTTTGGGTATGTATCATTTCAACCCATAGTGATAGGGAACTTGCAGTGATAAACAGGAAATAAATTACAGTATAGCATATAATACCATATCAGATGATGGAACAGGTATATAAACAACATTTAGCATCATATAAACATATCGCAGACAGGTATGAACATAGCATGATAATTTATATAATTCACTTGTCATCATTTCACAATCATATAAGTATGTAATGTCTAGAGTGAATAACTCACCTTTTTAAAAGCTAGAATCAAATTCAAGCACAAATTTCAGCTCTGTAAGCACGAAAAGGCATGACAAAGCATAACTATATTTTTGAGTGAATGGAGAGTCAGAACCAAATCTTGTATGCAAACAAATACAACAAACATAAGAATATAATTCTCAACACAATGATTAGAATTAAATAATGGAAAAGTATGAAACAAAGTGGCATAACCTTTTGATAAAACAAAGCAAGATGATCAATCACCAAGCAAGTGGGCTCGTCCATGGCTTCAATGGCTAGACCATCATGTTGTGCTCGGCCTCAACGGGTTTGAGGCAACATAGGCTTGACAATATTTAGGGAAAGCAAAGGAGGAGGTGCTTGAGTGGTGTGGCCGAGGTAATAAAGGAGGAAGTGGATGTATGTGGTGATCTAGGCTACGTTTTCCATTGTTTGGTGATGGAATATAGGAGTTTGGCTAAGGTTTGGTCATGTTTTGGTGATGTATGGGTCGTAGAGGTCACAGCCAAAGCATGGTGAGGAAGAGTAGGTGATCATGGTGGTAGTGGTGAATTGGTTGTGGTCGGCTAGGAGGTGGAAAAATGGTGTAGGCCGAGCCAAGCAAGGAGAAGAGAAAAAGAAAATAGAAAAAGAAGAAGAGGAAGGAGGAGCCATGGATCTAAAGCTTGCTGAACATTGTTTTCTTCATGCAAATGAGATGAGAAAGAGAAGTTTGTACGTGATTTGCAAATATGATATGGCGGCCAGGGTTTGTAGAAAAGAACGGCTAGAGATGTAGGGTTTAGAAAATTAAAGGCTAGCAAATAAAAAGGCTTACTTGATTTCCAAGGAAAAGGAGCCATTAGATCTTGAATAGAATTTTTTCCTGGAAATGAAATAAGGAGTTCGACGTGAGAAATAAATCTTGTACGTGATTTGTGGAGTGATTTGCATGGCTGGAGGAAATAAAGTGGATGGCTAGAACAAAAGAGAAAAGAAAAGGCAAGGGAAAAGAAAAGGCAAGGGAAAAGAAAAGGCAAAGAATAAAACAAGTAACCTATGTCTCTAGAAATTTCTAAGCTATTGTAAAACATAAAGACCAATCAAAAATTAAATGAATAAAATCAAAGTTTATACAAATTAGAATAGGAAATAAAAATTTGAGAAATAAACATAGGAAAATAGAAAATAAAATATAGAAAATCAATGCGTGTAAACACTGCATTTTATCTAATTTTAAAGGTATACAACGAAATTTTACGAAACAAAAGGCAGAACTAAGATTAAAATAAAATACATTTTCATAGAAAAAGATTAGAATTTAAAATTTAAAATTTTCAACTGTGGTCAAACTTTGACTTTCAGTTGACCAAAATATAAGATTTTCAAAAACGTGTAATTTATTTCATTTGGAAAATAAATTACAAATAAATTCCCAACTTACATTGGAAAATTCCAGAAATTCAATTTTAAATAATTTAAAAATTAAAGTGTTCAAATAAAAATTAATTAAAATTATTTAGAAAATTATGGACTGTTACAAAATTGTTGTTAAAGAAAGAAACAGTTTTATTATAAATTATTTTAATATATAAACTATTTTAGTAATCAAATTATTTTAGTATATAACTATTTAAATTATCTAAATTATTTTCAATATTAAACTATTTTATATTCAAAACTATTTTTCAATATAAAAACTATATTAATCATCCAAACTGCTTTTCAATATTCAAACTATTTTAATTGTTCAAAACCATGTTAGATATTCAAACTGTTTTAAAGGGGAACTACTTGGATTTAAATCATAGATTTAAGTATGACTATTTTTTTTGAAAAAAAATATGTGATCCTCTAAAATAGAGGAGAGTGCACTAATAAATATGTACTATCACAAAAGACAACGTGCTGCCAACATGCCTGGAAGGTAGCTAATCAAAGTACAAATAACAAAGAAACGAACTCAGGTACCCCTAGAATGAGCTCCGATAAGGCCCCATTACACCCCAATATTGATATGAAGGTATAACCAATTTCTAAGTTTGAAATGATTTTAAAGTGAATTCAAAATTTTGATATGAGTTATGATTTGTTCTTAAAATTTAAAAGAACCAACCTGTGTGAAAAGTGACGTTTGGTTGTTAAGAGACCAGGGCTGAATATTGGCATACTCTTTGTCAATACCGGAACCACTTTAACAACTGTTTGCCCGATGGATGATCCAGAATGAAGTGGCTGGATTGGTGAATGTCTGGATTGAAGAAAGAGAACGATGATGGATAGACCCCGACACTTGTGTCAATTGGAAATGACTAAAATAGGACGACTTGTCCTGACCAATGAGGCTAGCTACCTCTAGCGACATCTATTCTTCGTATTAATATATTGATTTTGGACTTGTTCGATGCCCCTTGATTTGATTTTGGGATGGATGTTCGCAGTAGGCCGTTAGTGGTTATCACCAGTCAAGCGACTCAAGTTGGTAGTTTATTACCTTGGGCATTGCCTCACGTGCCTTGTCATACTTTATCCGTATATGCGACCATTACGATTTTGTTTTAGTATGGTACCTATAGGGGACTCACTGGCTACCTATGTTACGGGTTGTGTTACAGACCTGCATAGACTACCTGCTTAAAAATGTGTTCAGGGGGATCAATGTAAAGCCTTATCGCTATTTTAGTACTTTATTTTACCGATAGAAACTATATATATAGCGTATCTTACTACATATAGATAGTTTGACGGATCCTTAGAAGATGGAAAATCCCGTGACATCTCCTAAGTTATTACATTCAAGTTGTATACTTGATAGGAGATGGAAAATACTGTAAACATCTTTGAAGTTATTACACTCATATTTACTTGTTATTGATTTAACTAACGTAAGAACTTTTAGTTCTGACTTGAGTGTTTTGTCTTTACATTAGGCTCGAGTCACCCTAAGTGTTTCAATGTTTGAAGACTTATTCCTTGAAGACGAAGATGGAGTTTGCTAGACCGTATTTACTATTATTATTCTGTTGCATTATTTTGGTATGTTTGTTGATTGTACTCTGATTATGTTATAAAAATTGAAATCAAATGTATATTATAAAACAGCTCCATGAACTGTTTATTTGATTATTATATTTTGTCATTCCGCTGCTAGATTCTGTGTTTTGCTTTCCTTCTTTCCTTTTATTTTCTTATTAAACCCCATTGAAAATCTACCCTTTTGAGTGGTTTGAGTTAGACATGTGTGGTTTATTTTCGACTTGAATTGTCCAAAAAGGTGGGTCATCACAGTTGGTATTAGAGCTTTGGTTTAGAGATACCATAGCTTTTTGGGGTAACTCATTAGAGATAGGGTTAGTAATACCCTAGAATGAGTTTGAGTGTGTGTGTGTGTGTGTGTATATATATATATCCGAGAGAGCATATCTATTAGTGCTATAAAAATGTTTTATGTTGTGTTAATTTGTTCTGTTGAGTATTTATAAATTTCGATTGGTACATAGGACGTTATGGCATCGATGGGGATTTATAAACACTTGAACATGGTAAATCAACACAATATTGTTTTTGAAATAGGTAAATGAAATAATTTTGCCTAGTATTATATTTTGTATTTAAAAGAATAATTTTTCATAAATTGATATAGTTATTTTTGGTGTGTTGTTTGTTAGGAAATGCTAATATTTGATTATTGTCATTTATTGTTAGTTAGTAAAGACTCTTAAACCATTGACTATTATATGTTATAAGAAAATATAGTTTTATAAATATGGTTTATAATTATGATTTACAAATAAAATGAATTAAAATTGGAAATTTGAGAAGTCATGTTAAAGATTTTGAAAATAATAATATTCATATTATTTGGAAGTATTTTCTGATAGAAATATTGAAACGACCCGCATTTCCATACCCCTTTGAGTCGACAATATTTTCCATCAGTTCAACTCAAATTGGATGGAAATACGAACCATTAGGGTTAAAGAAGATAAAGATATAATAAGAAATAGAAAATAATCGCAGCAGAACAATATATAATAGATAACAACTGATCTTGATATAAAAGAACTATTATTGTTTTATACATTACATCATCAGAGTACACCATCAAACAAAAACACAATACTGGACAATTATAATAAGTTGTCTGTGACGACCCATCTCTTCGACCCTCAGAAATCGACATTAATACATCCACGGTATTCACGTGCCGTAAATCCAAGTGCTGGAGAGGCAGATTATTAGGGGAGTACAAGAATATAAAGATAGGAGATAACAGAATAATAGAATCTCACATCGCATTTAACATTTATAATTATACATAATGATCAGAGTCAAATACAAATCCAGCAGGATAATTATAACCATCTATCTGTACATATGCTAGAAATACATACTACATAAAACAGTCGAAAATGGGTAGATAACGACATAAGGTACTTCAGCTTCATCGCTCCAAAAGACTTGTCCAAAATGCTCCCCAACATGCTCCAAAATGCTCCAAAGGTATCCTGACTACACAGCTGCCCGGAAAATAGGGCATCCAGAGTTTAAAGGGAAAAACAAACTCTGGGTCAGTCATGGGACTGGAATGACAACTCAAAGTACGACGTTTGAAAACAAAAAGCTATGTCATAAGACCACGCCGCACATAAACACGGAACGGGTTTTTACCTTATGATAACCAAAACTCTTTATTACCAAGATTTAGAGATATTATTTTTAATGACATTCTTTGAAAACATTTTCAAATAAACTTATTAATCTTAGCCGAAATGATTACACATATAGCATTTCGAGGCTTTTCATTACGCCAATACAAACAAAACCGCAGGTTCTTATTGGAGAATGAGTTTCCATACAAATGACCAGGTGAAGGGACTACCTTTTGATGGGTACACCTCTAGATGGATGTCCCGATGAACCATCACAAAGCACCTCTACCCACACAAGACCGTCCTATCTCTATAACTAGATAGTACCGAATATGTCATCCCCTGGTCGTTACCGACCTTTATCTGAGAGCTCTCTTAGCATACATCCACATTAATTTACATCCCGAACGTCATAGTGGGAAGAAATATATCTAGAAGGGAATGATCATACACTACTTGGGAATGACCCACTTAGCCTTGCTACATCTAACCCTGTTTCGGTCATTTCCGGTTGATGAGGCTCGAGGCCACAATTACCTTTTCACATAGCATATCTTCTTTCACTTTGAATGCCACATTGTCATTGCACATTCACACGACTGATTTCTACAAACGTATAACTTCCTGAGCGCGTATGTCTCGGGAAAGGGTGTTAAGCTAAGAGAAGGTGTCTTCTCCGCCACCGACTGATATACTTTTATAGAAACCACTCATTATGATTTGGAATGCAAGGTCAGACATTTACCCATACAAGTTCGTTCTGAGACCGAACGAAATTGAAGGCACTTTCCTCGGCCATTACTAGGCGAGAAGCCCTTGTAGTTTTGAGGTTTTTCATAACAAAGAGACCACTGCTACAATATAATGCATCAGAAGTTTATCCCTAATTAATCAACTAGTAGTTCCTCGTTATTATTCATCTCAATATCTCCGCCTTCAAACATCTTCATTCTTCAAACACGTAAACTGGTTCGAAGTGGTTTTCAGATAGGAATTAACCAAATCCGACCCCGGTTCCTTCGAAATCCAATCATCGATAAAAATGATGTAATTAGGTGATTGTTTTTCGATTCATTCATTTTCCCTTACTAAAATATCTTCGAGAGGTATATATTTTCAAAATATTCTTTTAGTGAATACGGAATCATTTAAACCTCTTTTCAAATCATTTTTAAGGAGTATCTTTTGAGAAAATAGGATATAGAAATCATTCTACTTTTATCCAAAATCAACTTCCGTATTCAACAAGTGTTATGGGAGGAATAACGGTGAGATCACCTTTTAAATTCCACGAATATGACAAGTTCCCTATTCGGATTTTAATAACTAGTATAAGAAGATTATTTCTATAAAATCCAAGTTAAGCATCCGGGCTTTCCTTTCGATATGTTCCACCCCTCGCCTAAAAGAGAAAACTCAGGCCAGGTAAGTTCAGAGAACTGGTTGCTCCATCCCTAACCTTAGTTACACACATTGTTTTCACTTTTAGATCTCACAGGCGGGACACATGTACTAGTCGTTTCCGCATACTCATTTTTCCTTTTAAATCACTTAACTGTTTGTTTAACCATCTTTGAAATAATGTTAAATTGTTCAACTTTCTTTTGAAATGCTTTATTATTCACTTAAAAACATTTACTAAAGAATTGGGAAAGAACTGTTAAGTTTCAAACTTTATTTCAAAAGTTATTGAAAAGCGTTGCAGAAAGTGTTGCAAAAAGTGCTTTAAAGCTATATTCTTCAAAACAACTTTTATATCATTTAGAAATTCATATTTTAAACATAAATCACTTTTAAAATATTTTAAAAGATTTTTAGAATTTATTTCATATTTTTAAAATGATTATTTTATCAATTTCCAACTTTGGTCATTTAGTGCAAAAAGGGGATTTTTCTTGAAAATTGATTTTGCCATATTTCAAAATATACAAGATGAAATCTTAATTTTTTTTTATGAAAGATATGAACATAAGGATTCGGAAAATTCTTAATTCAAAAAATTCCGAACTATATTCCACTTCGTATGTTCATTTGAACTTTTGACACGAAAACGCGAATTACCGTTACGCGACGCGTCAAATTTTAGGCGTAATTTGAGATTCATATCCAAACTTTGTCGAAACGAGTTTAAACACTTAGGAATCATTTCTAAAGTATTTTCAAATATTTTTCAAAGGTATAAATGATTCCATATCACATTTTATTTCTTTTGGAAAGTGATTTCCATGTGATTATACGTCGCGTAAATCCGTGACTTGTTTCAACATATATATTCAATATACAACTAATAAACATCCAAAACAATATTTATAATCATTTTAACATATTCTAATATGTCACATGAACTTGCATATCAATTTAACAACATTTTTATTACAATGTCATATAAGTGTCATTTATGTACATATTTGCTTACTAACTTATGCAAATGACTTAAAGGTGGTTGCTTTCTTTTTCAAACACTTATCAGACATCATTATTAACATCAAAAAAAATATCACAACATCATAACCAAATACATACATATAAATTAGGAGTTCTCATATTGTTTGGTTTTGGCGAACGTGAAATCGGCTATAGCTTCGCTACTCGACGTTTTCAGCTTACGATCCCTTGAACGCTTCAACTTAGATGGCTCGCCTTGGCTTGTGGAAGGCTAGGAATGCTCGACCAAATGGAGTAAGAGGGAGGCGTGAGTAATGTGAGAAAGGAGGAGGAGTTTGAAGTGGTTCGGACAGTGTTTTGTCGATATTTTCTTTATTTTATTTTTGGGAATATTTTGGCATAACTTTGTTAAGGTTGGAAGCCATTAAAGGAGGTAAGAATAAGCTTGAAATTTTGAGAAGAAGAAGTGTGAAAGGAAGTGAGTGAGTATGTATTTATAGAAAATATTTGTGAATAAAATATAGATTTGTGTTTTTACTTAAATAACATTCCTTAAGAATTAAGTAAACTTATTTAATTCAAAACTTACCATCCACATCACTCACACTTTTAAAATTCAAATACTTTAGAGTTAAGTAAAGAATAAGAATGATTACTTTACTTTATGTCACTTTCTTTACTTTGTGTCACTTTCGATGTGATATATGTTTTGTCCTTTTTAGTTTACTTTTGCTAATTACTTTCTAGAATTTTCTAAGTGTGATTACTAAAAGTAACATTGTTTAGTTAATTGTTAACTATCTTTATATGTTACCATATTTATTAAATTGTATAGAAAAAGGTGCAACAACGTTGCGACAACTTTAAATCAACAAACGATGTTTTTTTTGACTAGATATTTTACGGTCATATTTCGACGTTTTATTTAAGCTATTTATTTATGTAAACCAAATTTAAAAATAAATTTGTATAATTTCATTTAAAAATATAAACACTCATAAATAAATTAAAACAATTTATTAAACCATTTAAACATACTTTTCTAAAATAGGATTTTGTCACTTTTGTTGATATAAGCGAATGTTACTATTTTTATGTATATTTCTATTTCCAAATCCTATCTAATATTATTTGAATCCTAAAACCATTTATATTTTATATTTAAAATTACTTTAAA
This sequence comes from Allium cepa, assembly GCA_030765085.1. NCBI lineage: Eukaryota > Viridiplantae > Streptophyta > Magnoliopsida > Asparagales > Amaryllidaceae > Allium > Allium cepa. Next base: position 129,577,301 of record CM060930.1, read on the forward strand.
TATTATATTTTGAAGTTGTTAACTTTTGGGTCGTTACATTCTCTCCTACTTAAAAGAATTTCGTCCTCGAAATTAGATAAGAAGAAAATAGCTCAAAAGGAAATATATATTCAATAAGATGGAATATATACAATAAGCGACTACACCACATGCGATGAGTAACTCAAACGATAGATAAAGTCTATACATCGATCCTAAACTCAGGATATGCTTTTCTCATTCTATCTTCTTTTTTCCATATGCAGTCATCAGCATCCCCGCTCCACTGAACTTTTACCAACCTTACAACCTTCTTTCTTAATCGTTTCTCATCTTGATCCACGATTCGAACGGGTCTACTAATAACTGATAAGTTTGGTTCTATCTCCAAGTTGTCCTGAGCAGTTGTTTGTATGATTTGTTCTGGGTCATATATATGCTTCTGCAAATGTGATACATGAAAAACATTATGTACACCAGACAATCTTTCAGGCAATTGTACTCGATAAGCTAGTGGGCCAATTCATTCGAGAATGGAAAAAGATCCAATATATCGATGTGCTAACTTTCCAGCTCTTCCAAATCTGACTACTTCTCTCATTGGAGAGACATTCAAAAAGACCGAATATCCAATTGAGAATTCCAGATTTCTACGCCTTCGGTCTGCATAACTCTTTTGTCTACTTTGGGCTTCTTTTAGCTTCTTTCTAATCATATCAACTTTCTTTGAAGCTTCTCGTATCATATCTGAGCCAAGCACTAACCAATCTTCGGTTTCTATCCAACATGCTGGCGATTTACATGGACGACCATACAAAGCTTCATACGGTGCCATGCCGATACTAGCTTGATAGCTATTATTATAGGAGAACTCTACTAAATGTAAATGATTCTCCCACGAGCCTCCAAAGTCTAGAATACATGCCCTCAAAAGATCTTTCAAAACACGGTTAACTCTTTCCGTCTATCCATCAGTTTGGGGGTGATATGCAGTACTTATACTCAGCTTAGTTCCCAAAGCTGTCTGTAGTGCTTCTAAAAACTGACTAGTGAAGATTGGATCACGATCACTTACTATACTGCTTGGAACTCCATGCAATCGGACAATCTCCTTCATATATATATCTACAAGGCTTGCTGCAGTTCTTGTTGGCTTAACTAGAATAAAGTGTGCACTTTTTCTTAATTGGTCTATGATAACCCAAATGCCTTCATTTCCTTTCCTTGTTCGGGGTAAGCCATCAATGAAATCCATTGATATTTGGTCCCACTTTCAAGTTGGAATCTCCAAAGGTTGAAGTAATCCTGCCGTCTTTTGTTGGTCACTTTTGATTCTTTGGCAATTTTCACACCGACTGGCATAGATAGATATGTCCATCTTCATACTTTTCTACCAAAATGTACGCTTCATGTCCTTGTACATCTTATGAATCCTTGGATGAACGCTAAGTTTGGCTGTGTGGCATTCAACTAATACTTCTTGCTTAAGATTTTCAACATATGGAACTCAAATTCTTCCATTTACCCACAAGACTCCATGGCTATCTATTTTAAAGCTTGAATTATATCCCTGATGTATATTCCTAACGATCTCCTTGAGAAATAGATCCTCCTTTTGTTTGCTGGCGATCTTTTCTAGGAGAGTTGGAGTTACTACCAAATAAGAAATAATAGCTAACTTCCTACTCAAGGCATCAGCTACTACGTTGGCTTTCCTGGGTGTATATAGAATATCTAGATCATATGACGCGAGAAATTCTAGCCAGCGTTGCTATCTCATGTTCAAATCCTTCTGGGTGAAACGATACTTCAAAGATTTCTGGTCCGTGAAGAGTTCGAATTTTTCACCTAAAAGATGGAATATTATTTACTACGGTCAATTCAAAGTTTTATCGAAATAAACTATGAAAGATTCTTACCCAGCAAATAATGTCTCTATATCTTTAGAGCGAACACAACGGCTAATAGTTCTAAGTCATGTGTTGCATAGTTGTTCTCATGTGTCTTTAGTTGTCTACTTGCGTAAGAAATCACCTTCTCATCTTGCATTAAAAATGCACCAACTCCTTCTCCACAATCATCGGTATAAACGGTCAATCCACTATTTCCATTTATAATTGCTAAAACTAGAGCGGTTGTCAATCTGTTTTTTAGTTCTTGGAATGCCTCTTCACACTTAGGAGTCCAGATAAATTTAGCATACTTCATTGTCAACTTCGTTAGGTGATAGGAAATCTTAGAGAAGTCTTGAACGAATCTTCTATAATATCCTGCCAACCCTAAGCTACGAATCTCTTTAGGAGTTTGCGGCTGCTTCCAATCTTGAATAGCTGCAACTTTCCCTGGATCTACTGAAATTCCATCCCTTGATATTATATGTCCAAGGAATCTTACCTCCTTCTCCCAAAAATGGCACTTTGAGAATTCGGCTTTTAGCACATAATTTCTTAATATTTCCAACACAGCTTCTGGATGCCTTGCGTGTTCTTCTTTGGTCTTTGAGTAGATGAGAATATCATCGATAACGACTAACACGAATTTATTTAGCACATCTCTAAACACTTTATTCATAAGGTCAACAAAATAAGCGGGTGCATTAGTCATCCCAAAAGGCATAACCAATCACTCATAGAAAGTATTCAGACCTTTGAATGCAGTTAAATGGATGTAATCTTGTACGATCCTTAATTGATGGAATCCTGTAGCTAGGTCCATTTTAGAGAAAACTCAAGGTCCATGTAACTGGTCAAACAAGTCGTCTATTCGAGGAAGAGGATACTTGTTCTTAATGGTTTGCTTATTTAGATCTCGATAGTCTACACACAATCTCAAGGATCCATCTGACTTAGCGACAAAAACTACGGCTGATCCCCAACTTGAACGACTAGGTCTTATTGGTCCTTTCTTTAATAGCTCTTGGGTTTGGTTATTCAACTCATCCCTTTCTTTCGGAGCCATCCTTCTATCTTGTTGTTTAATTGGCAATGCACCAGGAACTAAATCGATACGGAATTCGATTTCTCGGTGTGGAGGCAAACTTTTTACTTCATCAAAGACATCTGTAAATTCTTTAACAACTTGTATTGTTTTTAATCCTGTGTGGGATGTATCTAAAGCATAAAGTAAATTATCCCTTCTTGGACCAGGACCTTCACAAGGTATTTCTATGATTTTCCCTAACTTTGTTTTCATAGCAACTGTTCTTTTCAAACAATCTAGAATAGCTTCATTTTAGTTAACCAATCCATACCAAGTAAAATTTCGAATCCAATAAAGTCTAAGACGAAAAGATCAAAAGGAGAGTGATGGGGAGGATAGGTAATTGGGACTTTTTCACAGTGCATACAAAGATTAGTGGAACCTCATATAGGATTCGTTATGCAAATAGGGTCCTCAACAATTTTAGGTTCAAGTTTTAATTCTTCTACAGTCGTTTTAGAAATAAAACTATGAGAAGCTCCTGTATCAAATAATACTCTAACTGAAACATCATTGATAAAAATATTACCTTCCAACACTCCTTCGCCCTTCACATCTTTGGAGTTTGAAGGCTCATCCTTGATCGCATAAACTTTGGCTTATTCTCCTTTCTTCATTAGGGGACAATCCTTAATCAAGTGTCCTGATTGATGATAATTAAAGCAACTTCTTGGTGTTGATCCTTGAGTTCCTTGAGTTTTGGGTTTTCTACAATGAATTGATAGGTGGCCCTTTTGTTGGCAATTGTAGCAAGTGACCTTTTTAAAGCGGTTATCATAAGATTCTCTTTTGGGTTTTCCCTGCAACGGCTTCTTGCCATTGAACTTCCTCTTCTTCCAGTTATTGTTGTTGCTTTCTTATACTACGGGTGGATCTATCTTATCCAAAGCTTCATATCTGTATCCCATGTCTGTTAAGTCTACAAATGGTTCTTTCACATGCCCAGTCATCCTGTCATGGTATTGCTTCTTCATTCTAGAAATAAACTTTTCATTATTTTTTAGGGGCGTATCTATCAATCCAGGCCCAAAACGAGATAATTCATTAAACTCGTTAGCATACTCCTCAAACGACATCTCCCCCTCTTGTTTAAAATCCATGAAATTTCGGTAAAGACGGGGTTTTCCTACTTCTGGCATATACTGCTCCTCCAGAACTTTCTTGAATCGTTCCCATGAAAAATCATCCTCTGACTCATTCTGAGTAATAGATTCCCACCAAACTAGAGCTCCGTCTTGTAGTTGCCAAGAGGCTAAGAATCTCTTCTGCTCATCTCCAATATTCAGTCCTTTGAAAATTCTTTCACACGAGCGGATCCAAGCTTGTACTTCAATGATGGTTTCTATTCCTTTGAAAGGTTTACCACCAAGGCTAGTATAGTTCTTGCATAAAGTTGCAAAGTTAATTTGGAGTGGTACCGGAACTACTACTTCCTCGACTACTGTAGCTGTGGGAGTTTGACCATTTGTGGCATTACTTCCTCCCCTACCTCGTACTCTTCTTCCACTCATTTTCTACTATCTGTATATAGTAAGAAAAAGATCTTTAGGATATATAGACGAGATATCTTAGGGAATGCTATACAGTATGAATATACTTATTCAAATTAGAAGTTTTAATTATGCGCTCCCTCAGACTAAACTCATTCTAGGGCATTACTAACCCTATCTCTAATGAGTCATACCCCAACAAAGCCAAGGTTCTCACTTAACCTTCAGCTCTGATACCAAATGTGACGACCCGTCTCTTCGACCCTCAGAAATTGACACTAATACATCCACGGTATTCACGTGCCGTAAATCCAAGTGCCGGAGAGGCAGATTATCAGGGGTGTATAAGAAAATAAAGATTGAAGATAACAGAATAATAGAATCTCACATCGCATTCAACATTTATAATTATACATAATGATCAGAGTCAAATACAAATCTAGCAGGATAGTTATAACCGTCTATCCGTACATATGCTAGAAATACATACTACATAACACAGCGGAAAATGGGTAGATAACTACATAAGGTACTTCAGCTTCATCGCTCCAAAAGACTTATCCAAAATGCTCCCCAACATGCTCCAAAATGCTCCTAAGATATCCTGACTACACAGCTGGCCGAAAAATAGAACACCCAGAGTTTAAAGGGAAAAACAAACTCCGGGTTAGTCATGAGACTGGTGTGACAACTCAAAGTACGATGTTTGAAACAAAAAGGTATCTCATAAGACCACGCCGCACATAAACACAGAACTGGTTTTTACCTTATGAAAACCAAAACTGTTTATTACGCAAAATTTAGAGATATTATTTTTAATGACATTCTTTGAAAACATTTTCAAATAAACTTATTAATCTTAGCCGAAATGGTTACACATATAGCATTTCGAGGCTATTCATTACGCCAATACAAACAAAACTGTAGGTTCTTATTAGAGAATGGGTTTCCATACAAATGACCAGGTGAAGGGACTACCTTCCGATGGGTACACCTCTAGATGGATGTCCCGAGGAACCATCACAAAGCTCCTCTACCAACACAAGACCGGCCTATCTCTATAACTAGATAATACCGAATATGTCGTCCCCCGGTCATTACCGACCTTTATCCGAGAGCTCTCTTCGCATACATCCACATTAATTTACATCTCGAATGTCATAGCAGGAAGAAATATATCTAGAAGGGAATGATCATACACTACTTGGGAATGACCCACTTAGCCTTGCTGCATCTAACCCTGTCTCGGTCATTTCCGGTTGATGAGACTCGAGGCTACAATTACCTTTTCACATAGCATATCTTCTTTCACTTTGAATTCCACATTGCCATTGCACATTCACACGACTGATTTCTACAACTGTACAACTTCCTGAGCTCGTATGTCTTGGAAAAGGGTGTTAAGCTAAGAGAATGTGTCTTCTCCGCCACCGACTGATATACTTTTATAGAAACCACTCATTATGATTTGGAATGCAAGGTCAGACATTCATCCATACAAGTTTGTTCTAGGACCGAACGAAACCGGAGGCACTTTCCTTGGCCATCACTAGGCGAGAAGCCCTTGTGGTTTTGAGGTTTTTCATAACAAAGAGACCACTGCTACAATATAGTGCATCGGGAGTTTATCCCTAATTAATCAACAAGTAGTTCCTCATTATTATTCGTCTCAATATCTCCGCCTTCAAACATCTTCATTCTTCGAACACGTAAACTGGTTCGAAGTGGTTTTCGGATAGGAATTAACCCAATCCGATCCCGGTTCCTTCGAAATCCAATCATCGATAAAAATGATATAATTAGGTGATTGTTTTTCGATTCATTCATTTTCCCTTACTAAAATATCTTTGAGAGGTATATATTTTCAAAATATTCTTTTAGTGAATACGGAATAATTTAAACCTCTTTTCAAATCATTTTTAAAGAGTATCTTTTGAGAAAATAGGATTATAGAAATCATTCTACTTTTATCCAAAATCAACTTCCGTATTCAACAAGTGCTTTGGGCGGAATAACGATGAGATCACCTTTTAAATTCCACTAATAGGACAAGTTTCCTCTTTGGATTTTAGTAATGAGTATAAGAAGATTATTTCTATAAAATCCAAGTTGAGCATCAGGACTTTCCTTTCGATATGTTCCACCCCTCACCTAAAAGAGAAAACTTAGGCCAGGTAAGTTCAGGACACTGGTTGCTCCATCCCTAACCTTAGTTACACACCTTGTTTTCACTTTTAGTTCTCACAGGCGGGACACATGTACTAGTCATTTCCGCATACTCATTTTCCCTTTTTAAATTACTTAACTGTTTGTTTAACCATCTGTGAAATAATGTTAAATTGTTCAACTTTCTATTGAAATGCTTTATTATTCACTTAAAAACATTTACTAAGGATGTGGGAAAGAATTGTTAAGTTTCAAACTTTATTTCAAAAGTTATTAAAAAGCGTTGCAGAAAATGTTGCAAAAAGTGCTTTTAAAGCTATATTCTTCAAAACAACTTTTATACCATTTAGAAATTCATATTTTCAACTTAAATAAATTTTAAAACATTATCAAAGATTTTTAGAATTTATTTCATATTTTTTAAAATGATTATTTTTTCAATTTTCAACTTTGGTCATTCAGTGTAAAAAAGGGATTTTTCTTGAAAATTGAATTTGCCATATTTCAAAATATACAAGATGAAATCTTGATTTTTTTTTTAAAGATATGGATATAAGGATTTAGAAAATTCTTACTTCAAAGAATTCCAAACTACATTCCACTTCGTATGTTCATTTGAACTTTTAATGCGAAAACGCGAACTACCGTTACGCGAGCGTCAAATTTTAGACGTATTTTGAGATTCATATCCAAACTTTGTCGAAACGAGTTTAAACACTTAGAATCATTTCTAAAGTATTTTCAAACATTTTTCAAAGGTATAAATGATTACATATCACATTTTTTTTTTTGGAAAGTGATTTCCATGTGATTATACGTCGTGTAAATCTATGACTTGTTTCAACATATATATTCGATATACAACTAATAAACATCCAAAACAATATTTATAATCATTTTAACATATTCTAATATTTCATATGAACTTACATATCAATTTAACAACATTTTTATTACAAAAAGTCATATAAGTGTCGTTTATGTACATATTTGCTTACTAAGTTATGCAAATAACTTAAAGGTGGTTGCTCTCTTTTTCAAACACTTATCAAACATCATTATTAACATCAAAAAAACATATCACAACATCATAACCAAATACATACATATAAATTAGGAGTTCTCATATTGTTTGGTTTTGGCAAACGTAAAATCGGCTATAGCTTCGCTACTCGACGTTTTTAGCTTACGATCCATTAAACGCTTCGACTTAGATGGCTCGCCTTGGCTTGTGGAAGGCTAGGAATGCTCGGCCAAATGGAGAAAGAGGGAGGCGTGAGCAATGTGAGAAAGGAGGAGGAGTTTGAAGTGGTTCGGACGGTATTTTGTCGATATTTTCTTTATTTTATTTTTGAGAATATTTTGACATAACTTTATTAAGGTTGGAAGCCATTAAAGGAGGTAGGAAGAAGCTTGAAATTTTGTGAAGAAGTGTGAAAGAAAGTGAGAAAGTGGGTATGTATTTATAGAAAATATTTAAGAATAAAATATAGATTTGTGTTTTTACTTAAATAACCTTCCTTAAGAATTAAGTAAACTTATTTAATTCAAAACTTACCATCCACATCACACCACACTTTTAAAATTCAAATACTTTAGAGTTAATAAAGAATAAGAATGATTACTTTACTTTATGCCACTTTCTTTACTTTATGTCACTTTTGATGTGACATATGTTTTGTCTATTTTAGTTTACTTTTGCTAATTACTTTCTAGAATTTTCTAAGTGTGATTACTAAAAGTAAACTTGTTTAGTTAATTGTTAACTATCTTTATATGTTACCATATTTATTAAATTGTATACGAAAAGGTGCAACAACGTTGCGACAACTTTAAATCAACAAAACATTGTTTTTTTGACAAAATATTTTACGGTCATATTTTAACGTTTATTTAAGCTATTTATTTATGTAAACCAATTTTAAAAATAAATTTGTATAATGTCATTTAAAAATATAAACACTCATAAATAAATTAAAATAATTTATTAAACAATTTAAACATACTTTTCTAAAATAAGATTTTGTCACTTTTGTCGATCTAAGCAAATGTTACCATTTTTATGTATATTTCTATTTCCAAATCCTATCTAATATTACTTGAATCCTAAAACCATTTATATTTTATACTTAAGATCATTTTAAATATTATATTTTGAAGTGGTTAAATTTTGGATCGTTGCATTGTCCTCACAAAAGCTGACTATACAACTTACCATACACAGCGGAATATAAGTCAGATACGTGATATACGTCTCGTCATCCAGCTTGTCTCCTGAACTCCATAGCATCCTATCATGTATCTATAATACTTGGTTTGACCCAAGCATTATAATAAAATAACTCCCGTGTCAGTTTGGAAAACCAGCATGAGAAATTATACTCAATTGGATTAATAAAGTTTTCAAAATCCTTTGAAATCAAAGGTATCTCGTAAGGCCACGCCACAAATGAACATGCCGGGTTTTTACCTTACGATAACCAAAATATTTTTTATCAAATTCGTCTGATATTATAATAATGTATATAAAAAGTAAAATAGAATCTAGCTAAAATGCTTGCATCTCATGTTCTAGCATAGTTGGGCACAATCAAGACCGTACATGCGCTAATTGGAGATTGGATTCCATACAATGGCAGAGCTACTAGGGTACCGCCCGTCATAGTACCTAGCCTAGATCAGCATATCGAGGACCACTCCCGATCCCCTGCAACACAAGACCGGAGCTACCCCTTACTAGAAAGTCTGAATAAGATCACCCTGCGGTTGGAATCAGTAACACCCACTAAGCCGAGATCAAAAAGGGACATCTAGACATGGATGACCTTACCCTACTTGGGTACTACCCACTTAGCCTTGTTGCACCTTCCATGTTTTAGCCATTCTCGATTGATGAGGCTTGAGGCTATGCGTTACCTTTTAAAGATCTCATTCATTTAGAATGCTCACTATCCTCCTGACGATGTTCTGATAGCATTCATCCATACAAGTTCCCTGGGTCTAGACAGACCGAATCACCATTTTCATCATCTTCACAGTCTTCATTAGCAAACGTTCAAACCAGATCGAAGTGCTTTCGGATAATTAAACCCGATCCCGGTCTCTTCGAAACGATCAACGCATTGGCCAATATTGATAATCGGTTATTCAACTATCAAATTAAACAATCATCCAACCAATTGTTTTACTTCCACTGAAAAGCACCAAGTCCTTTAAAATTTAGCGTTTAAACAAATTAAATCACTTTATCCAAAAATACACATTAAAAACATTTAAAATAAACTACTTCAATTACTTTATTCAAAATAACACTTATAAATTCTAAAATAATTTCCTGAGTAAAACTTTATCCAAAAACTACTTTTCAAAATAAAACTATTATATAAGGTATAAATATTTAATAGTTATCCTCTGCATCAAAATACTAATTTAACCTTTAAAATAATTACTACTATAATTAACTTAAATAAATATTTACTTCAACAATTTTAAGACAACTAAATTATAATTTTTCTTAAACACTCTTCCAAAACCACTTTTAAAACTTCTAATTTATACTTAAAAATCTCCTTTGAAATTATACTTGGCTTTTTAGGAAAACACACTATTCATTCCAATATAGCCCGTCTAATCAGTTGTAAATCCTTCTCTATTTATCCCAATTTAATTTACGTGCCAAACCCGTAAATTTTCTTTCCGCACTTTTAAAAATGAAACACTATTAATTTTTAAAACGAATTATCCTTTCCTTATAAATTCCCATCGTGAATTTATAATTTCAACTTATCCACTGATAATTGCTTTACTTTATTTATAAACCCAGTTTGTAATTTTCATACTCTCGTTTTCCTTTAAATCATAGTTTTCAAAACACTTAATCGATTTCCCAATCGATTTTCTGAATTAATTCCATTTTGAAATTTATTTTGATTTACCCTAATTTATTCAAAAATCCATTAACTCCATATTCACTCCTTTATTATGATTTAAAACCTTATTTAAATCTGAAATATCAAATTCATACTCTATTTCAAAATTCTCCTTTTATTTTTTTCCAATTCGTTTAAAGCTTAAATTTAAAAAATCTTTTGAACCTAAAAATCAATATTTCTTAAGTCCTTAATTTTTAAACCTTTTAATTTACATTTATTCAAAGACTCTGTTCTTTTTCCATATTCCGAAATTTATTAAGTAGGATTTTTAAAATCAACTATTTGCTTTTTCCCAATTCACCCTTTTAAATTTATCCATCTTTACTATAAATTTCCTTCTTTAAATTTTCCCTTTTAAAATTCAATATTATTATTTTTAAAATGCCCCGATATATCCAACAATATATTAACATCAAATAAATTAATTTCCAACATAATATATCATAGATTATTCAACATTTCATATAACTGAATATGGAAATAAATTCCACATTTTTGAGGAATCCAGTTGGATCTCTCCAACCTGTTTCCCTGCATCCAAAGATGTTAGTCAACAAATAAAATATCAATCCCACTTCGAGGGGGACATCGCGGTATAAAAGGTCATCCGCTATTATGCGGGGTGCACAGATTCTCTTCCGTTATATAATGCGGGAATATCAGCCACTCCAATATATATATATATATATATATATGTATATATCACATCTAAACTGATAATAAATTATCAATTCAGGCAATCAACCAACAATTTAAATTTAACTATTTAAACTCGCTAGTAATCCAATTTGAGTGAGGTTAACTCATCTCTGTCTTTTAATTTGCAATCCGATCCAAACCAGCTTGTTTTTTCCATGATTTTAGACCTTGTATATCATTTATATGGTTTATTAACATTTGAAATAAATCGGATAATCAATTTTCGTTTTAATAAATTTAATTAATTAACACTTTAATTTAAACTAATCAATTCCCTTTTAAAAATATTTTAGTAGCTAAAATAATTAATTAAGTTTATTAACAAATTAACCACTATAATACATTATTTAAAATAAACTAGTAGATTAAAAAATGGGTATATGTATTTTTAATTTATTTCCTTTATTTTCAAACTGCATAAAAAATAATAATCTATATAGGCTTAAAAATATAACTTTTATATAAACTCTTATATTCCAGAATCTTATGTGTATGTGTGTGTGTGTGTGTGTGTGTGTATATATATATATATGTTTTCTGTTGTCTTAATCTATGTGTACATGCATATAAAAATATTCTAGTTACCCTTCTACATATTTAAAATCAAACAGTAAGCTGATGTATGCACATTATATAGTTTCTAATATATATATATATATATATATATATATATATATGTGTGTGTGTTTATCTAAACCTGTATGTATTTTTTTTTCTGTATACATAAAAATTATCCCAGTAGCTCTTTTTTTCAAACTAAAATCCAAATTAGGGAAATTCTAAGGTTAAAAGAAAGTGCTAGAAGGAACCACCTTTCCCCCCAACGCCTGCCGCTGCTCACGACGATTTCCTCGAACTCACCAATCCCTGAACCCCAAAGTCTTAAAGCAACCCCAAAACAATCAACGCGATAACGCCATCGACCCAAGCTCTGCACTGCAGCCTAGCCGCGACGTCGCGTCGACTACAAAACCACACCACCCAGCCTTGATTACCTTCAGATGTTCCACTCCACTTGCGTAAACTCCACGATAGCAAGCGGCTTCGAAAACGCGTCGCCATCTCAACGAATTCGAACCCAAGTCGACGCGACCCGACCTACTCTCACGACATCACCTCCTCTACTCGAAATTTGATCGTGGCCTACCCTTTTTTTGTACTAAGGCGAAATTCATATTTAGAAAGAGGAGGAGGGGGGTTCGGCTTTGATTTTTTTATATGACTTCAATTGAATTCGATTCCAAAGGAAAAAAGAAAATGGGAATAAGCGGTGGATCTGATTTCGATTTTGAATTACTGTCGTTCCTCCATTTTTGATTTTGACTTCATCTTTTTTTCGTTCGAGATATTTTGAACTGAAGAAGGCTACAGTGCTATGAAAAGAAAAAAGATAATGAAAGATAAAAGTTTTGATGGTGAAAGAATTTCAACTGAATGTTGGGTTTTATGTGAATGTATATGCATATATTTATTTGAATTCAACTTGTCTCGATTTACGTAGCCTAAAATCACGAAACCCTATCGAGGTGTGCCGCTAGGCGTTTATAATGTTATACCCAATTTCGAACGAAATGGAAAAGGTTTCGAGTCCTAATTCGATCGTATGGAGAAGATAGCTTTTTGGACCCAATTATTATATTGAATTTTCGATACAAATTTCAGCGTGTTTATATACCGTACGATCACACGACAACTCCAAATGCTACGAAAATTTAAATCCAGTAGTAATACACTATTACGGATCCAATTGAATTGGTTTTGTTGAAATCCAAGACCGTGCCTCAGAAGGCTATTTTTAAATGTCAATTTAAATGATATATTTTTAAAACTGAATAAAACATTTTTAAATTCAATTTTAAAGGTTCTGTTATCTTCATATTATTCATATAAATTTTTCAAGCCTTCAAACTATTTTTAACCGGCTTAAAACTCAAGATTTAATATTTTGCCCAATTCCCAGTAATTAAATTCAAATAACTAAATCACTCAATAAATAGTGGTATTTGAAATTCAAGTCAAAATTAACCTTTTAAATATTTAAAATCAATTAAATATTCCAATTTCAAATGTCCAAAATTCTGGATCGTCACATTCCTTCACCCTTAAAAGAATTTCGCACCCGAAATTACTAACTAGGAAGAATGGTCCAATATCCGTTAACTATTTTTTCCAAAGCCAAACAGTTACCAATAATATCCCAAAACAATCTTTTAATTAAAGACATACTATCACTCTTACTAACTTCCCAAACTCATTCATAGGTTCCAAACAATATTATTTACTCAACCACTCAATTTATAATTTAAAAACCAAATTTCAAATTATCAAAATTTTCTTCAAAATTTTTCTAACTCCTTAAATTTTCAAAAATTTCACCAGCGTCTCCTTTGCGTGGCTAGCTCGGAACAACTACAATATGCCTCTACGGTCCCCCAAATTTCAAAAGAAAACAAAAGCCAAGTGGATAAATCAAAAAATCATCAAATTTCATATACAATTTAAACACATAACTTTTGTCGGGCAATTCAAATTTGTCTTTTGAAATCAAAAACATCAATTTCCTTTTGCTTTTAAAACATCTGTATCCTACTTGGCAATAATATCCATTCACAAAATTCAAAATCATTTTATTCACTTTCTTTTCAAAATTTTCAAAATTTGTTTTACTTAAGCCCGTTCGATGTCCATATATTGTAGGATCTAGATTAACCCTAGAGGGGGGGGGGGGTGAATAGGGTTATAGCAAATTTTCTCAAATTAAACACAGAAATATAATTGCAGAAATAAATATGCTGAAAAGTAAATCACACACAAAATTTACCCAGCTTCATCAACCCCTGCCTACTGCTGCATTCCCAGATTTCTATTAGAATTAAACAGTATCACGCTTACAAACACTCTACTAGACTCGCAGACCCTTTTGCTCCCGCTCACAAACACTCTACTAGACTCGCACACCCTGCTCCCGCCTATAGAGTTTCGCTCACTCGCAAACACTGCTCCCGCCTATAGAGCTTTGCAAACTCGCACACCCTGCTCACTGAACTAATTCTAAATAGACAATCTGACACTACCTAATCCCTAGGTGGTGATTTACAAATTCTTCGACTCGAAAAGAAAAAACAGTTTCAAAAATAAAACCAGGAGCAAAAATTAAAATACAACTTTGGACCCGTAATTTTTGCTCAATTAAAAATAAGAAAACCCCTTTAATTAAAACCCTAAATAACAAAAAAAAACCCTTTGTAATTAACAAAGCCAGCCCCTTTATCTTTAACCCGATCCACTGTCTGTTGTTTGAGAAGAAAAATGGCGGCCTCTGTTGTTTTGTTCGTTCTGAAATTAGGGCTTGCGATCCATAATTGGGGCTTTTCAATATTCGATTCCTCTGATGTTGCTCGCGCTCGTTCTCTGATGATTTGGTTGACTTTGAGATTGCGTTGCTCGGCTTGATCGTTCTCTGACGATTGATTTGCGTCGACTTCGAGGTTGCAAATTGTTAGCAGCTGCTTCTTATGATTGATTTTACTGCTGCGGTATGTAAATTCTTTGCTTGTTTGTGCTTTTGTGATTTTAGAACTCAAACTCGATTGCCGATGATGAACTTGGGTTTGTGTTTGGATTTGATTCGATTTTCTCCCCAGCCGATGATGATTTTGGGATTGTATTTATATGAATTCTGGACACTTGATTTTTCTTGTATCGATTCGATACTTTCCTAAATTATGCTTTCCTGATTTTAATTACACCTTGATACGCACGACTTTGATTGTGTTGCGTTCGATTTTCTTGATTCACACGGCTTTAACTTTTACACGTTCGATTCTTGTTGTATAAAAAAAGACAGAAACTTTCCCTTTTTAATTTTGCTGACTATTTCAAAGAATACAAATTTGAGTTGACCATTGAATTCTGACTTCGGCTTGTATTTTACTTCGATCATCTCCGCAATGTTGAACTTCGTCAATACTGTATTTGTACGTGAATTTTTATCACTGCGTTACATTTGTACGTCTGCATTGTTATTCTTCGACTTTGGCACTGATCCATGATTTCGACTTGGACTTTGCATTGAGTACATATGATGACATCCACATGCTGCTTGCTTTATTCTCGGCCTGAACCTTTGCATTTCATCCATACATATATGCTCACTATCTTTGTATACATTTTGCACAGCTGAACTTGTGTTGTCTTTGATGTTGTTGAACTTGGTATTGCTGCATCCATTGTAGCTTGCTACTGTATCATTGAGTAGCTGTCGTCTGCACTTTTAGTTGAACTTGTATTCAATTCAATGCTGAGTTGTTTCTTTAATATTGAGACCTGTAGTTGTATACTTGGTTGTTGTTCATCTTGTAGTTGCTCATTTGCAAGTGCATGTTTCGATTCACTGTTGCACTTGCTCATTTGCACTGCTTCACCATTCTTGTTGCCTCTTGCAATATTGGTTTATTGATGTTGTCTCTTTGCTTTGTTGGCACTGGCTGTTGGTCTCTGTTGCATGCTTGCTGTTGCATGCTTGTTTGTATGTTGAACTTGCTACCTTCACTGTGTTGCACATGTCTCATGCTCAAGCTCTTTGCATGCTTCATGACTGTACTATTCTTGTTGAGTTGATATATTTGTGGTCTTCATTTGGTGATTTGTACTTGGTGCAGTTTCCATATTTGTGCTCGAGCTTGCATGTGTACCACTAATCATGCTTGTGATATTCACTTTGGTTTGTGTGTTGTCTCTGACCTTTGGTGGCTCTGGCTTGTTTATCTGAACTTGTTGCATATATCACTGAGTTCTCATTTCATATGCTTGCACTACTTCTCTTTGGTCATGTCTGATGGCATTTCTTTTGTGGTCTTTGTTGTTGGCATTGTCTTCTGTCCACACTTGCCCAGTAATCTTGAGTTGCAGTGAGCTCGACATTGTTGTTTACTTTACCACTGACTTGATGCTGCATACATGTTTGTTGCAGTCCCTTTTTGCTGTTGCTATCCACATTGAACTGCCTTTGATGCACTTTTGAACTTTGTTGCATTCAAGTCTTCGACTGTTTGGTCTTGACGTTGCAGTTTGTAGCTGTTGACTGCATCACCATATATCAATTGCTCGGTCTTTGGTTTCATGTGCATTGAGTTTTGACCCTTTGTTGTTCATTTGGGCTGTTGGACTTGTTGTGCATTGCATAGTGCATTGCCTTGTTTGTTGTGATTGTGCTTGCACACTTGCTATTTTTGACTGCGCACACGAGTTGGCGAGGCAGTGCACACGTGTATGAATGTACACGTGTGTATTGCAGCCACTTATGGTTACATGTCCCTGTAATATCTATATGCACGACTTTGTGATGAAATCAAGTGTGAATGATGACGAACAACCCAAATAACTGAGGCAAATCATATTTTCAAAAATCGTATTTCATTTTATATTGCGAAAATATTTCTTTTTCAATTTTACTGCGTTAGTGAATATTTTTGCAGATTTCTCAGATGCTGGATTTAAACTGGAATGCAGTTGAAGACAAAATACGAGTGTGAGTGATATGTAGTGAGGTTATCTATGTAAAAATATTTGTGATGTAATCGTGATGTAATCAAAAATGTATATGTATAGTGAGAGCATGAATTTGTACTATTCAAGATTGTAATAAATATTTGTTTGAATAAAATTTCTGTTTGAATTCAAAATCTGTGTAACTTGTTCTGTTTGAATTCAAATTCAAATTCTGTGTAATTTATTTTATTCAACAAATATTTATTTAATCTATGAAAAACAAAATAGTACATTACCAAATACATTTAAATGAATATATATGTTTATTATCATCAAACAAAAACATATAAGCGCATATTCAACAATCTTCCCCTTTTGATGATAACAAACATATATTTAAGATTTTGACCGTGTTAAATGTATTTGACCAATTATATACTCTAATTGCTCCCCCTATTTAAATGCATCCTTTCTACATGATGCTCCCCCTACATATATGCATACGAATAGAAATATTCAAATAAGCCTAGATGCATATGGGAAAATTATTTGACCTTTGCTTGATTCTATTTGACAAAATCTTAACTTTTCTCTCCCCCTTTTGTTATCAGCAAAAGAATAATAGTGTTAGAGAGAAATAGAGATTAAGTGATCAATATTAATCCAACATTAAACTCAAATTGAATATAAATATTAAACTCCAATAAGAATCAAACAAAAAACCATAACTACCCTTGTTAGGCGCATATTCCACTTTTAGAAATGATGGATATGGTGTTCATATAAAATCATACAGTTGAATCAACTTGTGGTACATTTATATCAGGAATTTGAATATCTACTAATCATGCATAACCGTTAGGACTTTTAAATGAGATTAGTAGTATTCGAATTTAATTTTAAAAATGAAATCAAGTATCTTCTAACCACGCATAACCGTGAGGACTTTTAAATGGGATTAGAATCAACTTGTCTATTTAAGCAATTAATTTTGATATGCGTTCCATACATGCATAACCGTAAGGACTTTTAAATGAGCATGGAAGCACATAAAAAAAATCCAAGTAATTCACCCATGCATAACCGTGAGGACTTTTAAATGAGAGTGAATACTTTGGATATTTATTTATTTATTTAAAAAATATGACATGAAAAAACAAATGATTCCTGATTATAGTACCACATATCGACAAACTATATTGAATATTTGATAAACCATGGTCGATAGAAATAATGATAGATATAGAAATGGTCATGGAATCTTTACCCAACAAAAAGTTTTATAATTCTTGTTTAAATTCCTAAAGAAATTTTCCAAATATACTCTCTTGAGTAATGTATGTTAAATATCAACACTCATCACTTTTTCGATCACTATTTATCTCTTTGATAATTAGTAGGGAGTCGGATCAGCCAAAATTTGTCATTTAAAATCAAATAAAAATGACTAATCTGAAAATATGGTCAAACAATTATTTTCTCGAAGGGGTTATATGAGAAAAAAATTCTGCTAAATGGAAAAATTATTTCAAGTGAAAAATATGCAGATATTTTCTTTGAAAAACGATGCAACAAATGAATGTTTCAAAAATTAATCACGTTACACTAGTAATTTCTCTATCAACTATATTACCAGTGTAATCTGCATCTGAATTTAAATTTCACTCAATATTCACTCGTTGGATGTCAAAGACCAGATTGTGAAATTTCAACAAACTATTTCAGAATGAGATTTGAAATGAAGCCATGTTCACACTCAAACAAATATCATGGTGTTAATTTCAGAAACCATAGGATAAACAATTATATTCATGAGTAATCAACAGTCAATCAACATCATAATTATTTCAAAAACAATTTCTTGAAGTTTCAACAATTTCTTAAAATCCTTGTTAACACCTTTCACATGAAATTTGAAATCGTGCAAATTTACAAACAGTGACCAAAATGTCAAAACCAATATATCTACGTGTAGCATGAGTAATCAAGGATCAATAAAATACCATCATTTGACCAAACATATTAAGTTCAATGATGAAAGGATGGTCGGTCTACTTTTAAGCACAAATCAAAGTAAGAACAAGTCAAAGGAAAAATCATATCAATAAGTCAGAATTAAAGACATCACATCATTATCACAATTTTGGCTGATTTAATTCAGAGTATGGTGCAGATTATCACATTTAATATACCTTCACCTGTTTTACCTTTACGATAATTTCTCGTGATTGCCCATTGTGATTCTGTCACCTTTGTATTAGGCTAAGGAACTTTGCTTTGTTGCCCGTTGTGTTTCTGGAACAGCCAAAATCCAGAGAACACCGTTGTCGTTCCTTAGCCTGCCACCACACCTACACGATGAAAGATTTTTGTGACCTATTTCTAGGTCCATGATTGTTAGTGGCAGAAACATTATGAATAAACAAACCCTTTGGAACCCAAACTTGTTTAGTCCTTTTATTCTTGTTCCAATAGGCATGAAATTTGTTTGTAGAATTCTTAGGAACCCAAACTTGTATAAATTTTGTGTTCTTGTTCCTATGACTACAATTTTCAACACGATGTCCAATTATTTCACATTTATCAAAGATACTTTTCCCTTTTGCATTATCCTCAGCTTGTGTTTTCCCAAAACCAAGTCCTTTTCCGTTGTTAGCAAAAATTTGATTTCCCAATAGCATGTTGAAAGATTTTTCGCCTCTTGAAAAGTTATTCAAAGATTTCTCAAGATTTTGGACTTTGGTTTTTAGTGTTGTATTTTCAGTGACAAGTGAGGTGCATCGATTTATAAAATCCTTTTTCCTAGTGTTGATGGTTTCCTTAAGATTCAAGTTTTCTTTTTCAAGATTCTCAGAGTTATTCTTAAGTCTTGTCAATTCTGAATCTAAAACTTTACATCTTTTACATTCTAGGTTTTGAATATTTTCAAGTTCAGTTTCTAACCTAAAATTTTTACGAGCAAGTTTTCTCCTATCAGTTTTCAGTTTTTCAATTTTAGATTCAAGAGCATCAACTACTTTAGTAAGATCAGAACACATAAAAACAAGATCTCTATAGGAATACTCACCTTCCTCACTAGATTCCTCTGAGCTTGAATCTGAATTTGATTTCGCCATAAGACACAAGTTAGCCTCCTCTGAGCTGCTATCCGAAGCTTCTTCTCCTTCTTCATCATCCCAAGTCGCTGCAAATACCTTCTTCGCCTTTTTCTTTCCTTTGTTGTTTTTGAGAAGTGGGCATTTTTGTATGAAGTGTCCGGGCTTCTTGCAGTTAAAGCACGTCAGTTCATTATCGGAATTGTCAGAATCTTTTGGCCTATTACGATTTGTTTTCTTCTTGCGTGGCTTGAATCTCGACCATTTTCTAAGATTATTGACAGCCATTGCAAGCTCTTCAATTGGATCTTCTCCTTCTTCATCGCTTTCTTCTTTGCTCTTTAAGGCAATCGTCTTTTTCTTTGGTTCGGAGTTGTTGCATTCTTCCTTTGCTTTTAGCTCAAGCTCATATGTCATCAAGTTTCCAATCAACTCCTCCATGCTTAGCTTACTCAGATCTTTCGATACTTGGATTGCCGTGACTTTTGCCTCAAAGTTCATTGGTAAGACTCGTAGTATCTTCCGCACAAGCTCTACCTCAGTGAATACCTTCCCAAGTGCTCTAGCGTTGTACACCAAAGTTGAAAAGCGTCCAAACATGTCCTTTATGCTCTCGCCTTTGTCCATCACAAAGTTCTCGTATTCATTGCTGAATAGGGCTAGACGAGACTCCTTGACTTGAGAAGTTCCTTCGTGTGTCACCTCCAGAGTGTGCCAAATTTCCTGTGCTGTTGTACAATGAGAAATTCTATTAAATTCATTTTTATCAAGAGCACATATCAAAGCATTCATGGCTTTAGCATTTGTCGTTTTCAATCTCTTATCGTTAGCATCCCACCTATCCTTAGGTTTAGGAATCTCAGTACCACCAACGATTATAGTGGGAGGTTTATAGCCAGTTTCAATAATATCCCAAACATCATAATCAACGGAACTAAGGTAAATACTCATCCTAACTTTCCAGTAAGCATAATCATTTCCGTTAAACATGGGTGGCCTAACAATAGATTGCCCCTCAGAGAAAGCATTATTTGATGGATTCATGACTCTAGAGTTAAATAAAAATATATATACCGGGCTCCGATACCACTTGTAGGATCTAGATTAACCCTAGAGGGGGGGGGGTGAATAGGGTTATAGCAAATTTTCTCAAATTAAACACAGAAATATAATTGCAGAAATAAATATGCTGAAAAGTAAATCACACACAAAATTTACCAAGCTTCGGCAATCCCTGCCTACTACTGCATTCCCAGATTTCTATTAGAATTAAACAGTATCACGCTTACAAACACTCTACTAGACTCGCAGACCCTTTTGCTCCCGCTCACAAACACTCTACTAGACTCGCACACCCTGCTCCCGCCTATAGAGTTTCGCTCACTCGCAAACACTGCTCCCGCCTATAGAGCTTTGCAAACTCGCACACCCTGCTCACTGAACTAATTCTAAATAGACAATCTGACACTACCTAATCCCCAGGTGGTGATTTACAAATTCTTCGACTCGAAAAGAAAAAACAGTTTCAAAAATAAAACCAGGAGCAAAAATTAAAATACAACTTTGGACCCGTAATTTTTGCTCAATTAAAAATAAGAAAACCCCTTTAATTAAAACCCTAAATAACAAAAAAACTCTTTGTAATTAACAAAGCCGGCCCCATTATCTTTAACCCGATCCAATGTCTTTTGTTTGAGAAGAAAAATGGCGGCCTCTGTTGTTTTGTTCGTTTTGAAATTAGGGCTTGCGATCCATAATTGGGGCTTTTCAATATTCGATTCCTCTGATGTTGCTCGCGCTCATTCTCTGATGATTTGGTTGACTTTGAGATTGCGTTGCTCGGCTTGCCCGTTCTCTGACGATTGATTTGCATCGACTTCGAGGTTGCAAATTGTTAGCAGCTGCTTCTTATGATTGATTTTACTGCTGCGGTATGTAAATTCTTTGCTTGTTTGTGCTTTTGTGATTTTAGAACTCAAACTCGATTGCCGATGATGAACTTGGGTTTGTGTTTGGATTTGATTCGATTTTCTCCCCAGCCGATGATGATTTTGGGATTGTATTTATATGAATTCTGGACACTTGATTTTGCTTGTATCGATTCGATACTTTCCTAAATTATGCTTTCCTGATTTTAATTACACCTTGATACGCACGGCTTTGATTGTGTTGCGTTCGATTTTCTTGATTCACACGGCTTTAACTTTTACACGTTCGATTCTTCTTGTATAAAAAAAGACAGAAACTTTCCCTTTTTAATTTTGCTGACTATTTCAAAGAATACAAATTTGAGTTGACCATTGAATTCTGACTTCGGCTTGTATTTTACTTCGATCATCTCCGCAATGTTGAACTTCGTCAATACTGTATTCATACGTGAATTTTTATCACTGCGTTACATTTGTACGTCTGCATTGTTATTCTTCGACTTTGGCACTGATCCATGATTTCGACTTGGACTTTGCATTGAGTACATATGATGACATCCACATGCTGCTTGCTTTATTCTCGGCCTGAACCTTTGCATTTCATCCATACATATATGCTCACTGTCTTTGTATACATTTTGCACAGCTGAACTTGTGTTGTGTTTGATGTTGTTGAACTTGGTATTGCTGCATCCATTGTAGCTTGCTACTGTATCATTGAGTAGCTGTCGTCTGCACTTTTAATTGAACTTGTATTCAATTCAATGCTGAGTTGTTTCTTTAATATTGAGACCTGTAGTTGTATACTTGGTTGTTGTTCATCTTGTAGTTGCTCATTTGCAAGTGCATGTTTCGATTCACTGTTGCACTTGCTCATTTGCACTGCTTCACCATTCTTGTTGCCTCTTGCAATATTGGTTTATTGATGTTGTCTCTTTGCTTTGTTGGCACTGGCTGTTGGTCTCTGTTGCATGCTTGCTGTTGCATGCTTGTTTGTATGTTGCACTTGCTACCTTCACTGTGTTGCACAGTCTCATGCTCAAGCTCTTTGCATGCTTCATGACTGTACTATTCTTGTTGAGTTGATATATTTGTGGTCTTCATTTGGTGATTTGTACTTGGTGCAGTTTCCATATTTGTGCTCGAGCTTGCATGTGTACCACTAATCATGCTTGTGATATTCACTTTGGTTTGTGTGTTGTCTCTGACCTTTGGTGGCTCTGGCTTGTTTATCTGAACTTGTTGCATATATCACTGAGTTCTCATTTCATATGCTTGCACTACTTCTCTTTGGTCATGTCTGATGGCATTTCTTTTGTGGTCTTTGTTGTTGGCATTGTCTTCTGTCCACACTTGCCCAGTAATCTTGAGTTGCAGTGAGCTCGACATTGTTGTTTACTTTACCACTGACTTGATGCTGCATACATGTTTGTTGCAGTCCCTTTTTGCTGTTGCTATCCACATTGAACTGCCTTTGATGCACTTTTGAACTTTGTTGCATTCATGTCTTCGACTGTTTGGTCTTGACGTTGCAGTTTGTAGCTGTTGACTGCATCACCATATTTCAATTGCTCGGCCTTTGGTTTCATGTGCATTGAGTTTTGACCCTTTGTTGTTCATTTGGGCCGTTGGACTTGTTGTGCATTGCATAGTGCATTGCCTTGTTTGTTGTGATTGTGCTTGCACACTTGCTATTTTTGACTGCGCACACGAGTTGGCGAGGCAGTGCACACGTGTATGAATGTACACGTGTGTATTGCAGCCACTTATGGTTACATGTCCCTGTAATATCTATATGCACGACTTTGTGATGAAATCAAGTGTGAATGATGACGAACAACCCAAATAACTGAGGCAAATCATATTTTCAAAAATCGTATTTCATTTTATATTGCGAAAATATTTCTTTTTCAATTTTACTGCGTTAGTGAATATTTTTGCAGATTTCTCAGATGCTGGATTTAAACTGGAATGCAGTTGAAGACAAAATACGAGTGTGAGTGATATGTAGTGAGGTTATCTATGTAAAAATATTTGTGATGTAATCGTGATGTAATCAAAAATGTATATGTATAGTGAGAGCATGAATTTGTACTATTCAAGATTGTAATAAATATTTGTTTGAATAAAATTTCTGTTTGAATTCAAAATCTGTGTAACTTGTTCTGTTTGAATTCAAATTCAAATTCTGTGTAATTTATTTTATTCAACAAATATTTATTTAATCTATGAAAAACAAAATAGTACATTACCAAATACATTTAAATGAATATATATGTTTATTATCATCAAACAAAAACATATAAGCGCATATTCAACATACATCATCCGTATGCAATACCAAATCCGATCGCTCACTCGATCACACAATTTCACTTCCGAACTAGTATCATTCACCCGACTTCCTAGTGCGGAGTTAGATCTGGTTCCTTGATCATAAATCATCATTCTCCTTGCATCAGAATCAATCAAAAATCCATTTCCAGGGTTCGCCGTCGAAAACCGAGTGAAAAATCCCAACCCGGATCGATATGACTATCTCAAAATTCTGTGCTCGAATCTGGATCAAATCCTTATGCGAATAAAATAATATACGTGCATCCTACGTATTTGTAACGATCCAGTATTACGTGCCATTCGCACCCACACATGCCGGACTTGAATTGCTTAAATTATCAGATTGTTAATTTTAAATTTGGCAAAACTCATCATATACAATAAATAAATAAATCACAAAATCACAGAAATAGAGTATTACAATAATAAGCAGCGGAATAGATAAATAACAGAGTTGAAATAAAATACAACAGAATATACGCATACAATGTAGTCTCGAATACAACAGATGACAAATCTGAACAAAACCACTGGATAGCTGAAAGTTGAATAGATATAGATGGATCTCCAAGCGAAGCTCTAACTCCAAAGGTAAGTCTCAAATGCTGTGACACTTAGTCTGACCCAAGCATAAAGAAAAACATTGACGCTCGAGTCAGAATTAACATTCTTATATCAATAAATCCAATTCAAGTGAAATATCAACTGAAATACAAGTAACTCAAAGGATGTTTGGGATAACCATCCTCTAAGGATCCGTGGAACAATCTACTATGTAGTAATATACGTTATTACTATATGTCTATAGTAAAGTAAAAGATATTAAAATAGCATTAAGGCGTTACCCAATTCCCCCTTAACACGTTTTATATATTCCCGTAGTCGATACAATGTCGTACGCTCCTTCATAAACTGGTGGTTTACCCAGAGGACACCACATACGTACGGTACAAAACAAACTCATAGAAGGCGCGATAGGGCATGCGACAAGGCACTCGAGGTAATGCCAGGGTAGATATACCATTCGCTTATCCGGACTAGTGGTAACGCATAGCAGCTACTACCGCCCGCCTCGTGACAAATTTCCAAATCAAAGGGTGCACCCAATCGCATCACAAAAGCAAATAGAATGGTATCGAAGCAATGTGTCCGATAGGAGGAATGACCTCACTTGGCCCGGCGTGGCTCCTGTCTTAGCCGCATCAAGCTGACTCACGGGAGTCCAGGCTACATAAATACCATATAGAATCGTCACCAAACCATATTACTTCATTCTGGATTCTCCACCACATACACAGTTGTTAAAGTGGTTTTCGGTATTGGCAGAAAGTATGACAATATCCGGTCCCGGTCTCTTTAACAACCAATTGTTATTATAACACCGTGGTCATTTTAAAATAGTTTATACTTCAAAATCAAGATATCATTTTCCATTTCAAAACCATATCCATTTCAAGTATATCTATTTCCCAAGCACTTCAAAGTTATAATATTTTCGAAACCAAATACTTGAATTTATAACACGTTGAAAATTATAACACTTTGAAATCATAATACTTTCCTTAAACAGCTTAGATATTAATAATAGCATATATAGTAAAATAGTTTATAAGATAAAATAGTTTATATAGAACAGTTATAAGTTAAAATAGTTTATATTAAAATAATTAGTATAAAATAGTTAAAATAGTTTTATATTAAAATGATTTATAACAAAGTAGTTTATATTAAAATAATTTATAAAGTAAAATAAATAAAGAGTTTTAAATATTTTAAAAATACTTTATATAACAAAATAGCTTCCTTAAATTTCACAAATCGACTCAAATAAACTCAAACTCAAAAATTCAAATTTAATCTTAATTCATCAAATTTTTAATTCAATTCAGTCTCTAAAAAAGCGTTTCAAATTAAATCGATTTCAAGTACATATTTGAACCACCAAATAAACCATTTATTTTTCAATATATGTCAAAACTTTAAATATTCCACAGATTCAAAAATACATTTGATAATTTCATATATCTCTTAAATTTAACTTCAATTTTGAAATATTCACTTAATAAATCCAATATCATTTAAATAAACTAAACATACCATTTCAATTTACGTAAATTTGAAATATTCATTTAAATCGCTTTTAATCAAATTCAAGTTACATAATCATAAATTTAAAATCTCAAATTTGGTATATTTCAAATCAACCTATATAAGTATAATTCTTAAACAAATATAATTTCAAACCAATTTCTATTATAAACTTTATATTTGAAATATAATTTCAAAATTTATTTATAACCATACAATTTTCAAATCATATAAATTTTAAAATCTAAATTTTAAACCCTTATAAAATAACATATATATATATATATATAATATCTTAAAATTAATTATTTATTAAAACCAAAATATTCATTTTTAAAATTGGAAATTATTTTAATATATATATATATATATATATTCCAACGGTGTCTGTATATAATTTTCTATCCTATGGTCAAGTAATACGGATATTTATCATTTCAATCCGCACGGGTATATATAATTTCAACTCGCAATCCCAAACTCAATTCAATGAAAATCGCTTGGGTTTATCATTTCAACCCATAATGATTTCCCCCTATTCTACAGATCATTCGGGTATGTATCATTTCAACCCATAGGGAATTCTATACAAACAGGGTACATACAAAGTGATAGCAGATATGATAATAACATAACAGACATATATCATCAATAACAATATAATATAAACAACAGGATATGGTGTCATATCCCATGGGTGAACAGATACGAATAATAACATATATAACAATTTAAATACTGCAACAGCATAATTCAATGGTCATTTCAATTGAAATCAAATTTAAAACATAAATAATGTTAAACATGAGTGGTTGCTCACCTTTCGGGGCTAGAGAGGATGACAATGAAATTGAGCTACGAAATATAAGCAAGACTTCCAAATCAAAGCTAAATTGGCACGAATTGGACGAACAAGGGTGATAATCAAGAGTTGATGAACTGAATCAGAATCAATTTGTTATATACAGAAATTTTTTATTTTATAAAAATCAATATTTTAATCTAAGAAAAAAATTAAAATAAAATGTATACAGTTAAAATAAAATACATACATATAATAATAATAAATCAATTCAGTTCAAAACCATTTAGAATTCATGTATTTTCTCTTTATAAAACCATCCTTAAAACCAATATACAAATGCACACACCACATACTATATGCAGACAAAAGTGTATATGCGAATAACTAAATATGTATAAATTGACAACATAACAAAATCAAGAAACATAAAAATGTATACAACTACTTTATAATAATATAGATAATACTTATATTATATTTTTTTTCACTTAGCAAGGCAAATATACAATAGAAAATCAAAACATCACAGACAAATCATAACTTATATAACATATAAACTGAAATGAACATATCATATAAAAATCTTAGTTTAGCTTTACATATATATGTAGGCAGACAACTATAAATTTTATAAATCATATAATACATAACATATATAAAGTTTTATATAAGCAGATAAACAAAATAAAATATGCAAAAATCTGAGAATGCCAAAATAAAAATCATTGTGAAAATTTACGTATACTTATACTACTAAACAGGCTATATACATATGTATATGACTTTACTTAACTTATAGGCAACATATTTAAACCATATATTTTATAAGTTAAGGTCTTTATATATAGATCGAAATATTTATGACTATAAAGTATGGCTATAGCAAACAACTACATTGCTTCTGACATATATTATATTTAAAAACAATATCTATTGAAAAATCACAATAACTTACTTTATTATACTATATGTGCATAAACTCAAACAAATCTATATAACTTATGTATAGTTATATACACTGTCATAATTAACTATTAATATAGTCATAATATAAACACAGAGAGTATAGATTATGAGACTTTTATAATAAAATATGTTGTAAGTATCAATATTGCAACGTATATGATACATGCTTTCATAAAATACATACTTCCTAATATAAACAGCGTGGATAAAATCAACAACAGGCCAGAACTTCAAGCTATATACCTTATAAACAACCTTACAAGCTATATATGTATAATTTTTTCGAATCAGTTCAAAAATGAATATATATGAGAACTAACAAAACACAAAGACATATATTCATAATATGCTAATAGACCATATGCTAACAATATGCAACGACAAGCTTTACTTTATCTTCTAATATATGGATAAATACATATCTGACATACATACAAATCAAAAAAAAAAATCAAAATTTTGTCAAAAATAAATAGATATTCATATATATAATACCTTCTTATATGAAAGAGAGGGTATGAGTTCGGCTGTCAGGGTGGTGAACGCATGGGAAGAGAGCACAGGACAGAGGGGCCGGCGGCCAGAGGAAAGGGGCGACGCGCTACCTATGGTGGAAGCAGGCTCGGCCTGGTGAGTAGTCAAAGGGGAGAAGGTGAGGTGGCTCTCAGATCTAAAAGCAAGCATATATCAAAGAAAGGAGGAGCATAGAGAAAGTGAACAGGAGAGAATGGGAATGGTTTCACGCAGATGAATATATACTAGAAAAATGAATGTAATATAAATGGTCATGCT
Organism: Allium cepa; assembly: GCA_030765085.1. NCBI lineage: Eukaryota > Viridiplantae > Streptophyta > Magnoliopsida > Asparagales > Amaryllidaceae > Allium > Allium cepa. Next base: position 129,606,047 of record CM060930.1, read on the forward strand.
GAGATTCAGCGGAAAGTTATTAAAATAATTTATTAGATTGCTTGGGCTGCATGGTTAAAGTTTAAAACGTAAAAGAAAACAAAAGGTCATGGATCTAGTACCAATACGGTTACCGGTTTCGTGGATTCCGCTGTATACCGGACTTCAAAACACAGAATTGAATATACCTTATAGATCGGCACGACGAGATGATCAAAATAGTATACAGATATCAGTGATAGGATCATCCTATCAAAAGTCGATATCCGGTACTGAAAATACTGCTATTTTGTCGAAAATAAGATAGACGGAGCCATAGCACTCAAAATTTGAAGGAACAACATATGACATCTCACTCAAAAGATGATTTACAAATTTATCGTGTAAAAATATTCAGCTTTGAAAAACATTTTATTATCATCAATTTTTGACTGATTTGAATTGAAATAGAATTACACAAGGAAAATAAACTTCCACATTTTCCGATGAAAACTTACCAATTGCTATGATTAATTGACGTATTCCAAAGATCAAATTATTATTTCAAAATTTAATTTTTTAAAATTTCACAAATTTCAATTAAATACGTTAATAAAGCCTTTAAAACTTTCAAGTCGTTACACTCTACCCCAATCAAAACTTTTCGTCTCCGAAAAGGAAGGAGGTAGGAGAATAGAAGCAACCATAAAGAAAAATAGATTTGAAATATGAAATAAAAAAAGTTAACTTAAAACCTTATAAACTACCTTTATTTTAAAATTGGTTTATATTCAACTAGTTGATCCCAATTCATTTTATTCAATCAATCAAATTTATTGTGTCCACATTCGGCTAATTTGAATTCCATATATTTTATTCAATTGATTTGTTTCTCATTTATTAACATTTATTACAAAATTTCACAACAAAATTTTTGTTTTATTTTACTCATCTATTAATTTAATAGATCAACAATAGTAAATTCCACATTAACATTCAACTTCACCTATCAAAACCATATACGTTTCAATGTTCAATAAATTTATATTCAACAATTTGGTTTAATCCATTTTATTCAACTAATAAATAGTCATCCAATTTAAAACTGATTTTCTTTCATTTTATCAACATTTCTTTCAAACTAATTTATTTTTAAATTAACTCATTTATTTTATCCATTTATCTTCAGCTAAGTTGTTTTCACAAAAATTCAAGTTCACTATTCTTAAGTTCATATTTGTTCTCTTAACTAGCATTTTCCTTTATTTATTTAATTTATTTCATTTAACATTTTTTGCAACATATATTAGGTATATACATTTTATAACCATATATTGTTCAACAAATAAAATTTTCCCTTTTTATTCAAATCTATTATCCAATTTATAATCAGTAAATTCCCTTAACAAAATATCATTTTGATATCCTATTACCTATCATAGTGTATACTATCCAGTTACATTCTAATTACATTTAAACCTTCTTGGCAAGTTATATAAATGTTTATGAGTGCAATTAAATAATATAAAAATTTCCTTCTATCTATAATATTTATATCAAGCCAGATTTTAGTTTGAACAATTTATTACTTAAGTTTTCTTCTGTATAACCTTTAATTATATCCTAACATTTTAACTTTTTGAATAATTTAGGTGAGTTATATATTAGAATACGATTTAGTAATATACACAAATAATTTTTTTATTCAGATTCAACTATTTTAAGTTGGTTAAATTTTATTTACCATTTTAGATGTTCCAATTATTCAAAAATTTCACTTTATTTCAATAATTTAAATCATTTCTTAATATAAGACTTAAGATTCAAATTTTTGGTTTCACTTCAAACTATTTTAAAACAATTATATACATATATATTACATAAGTCCAATCATATTCTTGAATTTTAAATCAAATCCATTTTCTTTTTCCAGAACAAAAGTGTAGCAAAGCTACTAAGGGGCCTCTCTACTTCGAGACTCGAAAATGAATGTCGATGATGCGGCCGTCATCACCGAAATTATTTTCCAGTGAGAAACGATGAGAGTATTGATTAAAAACCTTTAAAATTCTTTGGAAAACGATTTCTATTTAAAAATACTTTTAAATAAAAAAATTATATTATTTTTATAAAACTTTGAAACCCAAATTTGAAAAACACCGAAAATTTAAATTCTCAAATCCTTAATTCATTTCAATTCCAAATCAATTTATAAACCATGGTTTATAATTTCATTTATTTATACCAAGTAACAATAGTCAACGGTTTACAAAATAATTAATAAAAATCAAATATTATCATCCTTAACAACCAATTTATTTAATAATTTATCTTTCAGAAAAATTTATACACATATATAATATAATCATACAAAGTTTATTTTATGTACCAAATTTGATAATAATATTGTGTCAGTTTGCTCTGTTCAAGTATTTTGGAATCTCTACCGATAATGTTAGCTAGATGAATCGATCGAAACCCAAAGTTCGAACTTAACAACTCAAACAACACAACATAAATTATTTTTATACTAATACAAATACTCTTCCTCACTCGATGACACAAGAATGATTACAAAATAAGGATAGAGATTTAAATTAGAGAGATTCTAATCAAAAGAATTCAAATTAGAAGGTAGACTTGATAGGGAGATAAGATGATTGAATTTCGAACAAAGAAGATGGATAGACTTATACAAATCACTAGCAACTTTAACTGAGTCAATCGAGGCTTCAAGAATATGATTGATGCAGAATTCTGAGGCAAATCAACATTCGATCACAAGAGAATAATTAAGGTATAGCAAGAACTAGTAGCCTCTAAACCGAGGATATAGAAATCTCCGGTGAACTAATGCTGTTGTAAAGGAGTTTCACCCCTTTACAGATTATTCAATGGTTGGCGGGACCGCCGATTTATTTTAGAGATCGTTCGAGGTGGAGTTACGGGATACTCCAGAATCAAGAAGAATATGAATAGGGAGAGACAAAAATGGGTTTCAGAACAAAGGTAGGGTTCCAAAGTTCGAAAGAAATCCGAATCAAAGAGGAGGAGATTTAAGCTTGAACGAAGGTGATTATGTAATTTAATTTACTCTATCTGCTAAGTTTTGCCTCAAACCTGGCTCTAATACCAACTGTAACGACCTGGTATTTTGTGTCATTCGTGTCCACACATGCCGAACTTGAATTGCTTAAAATATCAAATTGTTAATTTTAAATTTGGCAAAACTCAGCATGTACAATGAATAAATAAATCATAGAACCACAGACAATAATAAGCAGCGGAATAGATAAATAACAGAGTTGAAATAAAATACAACAGAATATACACGTACAATGTAGTCTCGAATACAACAGATGAAAAATCTGAACAAAACCACTGGATAGTTGAAAGCTGAATAGATATAGATGGATCTCCAAGCGAAGCTCCAACTCTAAAGGCGAGTCTCAAATGTTGTGACACTCAGTCTGACCCGAGCATAAAGCAAAACACAAACACTCGAGTCAGGATTAACAATCTTATATCAATAAATCAAACTCAAGTGAAATATCAATTGAAATACAAGTAACTCAAAGGATGTTTGGGATAACCATCCTCTAAGGATCCGTAGAACTATCTACTATGTAGTAATATACACTATTATAGTATGTCTATAGTAAAGTAAAAGATATTAAAATAGCGTTAAGGCGTTACCTATATCCCCCTTAACACATTTTATATATTCCCGTAATCTATACAATGCCGTACGCTCCTCCGTAAACTGGAGGTTTACCCAGAGGACATCACATAGGTACGATACAAAACAAATTCGTAGAAGGCGTGATAGGGCATGCGACAAGGCACTCGAGGCAATGCCACAGTAGATATACCGTTCGCGTATCCGGACTGGTGGTAACGCATAGCAGCTACTACCGCCAACCTTGTGACACACTCCCAAATCAAAGGGTGCATCCAATTACATCACAAAAGCAAATAGAATGGTATCGAAGAAATGTGTCCGATAGAAGGAATGACCTCACTTGGCCCTGCGTGGCTCCTAGTTTAACCGCATCAAGCTGGCTCACGGGAGTCAGGGCTACGTAAATACCATATAGATTCGTCACCAAACCATCCTACTTCATTCTGGAATCTCCACCACGTACACAGTTGTTAAAGTGGTTTTTGGTATTGGCAGAGAGTATGACAATATCTGATCACGGTCTCTTTAACAACCAATCGTTATTATTACACCGTGGTCGTTTCAAAATAGTTTATACTTCAAAATCAAGATAGAAGTTTCAATTTCAAACCCATATCAATACAACACCAATTCCATTTCAAATATATCTATTTCCTAAAATCATAGCACTTCAAAGTTATAACATTTTCGAGACCAAATACTTGAATTTATAACACTTTGAAATCATAATACTTTCCTTAAACAGTTTAGATATTAATAATAGTATATATAATAAAATAGTTTATAAGACAAAATAGTTTATATAAAATAATTGTAAGTTAAAATAGTTTATATTAAAATAATTAGTATAAAATAGTTAAAATAGTTTTATATTAAAATGATTTATAATAAAATAGTTTATATTAAAATAATTTATAAAGTAAAATAAATAAATAGTTTTAAGTATTTTAAAAATACTTTATATAATAAAATAGCTTCCTCAAATTTCACAAATCGATTCAAATGAACTCAAACTCCAAAATTCAAATTAAATCTCAATTCATCAAATTTTTAATTCAATTCAGTCTTTAGATAAACCGTTTCAAATTAAATCGATTTCAAGTACAAATTTGAACCACGAAACAAACCATTTATTTTTCAATATATTTTAAAACTTTAAATATTCCAAAGATTCAAAAATACATTTGATAGTTTCATATATCTCTTAAATTTTACTTCACTTTTGAAATATCCACTTAATAAATCCAATATAATTAAATAAAACTAAATATACCATTTCAATTAATGTAAATTTGAAATATTCATTTAAATCGCTTTTAATCAAATTTAAGTTATAAATTCATATCTTTAAAATCTCAAATTTGATGTATTTCAAATCAACCTATTTAAGTATAATTCTTAAAGAAATATGATTTCAAACCAGTTTCTATTATAAACTTTATATTTGAAATATAATTTCAAAATTTATTTATAACCATACAATTTTCAAAATATATAAATTTTAAAATCTAAATTTTAAACCCTTATAAAATAACACACACACACACATATATATAATATCTTAAAATCAATTATTTAGTAAAACCAAAATATTCATTTTTAAAACCTGGGAAATCATTTAAAAAAAAATATATATGTATATATATAGACACACACACACCAGCGGTGTCTGTATATAATTTCTATCCTATGGTCAAGTGATACAGATATTTATCATTTCAATCCGCAATCCCAAACTCAATTCAATGAAAATGGCTTTGGTTTATCATTTCAACCCATAATGATTTTCCTCTATTCTACAGATCGTTCGGGCATGTATCATTTCAACCCATAGGGAATTCTATACTAACAGGGTACTTGAAGAGTGATAACAGATATGATAATAACATAACATGCATATATCTTCAATAACAATATACTATAAACAACATGATATGGTGTTATATCCCACGGGTGAACAGTTACATATAATAGCATATATAACAGTTTAAATACTACAACAGCATATTTCAATTGTCATTTCAATTGAAATCAAATTTAATAAATACAAGAACGTTAATCGTGAGTGATTGCGCACTTTTCGGGGCTAGAGAGGATAGACAATGAAATTGAGTTACGAAATGTAAGCACGACTTCCAAATCGAAGCTAAGTTGGCATGAATTGGACGAACAAGGTTGATAATCAAGAATTGATGAACTAAATCAGAATCAATTTGATATATACAGAAATATTTGTTATGGTATTAAAATCAATATTTTAATCTAAGATAAAAATTAAAATAAAATGTGTACGGTTAAAATAAAATACATACTTATAATAATAAAAAAAATCTATTCAGTTCAAAACCATTTAAAATTCATGTATTTTCTCTTTATCAAACCATCCTTAAAACCAATATACAAATGCAGGCACCACATACTATATGCAGGCAAAAGTGTATATGCGAATAACTAAATATGTATAAATTGACAAGATAACAAAATCAGGAAACATAAAAATGTATGCAACTACTTTATGATAATATAGATGGTAGTTATATTTTTTTTCTTCACTTGGCAAGGCAAATATACATTAGAAAATCAAAACATCAGACAAATCATAACTTATATAACATATGGACTGGAATGAACATATCATATACTTTATATATATATATAGGCAAATAACTATAAATTTTATAAATCATATAGTACATAACATATATAAAGTTTTATATAAGCAGGTAGACAAAATAAATATGCAAAAATTAGGGAATGCAAAAATAAAAATCATTATGAAAATTTACGTATACTTATACTAATAAGCAGGCTATATACATTTGTATATGACTTTACTTGACTTATAGGCAACATATATAAACCATATATTTTATAAGGCAAGGTCTATATATATAGATCAAAATATCTATGACTATAAAGTATGGCTACAACAAACAACTACATTGCTTCTGACATATATTATATTTAAAAACAATATCTATTGAAAAATCACTATAACTTACTTTATTATACTATATGTACATAAACTCAAACAAATCTATATAACTTATGTATACTTATATACACTGTCATAATATAAACACAGAGAGTATAGATTATGAGACTTTTATAATAAAATATGCTGTAAGCATCAATATTGCAACCTATATGATACGTGCTTTCATCAAATACATACTTCCTAATATAAACGGTGTGGATAAAATAAACAAAAGACCAAACTTCAAGCTATATACCTTATAAACAACCTTACAAGCTATATGTGTATAACCTTTTTTTTAAAATCAGTTTAAAAAAGCATATATATGAGAACTGACAAAACACAAAGACATATATTCATAAAGTGCTAACATACCATATGCTAACAATATGCAAAGGCAAGCTTGACTTTATCGTCTAATATATGGATAAATATATATCTGACATACATACAAATAGAAAAATCGAAATTTTATCAAAAATACATAGATATACATATATATAATACCTGCTTATATAAAAGAGAGGGTATGAGTTTGGCTATCGGGGTGGTGAATGCATGGGAAGAGGAGCACAGGACAGAAGGGCCGACGGCCAAAGGAGAGGGGCGGCGTGCTACCTATAGTGGAAGCAGGCTTGGCCTAGTGAGTAGTCAAAGGGGAGAAGGTGAAGTGGCTCTTAGATCTAAAAGCAAGCATATATCAAAGAAAGGAGGAGCAGAGAGAAAGTGAACATGAGAGAATGGGAATGGTTCAAGGCAAATAAATATATACTAGAAAAATGAATGTAATATAAACGGTCATGCTGAGATTCAGTAGATTTCTTGGGCTGCATGGTTAAAGTTTGAAGCATAAAAGAAAACAAAATGTCACGGATCTTGTACCAATACGGTTATCGGTTTCACGGATTCTGCTGTGTACTGGACTTCAAAACACAGAATTGAATATACCTTAGAGATCAACACGACGAGATGATCAAAACAGTATACAGATATCGGTGACAGGATCATCCAATGAAAAGTCAATATCCGGTACCGAAAATGCTGCTATTTTGCCGAAAATAAGATAGACGGAGCAATAGCGGTCAAAATTTGAAGGAACGAAATATGACGTCTCACTCAGAAGATGGTTTACAAATTTATTGTGTAAAATATTCAGGTTTGAAAAACATTTTATTATTATCAATTTTTAACTGATTTGAATTGAAATAGAATTACATATGGAAAATAAACTTCCACATTTTCCGATGAAAATAAACTTTGATATGTTTGGAGTTAGTGGAATTTTGCCACTTTTTCACTTTGGGCTTTGGGTTTGGTTTAGCCCATTAGCCTAAACTATTAACTCTAGCTCAACCCCCTCTTCCCTTCATTACTTCACTTTCATTTCCTAACACTCAAGCTTCATCAAAAATGGGGAGAGGAATGGGAAATTAAAACTCCAAGCCCTAGATCATTTGCAAATCCAAACATCCAACTCCAAATCCAATGAAAAGCCATTGATTCTAGCTTCTTGTGTTGAGACTGAAGTGTGGTTGATTCTTCCTTTGCTTTTAAGCTTCTCCTTTATTGATTTTGTGAAAAGATGAGATTTTTATCTCACATCTTTGTCTATAACTATCTTTGATTGTTGGGTATGAATTCCTAACACTTATTCATGTGTATTTGCTTTTGGTTTAATTTGAATTGGTGAAAATTCCAATTTTTAGTGTTTTGGGTTCAAATCTTTAAAAATCCTAACTTTGATGTTTGAACACATTTTTGGTGATGCATCGAGGAGCCAATAGGACCGGGTAGCCGATGGGTGTAATCCCCTAGCGTCTGTGCTCGACCGGTTGCAAATTGAGAGAGTTTTGCACTTCTATCCCCTAGGTCGCTCGGCCTGCACCATTTGAATTGCTCGGCCTACATATAGGTCGCGCCATGCTTAGGTCGCGCCATGGGATAGGTCGTTCCACCACTTAGGTCGCGCCATGTTGGTCGCGTTTCTTAGGTCGCTCGCCTTGCTAATGAGTTGGCCTGCACATTTAAGTCACTCGGTCTGCGGTTAGGTCGCACGCCTTAGGTCGCACCACTTAGGTCGTTCGGCTTGCCCCTATATCTTAAGTCGCTCGACCTTCTATGCTTAGGCCATTCCATCACTTAGGTCACTCGGATTGGTCGCACCCCTTTGGTCGCACCACTTAGGTCGCTCGGCTTGCCTCTGTACCTTAGGTCACTTGGCCGGTTAAGTCGCACCTGTTAAATCTCGTAACTGATGGGTCGCGCCATTCCTTAGGTCGCTTGCAGTTAGGTCGCGCCATGTGTTAAGTCGCGCCTGCTTTAAGCCGCATGCTACTCCTTAAGCCGTTAGCTCCTTAGGTCGCTTGCACCTTAGGTCGCGCCATGTTAAGCCGCGTGCTACTCCTTAAGTCGCCGATCTCTTGTGTTGTATGCCGTGGGGTCGTACGAGTTGAGCCGTTGATTTCTTGTGTTGTATTGTGTTAAGTCATAAGTCGTGGCTGTTATGTCGCAAGGGTATTTCCACTTTGATGGACTTGGAATCGAATTCTTTGGATTTTATTCACGTCTTCGAATGTGAATTTTAGTGACTTATTGTTTCTACAATCATTTTTGTGATTTGTCAATTTGAAAATATAAAGGTTTCAATACTAGTAGTAAATATCAAAACTCCTTCATCACAATGATTTCAACCCTATTTTATTTCAAAGCTTGTTTCTTAAACCGTTTTCCAATCTACTAGTATATATATAAACATTTACCTCACTCGTACGAGAAATCTAATTAAACGGCTTAGTAAAACAAGTGGTATGAAACGCTTGCGTTTACTTCGCCGGTTAATTCTTGGACTTGTTCGATTGAATCTCTTGTGACAATTTTTGAGTGGAGATCTACAATTTGTTTGTAAATATTTAAGTTAAGCTAGTGGTTATGGGACATGAAGCTAAGCTTATATATTTACTAGCTTACTGTAATTGAAACTTCTTGATGATCGTTGATGATCATTTTTTTGATTTAGACTAACAAATGTGCGATGTCTCTTTGTCTACGAGGGAGACTAAACCCCGTTACTGTGGAGCTTCGGCTCAATTTGGTGGGGTAGCGACCCATGGTCTTCGGGCCGTTTTGTGGAGCTTCGGCTCAAAATTAATGGTTAGCAACCATGGAATAGCGTTTCATTTTATGATACACGTGTTGGTGAGTTTTCATGCTCCCGTTTTGTGATAGGCCTCCCCCTTTTTGTGATTTTCGGATTTCCATTGATGATTTCTAGAATTTGCGTTTCACCAATTTTCGTGATTTACATTGATAAGTCTTATCAATATTTGTGCATTGGTGAATTTGTGTGTCATTAACTTTTGTGATTGGCATTGATATAATGATCAATACTTATGGTTTTAGTGGATAAAAATAAAGAGTATGACATTATTTTTGATCTTTGAAAAGATTCTTGTGATATTGATTAATCTCTTGTTGATTTTCAATTACATACTTATCACGGTATGGTTTTATGGTTATCATAAATTTTTGTCATATCTCTTATTCTATATCATTTCATCTGATATTTATAGCTAGACTGATCCGTTTATTATTTTCTTATTAAATAATACTCGGGACCGAGATGTTATAGGTGCTTCTGCTTGACTTCACATCTGGGATTATCACCCTGGCTTTTGGCTAACTACTTAGATTAGTAGTTTTTGTTGTATACGTTTGAGATATAGAGTCATTGATGTATCCATATTCTTTTATCTAGCACTTATATCTATTCTCTTGTGATATTGTGGATCTTGTTTGACCACTACTCTAATACACACTTTTAAGTGTTATATTCATATCTATTTCCGCCTTTGTGATATGGATGTCTGTGACTGATTTGTATTATGTTTATTTCTATATTTGTTTTCGAAGAATATATATAGCCACTGTGTAGTAGCTTTGAGATTGTATCGGTATGTAGGATTTCTTCCTGAAACCAAATGCATGTTGTACTACCTGACATATCGGTGCTCGCACAAAGCAATTACACGAATGGTCGCTGCTCAACAGCCTTATTCTCCGTGCTAGTTGACGGCATTACACCATAGTGTCCTTGGCTAGAGTGGGTATAGAGATGGGGCGTCACAGCTTGGTATCAGAGCCAAATTTCGTAACAATGTAGAATAATCTAGCAGGGATCATCGTCCTAAGTCCTTCTTAGGAGTCGTGCTTTAGGATTTAATTCGAGGCTTCCTACCGATTCATCCTATTTTCTTTATGATTCCTTGTTTTATCTATCAAGATAGCTTGATATTCATTTGGTGGATAACCTTTTCTTTCTTTCTTTCTTTCTTTCTAAAGGAAGAGAAATGGTTAGACCAGGCCGTCCCAGCGTCGGTCAATCTTGAGCTACTCCCCAAGATGGAGTATTTATGTCTGCCCAGCAACTTCTTGATCTCGTAAAGAATGCTCAGACAGCCGGTTCTAATCCGAAATCTACTCACCCTAAGTCTGGGTTTGCACGTTGGTGCAACGATTATACCAATTTTGGTGGAAAGCTATTCAAAGGTTCTGAAACTATTATTGAAGTCCAGGCTTGGCTGAGAACGTGCGATCGAATCTTTTCTCGCATGAATCTTGTTGATCTTCACCGTGTTCAGGTGGCCTCTAGCATGCTCCAAGAAAGAGCATTAGATTGGTATGAGCTTCTTATTTCTGAAATTATTGAAGCGGATCTTACTTGGGAGAAATTCCGGGAACGCTTCGAATTAAAATTTGTGCCAGAAGCTGAGAAGGTGACGTTGGCTCGTCGTTTCATAGACCTTGTTCAAGGTGAATCTTCCGTGGCAGACTATGTCGCATCCTTCAAGTCACTTTCTAAATACGGGATCGAATATATAAACACCCCATTGAAGAAGAACCAAAGATTTGTCTATGGCTTGAAAAAAAATCTCAAGAAGCCATTACTTCTAAAGTTAGAAGTTTCTTTTGATCAACTCATTGATATCGCTCTTCGTCTTGAAGAGGCAGATAGGGAGAGCGATGTTGAAGTTATGGGTGCCAAACCAAACTTCAACAACAAGAAAAGGCCTAATAAGTTCAAGGGTCCTTATCCCAATAAGAAGGAAAGCAAGCAACTTTGGTGGCAAAGACTTCTACCTCTAGTAGTGGGCAATGCTACAACTGTGGTTCTAGGGACCATTATGCGAATAAGTGTTCAAAGCCTCGTGCATGTCGCTATTGCAAAAGCCCGGATCATTATTTATCTTCTTGTCCCAAACTTCAAGGAAAGAAGGAGGGAAAGCTTAATGTTGCTCAAGCCCCTGGCAACACATCTCGTGGTCAAGATATTTCTCATTCTATCCTTGATGTCATTATTTTATTTCGTGATCACCCTATTCGAGTTCTATTTGATACGGGTGCGTCCCATTCTTTTATATCAAAGGAACTTGTTGATACTTTTTCTTTAAGTGTTGTTGCTTTAATAACTTCTTTGAGAATTGCGAATCCAGTTGGTGGATCCGCAACAATTAGTTTGCTTTGTAAAGATGTCGAGATTATTTTGTGTGATTTTTCTTTCCGAGCCGATTTGCATGTTATGCGCTACTTAGGCTTTAGAATGATTTTGGGAATGGATTGGCTTAACCGCTAGAAGCCCAGATTCTATGTCCTGAGTGGACTATTCATCTTCGACATCCTCAATCTGTTAAGAAGATTTCTATTAACCTTAAAGATTCGAATTCCAGCTTGGTTGCATCTTTATATTCTTTAAATCCTCATGATGACGATAATGATGATGAGGTAGATATTATTTCTCTTATTCACGTTGTTCGTGAATTTTCCGACATATTTGAGCCCGTTTTAGGATTACCACCTAAGCGAGCAATTAAGTTCAGAATTAGTCTCATCCTTGGAGCTCAACCTATCACTCGTCCTCCTTATCATATGTCCAATAAAGAAAATGAGGAGATGCGCAAACAATTATCCGAATTGGAGACGAAGCAATTTACTCGCTCTAGTTCCTCGCCTTGGGGAGCTTCGGCTATTTTTGTGAAGAAATCTGATGGTACACTTAGGCTTTGCGTTAACTACCACGAGCTTAATGATCTTACTATCAAGAATAAATATCCTTTACGTCGGATTGATGATCCATTCGATCAACTCAGTGGTGCTAGAGTCTTTTCACAATTGGACTTAGCTATCGGTTTTCATCAGCTTCGTATTGCAGAGGATAGCATTCCTTTGACGTCGTTCCGTACTCGTTATGGATCTTATGAATGGCTTGTTATGCCATTTGGTTTAACGAATGCTCTGGCTTATTTGGTTGACCTTATGGATCGAGTTTTCAAAAATTTCCTTGATCGATTTGTTCTCATCTTCATTGATGATATTCTTGTGTATTCAAAAATCGAGGAGAAGCATGAAAAGAATCTTCGGATTGTGTTGGAAACTCTTAGGAGTAATCATTAAATGAATTTTTTTCTAAATGCCACTTTTTGCAATCTCGTGTGAAGTTTCTCGGTCATATTATTTTGGAATCCGGAATTTCCGTGGATCCTTCAAAGATTGAAGCGATTCAAAATTGGAAGAGATCGGAGAGTGTGACGGAGATCCGTAGTTTTCTTGGATTGGCAGTTTATTACCGCCGTTTCATAAAGGAATTTTCCAAAATTTCCGTGCCTCTTACTAGTTTGACAAAGAAAGGTGTTAAATACATTTGGTCGGACAAATGTGAAGCTTCTTTTCAGAAATTAAAAGAACTCCTTTCCGATGCTCCTATTCTTGTGATTCCCGAAGGAAACCAAGATTTTATTGTTTATACCGATGCTAGTCGCGTTGGTTTGGGTGCCGTTCTTATGCAAAGAGAACGTATTATTGCTTATGCTTCTAGGCAATTGAAGCCCGCTGAGTCTAGATATGCCACTCATGATTTAGAACTCGCAGCTATTGTTTTCGCCCTTCGAATTTGGCGTCATTATCTTTTGGGAGAGAAGTTTATTCTCTATACCGATCATAAATCTTTGAAGTATTTATTTTCCCAAAAGAAACTTAATTTGTGTTAACAACGTTGGCTCGAGCACTCGGGATTCTAGGTTATTCTAGGTTGTGGGTTTGAAAATGGCGTCCTCCTCTTCTTCTCTCCCTCCTCTCCCTCCCTTTCTACCTCCGATCTCTTTTGTTCCCAACAAGTACACCAACACTTTTGGTGGCCCATCCGCCGTATTCTCGTCGGAGGCTAACATCCCTTTGCAGTCATCTCGTCCCCCGTCGTCCACTCCAGTCTTAAAAAAGCCACCCCACAGTGAGTTCTCCAAGTACAGGACATTTTCTCAGGTGGTGGCCTCATCACCACGCTCTTGTCCCCCTCCTACCCCCCACATCAGGAGGAACTCCTCCCTACCTTCGTTCATCAACGTGCGTCGCACGGTTGATTATCTGAAATCGAAGGGTCGTTGTCTTCGTTGTGCAGGCTTTCGACACGTGGCCAAAAACTGTAGGGATGCCAAGATATGCTATAAATGCGGATTTTTTGGGCATCCCAAATCTCACTGCAACAGAAAGCCAGCCAATCCAGCTCGTGCTCATTTTGACAGCTCATCCGCACCTCTTCCAATTCCTGCAAAAGACAAAACCTACTCTGTAAAGCGGGTCCCGAAGTCAAATCCTTTTCCAGCTCAACTATCAAAACTCTCCCGCTTCCCCACACAATCTCGTCCCTCCTTTTCTTCTCCCAACGAGACTTTCCCCTCCATTCTGTCTTCTTACCCAGAACCAAAATCGAAATCTTTCAGTAGTATGGACCCATCTCTCCTTCTCACAGCAAAGATCATCAGTGGGGTCTGGTCGATTGACTCCCTCCATCAAGTGCTCACTTCAAACTTCCGGCACCAAGACTGGCCCCTATGGATCCTAACCAATGACAGCTTCATCTTTTTCTGCCCCTCTTTTGCTATCCGCGACCGGATCCTGCAACGTTCGACTATCAGTAAACCAGGGGCAGTTATTCATTTTCAGCAATGGTCCGAGCCAGAAAACCAGGAACTGCTCTTGGATCCGCCGTCTTGGGCGCGGGTCTCGGGTTTCCCCCAACTCTTCCGATTCAACGCCGACGCCATCTCGGAGGCGGTCAATCCAGTGGGCAGATTTTTGGAACAGGATGATTGCGATTGGGCAAATTTTGATCACCGTTACCTATATATCAAATTGCAGTTCTATTCCGGTATTGAATCACCGTCCTCCTTTGTTGCAATTATAAACAATGTGGCATATGTACTGAAGATTGAGAAATGGGAACATGTTCACCCCAATAGGAGACCAGAGAACCATCTGTTAGGCATAGACTACGAGAGAGATTTCCAGCACTTTGACCGCCATATTCCGATTGACAATTTGGATCCAGACGATAAATTTGACGTCATGAATTTCGAGCCTCTCCTCTC
Source organism: Allium cepa (assembly GCA_030765085.1). NCBI lineage: Eukaryota > Viridiplantae > Streptophyta > Magnoliopsida > Asparagales > Amaryllidaceae > Allium > Allium cepa. Next base: position 129,621,081 of record CM060930.1, read on the forward strand.
AACTTCCCCTCCTGTTCCGGTCCAATCCATAGATCGGTCGATTGAAGTTATTGGCCCAAGGGGTTGGGACCCTTGGCCAACCCAGGAGCAAGCGTGGAACCCATATGAAGACTTAGACCTCACAAGCCTTCACCCACCACCCAAGTCTCACCCACCACACAGTTCCCCCCAACCCTTCACCCCCCAACCTACCCCCTACCCCCTGCCGCTCAGCCTGTTATACACAACCAAGCGACAACGCCAGCGGAAACTCATTGGACCCAGTCAGTCACTCCAGCGACCGTCCGTAGGAGTTCCAGGCTAGATAAAGCAGCTTCTCTCCCCGGTAGTTACTATAAACATGTGGTTTTTTCTTCTCTAAATAAAAATCTGAATAAGAATATGGCACGTTGTATGGGTGTGAGTTTGAGTGATGATCACTACATCTCCATGCAAACCCTAGAATCTGAGCGTTTGTCACTTTCCCAATGAAGATACTATCATGGAATGTTAGGGGGTTGGGGGACCCCAGCAAAAGACACTCAGTCAATCTCATCATTACCCCCCATAAAATAAACATTCTTTTTTTGCAAGAATCCAAACTATCTGATCCTAAGCCTAACCTTCTCAGACAAATTGGTGGACCATACCTCACTGGGTGGGCCCACTTGAATGCTGTGGGCTCCAGTGGAGGCATCTTGACAGCCTGGGATGAATCGGTGTGGGCCCACTGTCAAACTATATACCAGCCATCAGCTTTACACGTCGCCCTCCGTCATTTACAATCTGGTACAATCTTTTTTTTCTCAAATATCTATGGTCCATCTGATACTCGAGACCGTAGTGCTCTATGGTTGAACTGTCTTAACTTCGCCTCTCATGTTAATGGCCCCTGGGTAGTCGGGGGTGATTTCAACACCACCAGATCCTCTGAGGAACGTACCTCGGGTAACTTATCATACGATTCTGAATCCTTTAACTCTTTCATCAATGACTGCTCCTTAATAGACCCACCTATCAGTAATCGCCTATTCACCTGGTCAAATCGCAGATCTGTGCCCTCGTTGGCGAAACTGGACCGTTTTCTCTTCAATCCAGCCTGGGATGATCTTTACCCACTCTCAATAGTCTCTGGTCTAGCCACAATCATCTCGGACCACTGCCCTCTCCTTCTTGACACTGGCCATTCTTCCGGTATCGTTAGACCCTTCCGTTTCGAGCGTTTTTGGCTTCTTGAGCCAGCTTTCGACGATTTCATCAGACTAATCTGGTCCCAGCCCCTTACCTCTCCTTCGGCCACCGCCCGCGTTGTCTGTAAACTCAGAGCCCTCCGTAAGATCATTAAACCCTGGGCGAAGACGGTTTGGGGTTCTCTCTGCTCGCGCATTTCTGCAATTCAGGAGGAAATTTTAGATCTCAACATCAAGGAAGAACTTGGCCCCCTTTGCGAGTCGGATAGGGTCCGCCTTTGCGACCGGGAAGCGGCCTTAGATAGACTGACACTCCAAGAGGAAATAGGCTGGAAGCAACGCTCCAAGGCAAAATGGATTGATGAGGGTGATAGAAATACGGCTTTCTTCCACCGACTAGCTAACGGCAGACGTAGATCCACTTTTATTCCAGAAATTTCCCACAATGGCACGACTTTCACTGATCAGTCAGATATCTTAAACCTGTTCACCTCCTATTACCGCAACATTTTAGGTTGTGACTATCCCCCATCCCCTCTCATAGACTGGAATCTGCTCTATCCCGACCGCTCTCCCATCTCTATTGATCAGTCTTTCACGGAGGCTGAGATTTGGGCGGCATTGAATGAAATGTCTGATGATAAAGCCCCTGGCCCAGATGGTTTCAGCCCAATTTTTTTCAAGCACTACTGGGATACCGTGAAGTCTGACATTTTGGAGATGTGTTCGGAATTCCATGCTGACCCATCATCAGTGGCTCGCCTCAACTATGCCAGCATCATCCTTCTTCTCAAAACCCCTGGCGCTACCTCTCTTCCCTCATTCCGACCCATTAGCCTTCTGAACACCACTTTTAAGATCATAACCAAAGTTCTCTCCAATCGCCTTCAAGCCGTAATAGCCCCCCTCATTGGAATAGAACAATCAGCATTCATACTAGGTCGAAATATCATGGACTGTGTTGCCGCCACTCAGGAGGTCATCTCTTTTTGCCACCAATCCTCAACGCCTGGCCTTCTTCTCAAATTAGACTTCTCTAAGGCATTTGATACAGTTAACTGGCAGTTCATTTTGAAGCTTCTAGAACATAGGGGCTTCTCCTCAAAATGGTGTAACTGGATTCAGAATATCCTTTGCTCTAGCTACTCCTCCATCTCTATCAATGGAGTCTCCGGTGGATTAATAAAATCAACTCGTGGGTTGCGCCAAGGTGACCCGCTCTCCCCTCTGCTCTTTGTCCTTGTTACTGATGTTTTTAATCGTATGATCAAACTTGCTACTTCCCAAAACCTCTTCGTAGGCATCAAGCTCCCCAGCTCAAACCTAACCATATCTAATCTCCATTTTGCGGACGATACTATCCTCTTCGCAACCCCAAACGTCAACCACATTCATTGCCTTAAAGTAGCCCTCTACTCATTCGAACTCATTTCTGGCCTATCCATCAATTTCAGTAAAAGCTCCATCATCATGCTTGGGAACTCCGATCACCTTGGTAGCAGCTTCTCCAACCTCCTCAACTGTAGCATCGCGCAATTTCCCATCTCCTATCTGGGTATCCCGCTCCGCCCAACCAAACTTCACAAGGCTGACTGGCTCCCCCTCATCACCAGAATTGAAAATAGACTTCTCTCCTGGAAAGCTAATTCCCTATCAGCTGCAGGTCGTCTAGTTCTTGTTAAGTCGGTCTTGTCGGCCATCCCTTCTTATTGGATGTCGTTTTACAAACTCCCAACCTGGGTTATCAAAAGAATTGACTCGATCAGAAGTGCTTTTCTTTGGAATGGTGGCAGAATTAAGAAACTTGTCAACTGGAGGACCGCCTGTTTGCAAACTAGAAATGGTGGCCTAGGTATTACTAATCTTTACTGCTTCAACCTCGCGCTTCTTGCCAAATGGCTCTGGCGGTTTCTCTCTCCCGATTCTTTCCTTTGGAAATCCTGGATCTCTTCCCTTTACTATCGATCTAACTCGCATCTCGTCCTCCATTCCGATCCCAGTCTCAAACCATCACCATTCTGGACCGGGGTCCTCTCCACCCTTCCTAGAGTTAGAACACTCTTCCATGTAAGCATAGGTAATGGCGCTAACTGCATCTTCTGGTTGGATACCTAGTATGGTCAGCTTCCCCTTTCCTCCACCCTCCCTAACCTCTTTTCACACTCGGACGCCAGATTTTCTACCACCTCCGAACTATTTGCCTTGGGTCCGAACCTCATTGTCCCTCCTTCCTATTTTGACCTCACCACCTTAGCAGAGCTTCATCAGGCTGTCTCCATCCTCCAATCCATCCACCCCTCTCAATCACCTGATAAGATTCTTTGGGCCCCTAATCCTTCAGCTGGCTTCACCGTTGCCTCTTGCTATGCGCATCTAATTAATCCAGGCCGTCTCTTCAACTTCTCCAGGATCTGGAAGTATAAGCTCCAACCTAGAATGCTATTTTTTCAATGGTGCCTTATCCATGGACGAGCCAATACTAGAGATAGGCTATTTCGTCTCAACATAGCGCAGGACCCCAATTGCGTCTTCTGTAATAATGACATTGAGAGTATTCACCATCTCTTTTTCGAGTGCGATTTCTCCTTTCGGGTCTGGGCCGCAACTTCTGCACACCTTCTGGGCTATGTTCCATCTATCATCTCCTTCTTTGATTTCTGGCAATCCAATCCGTCGGATAAACACTTGGATCCTCTAGTGGTTATATTCAGTTGGTGTGTTTGGATAGAGCGTAACGCACACATTTTCAACAATCCCAAATCACACTTCGAAGGTACATGCAGGCGCATCATTTATTACTACTCTTCTTTTACAGGTTACAGCCACTCTGCTCCTTTTAGGCTAAGGCTTCCGCGTCCTAGCACCCCACCAACCGAATCAGCAGGCAGCACAACAGCTTCTCCCATCCGCGGGCCTCTTGGTCGTCATGCGTAGCTCGCCCCATCACTACTTGTCGTATTAAAGCTTCAAGCATGGGCACTGTGTCCCCTGTTTCTTATTGTAGCATTTTGCAGTCTGGATTTTGTATCTTGTTCTGATACTTGTCTTATTAAAACTTTGCTGTCTTAGTTTTTGGCCAGCGATCAGGCTTGTTGATCGTACTACCTACTTAATTTAATATTATATATAACCGGCTGTGTAGTGTCGCACTACACATCCGTTTCTCTCAAAAAACAACGTTGGCTCGAATTCCTTGCATCTTATAATCTTGATATTCTTTATACTCCCGGAAAGGGAAATCGTGTTGCCGATGCACATAGTCGTAAGCAACAAGCGGTTGTTTCCATGATGATATCAGAATGGAATGGTCTCGAGGTTTTATCCACTTGTGAGATTCGAGATCGTGTTTCCGATTTATGTTCATCTCTTATTTTATGTAGTCTTAAGGCTCCTCCTTCTCTTTTAGACTGCATTCTTGAAGCTCAAAAGCTAGATCCCGAATTGGCTCTTCTTGGCCAAAATTTTAGGGATAAAATTAATATTGAAGGTTTGAAAGACTTTGGTATTGATTCTCGTGGCGGTATTTGAAAATTTGGTAGACTTATCGTGCCAAATATTAGTAATCTTCGTAAAGACATTTTAGAAGATTCTCATCGTTCTAAATTTACCATTCATCCTGGTAGTAGTAAATTGTACGCGGACATGAAGTGACTTTATTATTGGGAGGAAATGAAATCTGATATTGCTAACTTTATTAAGTGTTGCATGACTTGCCAACTTGCCAACTTGTCAAGGCCGAACATCAAAGGCCCGGTGGGTTATTGCAACCTTTAGAAATTCCAATTTGGAAGTGGGACCAAATTTCCATGGATTTTATAAATGGCCTTCCCCGTTCTCGTTCGGGTCATGATAGCTTATGGGTGATAGTCGATAGACTTACTAAATCTGCCCATTTTATTCCCGTTCGGTCCAATCGAACCGTTCCTCTCTTGGCCAAACTCTTTATTAAAGAAATTGTAAAATTGCATGGAGTCCCTTCTTCTATTGTTAGTGATCGTGATCCATTGTTTACTAGTGGATTTTGGAAGAGTCTACACAAAGCTTTGGGAACGAAGCTTAATTTTAGCACCGCTTATCATCCCCAGTCCGATTGACAGACTGAGCGTGTGAATCAAACTCTTGAAGATCTTCTTCGTGCATGTGTCCTTGATTTTGGTGGAAATTGGGAAGATCATATTGCTCTCGTTGAGTGTTCCTATAATAATAGCTTCCAATCTAGTATTGGTATGGCTCCTTTCGAGGCACTCTATGGAAGGCCATGCCGATCTCCTTCTTGTTGGCTTGAGGCTAGTGAGAAGCTGGTTTAGGTCCAGATTTTATTCGTGATTCCACAAAGAAGATTGACCTTATTCGTCATAGGATGAAAGAAGCCTAGAGTAGACAAAAATCCTATGCCGATAACCGGAGAAGGAAATTAGAATTTTCTGTGGGGGATCTTGTGTTTATTCGTGTTTCACCTATGAAGGGTGTGGTACGCTTCAGTCGATCGAGAAAGTTAGCACCTCGATATATTGGTCCATTTCCCATCACCGAACGTATTGGTTCCGTGGCTTATCGTCTTTTATTATCGGTTCAGTTTTCTGCTATTCATGACGTGTTTCACGTTTCTCAATTACGGAAATGACTTCGAGATTCCGATTCTATTCTTGAGCCCGGTGTTGTGGAAGAAATTGAAGTGTTGCCTAATTTAACTTATGAGCAACATCCTATTCGTATTATTGCTTCGGAGGTCAAACGCCATCGAAATAAAGATGTTCCGCTTGTTAAAGTTCAATGGTCCTCAAATCCTAAGGATTGCTTTTGGGAATCTAGAGAGTTCATCGAGCGAACACATCCGGACTTACTTTCCCGTGCTCTTTGAGGTGAATTTCTTATTTCAATTTTCTTTTGTGTTGAATATGCTTTCATGGTTGTTACTATATATTTTTTTCTTAAATATTATGAGGACGCAATTTCTTTAGGAGGGGAGTCTGTAACAACCCACATATTTTTCAATTGAATATTTAAATATTTTATCCTTAGTTGGATTTTAATCCGAAAAGTTACCTTTTTTGCATACGGTAGGACTCGGGACCACTTCCATTGGGTCCAAAATGCCGTTTGCGATCTTTTTGAGTATAAACTTTGATATGTTTGGAGTTAGTGGAATTTTGCCACTTTTTCACTTTGGGCTTTGGGTTTGGTTTAGCCCATTATCCTAAACTATTAACTCTAGCTCAACCCCCTCTTCCCTTCATTACTTCACTTTCATTTCCTAACACTCAAGCTTCATCAAAAATGGGGAGAGGAATAGGAAATTAAAACTCCAAACCCTAGATCATTTGCAAATCCAAACATCCAAATCCAATGAAAAGCCATTGATTCTAGCTTCTTGTGTTGAGACTGAAGTGTGGTTGATTCTTCCTTTGCTTTTAAGCTTCTCCTTTATTGATTTTGTGAAAAGATGAGATTTTTATCTCACATCTTTGTCTATAACTATCTTTGATTGTTGGGTATGAATTCCTAACGCTTATTCATGTGCATTTGCTTTTGGTTTGGATTGAATTGGTGAAAATTCCAATTTTTAGTGTTTTGGGTTCAAATCTTTAAAAATCCTAACTTTGATGTTTGAACACATTTTTGGTGATGCATCGAGGAGCCAATAGGACCAGGTAGCCGATGGGTGTAATCCCCTAGCGTCTGTGCTCGACCGGTTGCAAATTGAGAGAGTTTTGCACTTCTATCCCCTAGGTCGCTCGGCCTGCACCATTTGAATTGCTCGGCCTGCATATAGGTCGCGCCATGCTTAGGTCGCGCCATGGGATAGGTCGTTCCACCACTTAGGTCGCGCCATGTTGGTTGCGTTCCTTAGGTCGCTCGCCTTCCTAATGAGTTGGCCTGCACAGGTGCTTCTGCTTGACTTCAGATCTGGGATTATCACCCTGGCTTTTGGCTAACTACTTAGATTAGTAGTTTTTGTTGTATACATTTGAGATATAGAGTCATTGATGTATCCATATTCTTTTGTCTAGCACTTGTAGCTGTAGGATCTGGATTAACCCTAGAGGGGGGGGGGGGTGAATAGGGTTATAGCAAATTTTCTTGATTTAAACACAGAAGTAAACTGCAAAAATAAATATGCTGAAAAGTAAATCACACACAAAATTTACTCAGCTTCTGCAACCCCTGCCTACTGTTGCATTCACAGATTTCTGTTAGAATTAAACAGTATCACGCTTACAGACACTCTACTAGACTCGCGGACCCTTTTGCTCCCGCTCACAAACACTCTACTAGACTCGCAAACATTTGCTCCTGCTCACAAACATTCTACTAGACTCGCAAACATTTGCTCCCGCTCACAAACACTCTACTAGACTCGCACACCCTGCTCCCGCCTATAGAGTTTCGTTTACTCGCAAACTCTGCTCCCGCCTACAATAGAACTTTGATTACTCGCAAACTCTGCTCCCGCCTATAGAGCTTTGATTACTCGCAAACACTGCTCCCGCCTATAGAGCTCTGCAAACTCGCACACCCTGCTCACTGAACTAATTCTAACTAGACAATCTTACACGACCTAATCCCTAGGTGGTGATTTACAAATTCTTCGATTTGAAAAATAAAAACAACAATTAAAAGATAATTAAATAACCCTAAGAATAAAAAGCCCCTTCAAAAAAAATTCCCTTTAGAGAAAAATAGGCCGGCCCCTTTAATCAATTTGGCTTGTCTCCTTTGCTTGCTTCGTTCGGTGGCCGTTCCTCTTTCCAATTCATTTAGGGCTTCTACGAATTTTGGAGCTTTTCTTCCTTTCGATTCAAACTAGGGTTCTTGCAAATTGAAGTCGCCGCTTGATACAGTTTGATCGTATGCTTCGATGCTTTTTGCTTTGCCCACGGCTCTTCAATTTGGATCGAGTTCGTTTTGTGATTTCAGTATGTAATTTATCCTTTTGCTTTTTTGATTTTGGCTTGCTCGAACTCGATGGATTTGAGATTGCCGATGATGATTGTTTATATAGGGTTTGTAACCCTAGATTTGCGTTCGTACAATTTTATTTGAATTTGTCAAATTCTTCATCTCGGCCACTTTATTATTCTTGAACGATGCTGATGATTTCTGACCTTTTCAACTCTTGTGTATTCGTTGCTTGGTGGTCACGGCTTTGATTCATTTTTGTGATGATCACGGCTTGATCGTTTCTGAATTTGACTTCGGTCATTTTTAATTTTTTTAAACTGCACTTCATGATATTGATTGAACCTGTACACATGCTTGCTTCGGCTTCAGCTCGATCATTTTACTGTTGACTTATTCAACATTGAATTGGCGATTTCACTGTCACTTCGGCCTTTTGATTTTCTAAACTTCGGTCTTGTATCACTGATTGACTTTTAACTTGTTGCGTGAATGTCATTTCTTTGTCAATAAGGCATTTTGATCGAGCTCTGTCTTCATGTAGCTTGCTATGTTGTTGGTTCATTTGAAGTCGTAGCATTCATGTTTGACATATATGCACTGTGTGGTCTTGAGCATTTGCACATTTGTTCACCTGCACTTGTTACTTCTGTTCACCATTGGTCTCTGTTGCATTCATTGTTTGCTGTAGATTGCATTAACCTGGTTCTCTTTTATTTTCTTTGTTCGTGATGGCGGCCTTGACTTGTTGTTATGTAGTTGCACTACACTGTTGCCTTGTTGACTGCATCACCATATTCTCTGTTTTGGTTTGCATTGATGCAATTTCCATTCATGTTGCCTCTGTGTTTGACATGGTCTTTGTAGTACTGCATGGTCTCATATGCATTGAACTCTGGTTTTTCATCTTGGCCATTTGGTCGTGCTGTAGTTCAGTTGCACTTGGTCATTTTGTATATGCATCCTTATCTATTGCATACATAAGCTTGATTGGTGGTTTGCATTGATATTCATTTGGTTGGGCATCTTGTACCTGCTGATGTTTGTTGCAATCACTTTGTCACTGCATATCCATATATGCTTGACCTGTTTCATTTAGTTGTGCATGTTGAACTGGTTTTCTTGTTGTTGCATACTTGTATCACTGCTTCCATCCTTTCTTTCTCTGGCACACTGGTGTACCTGATGTACTTGAGCTTCTGGCTTGTACTTTGATGTTGCCACTGTGTTTTTGTTATTAAAAAGTCTGACCATCTGTATACATACATATGTATATGCTGCCCAGTTTACACAGATGCTCCACTTGTTCATTTTGTTCAAGTGTACTTGTCTTCATTCTGACCATGTTGGCACTGAGTTACTGTCTTGTTTATATTAGACTAGTCGACACTTGATTCTTGAGTTTTGGCCATTCGCACCTGTGTTGAATCCAGTTTCACAGCTCGGGTTTGACCTTTTTCTCGAGTCGTGATTTTTATGTTATCGCACGTGAGTTGAACCCGGCTTTTTATTTGGGTTTGACCTGTGCTCACCTGTCCCTGTAAATCAAACAAGTGTATATATCGACGTGCACGGCCTTGTGGCATATACAGTAATACACTGTGTATGTCACAAGTTGTTCGTGTATGATGAATTCAAATTTAAATTATGACGAACAACCCAAATAACCGAGGCAAATCACATTTTCAAAAAATATCTTTTATTTTTGAATTGCAAAAATATTTCTTTTTCAATTTTACTGTGTTAGTTTATATTTTTGCAGATTTCTCAGATGCTGGATTCAAACTGTAATGCAGTTGAAGATAAATACGAGTGTGAGTGATATGTAGTGAGGCGAACTGTAAATATGTAATGTGATGTAATTGTAATCGAAGTTGTATAGTTATAGTGAGAGCTTGAAATTGTACTATTCAAAAATGTAATAAATATTTATTTGAATAAAATATCTGTTTGAATTCGAATTCTGTGTAATTTATTTTATTCAACAAATATTTATTTAAACTGTGAAAAATAGAATAGTATATTAACAAATACATTTAAACGAATGTATATATGTTTATTATCATCAAACAAAAATCATATAAGCGCATATTCAACAATCTCCCCCTTTTGATGATAACAAACATATATTTAAGATTTTGAATGTATTAAATTTATTTGATCGTTCAATTTGCTCCCCCTATTTAAATGCTCCCTCTCTACACAATACTCCCCCTACATATATGCATACAAATAAAAAAATGTAAATGAGCTTATTTGCAAATGGAAAATAATTTTACCTTTTCTTGATTTTATTAGACAAAATCTTAACTTTTCTCTCCCCCTTTTGTTATCAGTAAAAGAATAACAGTGTTATAAAATAGGGATGAAGTGACAGACATGAATCAAACATTTAACTCAATTGAATATAAATATCAAATTTCAATAAAAATCAAACAAAAATCATAATTACCCTTGTCAAGTGCATATTCCACTTTCAGAAGTGATGGGGATAAAATCATCAAAAATCATACAATTCTGTCTATTTGTGGTATATTTATTTCAGGAAATTTGAATATCTACTAACCATGCATAACCGTTAGGACTTTTAAATGAGATTAGTAGTATTCACAATTTTTATTTAAAAAATGAAATCAAGCATCTTCTAACCACGCATGACCGTGAGGACTTTTAAATGGGATTAGAATCAACTTGTCTATTTGAATCAATTAATTTTGATATGCGTTCCATACATGCATAACCGTGAGGACTTTTAAATGAGCATGGAAGCACATAATCAAAAATCCAAGTAATTCACCCATGCATAACCGTGAGGACTTTTAAATGAGAGTGAATACTTTGGATATTTATTTTTATTGCTAAATATAATAAATTGAAGCACAAATAATTTCCTTCACAAATTTAAAGATATTGAAGAACAAATGATTTCCTCTGTAAACTACCACAAATTTACATACTAAATATGATCTTGATGAGTGATGGTCGATAGAAAGATGATAGAAATAGAAATGGTCATGGAATTTTTACCCAACAAAAAGTTTTTATAACTCTTGTTATGAAATTCTAAAGAAATTTTCTAATTTACCTTTACGATAATTTTTCGTGATTGCCCATTGTGATTCTGTCACCTTTGTACTAGGCTAAGGAACTTTGCTTTGTCGCCCGTTGTGTTTCTGGAACAGCCAAAATCTAGAGAACACTGTTGTTGTTCCTTAGCCTGCCACCATACCTACACGGGAAAAGATTTATGTGACCTATTTGTTTTTATAGGTCCATGATTGTTAGTGGAAGAAAATGAAAATATGTTTGTGGAGACCCAAAACTATTTATATATGTTCCTTTTGGTACCCAAATTTGTTTTACTTTCAAAGATTTTATATTTGTGCCTTTTGGAACCCAAATTGGTATAGTTTTCACGTGTTTGGGTCTATACCAACAATTATTTTGATTGTGTCCAAATCTTCTACAAATTGTGCACATTGAATTTTCTTGATTAATCTCATTTCTAACATATTCAAAATGAGTATATCCAAGTCCTTGTCTATCAATATTGACAGTTTGTTTTCCTATTAACATATTCAACGATTTTTCACTTTTGGAAATTTTTTCTAAAGTCGTTGACAATTGTTGGACTTTTGTTTTTAAAGATTCATTTTCTTTCAACAATTGAGTGCACCTTTTAATAGAATTTTCTCTCCTAGTATTTTCAATTTTTAAAATCAGAATTTCATTTTCAAGTGATTTCATTTTAATTTCTGATTTTTTAATTTCTTCTTCAAATGTTGGACACTTCTCACACTTAGGGATCCTACTTTGATAGGTTTTAACTAATTGGTCAAGTTGTTCACTTAATTCTATCAAAGTGTGTGAGGACCGCCCATGACTCCCACACTAAAACAAGAGAATGGTGCACTGAAAGGTGTGCCAGGCAGCCATGGACGATAGTCAGGGTAAAATAAAACAGAAACTCTATCGTATTACTCACAGCGCATGGATAAAATACAATAGAAAGTATACATAGCGAAGCTCTATAGAACAGAAGTCTCGCCATATAAACTCATAATAGTTTTATACAATCATCTGAATAGTCAATACATCAAGCCTCACTACATAACACTCAAAGTATCAAACAAACAGCGGAACATCCAGTACATATAGTAAGAAAACAATATGCAAAAGACTCCAGCTCGTCTTCGTCATCAACAGCGTTGGTAGCCAAGAACAGCACCTGTTACCTGCTACCTAGTCTGCCCATCCCAACATGGATGAACAACCCAAGGTAATAAGAGTTGAACATAAAACCTTGAGTCAGACAGCAGTCTTAGTGAGCAGTAAATTAACTATCAAACATACCAAAAGAGCATAAGGATAAAAGGAATAGGAACTCAACCATCCCACTCCACCTTATTCTACAGTGATAGCCCCCAGACCCACTAAGCAGAAACAAGCATAACAAAGCAGACATTTAAAGTAAAGTAATTATCACTCGAGTCAAGGTCGATGTTTTCCAAGTACAAACCCCCAAGGCCTAAACCAAGATCAGATAAGCACCCAGAAAACACCGCTCTTGAGGCCGAATGATGATACAATCAAACATCCATGACTCTGGCTATCATTGTTATCATTGCCTCGATATCACCGTTAATTGAATGACCGGTACCTTCTTTCAGCCGTCCGTCAAGGGCTAATGGCAACCCCGGTTCTAGACATAACTCCGCACGTCATCATGACCCGTGCCTAGGACTATCGCATCTGCCCAGAGTACTAACACGTCATCATGACCCGTGTCTGGAACGTCATCGTGACCCGTTCCAACGTACTCTTGCTTTGAGCATGCTAGAACCTTCAATAACGATAAGATCCAAGCCTCCTAGTCATCCTCCTTGACGACTATTCTCACACTAGCTTAAGCGCCTCTCGAGCCCACCATTATCCACAAACCCGGACCGCATCACTGAGTTATCAACATGCTTGGGATGATCCCGTCTGGATTAAACCAAGGCTTTCACACATTGTGCTTTGCTTCAACGCATCATAGCAAAGCCCCATCTCAACATCATGGTTTGCCTCATCGCATCATGGCAAAGTCCATCATCATCAAATCTATCCATATGAGCTTCCACATCCGCTTCATATGCTACAAGCAGCTTTCACCATTCAAGAGCCTTTCCACTTAGCTTTTGAATCATCTTCGACCAACTTGTCCAAATCAAGTTATCGATCAACTAATCAATCAAATCAAACATTAATCCAAGCAATCAATCATTCAAACAAGATCTAAATAAACAATTACAACAATGATGGCAATTTCGTAAATAAAGAGTTCAAATCTAACATGCATTCTAACAAGCATGAATTATGAACAATATCTCTACAACTTGATGAATGAACTTGCATAAGTGAACATGTAGTAAAATAGGTGTCAAAACTTCATAGATGATAGATCTACATGCAGACTTAAGGAAAATGCAAGAAATCACTATCTTTAGCACATAAACAAACCACCGATCCAATATACTCCTTTGGGTCCGTGTGAGAGATAACCACCACTCACCAAATCACCTAAACACCTCAAAAGCTACTAACTTCAGATCTGGACAACGAAGAAACTAGCTTGATCCGACAAGATTCCGCTTCAAACGATGAAATCTCTCTTTGTTGGATGAAGATCTTCAACGTCGGCTCTTGAATCTTTAATCTTGATCTTCGATCTTGGATGGATGTTAGCACTAGATTAGAGAGGAGAAAAGAAGTGAAGAAGTGTAGTAGTCGAGCTCTCAAAATGGCAACACTTCGTCGCTTCAAAATCCGGTGCCAAAAAGTGAGGCGAACCCCTCTATTTATAAGCAGAAATCCCCCTGAGTCGCCGCCCTTTTGGTCGCCGCCGACCTAACGACTCAAGTGAGATGCCGACCTATCAACTCAACACATGCAGCCAACCTACCACCTAACGACTTAGGACCAACCACTTATAAACCCATACGCGACTTATAGCATGCACGACCTAACACGTGCACGCGACTTAACTCTTAACAATACTGGGTACGACCTAACTCTAAGCCGACCTAACACGCACACGACTTAACCCATGCGCGACTCAGCACAGATACGAACCCACCCAAACACACGACCTAACATAGGTCGTTCACGACTTAACTAAACACGGGTTAGCCGACCTAACTACACTCCGAACAAACTTAGGTCATCCCTATACTTAAGTCGGCCAATACCATAGGTCGTTACCCCTAAGTCGGTCCAATCCCATAAGTCGCTCTACCGACCCAAGCTATCACACGACCTAAGCTTCTGTAACTCGCTAACCGTAAGCTTTTAGGTCGTTAATTCCTTAAGTCGGCCTATCTTCCTAAGCCGTTAGCCACTAACCCGCTAACTCGTTAAATCTCTTAGGTCGCATACTATCTTAACTCGGTCGATACTTAGGTCAGTCAGAAACCCATAACTCGCTCACACGACCTAAGCTAACTTCCACACGAGTTAACTATCATGCGACTTAAGCTTTGGTCGACTCAAATCTAAACAACTTAACAACATCAACGACCTAATGCAACTATTTTACGATTTATCGATACGTAAAATACGGGTCGTTACATTCTCTCCCCTTTAGGAATTTCGCCCCCGAAATTCCAAACAAACAAGAACAATCAAAGTTATTCTGCATGCCTACCATCCATAGCAATCAACAAACCATGCATCCAATTACTAGCCTAGCATGCAGAATTCTAAGACTAGAACAAGTTACAAATTTATGAGATGTCACGACACCTTAGGGCCATACCTCAAAGAGTTCAGGATGAGCTGCCTTCATCCTCTCTTCCTCCTCCCATGTACAGTCGTTAACATCATCACTCCATTGTACCTTGAGAAACTTAACCGTCTTCCTCCTAAGATGTTTCGTGTCAGTTTCAACAACACGAAGCTGCTTACGAGGTCTCGTAACAACTGGATCAACCTCTAAATCTTCACAGCTATCAGCAGAAACCACCGTATTCGAGTCATGCACATACTTCCGTAGATAAGATATATGAAAAACATTGTGCACACCCGCCATCTTTTCTGGTAACTCCAATCTATAAGCGAGCTTTCCAATTCGCTCGATGATCGGGAATGGTCCAACAAATCTTGGAGTCAATTTCCCTTTCTTCCCGAATCGAATAACATTCTTCAGTGGAGAAATCTTCACAAAAACCATATCACCTACGTCGAATTCCAAATCCTTACGACGATTATCGACATAACTTTTCTGACGGTCTCGGGCTGCCTTCATTCATTGCCGAATGATCTCTATACACTCCGAAGTCTGTCGAATCATCTCTGGCCCAAGTATTAGCTTTTCTCCAGTTTCCAACCAGCATGTCGGAGAGTTACATGGTCTTCCATACAGTGCTTCATACGGTGCCATACCAATACTTGACTGGTAAATGTTATTATATGCAAATTCCACCAAATGAAGATGATCTTCCCATGATCCCCCAAGTCCAAAACACATGCTCTGAGAAGATCTTCCAAAATTCGATTAACTCTCTCGGTCTGACCATCTGTTTGGGGGTGATAAGCTGTACTCAAACACAACTCGGTTCCCAAAACTTCCTGGAAGCTCCTCCAAAATCCACTAGTGAACAATGGATCTCGATCGCTCACTATACTCTTCGGAATACCATGGAATCGAACTATCCACTTAACATAAAGCTCAGCCAACTTCGATGCAGTCCTAGTTGATCGAACAGGAATGAATCTTGCACTCTTAGTCAAACGATCTACAATGACCCAAATCCCTTCATTTCCCGCCCTAGTTCTAGGTAGACCATCGATAAAATCCATCGATATCTGCTCCCACTTCCATGTAGGAACTTCTAATGGCTGATGCAATCCACTGGTCTTCTTCTGCTCGGCTTTTACCAACTGGCAGTTTATACATTTGGAAATAAAATTTCCAATATCCTTCTTCATACCTTCCCAGTAATAGGTTCTCTTCATATCCCGATACATCTTATTTCCACCAGGATGAATTGTCAACTTCAAGTGATGACTTTCCCTCAGAACTTCATCTCTCAATCCATCTATATCGGGAACAACTAATCGTCCTTGCTTCCGAAGCCAACCCTCTCGATCGACTTCAAATCCTTTATCCTTTTCTGGGTTCAATCCAGATTCCAAATCACGGATAATCTTGACAATCTTATCGTCTTGCTTTTGGCTCTCGCCAATTCTTTCCACAAGAGTAGGTCTTATCGATAAGTTTGCCAACATTTCAGGTTCCAATTCACATCTAGGCCTGAAGTCAAATCCAGCCAAATACTCAAGACTCTTCCATTCCGAAAACATGGCTCCCAATCCTGCATGTCTTCGACTTAACGCATCTGCCACTGCCTTGACTTTTCCCGTAGTATAGGCTATACCAAAATCATACGATGCTAAAAACTCTAGCCATCATTGTTATCGAAGATTCAAATCCTTTTGGGAGAATAGATACTTCAACGACTTATGATCTGTAAACAACTCGAATCGAACTCCCAATAGATAATGTCTCCATATCTTCAGAGCAAAAACAATCGCCGCTAACTCCAAATCATGAGTCGGGTAATTCCTTTCATGCGGCTTCAGTTGTCAACTTGCATATGCAACAACTTTATCCTTCTGCATCAGTACTGCTCCAAGTCCAGTACCACATGCATCGGTGTAAACCACCATCTCATCATTCCCACTTGGAATAGTCAAAACAGGAGCACTTGTTAGTCGCTCTTTCAGGATTTCGAAAGCTTGCTCACACTTATCATTCCATCTGAACACTTGATTCTTTTTCGTCAATCCTGTTAACATTGCAGCTATCTTGGAAAAGTCTTTGATAAACCGACGATAATATCCTGCTAATCCAAGAAAACTTCTCACATCAGATGCATTCTTAGGTCTAATCCAATCCTGGATCGCTGCCACCTTAGCGGGATCAACCGCTATTCCATTTCCAGAAATAACATGGCCTAAGAACCTCACTTCACTCTTCCAGAAGTGACACTTCGAAAACTTAGCCTTTAGCTGATGTTTCCGCAAGATTTCCAAAACAATATGCAAGTGTGTCTTGTGTTCTTCCTCAGTTCTGGAATAAATCAAAATATCATCCACGAACACAAGTACAAACTTGTTCAACTGATCTCTGAATACTCTATTCATAAGATCCACAAAATATGCTGGCGCGTTAGTCAATCCAAACGGCATTACCAGCCACTCATAAAAACCGGACGGTGTCCTGAAAGCAGTCTTCGGCACACTTTCCTTCGCCACTCTTAACTGGTGAAATCCCGTTGCCAAATCCATCTGAGAAAACACCTTAGCTTCGTGAAGCTGATCAAACAAGTCATCTATTCTCGGCAATGGATATTTGTTCTTCCTAGTCACTTTATTCAGCTCACGATAACCCACACACAACCTCAACGATCCATCCGCTTTGGTTGCGAACACAACTGGTGCACTCCATTCGGACACGCTACGCCGAATGAATCCTTTCCGTAAAAGGTCATCAACTTGCACCTTCAGCTCTTGTTGTTCTCTAGGCACCATCCGTCTAAGAGGCATCACCACAGGTCTGGCTCCCTCAACTAGATCGATATGAAACTCGATCTCCCTATGCGGCGGTAACCCTTTGACCTCGTCAAAGACGTCCTCAAATCCATTCACAACCGGCATCGATGACAGTCCATCCCGTGGAACAACCAGCGAATACATGAAGCCCATGAAGACGCCTTCTTCATGCTTACATCATATCACAACCTTTCGCCCTTCCACATTCCCGACTGTCACCTCCAGTTTCACACAATCAACCTTTGCCGCATACTTCCTAAGCCAGTCCATACCCAAAATAATTCTGAACCCCGCAAAGTTCAGAACAAAACAATCACAAACAAAAGAGCATTCATGACTCGATACAACTAGACCACGACATACCATACACAAACAAGACGAACCCCCAACTAGATTAGTCACAACCAGTGGCCTATTAACAATTTCCGGTTCCAAACCCAACCGGCCTACAAGATCATCACAAACAAACGAATGCGACGTTCCAGTATCAAACAACACTCTAACTGGAACACCACAAATGGAAAGAGTACCTTGAACCACCACACTCTTCCCTTTCTCATCAACAGTAGGAGCTTTCGAAGACGATGGAACAGCTCCCAAAGCATAAGCTTGCACAATCTGCTTATCTTTCCTTAGTTCAGGACAGTCCTTCCTGATATGCCCCAGCTTATCACAGTTGTGGCATTTCAACTGCACCTTTGGATTCTTGCAATCCCTAGAGAAATGGCCCTTCTGCCGACAATTGTAGCAGATCACTTTGCCCTTCGGTTTCTTCTGGCCATCCTTACCCTTCTGCTGTTGCTGCTTCCTCTTCTTGTTTCCACCCTGCTGTGATTTGGACTCTTCCTTGGTCATAGCAACAACAGACCCTTCCTTAGAAAACAAACTCTCATGCCTGAGAGCTTTCTCCACAAGCTTCTCAAATGGATCGTCTAAATGATCCACCAACTGCCTCCCAAGATAACTATCCAAGCCTGTCACAAACTTCTCATTCTTCTGATAGGGAGAATCAATATACGACCGAGCATACTTGGACAAAGCTTCAAACTCAGAAACATACTCAAGAACTGATCTTCCATCTTGCTTGAGTTCCACAAACTTCTTAAACAAAACAGATTTCTAAGCCGTAGAGATGAACTTAGCTTCAAATCTAACTTGGAATTGCTCCCAAGTAATCTCTTCCTCTGGAGTATCAATGGTGATAGAATTCCACCAATCAGAAGCCCTCCCTTGAAGCTGCCTTGATGCAAGCTTCCTCTTAGTTGCATCCTCAATTCCCAAATCACCAAAGATCCTTCTACAAGCATCAATCCATCTCTGAACTTCTATGGTTGATTCTGTTCCCAAGAAAACCTTCCCTCCAAGAGCAGTATAGTCTTTACACAACTTAGCAAAATCCACTGGTCTTGGAGCTTGAACTTGAACTCCAACATCTACTGATGGTCCTGAAGTTGGTATCCTTCTCATGATCGAAGTCATCATAGCTTCGAACATTGCAGCATAGTCAGTAGCTCCCCCCAACAGCACGGCTTTCCCTAGCAGCTTGTCTCTCACTTCGACTCATCCTTAATATCTACAAAAAGGAATGATTTAGAACACCTTGAGAAACAACTACATAAGGAGTTCAAATCCTTCTAAACTACTATATTATATATAGTAATCATCCATCAAAATTACAATTACGTCTCTCATACGTAGTTACGTCGGCGAGCGTTGGCTAAAATCGATTAAACAAAGCTCTGATACCAAATGTGACGATCGCCCATGACTCCCGCACTAAAACAAGAGAATGGTGCGCTGAAAGGTGTGCCAGGCAGCCATGGACGATAGTCAGGGTAAAATAAAACAGAAACTCTATCGTATTACTCACAGCGCATGGATAAAATACAATAGAAAGTATACATAGCGAAGCTCTATAGAACAGAAGTCTCGTCATATAAACTCATAATAGTTTTATACAATCATCTGAATAGTCAATACATCAAGCCTCACTACATAACACTCAGAGTATCAAACAAACAGCGGAACATCCAGTACATATAGTAAGAAAACAGTATGCAAAAGCCTCCAGCTCGTCTTCGTCATCAACAGCGTTGGTAGCCAAGAACAGCACCTGTTACCTGCTACCTAGTCTGCCCATCCCAACATGGATGAACAACCCAAGGTAATAAGAGTTGAACATATAACCTTGAGTCAGACAACAGTCTTAGTGAGCAGTAAATTAACTATCAAACATACCAAAAGAGAATAAGGATAAAAGGAATAGGAACTCAACCACCCCACTCTACCTCATTCTACAGTGATAGCCCCAAGACCCACTAAGCAGAAACAAGCATAACAAAGCAGACATTTAAAGTAAAGTAATTATCACTCGAGTCAAGGTCGATGTTTTCCAAGTACAAACCCCCAAGGCCTAAACCAAGATCAGATAAGCACCCAGAAAACACCGCTCTTGAGGCCGAATGATGATACAATCAAACATCCATGACTCTGGCTATCACTGTTATCATTGCCTCAATATCACCGTTAATTGAATGACCGACACCTTCTTTCAGCCGTCCGTCAAGGGCTAATGGCAACCCCGGTTCTAGACATAACTCCGCACGTCATCATGACCCGTGCCTAGGACTATCGCATCTGCCCAGAGTACTAACACGTCATCATGACCCGTGTCTGGAACGTCATCGTGACCCGTTGCAACGTACTCTTGCTTTGAGCATGCTAGAACCTTCAATAACGATAAGATCCAAGCCTCCTAGTCATCCTCCTTGACGACTATTCTCACACTAGCTCAAGCGCCTCTCGAGCCCACCATTATCCACAAACCCGGACCGCATCATCGAGTTATCAACATGCTTGGGATGATCCCGTCTGGATTAAACCAAGGCTTTCACACATTGTGCTTTGCTTCAACGCATCATAGCAAAGCCCCATCTCAACATCATGGTTTGCCTCATCGCATCATGGCAAAGTCCATCATCATCAAATCTATCCATATGAGCTTCCACATCCACTTCATATGCCACAAGCAGCTTTCACCATTCAAGAGCCTTTCCACTTAGCTTTTGAATCATCTTCGACCAACTTGTCCAAATCAAGTTATCGATCAACTAATCAATCAAATCAAACATTAATCCAAGCAATCAATCATTCAAACAAGATCTAAATAAACAATTACAACAATGATGGCAATTTCGTAAATAAAGAGTTCAAATCTAACATGCATTCTAACAAGCATGAATTATGAACAATATCTCTACAACTTGATGAATGAACTTGCATAAGTGAACATGTAGTAAAATAGGTGTCAAAACTTCATAGATGATAGATCTACATGCAGACTTAAGGAAAATGCAAGAAATCACTATCTTTAGCACATAAACAAACCACCGATCCAATATACTCCTTTGGGTCCGTGTGAGAGATAACCACCACTCACCAAATCACCTAAACACCTCAAAAGCTACTAACTTCAGATCTGGACAGCGAAGAAACTAGCTTGATCCGACAAGATTCCGCTTCAAACGATGAAATCTCTCTTTGTTGGATGAAGATCTTCAACGTCGGCTCTTGAATCTTTAATCTTGATCTTCGATCTTGGATGGATGTTAGCACTAGATTAGAGAGGAGAAAAGAAGTGAAGAAGTGTAGTAGTCGAGCTCTCAAAATGGCAGCACTTCGTCGCTTCAAAATCCGGTGCCAAAAAGTGAGGCGAACCCCTCTATTTATAAGCAGAAATCCCCCTGAGTCGCCGCCCTTTTGGTCGTCGCCGACCTAACGACTCAACTGAGATGCCGACCTATCAACTCAACACATGCAGCCGACCTACCACATAACGACTTAGGACCAACCACTTATAAACCCATATGCGACTTATAGCATGCACGACCTAACACGTGCACGCGACTTAACTCTTAACAATACTGGGTACGACCTAACTCTAAGCCGACCTAACACGCACACTACTTAACCCATGCGCGACTCAACACAGATACGACCCCACCCAAACACGCGACCTAACATAGGTCGATCACGACTTAACTAAACACGGGTTAGCCGACCTAACTACACACCGATCTAACTTAGGTCGTCCCTATACTTAAGTCGGCCAATACCATAGGTCGTTACCCCTAAGTCGGTCCAATCCCATAAGTCGCTCTACCGACCCAAGCTATCACACGACCTAAGCTTCTGTAACTCGCTAACCGTAAGCTTTTAGGTCGTTAATTCCTTAAGTCGGCCTATCTTCCTAAGCCGTTAGCCACTAACCCGCTAACTCGTTAAATCTCTTAGGTCGCATACTATCTTAACTCGGTCGATACTTAGGTCAGTCAGAAACCCATAACTCGCTCACATGACCTAAGCTAACTTCCACACGAGTTAACTATCACGCGACTTAAGCTTTGGTCGACTCAACTCTAAACAACTTAACAACATCAACGACCTAATGCAACTATTTTACGATTTATCGATACGTAAAATACGGGTCGTTACAAAGTGTCTTTTTGTGATTCAAGTTTAGCATATTTTTCCCTAAGTCGTTCAAAACAGCCATTTACTTTGTGGAAATAAATAAGTAATTCAGAGTGAGTAAGTTTTGATACCTCGCTTGGCTCGTCGTCGTCGATATCGGTTATATTCCCATGAAGGCACGTATCTACTTTCTCACTTTCACTGTTATCGCTTTTATTCCACGTGGCTGCAAATTTCCTTTTTGAATTCTCCATTAGCAATGTCAGCTCGGCTGCTCCATCATCATCATCCTCATCACAACTGCTATTTACCAATCCTGTTAAGCATATTTCTTTAACTGAGTCGGTTGTGGAGGACTTCTCATTGCTGTTGACTTTTGCACCATATATTGCATCGAGAATTTTCCAAATTTTCTGTGGATTTTCACAATGAGAAACGAAATAAAAATTATCATGATTAATATGAGAATATAATATATGCATAGCAAGAGCATTAATCGAGATAATTTCCTTATTTGTATTATCACACCCATTTTCAATAATATCCTAACATTTAATATTAACAGATTTTAAATAAAATTCCATTTTCAATTTCCAATTCAAAAAATCTGTTCCATCGAAAATAGAAGGAATAATATTGAAACAACCCTCATCAAAAATATTATTTGGTGGATTCATGACTCTAGAGTTAAAAACAAAATACCGGGCTTTGATACCACTTGTAAGATCTAGATCAACCCTAGAGGGGGGGTGAATAGGGTTATAGCAAATTTTCTTGATTTAAACACAGAAGTAAACTGCAAAAATAAATATGCTGAAAAGTAAATCACACACAAAATTTACCCAGCTTCGGCAACCCCTGCCTACTGCTGCATTCATAGATTTCTATTAGAATTAAACAGTATCACGCTTACAGACACTCTACTAGACTCGCAGACCCTTTTGCTCCCGCTCACAAACACTCTACTAGACTCGCAAACATTTGCTCCCGCTCACAAACATTCTACTAGACTCGCAAACATTTGCTCCCGCTCACAAACACTCTACTAGACTCGCACACCCTGCTCCCGCCTATAGAGTTTCGTTTACCCGCAAACTCTGCTCCCGCCTATAGAGCTTTGATTACTCGCAAACACTGCTCCCTCCTATAGAGCTCTGCAAACTCGCACACCCTGCTCACTGAACTAATTCTAACTAGACAATCTGACACGACCTAATCCCTAGGTGGTGATTTACAAATTCTTCGATTTGAAAAATAAAAACAACAATTAAAAGATAATTAAATAACCCTAAGAATAAAAAGCCCCTTTAAAAAAAATTCCCTTTAGAGAAAAATAGGCCGGCCCCTTTAATTAATTTGGCTTGTCTCCTTTGTTTGCTTCGTTCGGTGGCCGTTCCTCTTTCCAATTCATTTAGGGCTTCTGCGAATTTTGGAGCTTTTCTTCCTTGCGATTCAAACTAGGGTTCCTGCAAATTGAAGTCGCCGCTTGATACAGTTTGATCGTATGCTTCGATGCTTTTTGCTTTGCCCACGGCTCTTCAATTTGGATCGAGTTCGTTTTGTGATTTCGGTATGTAATTTATCCTTTTGCTTTTCTGATTTTGGCTTGCTCGAACTCGATGGATTTGAGATTGCCGATGATGATTGTTTATATAGGGTTTGTAACCCTAGATTTGCGTTCGTACAATTTTATTTGAATTTGTCAAATTCTTCATCTCGGCCACTTTATTATTCTTGAATGATGCTGATGATTTCTGACCTTTTCAACTCTTGTATATTCGTTGCTTGGTGGTCACGGCTTTGATTCATTTTTGTGATGATCACGGCTTGATCGTTTCTGACTTTGACTTCGGTCACTTTTAATTTTTTTAAACTGCACTTCATGATATTGATTGAACCTGTACACATGCTTGCTTCGGCTTCAGCTCGATCATTTTACTGTTGACTTATGCAACATTGAATTGGCGATTTCACTGTCACTTCGGCCGTTTGATTTTCTAAACTTCAGTCTTGTATCACTGATTGACTTTTAACTTGTTGCGTGAATTTCATTTCTTTGTCAATAAGGCATTTTGATCGAGCTCTGTCTTTATGTAGCTTGCTATGTTGTTGGTTCATTTGAAGTCGTAGCATTCATGTTTCACATATATGCACTGTGTGGTCTTGAGCATTTGCACATTTGTTCACCTGCACTTGTTACTTCTGTTCACCATTAGTCTCTGTTGCGTTCATTGTTTGCTGTAGATTGCATTAACCCGGTTCTCTTTTATTTTCTTTGTTCGTGATGGCGGCCTTGACTTGTTGTTATGTAGTTGCACTGCACTGTTGCCTTGTTGACTGCATCACCATATTCTCTGTTTTGATTTGCATTGATGCAGTTTCCATTCATGTTGCCTCTGTGTTTGACATGGTCTTTGTAGTACTGCATGGTCTCATATGCTTTGAACTCTGGTTTTTCATCTTGGCCATTTGGTCGTGCTGTAGTTCAGTTGCACTTGGTCATTTTGTATCTGCATCCTTATCTATTGCATACATGAGCTTGATTGCATTGATATTCATTTGGTTGGGCATCTTGTACCTGCTGATGTTTGTTGCAATCACTTTGTCACTGCATATCCATATATGCTTGACCTGTTTCATTTAGTTGTGCATGTTGAACAAGTTTTCTTGTTGTTGCATACTTGTATCACTGCTTCCATCCTTTCTTTCTCTGGCACACTGGTGTACCTGATGTACTTGAGCTTCTGGCCTGTACTTTGATGTTGCCACTGTGTTTTTGTTATTAAAAAGTCTGACCATCTATATACATACATATGTATATGCTGCCCGGTTTACACAGATGCTCCACTTGTTCATTTTGTTCAAGTGTACTTGTCTTCATTCTGACCATGTTGGCACTGAGTTACTGTCTTGTTTATATTAGACTAGTCGACACTTGATTCTTGAGTTTTGGCCATTCGCACCTGTATTGAATCCAGTTTCACAGCTCGGGTTTGACCTTGTGCTCGAGTCGTGATTTTTATGTTATCGCACGTGAGTTGAATCCGGCTTTTTATTTGGATTTGACCTGTGCTCACCTGTCCCTGTAAATCAAACAAGTGTATATATCGGCGTGCACGGCCTTGTGGCATATACAGTAATACACTGTGTATGTCACAAGTTATTCGTGTATGATGAATTCAAATTTAATTATGACGAACAACCCAAATAACTGAGGCAAATCACATTTTCAAAAATTATCTTTTATTTTTGAATTGCAAAAATATTTCTTTTTCAATTTTACTGTGTTAGTTTATATTTTTGCAGATTTCTCAGATGCTGGATTCAAACTGGAATGCAGTTGAAGATAAATATGAGTGTGAGTGATATGTAGTGAGGTGAACTGTAAATATGTAATGTGATGTAATTGTAATCAAAGTTGTATAGTTATAGTGAGAGCTTGAAATTGTACTATTCAAAAATGTAATAAATATTTATTTGAATAAAATATCTGTTTGAATTCAAATTCTGTGTAATTTATTTTATTCAATAAATATTTACTTAAACTGTGAAAAATAGAATAGTATATTAACAAATACATTTAAACGAATGTATATATGTTTATTATCATCAAACAAAAATCATATAAGCGCATATTCAACAGTAGCTATTCTCTTGTGATATTGTGGATCTTGTTTGACCACTACTCTGATACACACTTTTAAGTGTTATATTCATATCTATTTCCGCCTTTGTGATATGGATGTCTGTGACTAATTTGTGTTATGTTTATTTCTATATTTGTTTCTGAAGAATATATTTAGCCACTGTGTAGTAGCTTTGAGATTGTATCGGTATGTCGGATTTCCTCCTGAAACCAAATGCATGTTGTACTACCTGACATATCGGTGCTCGCACAAAGCCTTACACGGATGGTTGCTCCTCAACGGACTTATTCTCCGCGCTAGTTGACGGCATTACATCGTAGTGTCCTTGGGTAAAGTGGGTATAGAGGTGGGGCGTCACACGTATTCTAAATATAAAATTTATATTTCAAAAGTCAATTATTTAAAATTTCACAAATTTCAATTAAATATGTTAATAAAACCTTTACAATTTTCAGGTCATTACAGTATTTATCTCCATTGTTATTTGCTATATCAATTTTCTTTTTATTCACATTTATTTTTATTTCCATTCACTTATTCACAATTTTCAATTTCACGCTTTACTTAATCATCATTCAAATATTAACTTAGAATATCTTCCCAATACCAATTTTACTTAAGAATTTTACCATTTATTCTTAAGTTCAATATAAATATTTTACACACTTAAATATTTATTTTCATTTCACCACTTTGGTTTATATCTACCTTTATTCAAATTGGATCTCCAATTCCATATGAATTCAATTTCCATTCATTTGCTTACCATTTAAATCAATTAGTTTACTTACTAATTTTAATTTCAATACTTTGTTTTATTTAGTCCAACTAGACTAATTTCCCATTTCACACAATTCAAATTAAATTCCAATATTCATCAATCCCATTTACTTACAAATGTAAATTTATTTTTTCATTTACAAATTTTAGTTCCAACTTATAAATTTTTATTTAAGTAACAATTTAATTTAGACTGCTTAGACTTTTCCTCAAATACACTTTTGTTTAACTTAATTCAGTTACATTCCAATTCAAATTTTAAACTTCCATAAGTTTTCCAAACTTATTTACATTCCATTCACTAATCTTTTTAATTTACTTCATCTAATTGGCTTACTTTCTAACTTATTTTGTTTTCACACTTATTGTAATTTAACTCTTTTCCAAGTAAAATTTTTATCCTTCATATTTCAAATTTTATAAGTTATCAAATCCATAGATATTCCATAATCATTTATAACTAGCTCCCAGAGTTCAAACAATTTCTTAAACATTCAAAATCATTTTTGAAATCAATTACATGCAAAATCCTTTGGTATATCCAATTATTTCTTTGAATTTCAAAACCGAAACAGTATTTTTTGCAAATAACTCCTATTTAAAATATTCGGGTAGCAATTCCTCCATTGGAAACTCGAAAATGAACATCGATGATGTGGCAGCCATCACCAAAATTATTTTCAAACGACCAAAGTGAGTTCAGTGCTTTTACTCTTTAAAACATTTTAAATATTTTTAATTCCAAATCTCACAAGATTTCTTATCCAATTTCAAAAATATTTCCGAATAATATCACGAATATTCCTTCAAAGCCTTTGAAAATCATTTTCAAACTCAAAGGAAATTTAATTTCCAAAATTTCGACTTCCAAATCCTTTCAATTCGTATTCAAATATTACTCAGGAATTTTGTACCATTTCAATTTTAAATCACATTTATAATTCACATTTACAAATTCCATTTTGTATATGAATTTATTTCTTAACTTTCGGTTATGATTTCAATTCCTTATTCAATTTCCACACAACAAAGATAATAGTCCAATATTATCATTTCCTAACGCCCAAGCAACCATATATATAACTATAATAATTTATGAAAATTATTCCTTTTATATATAAAAATAATTTAGGTAATATTATTTCATTTACCCTATTTAAAACAATACCGTGTCGAATTGTTCTGTACAAGTGTTTAGAGATCCCTATCAATAACGTTAATTACTCGTATTGACCAGAATCCATAACCCACTCAACAAACCAATCAACACCATATAAGACAATTTTATATTCACTAACAAATACACGCTCATATCTATTAATACACTCAAACTCATTCTAGAGTACTACCGACTCTATCTCTAATGAGTAATCCCCCCGGAGCCAAGGTTCTCACTTAACCTTCAGCTCTGGTACCAAGTGAAATGACCCGCAGTTCTGTACCTCTTTGAGTCGACAATATTCTCCATCAGTTCAACTCAAATTGGACGGAAATACGAACCATTAGGGTTAAAGAAGATAGAGGTAAAAGAAGAAATAGAAAACAACATCAAAATCTCACAATCGCAGCGGAACGATATATAATAGATAACAACTGATCTTTATACAAAAGAACTATTACTGTTTTATACATTTCATCATCAGAGTACACCATCAAACAATAACACAATACTGGACAGTTATAATAACTTGTCCTCACAAAAGCTGACTATACAGCTTACCATATACAGTAGAATATAAGTCAGAGACGTTATATATGTCTCGTCGTCCAACTCGTCTTCTGAACTCCATAGCATCCTATCCTGTATTTGTAAAACTCGGTTTGACCCGAGCATTATAATAAAATAACACCCGAGTCAGTCTGGAAAACCAGCGTGATAAAACACATTCAATTGGATTATTAAAGTTTTCAAAATCCTTTGAAATCAATGGTATCTCGTAAGACCACGTCACAAATAAACAAGCCGAGTTTCTACCTTACGATAACCAAAACATTTTTATCAAGTTCGTCTAATATTATAATAGTGTCTATAAAAAGTAAAATAGAATCTACTCTAAATGCTTGCATCTCACATTCCATCATAATTGGGCACAATCAAAACCGTACAGGCGCTTATTGGAGATTGGATTCCATACAATGGCAAGGCTAATGGGGTACCGCCCATCACAGTACCTGGCCTTGATCAGCGTACCAAGGACCACTCCCGATCCCCTACAACGCAAGACCGGAGCTACCCCTTACTAGATAGTCTAAATAAGATCACCCCACGGTTGGGATCAGCAATCGCCCACTAAGCCGAGATTAAAAAAGACATCAAGACATGGATAACCTTACCCTACATGGGTGCTACCCATTTAGCCTTGCTGCACCTTCCCTATTGTAGCCATTCTTGGTTGACGAGGCTTCAGGCTATGCATCGCCTTTTTAAAGATCTCATTCACTTAGAATGCTCAACGTCCTCCTGACGATGTTCTTATAGCATTCATCCATACAAGGTGCTCTGGGTCTAGACAAACCGAATCACTGTCTTCATCATCTTCACGGTCTTTATTTGCAAACGTTCAAACTGGATCGAAGAGGTTTTTGGATAATTAAACTCGATCCCAGTCTCTTCGAAACGATCAGCGCATTGGTCAATACTGATAGTCGGTAATTTAACAATCAAATTAAACAATCATCCAACCAATTGTTTTACTTCCACTAAAAAGCACCATGTCCTTTATACTTTAGTTTTTAAAAAAGTTAGATCACTTTATCCAAAAATACACTTTAAAAATATTTAAAATAAACTACTTCAATTACTTTATTCAAAATAATACTTATAAATTCGATTACTAATATACAAGTTAAAATCATCCCCCTCTCTTTTGTTTTTCAATGGCCTCTCCCGCCCATCCCCTTCACCATACCCTGTCACTTCAAATTGTCATTCCCTTATCTTCAACTGTTCCACCACATGCCCCCACCTCGGCCACCTTACCAAACTCTCCTCAAACCTTACCACCGTCGGTTCCTCCACCTCCACCTGTCCTACCCATTATGCAGTTCCATACGGCTTCCCCATCTCCTTCCTGGTGCTCTCTTTTTAAATCCAAACCATGTAATGCTGGTCTTTACTCACCAGTTGACATCCCTCTATATTTTGATGGACCGGCCATGGTTCCTCCCAGTGACGTGTTAAAAGCTGGAAATGAAGTTTGGGGTGAATGGTTGGTAGGTTTTTTCCTTGATAAGCCACTGTCATACTTGACTGTCAACCATCTTAAGAAGCTATGGAAGCTAAAAGGAGAAATAATAATTAAATTTGATGGGATCTTGTTCCTTTTCCATCTTTCCTATGCTGATGATAGAAGGAAAATTGTTGAAGCCGACCCTATATTTCTTAGGAACAAGATTTTCATAATTAAGGCTTGGGATCCTTATATTGGGAATAGTTGCAGTACTATAAAATCAGTGCCCGTTTGGTTAAAACTATCGAACATACCTCTTTATGCCTGGTCTCGCCTAGGAATCAATTAGCTAGCTTCAAGAATTGGAAGATTGCTCTATTTGGACTCTTCCACTGATAAAATGGAGAGGATTGGTCTCTTCGAAAATATAACCAATTTTGAACCCAAGCTGGATCTTCTGTCCACCATTTCTCTTCCCAAAATTAATCATGATGAAGCTAATGTTCTGGTAGCAAAAGTAACTAATGATGAAATAAAGAATTCCCTTTTTGCTATGAATAAATGCTCCTCTGGTGGACCTGATGGATATAATATTGTATTTTTTACTACTAGCTGGGACATTGTTGGTGGGCATTTTATCAAGGCTGTGCACAATTTCTTTGACAAGTTCAAGTTATTAAAATCTATGAATGCAACAATTCGATTTTAATCCCTAAGTCCAAACCTGCATCTTCTGTATCCTCCTTCAGGCCAATCTCATGATGCAATGTAGTTTATAAGTGCATTTGTAAAATTATTGCTACGAGGCTTGTTTCAGTGTTGAAAAGAATCATTTCCAACAATCAAGTTGCTTTCTTGCCTAACAGAAATATTCTTGACAACATTATGCTAGCTCATGAACTCCAAAAAGGATACAGCTGTGTTAATGCTACGCCGCGTGCTTTGTTAAAGCTTGATTTAATGAAGGCGTATGATTCTATTCAGTGGAAGTCAATAGTTAGGATTATGTCGATGATGGGCTTTCCTAAAGTTTTTCTTTCTTGGATTTATGAGTGTATTTCTTCTCCCTCCTTCTCTCTGATGATCAATGGTGCTAGCACTGGCAATTTTGTATCCAAGCAGGGAATTAGGCATGGGGATCCGCTCTCTTCCTATATTTTCATCATGGTCATGGAAGTTTTCACTTGTATGTTAAGACCATTGTTTCATAATAAGCAAATACATTACCACCCTAAATGCAAAGACCTTTAGATAACTACCCTCCTCTTTGCTGATGACATCATGATTTTCACAAAGCCCAATCTACAATCCATTGACTGTATTAAAAGTGCGCTTCATAAATTCTACTTGATGACTGGCCTAAAGCTTAGTTTCAATAAATCTAGCATTTTGTTCTCTGGGATATCAAGTTTACAAGAAATGAATCTCTCATCCTTTGCCGGAATGCAGTCCATGGCTTCTGACATGAAATATCTTGGGCTACCTTTATGCTCCTCTAGAGTTACTCATGCCAACTGTTTGCCTTTGTATGAAAAAATAACCGCAATCATGGATTGTTGGGCTAACAGATTCTTGAAACAAGCAGGTAGATTAGTTCTTGTACAATCTGTTAGCTTCTCACTAATGGTATATTGGGCTTAGGCATTCATTCTTCCAATTAAGCTTTTGAAAATGGTTAGAAGAGCAATGATGAGGTTTTTTTGGTTTGGTTCTATACACACGAGGAAAGTACTTCCTTGTTCTTACTCAACCTTTGAGAAGCCTAAAAGCAAAGGTGGTTTGGGCCTGCATAGTATTGAGGATTGGAACAAGGCTGCATACAATCATCATATCAATGCTTTGTTACAAAAGCAGGAAACATTGTGGGTGAGACGGACTATCAGGTATAACATTGAGGCTAATAATTTCTGGCTAATGGAGGTTCCTCAATCGTGTAGTTGGATTTGGAGGAGTATTTTAAAGTGAAGACACATTTTCAAGCCCTTTGTTCAATTAAAACTGTCAGAAGCAAGCTTGTGTAAATTTTGGTCTGAACCATGGTTAGGCAAGGGAATAATTATTAATCATCTATTCTCATCTCAGCAGAAGCATCAATCTGGCATTAGTGGCAATGCACTAGCAGTTGATTACATTGTTAATGGAAAGTTAGCGTTGCCATATTCTAGTAATCAGATTGTCAGAACCTTTTGGAGACTTTATGAAACATGTACTTATGTTCCTTATGAACTTGACACTGTGCTGTGGAATGACCAGCCACATTCCATATCTAGTGTTTATAAGGCCTTGCTTGGTATGGATTCTGTGCCTGATTGTAAGTGGAGGCAGGTGACTTGGACTGTTGTCTCATGTGGAAGTGACAATCTAATGTTCTGGAAGGTAATAAATAATGCTCTTATGACAAGAGATAAATTAATACGATATGGTGTGCATGTTCTTCCCACTTGTGAGCTGTGTGATCATCAATGTGAGAGTATTGTCCACCTATTCTTTGAATGTACTTTTGTACTTTATGTCTGGACTAAGTTGATGGCTAGTTTACAGAGGGTGGTGCCTACTCCCATCACAAGTAATCAATGGATCTTCATTTAGAGCGCTGTTGGGTGGAAGGATGAGATAAAACTTTATTTCTTCTTCATTTTGAAAAAACTTTTTTTGGTCATATGGAAGGAAAGAAACAAGAGAGTTTTTGATGGAATATGCAGAAGCAAGGAAATGGTTTGGAACTTTTTAAGGCATGAAATTTTGAATGGGATGAAGGTCAGTGCGCACAGGTTTCTCGATGTTTAGTTTGAACCGTGGATTCCATAGTTCATTCCTTTTTTGGCTTTTCCCTTACTGTTTGTTTGTTTGTGTCTCTTGTGTGGACTTTGTTGTTTCCTCTTCCTTTTCGTTTCCGTGGTGTGTTTTCTCTTTCTCTGTATTTTCTTCTCTCATTAATAAACCTGGTAGGGGCCCAGTTTAACCCCGCTTAACCTGCAAAAAAATACTTATAAATTCTAAAATAATTTCCCGAGTAAAATTTTAGCCAAAAACTACTTTTCAAAATAAAACTATTATATAATGTATAAATATTTAATAGTTGTCCTTTGCATCAAAATACTAATTTAACCTTTGAAAATAATTACTACTATAATTAACTTAAATAAATATTTACTTCAACAATTTTAAAACAACTAAATAATAATTTTTCGAAAACACTCTTTCAAAACCACTTTTAAAACTTCTAACTTACACTTAAAAATCTCCTTTGAAATTATGCTTGGCTTTTTAGGAAAACACACTTTTCATTCTAATATAGCCCATCTAATCATTTATAAATCCTTCTCGATTTATCCCAATTTAATTTACGTCCCAAACCCGTAAATTTTCTTTCCACACTTTTAAAAATGAAACACTATTTATTTTTAAAATGAATTATCCTTTCCTTATAAATTCCCACCGTGAATTTATAATTTCAACTTATCCACCGATAATTAATTTACTTTATTTATAAACCCATTTTATAATTTCCATACCCTCATTTTTCTTTAAATCACAGTTTTCAGAACACTTAATCGATTTCCCAATCAATTCTCTGAATTAATTCCATTTTGAAATTTATTTTGATTTACCCAAATTTATTCAAAAATCCATTAATTCCATATTCACTCCTTTATTATGATTTAAAACCTTATTTAAATTTGAAATATCAAATTCACACTCTATTTCAAAATTCTCCTTTAATTTTTTTCCAACACGTTTAAAGCTTAAATTTAAAAATAAATCCTTTGCACCTAAAAATCTGTATTTCTTAAGTCCTTAATTTTAAAACCATTTAATTTACATTTATTCAAAGACTCGATTCTTTTCCCATATTCCGAAATTTATTAAGTAGGATTTTTAAAATCAACTATTTGCTTTTTCCCAATTCACCCTTTTAAATTTATCCATCTTTACTATAAATTTCCTTCTTTAAATTTTCCCTTTTAAAATTCAATATTTATATATTTAAAATGCCATGATATATCCAGCAATATATTAACATCAAATAAATTAATTTCCAACATAATATATCACAGATTATTCAACATTTCATATAACTGAATACGGTAATAAATTTCACATTTTTGAGGAATCTAATTGGATCCCTCCAACCTGTTTGCCTGCATCCACATATGTAAGTCAACAAATAAAATAACAATCCCACTTCGACGGAGATATCACAGTATAAAGGGTCATCCACTATTATGCGGGGCGCATAGGGTCTCATCCTCTATATAATGCGGGAATATCAGTCACTCCAATATATATATATATATATCACATCCAGACTGATAATAAATTATCAATTCAAGCAATCAACCAACAATTTAAATTTAACTATTTAAATTCGCCAGTAATCCAATTTGAGTGAGATTAACTCACCTTTGTCTTTTAATTTGCAATCCGATCCAAGCCAGCTTGTTTTCTTTATGATTTTAGACCTTGTATAACATTTATACGGTTTATTAATATTTGAAATAAATCGAACAATCAATTTATGTTTTAATAAATTTAATTAATTAACACTTTAATTTAAACTAATAAATTCCCTTTTAAAAATATTTTAGTAACTAAAATAATTGACTAAGTTTATTAACAAATTAATCACTATAATACATTATTTAAAATAAACTAGTAGATTTAAAAATGGGTATATGTATTTTTAATTTATTTTCTTTTATTTTCAAATTACATAAAAAATCTGTATATGCTTAAAAATCTATTTTTTATATAAAGTCTTATATTCTAGAATCTTATGTGTGTGTATATGTTTTCTGTTTTCATAATCTATGCGTACATACATATAAATATATTCTAATTACCCTTCTACATATTTAAAATCAAACATTAAGCTGATGTATGCACATTATATAGTTTCTGATATATATATTTATGTTTATCTGAGCCTGTATGTATATTTTTTTCTGTATACATAAAAATTATCCTAGTAGCTCTTTTTTTTAGACTAAAATCCAGATTAGGGAAATTCTAAAAGAAATTACCAGAAGGAACCACCTTTCCCCCCAATGCCTGCCGCTCCTCACGACGAGCTCCTCGAAGTCACCAATCCCTGAACCCCAAAGTCGAACAGCCACCCAAAAATAATCATTGCGATTATGCCATCAACCTGAGCTCTGCACTGCAGCCTCGCCGTGACATCGACTCGACTGCAAAACTACACCACCCAGCCTCGATCGCCTTCAGATGTTCCACTCCACTCGCGTGAACTCCATGATAGCAAGCGGCTTCCAAAATGCGTCGACATCTCAACGAATTCGAACCCAAGTCGACGCGATCCGACCTGCTCTCACGACATCACCTCTTATACACGAAAATTGATCGCGGCCTACCTCTTTTTTTGGACTGAGGCGGAATTCGAATTTAGAAAGAGGAAGAGGGGGTTCGTCTTTGATTTTTTTATATGGCTGCGTTTGAATTCGATTACAGAGGAAAAAGAAAATGGGCATAAGCGGTGGATTTGATTTCGCTTTCGAATTGTTGTCGTTCCGCCATTTTCGATTTTGACTTCATCTTTTTTTTCGTTCAAGATGTTTTAAACCGAGGATAGGGAGAAGGTCGCGTGATATAGAAGAAGAAGTGGAGGTAAGACGTGATGTTGAACAAAAGGGGGCGTGCAGAAGAAGGCTATAGTGCTCTGAAAAGACAAAAAGATGATGAGAAGGAAAAGTTTTGATGGTGAAAGAATTTCAGCTGAATGTTGGGTTGTAAGTGAATATATATGTATAATATATTTATTTGAATTCAACTTGTCTCGATTTACGTAGCCTAAAATCACGAACCCCTATTGAGGTGTACCGCAAGGCATTTATAATGTTATACCTCTATTTCGAACGAAATAGAAAAGCTTTTGAGTCCTAATTCGATCTTATGGAGAAGATAGCCTTTTGGACCCAATTATTATATTGAATTTTCGATATAAATTTCAGCGCGTTTATTCACCGTACGATCACACGGCAACTCCAAACGTTATGAAAATTTAAATCTGATAATAATACACTATTACGGATCCAATGTAACTGGTTTCGTTGAAATCCAAGATCGTGCCTCAGAAGGCTATTTTTAAATGCCAATTTAAACAATATATTTTTAAAACTGAACAAAATATTTTTAAATTCAGTTTTAAAGGTTCTGTTTTTCTTCAGTATTATTAATACAAAATTTTCAAGCCTTTAAACTATTTTTAGCCGGCTTAAAACTCAAGATTTAATATTTTGCCCAATTCCCAGTAACTAAATTCAAATAACTAAATCACCCTATAAATAGTGGTATTTGAAATTCAAGTCAAAATTAACCTTTTAAATATTTAAAATCAATTAAATATTCCAATTTCAATTATCCAAAATTCTGGGTTGTCACAAATATTTTCAATGAAATTTTAAAGAAATGTTCTAAAATGATTTTAAAGAAATAAGTTTTGTATTTCCCTCTTTTGTCATTGGCGAATAATTTCGGTGATGACCGCGACATCATCGACGTTCATTTTCGAGTTTCAATGTGGGAAGACTACTATAGTAGCTTTATTACACGGTTGTTTTGGTGAGAAAAAATTTAATTTTAATTTCTTAAGTATGATTTGATATACAAAAGATATAAGTATACATTATTTCAAGATGATTTGAAATGAAACTCGGTATTTAGTTCTTAAGTTTTCTATTAATTAGTGATTTTCAATTATTGAAATGAAATGGAATCTTCAACTGTTTTAATGGTCGAAAACTTCCAAATTGAAATATGAAATAAAAAGCTTAGTGTTGATGAAACTATATAAAAAATGAAGTTTTGTAACTTGTAAACTAAATGATAATGGAATATTATACAAGTAAAAACTTAAGTAATAAAAATGTGTCATAATGAAATTATGTCTATAAATAAAGAAATAAACTTAAGTTGATGTTTTGAAATGCTTAATAATTAAACTGAATAGTAAAAAGGTGAATACTATTTAAGTAAATGATTATAAACTTAAGAAAATGTCATAATAATTCATAAATAGATTTAATGTTAAATGATACTATATGAAGGAATAAATGTGAACTAAAAGAGTAGATAAACTTAAGTATGAAATGTTTCATTAATGAATATTAATATTAATGGAAATCAAGTTATATAATAATAAATGTGAATTAAACTGCAAAGAAACTTAAGTATTACTTTAAGAATTGATTCATTGATAATTTTAAATATTGAATGGGAAATAATTTGTGTAAGTAAATGAATGTAAATTAATAAAAGATGATCTTGTACGAACGGAAGAGAATTGAAAATAAATGGAAAGTAAATAATGTGTAAAAATAAACCAATAGAATAAAATATGTAAGCTGCGCGTAGATCATTTTATCCGTATAATAGTGCTAATCCAGATTCGAACACATGATTTATGGAAATTCACACCAGTCCAAATTAGGATTTTTTGCTTGATTCTTGACGGCGAACATTTGATATGAATATTTGATATGAATTCGAAGTTTTCTATCATAGTTTATGGCTATGCAAGGAGAATGAAGATTTCTAATCAAGAATACAGATCATCCGCACTAGAGTAGTCAAGTTAATAATACTAGTTCGAAAGTGAAATTTGCATATTCAAGTAAGCGATCCGAATTGGTCAAGTATACAAATTATATTTGTACATTATACAAATTTAAATAGTATTTAAATTATATGTTGTTTGGCTTATGAGAAGTTTGGGAAATGACACTTCAAATCCTTTGAGATTGTATGAATAATATATTGAGTAATTACCCAAGGCTGTCGAGCATAAATTTTGGACATAGAATTGTTCTCATAGAAGTTGAGTTATTTTCAAATTTTTATTACACTTAAATATGTAAGTTTAATTGTTTATAAATCAACTATTTTGAATAAAATATGTCAAATATCTTAATTCTTTTTTGTTCCTTTTCGGAAATGAAAAGTTTTGAGCGAGGGAGATTGTAACGACCCGTATTTTTGACAATTAAAAATATTAAACCTAGTAAGACTCCAGAACTTAATAGTGTCAAAATTAAAATTTTCGATTTACTAACGTTAATTTTATTAGATTATAAATTTAACTTTAAGATAAAATCCTAAAACAACCGATTTTATTGATATGGAAGACAGTAATGCGTATTAGAATAGAATTTATTAATATTGATCGAATGTAATTGACAACTGTTTTAATGTAATTTTAATCAATTATAATAACAAAGGTTAATAAGAAATAAAATAAATAATGTGTCAAAAGGAGAAATCATATGTTATAATTGAAATTGGTTTTAGCATAGAATAAGAAATCAATTATTTAGTACGTTATTTTATTAACCTTTGTTTGTAAATGATAAATTTATAAATGTGTTTAAATTACTTAAAGCTAAATATTGTTTTATTTCTCACTCATTTAGTTAATCCATTCTGAAATTTAATTTTTGGTAACCAATGGAATTAAATGAAATTAAAGTATTGCAGTTAATATAAGAAAAGACGTTAAATGTGGAATAATGAGTGTAATAAATGAAAACTTATGTTTAATGAACACATAAGGTAATGGTTGATTGAATATAAAAAATATGTAAATCAAAATAACAGAATTTGTTTGAAATTTAAAATATAATGAACGGATTTTATTACTGTTGTAATTAAGTTTTGAAATTAATCTAATATTTAGATCTTGGATAACATGGAAAATTAAATTTTATAAGATTATTAATTCCTATTTAACCAAGAATGATGATAGAAAACTTTTCATTAGAATTTGAAGGTATCTAAATTAGTTTAATAATAATTCATTTAATGAACGTTAAAGATAAATATAATTTGATTTTAAAGCTAACTTTTATATACAATAAAATTAGGGTTTGAAATTAGTTTTATTGTGTGTAAAAATATTAAAAATCTGCATTTTGATATATAGGATGTCCTGTTTTTGTTTTGGGAATGAAACAGGCTTTTCGGACCTTTGTTATTGCTTTGGCCCAATCAATATCTATTCCTTCTATTCATGTTCCATCATTGTCTATATATATGATGTTATGAAACCCTAGCAACCTTCTGTTCTATTTTTCTGTACATACTTTCTAATCCATCTACTCCTTTTCAATGGTGAATATCCCAAAACCCTAAATTCCAATTTCAAATCCAATTTAAACTACTCAAACTCTCTCGTATTATATATCGTCGTCGTCAAGCTCTCGATGAATGGAATCAGCATATGCAATTCATTTTTGTAATTGAAGCTAGTTTGGCTAAAAATTGACGAAGAAGTCTTAGGCGTTCTTGTTAGGGTTTGTCGTTTAACGGTGGATCGTCGACCATTTGACGATCGGGGAGTTGCAGCTTGTAGAAGGGGCTTAGTTGAGTCCATTTGTAGGTTTGGATCGTCGCAAGCATGCATGATATCGCCAGAAGTGGCCATGGAAGGGAGCGATGGAGGCTACTCATCGGTGGCGGTTCATGGCCGCATGCAAGGTCAGGTGGGGCGGACTGAGACGTGGAGTGAGGTGGTGGGGTCTGATCTAGGCATAGCGACGTGTAGCGGCCATTATCGGTGGTCAAAGGTGGAGGCTGATCGTGTGGGTTCTGTTGTTCACTGGTTCGCAAGGGTTGGGGAAGGTAGCTTATTATTGTGACGACCCGGAATTTTCGAGCATTTAAAATCGGAATATTTAATTGATTTTAAATATTCAATAGAGTAATTTTAACTTGAATTACGAATATCACAATTTAATTGATAATTGAATTATTAAATTAAATAAGTGAAGTTGGGTAAATTGTTGAATCTGTAGTTTTAAGCCTATTAAAAATAATTTGAAGGCTTGAAAAAATTATATTGGTAGTACTGAGGATAATAAAAGTTGTAAAATTGAAATTAACAGTGATTTGTTCAGTTTTAAAATTTCATAGTTTAAATTGAATTTAAAAATAGCCTTCCGAGGCACAGTCTCGGATTTCGACGAAACCAGTTCCAGTGAATCCATAATATTGAATTATTATCGGATTTCAAATTTCATATTGACGGGAGTTGTTGTGTGCTTATACGTTGAGTAAACACGTTGGAAATTCAATCGAGATTTTTATATAAATTAATTAATTATTTAATTAATTAAATCAGTAGCCAAGCTTCTTCTGCACGCCTATTTTCCTATCTCTTTAAGTCGAGCCTTCTAATTATACCTAGCACCTTCTTCTTTTCTTTTACCCGACAAACATCAGAGAGAAAAAAATAAAAAAAATTAAATAAAAATAACAAAAGAAAGGAAATGGCGGATACACCCTCCTCAAATTAGAATTAATCGAATCGAGCTTCTGAAGCTCGAGTGTGCGCTCGCATAGGGGGCCGCATCGATTCGATCGCGATCGGTTTGGGGTCGCAAGCAGTTAGGAGGGGGTCGAGGCAATCGAGGGAAGTAGGTCGCGGTGGCGCTGGCAGTCGCGGCGTTCGCGAGGCGAAATGGAGGGCGAAGTCGTGTTCAATCGGCAAGGGGTCGCGACCCATCACATGGGAAGGCTAGCGATCTGGAAGGAGAAGTCCTAGCGCAGTGGAGGTGGCGGCGTGGAGGGAGAACGACAGTGGCATATTGCTAGGGTTTCGAGAATTTAGAGATCGCGGCGAGGCTAGGTTCGTCGGCAAGGGGAAGTGACGCATCGTCGTTCGTGGGGCTAGGCGAGCATGGCAGTGCTTCTTAACACACGCGAGTATTTGGTGAAGACTGTTCTAGGGCTATGAACTCGACAGTGAGGTATATGTTTTAATTTAAATTTAATAATACTCATTTAGGAATATATCACAGAAAAAAAGGAAAATTTATTTGAAATCAAATTATTAATCTAAATCAAATTATTAAGGAGATTTATTTGCCTAACCGGTTTACCCAATTATTTTAGTTGCTAAAAATATTGTAGGAAATTAGTTTGAACTTGGAATTATTAGATAAATTAAAAAAAATTATTAGTTAATTCAAAATTTATAAAATGGAACTTAAATTGTTTGATTAATTCAATTATTGATAAATCATAAATGTTTTTACAAGGTCAAATATCTGGGAAGAATCAAACTGGTCTGGATGGATGGCAAATTTAAAATCAAAGGTGAGTTAATCTCACTCAGCTAAATTTAAATGATTAAATTTAAATAATTGTTTGAATGGTTGAATGGATTGATGTGCTGTAGTATGGTATATTTTGGAATTGGCATATTATATGTTGTGCTAACGTCTGTGGATGCAGGGAAAACAGGTTGGAGGGATCCAACTGGATCCCTCAACATTTATTTAAAATTATTTAATACCCTCTGTTATGATTATTTGATATTCTATGATGAACTTTATTGGAATATTGAATGCTATGGTTCGATTGGACATAATTGGGTATGATGAATTGCCAAAAATATATAAATTGGATTTTAGAAAGATAATAAAAGAAATGAAATTGTAAGTAAAATAATTATAGAAATTTGAATAAAATTAAGACTGAATTGGAAAAGAAATAAAGCGACTTTAAAATTTCTAGTAAATAAATCTAGAGTATGGAAAGGAAAATTTGAATAAACAGAAAGTTAATGAATTTTAAAATTTAGTGTTATTATTTAAAAATAACAAAACATTTATTTAAAATTTAAGATTTAAATTATTGAAAAGAATAAAGAATAAAATTGGGAAAAATCTGAAATTTGTATATTTCAGTTAAAAGATTTAAAATCAAACGGAAATAATAATAATAACAAAGTCCATAATTAATGAATTTTTTAAATGAACTGAGTAAGTAAAGAAATTTATTTCAAATGGAATAAATTGGGAATCAATTTGGAAAATTGATTTAAGTGATTGAGATTGGAAATTCTCCCTGGATAACCAACTACGTTTTCAAAGTAAATTTTTAAATATAAATTAAAAGTTTTAAAGTTGTTTTAAAAAGTTTGTTTTGAAAAATTTATTATTTATAAATATTTAAATTCTAAAAGTAAGTATTTCCTTTAATCTATTATAGCAGTAATTATTTAAAGAGTGACTTAGTATTTTGTTTTTAAAAGTGAAAATCTAGTTTTACATTCTATTAAAGAACCTTATTTTCAAATATTCATATAGTATGCATTTTTAACAAAATTTTGAAGTAGTTTTACCTTAAATATTTTAAAGTATATTTCAAAGTAAAGTGTTTTAAATTATTTTAAAAATCTAGTTTTGTGCTTGGTGATTTCAGTGGAGATAGAAAATATTTGGGTAAGTTTATTCTGAAAAAGAAAGAATGGTTTGAAACTGTGTTCAAAGGATTGACAATAGAAATATATCTTATGAAGATATTTTTGAGGCTAATAAATAATTTGGGAAATTATTTATTGTTTGATGGTTGTTTCTGAATATTATTTGATAGTTAAATAACCGTATCAATATTGGACAAATGCGTTAATCGTTTCGAAGAGACCGGGATCGAGATTTATTTCTCGAAAACCACTTCGATCCGGTTTGTACGTTTCGTGGAAACGAGTTTGGATTCGAAGATGGAGCAGTGAAGTGCAAGGGCTAGTCGCTAGTAATCCTGAGGATATTTCCAAAATGGATGTAGTAGGAATAGTGCCTTCGGTTCCGTTCGAACGCGGGACGGACTTCTATGGACGAATGCTTTCGTAAACATCGTCAGGTGGACGATGGGCATTCTAAGTGATATGTTCTAAAATGGTAACGCTTAGCCTCAAGCCTCATCAACCGGGAATGACTGAAAATTAGGGGTTATGCAGCAAGGCTAGGTGGGTAGCACCCAAGCAGGGTGAGGTCATCCCTGTCTAGATGTCCCTTTTTATTTCGGCTTAGTGGGCGGTTGCTGATCCCAACCGCGGGGTGATCTCACTCGGGATTATCCAGTAAGGGGTAGTCCCAGTCTTGTGTTGCAGGGGAGCGGGCGTACTCCTCGTTACTGTGATCTAGGCCACGTACTGTAACAGGTGGTACCCTTGTGCCTAGTCATTAGTGGAAATCCATTCTCCCTACGAGCCTTGTACGAGTTTTGTTTGTATTACCCACTCTGTAGCTAGTAGCTGGAATTTAATCATGTAACAATTTCGGCTATTTTATAAGTATTTGTATATAGACCCTATTATAATATCAGAGGATTTATATAAAAATTGTTTTAGCTATCGTAAGGTAAAAACCCGACATGTTTATTTGTGGCGTGGTCTTACGAGATGCTTTTGTTTTCAAAGGACTTTTCAAACTTTAATAATCAACTGAGTGTGATTCTCTCACGCTTATTCCAGACTGACTTGGGTATTATTTAACTGTAATGCTCGGGTCAGACCGAGTATTATAGGATACAAGATATGATGCTGTAGAGCTCA
Source organism: Allium cepa (assembly GCA_030765085.1). NCBI lineage: Eukaryota > Viridiplantae > Streptophyta > Magnoliopsida > Asparagales > Amaryllidaceae > Allium > Allium cepa. The sequence continues at coordinate 129,664,165 of CM060930.1, forward strand.
GGAGACGAGCTGGATGACGATACTTACTTTTGTACTTGTTTATATATATATTCCGCTGTATTGAGTTGCTGTGTATCCAGTTGTATATTATTGATGTTGAACTGTGATTGATGTACTCTAATGATGTAATATATAAACAGAGATATTTGATTTTTGAGTAAAGATTATTTATTATCTATTATATTTTATTCCGCTGTGATGGTTCGATTCTGTTGTTGTTTTCTATTTTCTTCTTCTACCTCTTCTTCTTTAACCCAAATGGTTCGTATTTCTGTACAACTTGAGTTGATTTAGGTAAAATAGTGTTAACTCAAGGGGTACGGATTTGCAGGTCGTTACAGTTGGTATCAGAGCTTAGGTTGGTGATAATCTTGGCTCTGGTGGGAATTACTCATTGAAATTAGAGTCCGTAAGTACTCTAGAATGAGTTTGAGCGTATTAATAGATATGAGCGCGTATTTGTTAGTGAATATAAATTGTTTTAATATTGTGTTGATTGGTTTGTTGAGTGGCATATGAACCTTCGTCGGCACAGTCTGGACAACTGTATCGAAGGGGTTTCTAAACACTTGAATAGAACAATTGACACGGTACTGTTTTAAATGTGGGTGAATGAAATAATTTTACCCAAAAATGTATTTTGATATAAAGAAAAGTTTTTGTAAACTATTTAGCTAATATATGGTTGCTTGGATGTTAGAAATGATAATATTAAATTATTATCATCGTTGTGTAAAAATTTAACTAGAAATTGAAAATATAACCAAAGTTTAAGGGAATAAATTCATTATAAAATGAAATTTATAAATATGAATTATAAATGTAAATTATAAATTGAAATATAATCAAATGAGGATTTGTATGAGCTTAAGCTGTGCAAATGAATTGTAGTTAAAATTGATTTAAGCAGGATTTGGAAATTTAAAATCCCGGAGATTTTGAAAGTGTTTGTCAAAGTGTTTTGAAGATAAATAATAGCATTATTGTTTTAGAGGTATTTCTGAAAAGAAATTTGTTTTAAAGGGATTTTGAAAGTCATATAGCATTGAAATCACTTGGATTATTGGAAAATAATTCTAATGATGACGGCCGCATCATCAGTATTCATTTTCGAATTTCTAAGTGACGGATTGCTGCTAAATTGATTTGTTCAGAAAAGCTAGTTGTTTTTTTTTAAATTTCAAAGGAAATTTGTTGGGAGTAAAACCAAGATTGTTTTGATTTTTGAGAAATGTGATTTGTGATGTTGAAGATTTCAAAATGATTTGAAACCAAAAGCCGAGTGTTTTAAAATCCTGATGAGATAGTTGTAAGCTTATAAATTTAGATGATTTTTAAATCAGGAAGAAATATAAGCTTTGAATGTTGGAAATTTAAATTTAAAGTGAAAAGTTAAAAATGAAATTAACTTGGATTGGGGAATAAAAATTTGAGTGGATTGAAATTAATTGAATAGGTTGAAAATAATATCCAGTTATATTCGAATTGAGTTGAAATCGAATTGAGTTAAATAAATCTGAGTTAAAATAAAATCTAATTGGAATAAAAATTCAATTGAGTTATCGAATGGAATTAGATTCTTACCTCAATAAATGGAAAATAAATTGGATAAGGATTGGATTGAAATAAATAAATCAGAATAACTTATAAAGGAATTAAAAATGCATGGAATAAAAATATGCTTGAGTTATAAATAAGCGTAAATCTTGAGTTAAAAATAAAAGAAGAATATATTCAAGCCTGGAATGAATGGAAATGTGTAAAATAATAAGTTGTGACTTATAAAATTGGAAAATAGGATAGAAAACCCAAATTAAATGTTTTTGATAAATTGGAAAATAAAACAGAAATCCGAACTTAAATTATAAATAAATTGAACTTAAGAAAATTTAATGAAGAGATTTTGAGAGTAAAATCAAGTTCTGGATTATAAATTGGGGAAAAAACTATTTAGATAATAAATTAGATAATGAAATATATAATGGGAACCTAATGTAGTTAAATAGAAGCTGAATTGTGAGTTAATGATGAAGTTTGGAAATAAAACTCAAGTTATAAATCAAATTCGACTTGAATTGTTAGTGAAGTAAATGTAATTGAATTGTGAGTCCATAAAATTGGCTGGAATCAGAATTTGAATTATTAACTAAAATTTGATTTGGGTATAACAATTAAATATAATTGAAAATGTTGCCAAATAAAAAGAAATTGGATTAAAATAGTAATGGTATGAATTACAAATGAAATCCGAATATGTGGAAATAAATTGGAAATGGCCTTGTAATCAATTGAATGAGCTGAATCTGAAAGGTTAAATTTTATAATAACTAATCAAAAGAAATTGTAGATTGAAATGAGATTTGATTGTGATAGAGTTAAGTTGAATAGAAAAGAGAAAAATTTACTTGTAAAATGAAAATGAGCTTAAGTATAAAATTTAAATAAATTGAAGTAAATTGACTTAAGCTGAATAGATGGAGGAGAGTTGAATTGAATTCAACTTAAACTAAGTTTAATGATATTGGGTTGGATTTAAATCAAGTGAAAAATAAACTTAAATCGAAATAGAATTCGGTGAGTAATAGATAATATTTAAGGAAATGAAAATTCATAATGGATTGAGTGGATGAACTAATTATATTGAATAATAAATGGATGGAATAAATAAGAGTCAGATGAAAGATGGAAATAGAACTTGTTGTAAAAAGAAATGGAAATGAACCTAAGTTATTGACTTAAGTAAGTGTTGAATGAAAGCCGAAATGAAGTGTGGTTTAAATAAGTTGAGAAATAGCTATTGAATGAAATAGCCTAGGTTGTTTCCGAGCTAAATAAATAGTTGGAATAAACAAATATGGAATGAAATGTAAATGAATGGATTGTGAATGAAATTTAAACAGAATGTGTCGAGCTAGATCGAATGGTTTTGAATGGAACCTGTTTGAATAATGAAACAAGTTTGGTTAATAAAATGAAATGCAAGTGAATGGATTCAGATTTAAAATGCAAAGAAGATGAGAATATATGGATTGTGAATAAATTTAAAAATGGAATAGAATTAAGTACAAATTGAGTTGCAAACAATTTAAATTGGTTATAAAACATAAGTACTTATTTATTCACAAACATCTCGTCAATTGCATAGAATAAATTGTCATTGGATGTAACTGGAAGTAATTAAAATTCTATGAATTGATAGGAGTAAAATAAATTGATTTTGAGAACAATTGAATTAAATATGAGCTCAGTTTGCTTAAAAATAAATTAAATGTAAGCGATTGAGTTTTAAACCATTCAAACTGATGAAGTTGTATACGAATGGATTGAAAACCATTCAAATTGAATGAAAATGGTTATAAATTAATTGGAACAGTGGAATTAGTATGAAAATTGTATAAGTTGCTTACGGAAAAATGTTTGGTGTGAATTTCTTTTAGAATTCATGTGTTAAACTATTGCAAGTAAGTGAAATGCTGTTAAACTTCATATATATGGCACTTACATGTTTAAATTGAGTAAGTACAGGTAACGGGAAGCCGTGTGGCTGGATTTTGGGGACGCTAACTGCTAAATAAATAAGCTATTTTCTTAAAAATGCTAAATAAGGTACGCCTACGCAATAAAAATAGAAATATGAACTGTTTTTGGTTTTTCCGACCGGGTGGGTCGATGTATATATATTTATATCTTTAGTCAAATTGCAAAAGCTCCTCTGTACAAAGGAGACTCTGCCAAACAAATTCGAAAATTTTGGGAGTTAGAAATTTTTTGAAAATTTGTTAACGACAAAACGATTTCAAACTAAAAATTGAAATAAATTAGTAAATGAAACTAATTTAAAATAATGACATGAATCAGTATAGATGAAAAATAAAATTCAATATTTAGAGTTAAAGATAAATTGAATTCATATGGAAATGAAAGAATCAATTTGGATAAAATTGGATATAAACTAAATTGGTAAAGTGGGAATAAATATAAGAAGCATATAAAATGCTTATACTAACTTAAGAGGGAATGGTGAATTCTTAAATGAAAAATCGATACTACTAATATAATCTAAGTCAATATTTGAATGAATAGATATTGGCATTTTGTGAGAAAGTTGATAAAATGTTTTGGGAATGTTGTGATTGGATATTATTGCTAAGTAAGATATGCAGGTATTATGAAGGAAAAGAAAAATGGGTTTTTATTTCAGAAGATAAATTTGAATTGCTCGACAAAAAAGTATGTGTTTAAATTTCTGTGAAATTTGATTGGGTTTTTGGATCGAGCCACTTGGCCTTTTGTTTTCTTTTTGGATTTGGGAGGCCGTAGGGCCATTTTGTAGTTGTACCGAGCTAGCCGCGCAAAGGAGACGCCGGCAAAAAATTTCGGAAATTTAGAGAGTTAGAAAAATTTTGAGAAATTTTGAAAATTTTAAACTTGTTTTGAATTATAATTTGAATAGTTGAATAAGTAAAGTTGTTTGGAATCTATGGGAGAGTTGAGAAGTTAATAAAAGTGATGATGGTCTTTTATAAAAGATAGTTAGGTAGATGTTGAATTGTTTGGTTTTGGGGATAAGTAAATGGGTATTGGACCATTCTTCCTAATTAGTAATTTCGGGGATGAAATTCTTTTAAGGGGGGAGGAATGTGACGACCCGGAATTTTCGAGCATTTAAAATCGGAATATTTAATTGATTTTAAATATTCAATAGAGTAATTTTAACTTGAATTAAGAATATCACAATTTAATTGATAATTGAATTATTAAATTAAATAAGTGAAGTTGGGTAAATTGTTGAATCTGGAGTTTTAAGCCTATTAAAAATAATTTGAAGGCCCTACTATTAAGTGAAGCCTGGTTGCATATAGTTCAGAGCAACTTGCTTTGATATTTCTCCAGGCAGTGATAATTTGTTCTTTTGGAAGTTCGTAAATGATGCCCTACTAACAAGGAAAAAACTTGTTGAGTATGGAATGGTCATTCCCACTATCTGTATCTTGTGCGATGCCTATGATGAAACTGCTCGGCATATATACTTTGAATGTCCCTTAGTTCTCGAGCTATGGAGTGATATGATGATCAAGTTTGGGATTGTTGCTGTTCCTCGTGTCTTCTCTGAGCAGTGGTCTCTGATTTGGACTGCAACCAAGTGGAATAATGTGAGAAGATCATATTTTTTATTCATATTAAAAAAATTGATGAAACTTGTGTGGGGTGAAAGGAATAAAAGGGTGTTTGAAGGAAAATGCAGGACCGTGTTTGTGCTTTGGGCTGTTCTTAAGCATGAAATTTTAGGTGGATTGAGAGCAAGTAAGCATGAGTTTTTGGATCATCAGATTGAACCATGGATACCGTAGCTCCTCTTCTTCTTTTTTTTGGTCTGTTTTTTTATTTTCTTTTGGTTGTACTCTCTTTTATTTTTAATAAATCTGGTAGGGGCCCAGTGTTCAACCCCGCTTACTCTGCAAAAAAAAAAAATTTGAAGGCTTGAAAAATTTATATTGATAGTACTGAGGATAATAGAAGTTGTAAAATTGAAATTAACAGTGATTCGTTCAGTTTTAAAATTTCATAGTTTAAATTGAATTTAAAAATAGCCTTTCGAGGCACAGTCTCAGATTTCGACGAAACCAGTTCCAGTGAATCCGTAATATTGAATTATTATCGGATTTCAAATTTCGTATTGACCGGAGTTGTTGTGTGCTTATACGTTGAGTAAACACGTTGGAAATTTAATCGAGATTTTTGTATAAATAAATAAATAAAATTAATTAATTAAATCAGTAGCCAAGCTTCTTCTGCACGCCTATATTCCTATCTCTTTAAGCCGAGCCTTCTAAGTATACCTGGCACCTTCTTCTTTTCTTTTACCCGACAAACATCAGAGAGAAAAAAATAAAAAAATAAAATAAAAATAACAAAAGAAAGGAAATGGCGGACACACCCTCCTCAAATTCGAATTAATCGAATTGAGCTTCTGAAGCTCGCGTGTGCGCTCGCGTAGGGGGCGGCGTCGATTCGACCGCGATCGGTTTGGGGTCGCAAGCAGTTAGGAGGGGGTCGAGGCAGTCGAGGGAAGGAGGTCGCGGTGACGCTGGCAGTCGCGACGTTCGCGAGGCGAAATGGAGGGCGAAGTCGTGTTCAATCGGCAAGGGGTCGCGACCCATCACATGGGAAGGCTAGCGATCTGGAAGGAGAAGTCTCGGCGCAGTGGAGGTGGCGGCATGGAGGGAGAACAGCAGTGGCATATTGCTAGGGTTTCGAGAATTTGGAGATCGCGGCGAGGCTAGGTTCGTCGGCAAGGGGAAGTGCGCATCGTCGTTCGTGGGGCTAGGCGAGCATGGCAGCGCTTCTTAACACGCGCGAGTATTTGGTGGAGACTGTTCTAGGGCTAAGAACTCGACAGTGAGGTATATGTTTTAATTTAAATTCAATAATACTCATTTATGAATATATCACAGAAAAAAAAGGAAAATTTATTTGAAATCAAATTATTAATCTAAATCAAATTATTAAGGAGTTTTATTTGTCTAACCGGTTCTCCCAATTATTTTAGTTGCTAAAAATATTGTAGGAAATTAGTTTGAACTTGGAATTATTAGATAAATTAAAAAAATATTAGTTAATTAAAAATTTATAAAATGGAACTTAAATTGTTCGATTAATTCAATTATTAATAAATCATAAATGATTTTACAAGGTCAAAAATCTGGGAAGAATCAAACTGGTCTGGATGGATGGCAAATTTAAAATCAAAGGTGAGTTAATCTCACTCAGCTAAATTTAAATTTAAATGATTAAATTTAAATAATTGTTTGAATGGTTGAATGGATAGATGTGCTGTAGTATGGTATATTTTGGAATTGGTATATTATATGTTGTGCTAACGTCTATGGATGCAGGGAAAATGGGTTGGAGGGATCCAACTGGATCCCTCAACATTTATTTAAAATTATTTAGTACCCTCTGTTGTGATTATTTGATATTCTATGATGAACTTTATTGGAATATTGAATGCTATGGTTCGATTGAACATAATTGGGTATGATGAATTACCAAAAATATATAAATTGGATTTTGGAATGATAATAAAAGAAGTGAAATTGTAAGTAAAATAATTATAGAAATTTGAATAAAATTAAGAATTAATTGGAAAAGAAATAAAATGACTTTAAAATTTCTAGTAAATAAATCTTGAGTATGGAAAGGAAATTTGAATAAACAGAAAGTTAATGAATTTTAAAATTTAAATTATTGAAAAGAATAAAGAAGAAAATTGGAAAAAATCTTAAATTTGTATATTTCAGTTAAAGATTTAAAATCAAACGGAAATAATAATAATAACAAAGTCCATAATTAATGAATTTTTGAAATGAACCGAGTAAGTAAAGAAATTTATTTCAAATGGAATAAATTGGGAATGAATTTGGAAAATTGATTTAAATGACTGAGATTGGAAATTCTCCCTGGATAACCAAGTACGTTTTCAAAGTAAATTTTTAATTATAAATTAAAAGTTTTAAAGTTGCTTTAAAAAGCATGTTTTGAGAAATTTATTATTTCTAAATATTTAAATTCTAAAAGCAAGTATTTCCTTTAATCTATTATAGCAGTAATTATTTAAAGAGTGACTTAGTATTTTGTTTTTAAAAGTGAAAATCTAGTTTTGCATTCTATTAAGTAACCCTATTTTCAAATATTCATATAGTATGCATTTTTAACAAAATTTTGAAGTAGTTTTACCTTAAATATTTTAAAGTATATTTCAAAGTAAAGTGTTTTAAATTATTTTAAAAATCTAGTTTTGTGCTTGGTGACTTTAGTGGAGATAGAAAATATTTGGGTAAGTTTATTCTGAAAAAGAAAGAATGGTTTGAAACTGTGTTCAAAGGATTGAAAATAGAAATATATCTTGTGAAGATATTTTTGAGGCTAATAAATAATTTGGGAAATTATTTATTGTTTGACGGTTGTTTCTGAGTATTAATTGATAGTTAAATAATCGACTATCAATATTGGACAATTGCGTTGATCGTTTCGAAGAGACCGGGATCGAGATTTATTTCTCGAAAACCACTTCGATCCGGTTTGTACGTTTCGTGGAAACGAGTTTGGATTCAAAGATGGAGCAGTGAAGTGCAAGGGCTAGTCGCTACTAATCCTGAGGATATTTCCAAAATGGATGTAGTAGGAATAGTGCCTTCAGTTCCGTTCGAACCCGGGACAGACTTGTATGGACGAATGCTTTCGTAAACATCGTCAGGTGGACGATGGGCATTCTAAGGGATATGTTCTAAAAAGGTAACGCTTAGCCTCAAGCCTCATCAACCGGGAATGAATGAAAATCAGGGGTTATGCAACAAGGCTAGGTGGGTAGCACCCAAGCAGGGCGAGGTCATCCCTGTCTAGATGTCCCTTTTTATTTCGGCTTAGTGGGTGGTTGCTGATCCCAACCGCGGGGTGATCTCACTCAGGATTATCCAGTAAGGGGTAGTCCCAGTCTTGTGTTGCAGGGGAGCATGCGTACTCCTCGGTACTGTGATCTAGGCCACGTATTGTGACAGGTGGTACCCCAGTGCCTAGTCATTAGTTGGAAGTCCATTCTCCCTACGAGCCTTGTACGAGTTTTGTTTGTATTACCTACTCTATGGCTAGTAGCTGGAATTTAATCATGTAACAATTTTGGCTATTTTATAAGTATTTGTATATAGACCCTATTATAATGTCAGAGGATTTCTGTAAAAATTGTTTTAGCTATCGTAAGGTAAAAACCCGACATGTTTATTTGTGGCGTGGTCTTACGAGATGCTTTTGTTTTCAAAGGACTTTTGAAACTTTAATAATCAATTAAGTGTGATTCTCTCACGCTGGTATTCCAGACTGACTCGGGTGTTATTTAACTGTAATGCTCGGGTCAGACCGAGTATTATAGGATACATGATATGATGCTGTGGAGCTTAGGAGACGAGATGGATGACGATACGTACTTCCGTACTTGTTTATATATATATATATATATATATATATATATATATATATTCCGCTGTATTGAGTTGCTGTGTATCCAGTTGTATGTTATTGATGTTGAACGGTGATTGATGTACTCTAATGATGTAATATATAAACAGAGATATTTGATTTTTGAGTAAAGATTATTTATTATCTATTATATTTTATTCCGCTGCGATGGTTAGATTCTATTGTTGTTTTCTATTTTCTTCTTCTACCTCTTCTTCTTTAACCCAAATGGTTCATATTTCTGTACAACTTGAGTTGATTTAGGTAGAATAGTGTTAACTCATGGGGTACGGATTTGCGAGTCGTTACAATTATGATATTTCCCTTTGTTTTAATTTATTAAAAATTTCAAATTTCAAAATGTTCTAATGTCAATAACTTTTGCATACTAACTCCGATTCACGCGCGGTTTCTTCCCTTGGACTCATATCGGAATTCCACACCACATGAAATTAGTTTGGTTAAATTTGGAGACAGATGAAATTTTAGTCTTTTGTTCGATTTTTAATGGGCTATTAATCAAATGCGAGTGATTAAATCCACTCACGCAATACTAAATTTTCTGATGCTGGTTAAATTGAAATCCTAAAGTAATAAAATCTTATCGATTGCTGTTTGGTAGTTTACATTTACGTTTAAATTGATTTTGACATTGAATTAATTTTACATTTAAAATTATTATTGAATTTAATTGCTAGTTGAACATCGACATTTGGTAATTAGTAACTGTTGTGATATCTTGGTTGATTTGGATGTTGATTGAAATTGGATGCCAATTGATTGATACGTTGGATGTATGGTTGTTTATTTATTTTGATATATCCCTGTTATTACCCTACTTATTATTTGACATCTTATAAATTGTCATTTAGATTATTTGAAATTAACTAAGAAATAGGTTGAAATGATATATACCTATGTCATTAAAATATGGGTTGAAATGGTATATATCCATCCATGTAATTAAAATTGAAATAACTGATCACTTGGCCATAGGGTAGAAAATTATATACGGACACAGGATTTGGTTAAAGTAAACGGTTTTAAAATATTGAAACTGGATTTGTTTAAATGATATTGTTTTAAAAAAAATATTTGATTTATATAAATTGAATTATTTTATAGTTCACGATTTGAAATGTTGACATTGAAACTATTTAAATGAAATTGATTAGGGATATAATTTGAAATCTTAAAGTTGAAATTAGGATATGATTTGAATTTATCGAAGGCGAATTATTTAAAGGTTTAAAATTAAATTTAAACTTTGAATTTACTTTAATTAAAGTGGTTCAAATTGGTCCTTTAAATTTTAGGATGTGAAATGGATTTAAGCTAAATTGTTTCAAAATGAGAGTGTGAATTGAAACTTTCAGCCTTCGGATTGGATCGGTAAAATTGAATTTGAAGTAAAGTTGAAATCGTTTGAATTGAGGTTGATTTGAATTAAAACTTGAATATGAAGTTGACTTGAATGAGAAATTGGAAAATGGAATTCATTTTTATTTGGAATTTGAAGCCAAGTTCAAATTATTGTAAAGAAAGAAACAGCTTTAATATATAAACTATTTTAACAATCAAATTATTTTAATATATAGATATTTTAATTATCTAAATTATTTTCAATATTAAACTTTTTTATGTTCAAACAATTTTTCAACATAAAAACAACTTTAATTATCCAAATTATTTTTCAATATTAAAACTATTTTAATCATCCAAAGTAATTTCAATATTCAAATTCTTTTAATTATTCAAAACCATTTTTAGTATTCAAACTATTTTAAAGGGAAACTATTTAGATTTAAATCATTGATTTAAATATGAATATTTTGATATAAAGGTATAACCTTGTAACGACCCAGAATTTTAGTTAATTGAAATTTGAATACTTAATTGATATTAAATATTTAAAAGTAGATTTTTAACTTGGATTACAAATATAATGATTTATTGGATAATTAATATTTGGAATTTACTTAAATAATTTAATCTTGAGTTTTAAGCTTGGTAAAAAAATTTAAAGGCTTATTAAATTTATATTTATAAGAATGTTGGTAATAGAACTTTTATATTAAATTTAATAGTGTATTATTATCAGATTTCAAATTTTGTAGCGTTTGAAGTTATCATTTGGTCGTATGGGATAGAAACGCGTTGAAAATATCGAAAATTTAAAATAATAATTGAGCCCAAAAAGCTATCTTCTCCATATGATCGAATTAGGACTTGAAACCCTTTCCATTGCATTCAGAATAGGGGTATAATATTATGAACGCCTAGCGGCATGCCTCGATAGGGGTTTGAGATTTTGAGTTGCGTAGATCGAGATATTTTAAAATTTAATTAATATATTGACTAGTCAACCCTTCTTTTCAACTGCATATTCTATCTTGTCACTGTTTCTTTCTATTCAAATTTCCCTCCCTCCTCCTTTTAAATCATGTCATCCCTTCCATCTTATTTCAAATGCAAATAGAACAAAGAAAAAAAGTGGCAACCTTTAAAAAATCATTTCTCCACTTATACTAAACTAAAAATCATGAAATTAGTTTTAAAAATATTGTTTTTGATGAGCTTCTATCTGGTATGGCTTTGGAAGGGTGCGACTTTGAGTCGAGTTGCTCGATGTTTAGTCAGCGAGCCAGGGTTGCGACTTTGGAGTCAATGAGGGGATTGGGGACTAGATTCGACTTCGCGCTGGAGGAGCACATCTCTGGCCATGTTCTGGTGGCATGCGGTGGCACATAGTCGAGCATGACCTGATGGTTTTAGCATCTCTGTTGTTGGGTCGCGGTTCTCAAGGGAGCTTCGACCATGGGTTTTTAGGGTCTGATGGAAGGATATCGAGAAGAGAAGTGTGGTGGTGGGTTTGGTTTGAAGGATCATCGAGTAATTCGTGGTGTTAGTGATCAGACGTGCACGCGAATGGGTTTGTGGTATCTTTGTGTACAGGCAAGAAATAGAAGGAGGAAGAAGAAGGTGGGCTAGGCTTTGGGCGGGTCTATAGACCATAGGTTATGGGCTTTCTTCTTTCGTTTTTAAAATGAAATGGATTTATATATTAATTATAATATTAAATTAATGTAAACTATAAAAATGCGTATCTTATTCAAGCGAGGTCGAAATTGACGAAACCTTTTGCGTTGTGATTGTGGTGATGAGTGCTTTGCAATGAAACTGGTTTGGGCAAATTTGGAGCTTCTAAAATTTTTAACTAAATTCGAACGCCGTTCGAATTCAGTCGAAATCAGGAATGAAGGCGATAACTGGAATAAATGTGAGTAAATCTCACTCTTTTTCATTGCTGGATTAAATTGATTATAATTAAAATTAATTATCGGATGCCTGGTTGAAATTATAAAATATTATCAGTTTGGATGTTATATATGTTAGTAGTTGGATATATTCCCGCCTATTGGAGTAGATAAGACCCTATGCGCCCCACGTAATGGTGGATGATCCTATATTACCGCGATATCCAACTGAATTCCTCAAAAAATATTGAATTTAATTTCATATATAGTGATATATGATTTGTTTGAATAATCTGTGATGGATTATAGTGTGATTTGAATTTATGGTAGCACTAGCCTAAATTTTGGTATTTTAAAATACCTTAAATATATATTTTGAATTTGAAAAGAAAATTAAATAAAAAGATTTTGGAAGTGAAGTATTTGTAAAGAATTAGATTAGTTAAAAGAAATCAATTTGGATAAAATAGATGGTTTGACCTTAAATGTGTACTTAACTATTTCGTGATATTGTAAATAGAGGTTTTGGAATAATGTATATAAAGGATTTTAAATAATAATTTTTAAGTGATATTTATTTAAATATAAAAGGTTTTAAAAATCGAGATTTTAGATAGATTGGAGAATATTAGGGAATTCGGAAATAAATATAAAATTGGTTATACTGGATCTTAAATAAGATTTCTAAATTACAAAATGGAAATAGAATTGAGATTTGGTTGGTTTTGGAATATAGTTTGGGTTATTTAAGAAATTGATTTATAAATGGAATTTAATTTAGAAATTGATTTATAATGGATTTAAGTGATGTGAATCCGTGTAAACTGGAAATGAGACCATGGAATTTATAAACAATGTTTATAAGTAAAGTAAAATGATTATCATTTGATAAATTGAAGATATAAATTCATGGTAAGAATTTATAATGAGATGGGTAAATCGGTTTAAAAAGGAATGATAGACTTACTTTTGGAAATATGAAAAAGGGATTTATGTAATTGGGGATGTAAATCGATTGGTGATAAATCGAGAGAGATTTATAAATATTAGATTAGTTATATTGGAATAAAAAAATATTTTTATTGAGAAGTTGAGTCTGTTTTAAAACGGGGTTTTTTAATTATTAGATATGGGAAAGTAAAAATGTTTTAGCATAAAGATATGTCAGAAACTTAGTTATTTAACTATTTTTAAATTGTAAAAATGAATTATAAGTTTTATAAACAAACCTTGTAAATCAATTCTAATTTTATTGATAAATCAGAATTAATTATTGTTTCAAAGTTATGTAATTCTTTTAATTGTTCAAAAGTATATTTATTTACTAAATAAATTTTTGGAAAGTAATGGTATATTTTTATGGCGAAATCGGAGGCTGAGATTGCCTGCAGTTAAGTTTGGATTTCTCTTAGAAAAAGACATAATCATTGAGTTGCGAATCCATGGTTAATAGTGCATGGTGCTTTCCATATTTATTTTAGAAGGTTTTCAAATATTTTTGAAGGGAATGGTTTGTGAAAATACTTATTTCGGTGAGATAAATATATACTTTTGAGTAAAGAGATTTAATTAAGGAACCCCGAAACTTATAGAATTTGTTATAAACGAGTTAAGGAATATACGATATAAATTGTGAAGGGTTTTGAGAAAAGAGAAATAAATGGAACTTTCCTAAGTGTTGGTAAGTAATGGGTTTAGAAAAATCTATTTTTAAATATTTTTCTAACCGTTGAAATAAGAGATGGTTTGAAATATCTTGATATGGATATAATATTTGAGTTGTCTCAAATATAGAAAATTTGGCAGGGATTTGAATATATATCTTATAAAGATATTTTGAAAGTAAATTTTGTAAAACTATAATATGGGCCTAGTGACTTCTTATGGGTGTTATGTTGATAGTTAAATAAACAACTATCAAGTATTGGCCAATTTCGTTGATCGTTTCGAAGAGACCATGATCAGATTTGCTTCATTACAGCATGATAGGGGGTTCTCGCTTCGTGTTTGGTGGCGAGCAACAGACTCTTACCCCTACGTGACCCTGAGTGGTTGGTTGCAGTTGAGAGGCTGGCCGTAAAAGGAAATTCGAGGTACCAATGTATGCCACGGTGGAAAGTGACCACTGTTAGGATGGTTGAAAAGCCTACCGGCTATTACATTTTGTATCAGATCTGAAGATTAAGCAAGAACCTTGGCTTTGATGGGATGACTCATTAGAGATAGGGTCAGTAGAACCCTAGAATGAGTTTGAGTGTATTAATAGATAAGAGCGCGTATTTGTTAGTGAATATTAATTGTTTTAAATTGTGTTGATTGATCTATAAAGTGGCTTATGGATTCTGGTCAATACGACTAATTAACATTATTGATAGGCATCTCTAAACTCTTGAACAGAGCAATTCGACATTGTATTATTTTGAAATGGGATAAATGAAATAGCTTTACCCTGGTTATTTTATATATAAAGGAATAATTTTCGGAATTATTATATGTGGCGTGTTTAGTGTTAGGAATGATAATATTTACTATTATCATTTATTGCTATGGTGATTGAATAAAAAGTTGATATTATAGTCAACAGTTGAGAGATAATTTCATATAACGAAATGGAATTATGTTAATGTGATTTTGTAAATGTAATTTATAATTTGAAATGAAATGAAATTCCAGAAATATATTTAAATATGATTGTTAAAAGGATTTGAAGGCTGGGAATTTGGGAATTTAGTTCCTATTGGTTTTGAAATGTTTTCAAAGTCTTGGAAAATAATAGTGATATTATTTGGAATTTTTTGATTTGAAATATTTTTAAAGGGATATTTAAAGGAAGTAGAAGCATTGAACTCACATTGATCGTTGGAAAGTATTTTCAGTGATGACTGCAACATTATTGATGTTCATTTTCGAGTTTCCAAGAGAGGAATTGCTACAATTAGAGTTTTGTTTGGTAAAACTGGTTTTGGTTTTGAAATTCAAAGGAATAATTGGATATACCGAGGGATTTTGGGTATATATGATTTCAAAAATGATTTGAAATATTTTAGAACAAGTGTTTAAACTTTGGGATTTTCATGTTTTGTTTGTGAACTTGAGAAATAAGTTGATAACTTATCAAATTAGTAAATTTCAAGATAAAGCAATATTTTAAAGTATAGAATATGGATGTAAGAAAAGTAAAAAATTTGAAATTTAAACGTGGAATGAAATTTAACTTGAATTAAGCTAACTAAAGTGAATTTTGAAAATTTAGCCTAAGCAGGTTAATTAAAATAATTATTGGAAATGGAATCTATTGAGATTTGGGATAAATGAATAAATGTACTAATTAAATCGATTAGTTATTTGGACATGGTTTAGAATGTCTATTGATAAAAGTCAAATGTGAAATTGGAAAATTGAAATTGAATTTAATTAAGATGGGTAAGTAATTTAGTTTTAAAGTGGTAATAACCATAAGTTGTATAAAATGTTTATAATAAACTTAAGAAAATTGACGGTGAAATTCTTAAGTGAAATCGGTGTTAAAAGGATACACTAAGTGAATGTGAAGTATAAATGTGAATGATAACTGTGAATAATTGAATAGAAATGAAGCAAATGCGAATAAAGAATTTGGTATAGCTAAGAATTAATTGAAATAGATACGTAAGTTGTACATATATTATTTTATTTACATGATGGTTTGATCTAGATTCGAAAATAGAATTTCGAGATTATTTATATCGATCCGAATTAGGATTTTTCACTTGATTTTCGACGGCAATCATTGGATGTATATTTTTGATTGATTCTAGGATTCTCTATCTTAGTATATGGTGATGCAAGGAGAATGATGATTTTCGATCAAGGAACCAGATCTGAGCTGGCACTCGTGAGCCGTGAGAACAATACTAGTTCTGAAGTGAAATTGTGTGGTCGAGTGAGCGACCATATTTGACATTGCGTACGGATGATATACCATCGTATGGCCATAAGTAAAACAAATATTGAAAATGTAAATTGAAAAAATGATATAATTTTGAATAGTATAATTGTGTATCATTGGTAAGTAGGATGCAGGTATTTAAAAGTAAGAGCTAAATTGGTACTTTTGGTTTCATATGTGAAAATTGGGTTGCCCGACAAAAAGGTACATGTTTAAATTGTTGTTTGAAATTGATAATTTTATGATCGAGGCACTTGGATTTTGTTTTCTTTTAATGATTTAGGGCACGTAGTGGCGTTTTGTAGTTTTTTCGATCTAGTCATGTAAGGGAAATGCTAGCGAAATTTTTCGAAAATTTAAGAAATTAGAATATTTTGAAGAAAATTGTAAATAACTAAAATTTGATTTTAGATTATAACTTGAAATGTTTGAGTAAATAATATTATTTGGAATCTATGGATGAAATTGGAAATTAGTAAAAGTGATAATGTGGTTTTAATAAAATTATTTTGGGAGGTTATTTCAACTGATTGGTTTTGGGGAAAGTTAATGGGTTTTGGACCATTCTTCTTACCTTGGCAATTTCGAGATGAAATTCTTTTAAGGGGGAGGAATGCAACGTTCTAGGATTGGTTATTTGAAATTGGAATATTTAATTGATTTTAAATATTTAAAAGTAGATTTTTAACTTGGATTTCAAATACAATGATTTATTGGATAATTTAATAATTGGAATTTACTTAAATAATTGAACCTTGAGTTTTAAGCTTGATAAAAATAATTTAAAGGGTTATTGAATTTATATTAATAAGAATGAAGGTAATAGAACTTTTATATTGAGTTTAAAAGTGATTTGTTCGATTTTAAAAATGGCTCGTTTAAATCGACAAATAAAAATAGCCTTCCAGGGCACAGTCATGGATTTCAACAAAACTAGTTCCATTGGATATGTAATAGTGTATTATTACCGGATTTCTAATTTCATAGCATTTGGAGTTATCATTTGGTCGTACGGGATAGAAAGGTGCCAAAATTAATATCGAAAATTTAATATAATAATTGGGTCCCAAAAGCTTTCTTCTCCATGCAATCGAATTAGGACTCGAAACCTTTTCTATTACGTTCAGAATAGGGTATAACATTATGAACGTGCCTAGTAGTATGCCTCAATAGGGGTTCAAGATTTTGAGTTGCGTAGATCGAGATATTTTGAAATTTAATTAATATATTGACTAGTCAACCCTTCTTTTCGGCTGCATATTCTATCTTGTCACTGTTGCTTTCTATTCACATTTCTCTCCCTCATCCTTCTAAATCACGTCGTCCTTCCATCTTATTTCAAACGCAAATAGAACAAAGAAAAAAATGACAAACTTTAAAAAATCATTTCTCCACTTACACTAAACCAAAAATCATGAAATTAATTTTAAAAATCTTGTTTTTTATGAGATTCAATCTGGTATGGCTTTGGAAGGGTGCGACTTCAAGTCGAGTTGCTCGACGTTGAGTCAGGGAGCTAGGGTTTTGATTTTGGTTTGATTTTGGAGCCGATGATGGGATTGAGGACTAGATTCGACTTTGCGATGGAGGAGCACATTTCCGGCCACGTTTTGGTGGCGTGCAGTGGCACATGGTCGAGTGCGACCTTGTGGTTTTCTTGTCTATATGGTTGGGTCACATTTCTCTAGGGAGCTTTGTCCATGGGTTTTTGGGGTCTAGTGGAAGGAGATCGATAAGAGAAGTATGGTGGTGGGTTTGGTTCGAAGGATCATCGAGTAATTTGTAGTGTCAGTGATCAGACGTTCTCGCGAATGGTTTTGTTGTATCTTCGTATATAGGGAAGAAATAGAAGGGGGAAAAAGAAGGAGGATCAGGCTTTGGGTTGGGTCTATAGACCGTAGGGTATGGGCTTTCTACTTTCATTTTTAAAATGAAATGGATTTGTATATTTATTATAATATTAAATTCATGTAAGCTTTAAAAGTGCGTATCTTATTCATGCGATGTCAAAATTGGACGAAACTTTTTGTGTTGCGATTGTGGTGACGAGAGCTTCGCAATGAAACTAGTTTGGGGGAATTTGGAGCTTCTAATTTTTTTAGCTAAATTCGAACACTATTCGAATTCAGTCGAAATCAAGAATGAAGGCGATAACTGGGATATAAATCTCACTCCTTTTGGATTACTGGATTAAATTGATAATATTAAAATTAATTATTGGTTGCTCGGTTGAAATTATAAATAATTATTAGTTTAGATGTTATATATATTAGTTGTATATATTAGTAGTTGAATATATTTCCACCTATTTGAGCGGGTGAGATCCTATGCGTCCCGCATAATAGCGGATGACCCTATATTACCGCAATATCCCGCCCCGAAGTGGGATTAGTATTTTTATGTTATCTAACATCTATGGTTGTAGGGAAAACAAGTTGGAGGGATCCAACTGGATTCCTAAAAAATATTGAATTTAATTTCATATATAGTGATATATGATTTGTTTGAATTATCTTTGATAGATTATAGTGTGATTTGAATTTATTTGATGTTATTGTAGCATTGGCCTAGATTTTGGGATTTTAAAATACCATAAATATATATTTTGAATTTGAAAATAAAATTTTAAAAAAGGATTTTGGAAGTGAAGTATTTATATAGAGTTTTGGATTAGTTAAAAGAAATTGATTTGGATAAAATAAATGGTTTGACCTTAAATTTGTACTTAACTATTTCTTGATATTGTAAATAGAGATTTTGGAATAATGTATATAATGGATTTTAAATAATAATTCTTAAGTGATATTTTTTTAAATATAAAAGGTTTTAAAAATCGAGATTTTAAATAGATTAGAGAATAAAAGGGAATTTGGAAATAAATATAAAATTGGTTATACTAGATCTTAAATACAATTTCTAAATTACGAAATGGAAGTAGAATCGAGATTTGGTTGGTTTTGGAATATAATTTGGGTTATTTAAGAAATCGATTTGTAAATGGAATTTAATTTAGAAATCGATTTATAATGGATTTAAGTGATGTGGATCCGTGTAAACTAGAAACGAGACTGCGGAATTTATAAACAATTTTTATAAATAAAGTGAAATGATTATCATTTGATAAACTGAGATAAAAATTCGCAGTAAGAATTTATAGTGAGATGGGTAAATCGGTTTAAAAAGGAATGATAGATTTACTTTTGGAAATGTGAAAAAGGGATTTATGAAATTGGGGACGTAAATCGATTGGTGATAAATCGCGAGGGATTTATAAATATTAGATTGGTTATATTAGAATTGAAAAATATTTTTATCGAGAAGTTGATTTTGTTTTAAAAAGGGGATTTTTATTATTAAACTAGGGAAAGTAAAAATGTTTTGGCATAAAGATATTTCAGAAACTTAGTTACTTAAATACTTTTAAATTATCAAAATGAATTATAAGTTTTATAAACAAGTCTTGAAAATCGATTAGAATTTTGTTAATTAATCAGAATTAATTATTGTTTCAAATATATGTAATTATTTTAATTGTTTAAAAGTATATTTAATCATGAAATAAGTTTTCGGAAAGTAATGGTATACTTTCATGGCAAAATCCAAGGCAGAGATTGCCTGCAGTTAAGTTTGGATTTCTCCGGGATAGGACAATCATTGTGCTGCGAATCCATGGTTGATACCACATGGTGCTTTCCATATTTATTTTACAAAGTTTTAATTTTTTTTAAAGGGAATGGTTTGTGAATATACTTATTTTGATGAGATAATTATATACTTTTGAATAAAGAGATTTAATTGAGGAACCCGGAACTTATAGAATTCGTTATAAACGATTTAAGAAATTTAAGATATAAATTGTAAAGGGCTTTGAGAAAGAGAAATAAATGGAACTTTCCTAAGTGTTGGAAAGTAAGGGGTTTAGAAAAATATAATTTTAAATATTTTTCTGAGTGTTGAAATACGAGATGGTTTGAAATATCCTGATATGGATATAAGTATTTGAGTTGTCTCAAATATTGAAAATCTGGAAGGGATTTGAATATATATCTTATAAAGATATTTTAAAATTAATTTTTGAAAAATTATAGTATGGGCCTAGTGACTGCTTATGGATGTTATATAGATAGTTAAATAACCAACTATCAAGTATTATCCAATTTCGTTGATCGTTTCGAAGAGATGGGATCAGATTTAATTATCCAAAAACCACTTCGATCTTATTTGAGCGTTACGAATGGATATCGTGAAGATGGTGAAGACGGTGATTCGGTTTCGTTCAGACCTAGAACAGAATTGAATGGATGAATGCTGTCAGTACATTATCATTGGAGGACAATGAGCATTATAAATGAAAATTCCTTTAAAAGTTAATCGTAGCATCAAGCCTCATAAACCGAAATGACTGAAAATCAGAGGAGATGCAGCAAGGCTGAGTAGGTTGTACCCAATTAGGGTATGTTAACTCTTTTCCAGATACCCTTGGATATATTATTAATTATGGATACTATGGTGCATGGAAAAAGAGTTCTCGATAAGGATGGGAACACCCGGGGTTGTAACACATTTGTTACTATCCAGGTTAGGGGTAGTACCGGTCTTGTGTTATAGGGAATCCCGACGAGGTCCTCAGTACATTATTCTAGACATGTACTGTGGTAGGTGGTACCCCAATGCCTAGTCATTGTATGGAATCTGTTTTCCAATACGTGCCTTTACGGTTTTGGTTGCAGAGCCTAGTATGCTGGAATTTAATCAATGTAATTTTTTTTGGCTATTTGACTAAGTATTTGTACTTAGACATAATTATAGTATCACAGGATTTTGATATAAAACGTTTTGATTATCATAAGGTGAAAACCCATTTTGTTTATTTATGGCGTGGTCTTATGTGATACCTTTGTTTTTCAAAGGATTTTTATAGCAGTATTAATTCAAATTGAATGTGCGTTGGTTTTCCAGACTGATTCGGGTGCTCGGGTCAGACCGGGTGTTACAGATTCAAGATAGGATGCTATGGAGCTCAGGAGGCAAGCTGGATGATGGAGACGTATTCCATGTACTTGGTTATATTCCTTTGTGTGCGAAAGGTTGTATATTCAGCACTTGTGAGGACAAGTTATTATAACTGTCCAGTATTGAATTGTTGATTTGTTATACTCTGATGATGTTATGTATAAATAATAGTTATAACTCCTTCTGTATGAAGATATGTTATTATCTATTATACATTGTTCCGCTATGATTGCAAGATTCTGTATTGTTGTTTTTGTTTCTTCTTCTATTTTTCTTTTTCTTTCCCTCTAACAATCGGGTTTTTTAGCATTCGATTGCTCAGTATGTAATACAGTGGACGTATTAGTGTTGATTTTTGAGGGTCGAAAATCCTAGCCATTACAAACCTATTTATAAATTCGAAATGATTTTGAAGTGAATTCAATATTTTGATATGAAGTATGACTTGTACTTAAAATTTAAAAGAACCAACCGGTGTGAAAAATGACGTTTGGTTGTTAAAGAGACCGCGATCGAATATTAGGATACTTTCTGTCAATACCGGGTCCACTTTAACAACCATGCACGTGGTGGATGATCCAGAATAAAGTGGTTGGATTGGTGAACGTTTTTTGGATTGAAGAAAGAAAACGATGATGGATAAACCTCGACACTTGTGTCAATTGGAAATGACTAAAATAGAACAACTTGTCCTGACCAATGAGGCTAGCTACCTCTAGTAACATCTGTTTTTTGTACTACCATATTGATTTTTGACTTGTTTGCTGCACCTGTATTTGATTATGGGATGGATGTTCACAGTGGGTCGTTAGGGGTTACCACCAGTCAGGCGACTCAAATCGGTAATATCCTACCTTGGGCATTACATCACGTGCCTTGTCATACTTTTATCCTTATACGCGACCGCTATGTTTTTTTAGTATGGTACCTATAGGGGACTCACTGGCTACCGATGTTACTTGTTGTATTACAGGACCTGCATAGACTACCTACTTAAAAATGTGTTAAGGAGAATCAATGTAAAGCATTAATGCTATTTTAATACTTTACTTTGTCGATAAACCCTACATATATAGTGTATCTTACTATATATAGATAGTTTGACAGATCCTTAGGAGATGGAAAATCCCGTAACATCTCTTAAGTTATTGCACTCACGCTGTACACTTGATAGAAGATTGAAAATCCCGTAAACATCTCTCAGGCTATTACCCTTATATTTACTTGTTATTGATTTAACTTACATAAGAACTTTTAGTTTTGACTCGAGTGTTTTGTCTTTTCATTACGCTCGGGTCAGCCTGAGTATTTCAGTGCTTGAAGACATTATTCCTTGAAGATGAAGATGGAGTTTTCTAGCTCGTATTTACTATTATTATTCTGCTACATTATTTTGGTATGTTTGTTGATTGTACTCTGATTATGTTGTAAAAATTGAAATCAAATGTATATTATAAAACAGCTTCATGAACTATTTATTTGATTATTATATTATGTCATTATGCTACGAGATTATGTATTTTTATTTCCTTTTTTCCTCTTATTTTCTTATTAAACCCTATTGATAATCTTCCCTTTTGAATGGTTTAAGTTAGATATGTGGGTTTGTTGTCGACTTGAATCGTCCAAAAAGGTTGGTCGTCACAACTATGTAGCTAGATGAACATATAAACATATAAGACATAGAGGTATATGATCTAAACTATGTCAAGATGATGAACATATGAATAAATAAGATATAATGTTACCTTAAGATGTAGCCAAAAAAACACAACTCAAACGATGAATAAAGATCATAGATCCAATTGAATCAACCTCTAGACTTTGCAACAATCTAAAGTACCACCTTTTATTTATTTTATTTTGCATTTGGGAATATTTTGGGTAAGAAACCATTTGATTTCTACTATGGAGAAGAGGTGGAGAGAAAGAAAATGAGCGATAAGGAGAGCCAATGAATGAATGTAGAAGGATTTATTTTAAAATAAAATTTAAAACCTTTTCAATCCCTACTTTTCAAACCATCCTTCTTTGATTCATCATTAAAACTCAATTGAATCCCCACCAACTATCACGCATGGCTAACCATAAATAGAGGCTATTTAGGTCCTTAAAGTTTCGAAAACAGCTTAGTAATTTATTGATTTAAATCAAATTTAAAAGTTTATCTATATCGTATATCAATACGTAATATATAACTTGTATATATGTAGTTTATTAAATAATAACAACATTCAAACAAATTAAATAAAATTTAATAATTAGTATTTTATAAATATTAAATAATTTAATCAATTTATAATGATTATAAATTAATTAAATCGCATGGTTTTTTGAATTGTTCATCCTTACGGTTGTACAACTCAAAGGTTTAAATTCAGTTAGTGATTAATATCAAACAATTCAAATATTAAAGTTCACATGTCACCTTATATAGTGGTGTGATATTTTGATAGACTTTTTCGCTTACATACGTTTTTAGTAAAGTCCAATTTTACTATTATAAGAGGTATGCGATAATAACGATTATTTACACAAATTCTCTTCATCAATACTATATCACACTAGGAATTATAAATTTGGCTTTGGTCAAAATTCCAATATTATCCACATTCAACTTGATTAGTCCAAACACAGAATCCTTGATTCAATAATAAAAATTATTATTAACCATACTGCTATGGCCAAAGAATTTGACTTCGAGTTGACTAAAGTAGACCACAATACTAACCCCATAAATTGAGGAGGTAGATTCTTTATTGAATAGCGTTCCACTTTCGATGCTTCAACTCAGACCAAACTATTGTTGTTCAAAGGAAGCATGCCACTATTTAATTACAGTCAAAACGGAACATCGACATTGAAATTTCACATAGTTCTCAAGTCAAGAGAACTGTCTAACATCATCACTTCAAGATTCTACATTTAATCTTTGTTATATTAACCAGTAGAGAACTTTCAAGAGTCATTTCATAGTTATCTAATAACTATCAACGGGCAACCCCTTGGTGCCCTCAATTGCCATAATTAATGCACTGCTCAACATCTTAAGAGCATTTCGTCAATGGATAAATCGATATCCTTTGTCAAAACATCTTGACTAAGGAATTTTAAAACAATATATTATTTTTCAATGTAATAAAATTCTCATGATTACAACACATTGTAATTAATATCATATAACATACCGTCTAAGGATTTTTCTATTTAATATACTTTAAATTAATTACTTAATTAATTATATCACAATATAACAAACTATATAATAGAAATCAAACACCTTTATTATGAACAAGATTGGTTAATGAGTTAGATATATGTAACAAATTACATAATTACCCCTAGTGCATACCCTTAACTCTGTTAATCTCCCACTTGCACTTAGGGTCAATTATGAAATCATATCCCAACTCCTTTGGTCGGTTTTCTCAATACTAGTTGGATCAGTCCTTTAGTGAATGAGTATGCTATTTTGTCTTAACTATCGACTCTATCAATTAACTCTCTGTAATAGTGATAAACTGTCTTTATCATGTAAATTCTTTCAGGGTATGCCTTTCGACTTCTAGTGAGTTTTAGGTTCTTCTATGAACTACACTGTCACTTTGTTATCATATAACAATGTCATGAGATTCTCAGCATTTTGAATCACCTATAGCTTATTTTTAAATTTGTATATTTATTTATACTTCTTTTATTGTAGTGCTATTCAAAACGATGGACTTATCCTTTGCTCATATCATCCACTACTTATTGTTTGAAACATTTTTAACTTAAAGCTCTTGGCTTAAGCTTGACCATTAATTTGGGATCGACATGCTATACTTAATATCACTTATGAGATTCAAGTTCGTGCATTCCTTCATAAGGAGCTCGTCATTTCTATAAACAATTCTTTAGTATTTCGTAAATACTCGAGAAAACTTTAAATTTTCATTCAGTGATCTTAATTTAGATTTAATACCTACTCTATGTATCAAATACATATGCAGAGTGTGTTATTGGTACAATATAACATGTATGATAATTCTTATTACCAATGTATAAGGAGTCTATCTTACATGCTCTATACTAAATAATTTAATATAGTGTCTGTGTATATCATTTTGGGACATTCCCAACATCCTTTTATATTGACTATAAAAATGTCATTTCAAATCCTATACAAAGAATTAAATAACCAAACTGAAATGATTTTAACACGAATGCATCATTAACCATCATAACTTTATTGTTTACTTGTAGTTTTATAAATAATTCAACGCTTATTAATATTCTTTCCTACAGACACACACTTCCTTTGCATTTTGATTGAAAATCAAACCATTCTATTTCTCTATAAAAATACTTTCTTGACTCCGAGTCTTATCAAATAATACTTCTATATCATTTCTTCGATCCTATCTAGTAACCTTCAATCTCATATTTGCTTCCACAGACTTTGAGACGCTTTGATCATTAAGCGCAAATAACATATTCCAAATCATTATTTAGAATTTTTGTTTCATCATACATACACCAAAACTCAAAACATATCGAATGATAATTTTGCATGTAAAATCGGAATAAACTTATGTATGTTGAATGCTGAATCCGTTACGTTGATTTCAACAATTGAAATCAACGAAGTTATTTTATAAATGTACCATACTATATTCGAACTTAGATTGGTCTTCTTCTTGAAGACACTTTTATGGCTGATATATCATATCACTTTGGATACAACTATTAAAAAAAAATCATATTTTGATAATGTAACTAGAATCCATTCCAGAGCTCTACGTTTAGAGGATCTGCGAATTCCCCTTGCTTATTCCAAAACTTTCTAAGGCCCGCCTCACGGCATCCAAGTTGAAAGAGATAAATTGAACAAGTATGGACGTCCCCTATTGGGATGTACTATTAAACCGAAATTGGGATTATCCGCAAAAAACTACGGTAGAGCAGTTTATGAATTTCATCATGCCATATGTAAAATCAATACTCTTAATGACATATTGATAATTGAGGAAATTCTTTTATCAACATCGATAAGAAAATCATGGTTTCTCAATAATATGAGAATTCTTATTAGACATTCTAATTAGTTATGTCTAGTTAGGTTTGACCAAGTTCATTTCATTCTTTATAATTTGTTTTATATTTGTACGTATCCAAATCCATAAATAATTTTTAAAAGAAATTCCTTTGTCAAAAAGTTGGTGTTTCTTGAAACAAAAGTTATTTCTTAATGCAACAAAATATGTATTTAAACATTTTATGAACCACCTATATATGTATATATGTAATTTAGTTTTTAAGTTTACAACACTTATATTCATAACATAAATTGGTCAATCAATTTTTAATGGTTCCAAACTCATTTTGGATGGTACACACAAGGTCTCTTACGAACAATTATTAAGTGTAATCTCTTGACTCACACAACCTATCAATGCCATGAACTGGGATATGTAGAGGTTGTTTCATCAACTCTTATCTTGTATGATTTTGTAAACTATGTTTTGGATGAATTAAATTTAATCTAATGTACTTATTCCTAAGTACGCGATCTTACAGAAATTGTAACGACCCGCCGCTCTGACCGCCTCTAGTCGGTAATTAAACCAACTCGAAACGTTCAAAATGACGGATTGTTAGTCAGTTTATAGAGTTTAAACAGAATCAGCCACAGAATCACAGAATAACATATTATTGTTCATAAATGAATTTTTCTTTTATATACAGAGTTTGTACAATGCATTAAATTTTTATACAGCGGAATATATCTTTTATTAAATACAAGAAAATCTCTTTAAAACTTTAGTGAATGCGGAAATCTCCTCTCTCTAACTTCGCGGCCTGAAAATCTTCAAGCTGTAAAAATACTCGGTCTGACCCGAGCGTTAATTGCAAAACACAAAACACTCGAGTCAGGATTAATCTTAATTCAAGTAATTAAATTTGCAATGAACTGAATAGAAATGGTGACAGAGATGACGAAACAAATGAATCAATTTAAATCTATTATGGATTTTCATTATTAACAACTTAAAATTTTAAAATCTGTCAATCCCGTGTGGCTGCAGTACACACGTATACTTTGCACACATGTGCACTGCCTCGCCAACACGTGTGCGCAGCCAACAGATAATCAAGTTCGAGTGTCATCAACCAAACAGTGGCAAAAGAAGTACAGTATGCAACAACAGCCAGTGCAATGCACAAAGAACACAAGTACAGGTAGCAGTCTCAAGTGACACGGTTGCAAACCATAAAATAGCATCAAAGGCAAAGACTCAGCAATGTCAAAGCCAAGAAGAGACTACATGTCAAACTAAACAGTCCAGATAATCAAGCCTGAGCCACCCAAGTGCAGAGCAAACAATGACACAGTGCAGTAGCACTACAATAGTGCATACGACAGAGACCCAAGACAAACATACATAAATGTATGTATAAAATGATCAGCAACTACAAAGTGCAGTGGTACTACAGAAATGCAGTCAAATCAAATTTAAAATTTATGATTTACTCTCAAAAATCATGAATTGGTCTAAGGTTTTAATTTATATACCTGAAGCACTAAATTAACAAGCTTGAATTTTTAACGATGACTTGAGATTTATTTCTGAAACATAGTACAGGTTCAAAACAAGTTCCAACTTGTTTTCAATTTATCTCAGAAGGAATAAGAGAAGAGAAAGTTGGGATATAACCATAGTTATTTCTAAAGCAAACATGGAAGAGCAATGTCATTTTCAACATGCACAGTCAACTACAAACATATTCAAACATCCTTGCATACAACAAGTTAAATTTCCTATGTAACCCAGGCATACACACAACAATCAAAAAAAAGTTGAGAAACAAAGTTTACTCACATTTTCCTTTCCCAGTCAAAAGAAAAATTTTAGAACTTGTTTTATATTTGATGCAGAGGCCTAGTGCAAGTTCAAAGAAACAAGACTTCACTAGTTTTCAATTCATTTACAGGTGATGGAAAAGAGGAAGGTTTGGAATGGATGTGATATGTTTAAATCTTGTAAACAAAAACTACATAAAAATTTAGTTCACAGTTTCCAGGTTTAAAATCATTTATATATTCAAAGTAAAACAACATGCATTCATATATTCTCACTTGCTCCCAGAGTTTACTTTAAATAATTTGCACATGAATCAAATTTTTTTTTAAAAAAAAATATTTCATGCCATAATATACAATACAGAGGCATACTAATCATAGAGATGATAAAAAATACGTACAGGCTCACATTTGTACAGATTGCAAAGCAATCATCAAAACAATATTCCCATGCAACATACATATTTGTTACTTAAGCTTTTAAATTTGAATGTTTACTCACCAGAAACTTGAGTTGTTTAAAAATCAACAGAAATACCATAAGCAGTCATGCATACAAAATGCAGAGAAGTCATCACACAGTTTTCACAGGTTATTTATGTTTAAATCTAAAAGTTTACTCACAGTGACAGGCATATGCATAAATACATATTCACATAATTGTTCCAAGAACTTTAGCATGCATCATTTTCATCAAACAATCGTTTTAAACTTGTCAATTTTTTTATTTTCAGATTTTAGGATGTTCACAGACCTTTATAACTGGGATCATTCATATATAGGCATGCAAGCATGATACACAGCAAAACATCAAACCATATAGGGTTTTATAGGCACATATACACATCACATATGGACAGAGGTTCAAAAAAGTTCATGCAACAAAATTTTCCTCATCTAGTAAAAAGGTAAATCTTAATAGCATCTGTTCTCATTAGTTTTTTTTAAAAAAAAAACAAAATTGATAGCATCTGTTCTTATCAGTTTAAAAACAAAATTTACAGCATCTTTTCTTAACGGTTCAAATTAAACTCCAAATAGTGTCTGTTCTTATCAATTTTAAAACAAAACCAAATAGCATTTGTTCTTTTTAATTTAAAACAAATATTGGGTAGAATATGTTCTCAACAGTTTAAAATTCAAGCAATCGAGCAAGTGATAGCGAATAACACCAAATCATAGCATGCAACCAAGCAACTTATCTGTTCCTATCAGTTTAATTAAATTAACCGAGCAATTGATAACCAATAACCCCCAAAACATAGCATGCAACCATAACCCAATTCGAACAAATTCAAAAACTTGCATTAAAATCAATCGTGAGAGAACTCACCTTTGCAAACGAAATGAAGAGCACGCAAGCACGCGATCGATATTGAAGCCGCGAGCGAATTTTTTTGAAGCCGAAGCCCTAGATTTTGAATCGAAGACGAAGAACGATTACACGGCCGCCATTTTTTTATTTCTTTTTTTTTCGTATGAACTGATGAAATGATAGGGGGAGGGGTTCGCGTATAAAATAGAAGAGGGAACGTGATTGTGGTTCGTAGGTTATGGCGTAAATGAAGGCGTGGAACAAGGCATGTTTACCGCTGATCAAAGTAAGGCAGTATACTTCTTTTACATTTTATATTTATTTATTTTATTTTTATTTTTGTTTATTTTTTTTTTTTTTTGAATGCAATTTTTTTTCTTTGTATATTTTGCTTGATTAATTTTGTTAAAATTTCAACTAGTATATTCTCTATTTATTTTATTATATATTTATATATATTTTTTTATTTTTATTTTTATTTTGAATTCAATTTTGTTTTGTAAATTATTTTCTTTATAAACATAGAAACGTTTTGAAGTTCAACTATCAACATCTATTTATAAATTTACATAAATATAATTCGTAAATCCAAACTATTTTTCTTCTAAGTCGTTAGTTTGAATTTCAATTACAAATTCAATATTCAATTTCAACTTCAAAGTTAAATTCAAATTTCTATTCAACTTTAAATAGATTAAATTCAAAAATTTAATCGCCAACTTCATAGTTTTATTGAAATTCAATTTAAAATTATCTCAAATATTTAAAATTAATTAAATATCTTCAATTTAAATTGCTCAAAATTCAGGATCGTTACAATCTCCCCTACTTAAAAGAATTTCGTCCCGAAATTATAAGTTAGGAAAAAACGATTGCTAAAATCCCACCGATATTTATATCCTACACAATTTTACCAAGTTTCAAACTCATAAATAAATATAGGATTCATTCTATTAATTTCATTTCACTAGTCTTGTTCATCGATTTCAATAATCAAGACACAAAAGTCTTTTACCAAATTTTTTTTTTGACTTACAAAACTCAAATTTTTAAACTTGAAATCTTTCATGCTAAATATTTGCATATTATATCTTATCCAAAAGCTGTGGACTTTCAAGATATTCAAAAAGATCTTCTTCCTTAGTTCATTAAGTTAGAATTATGTAATTCTAATTTCAGATTATTGATTTTCTATTCAAAGTTTTGAAAATACTTGATAACTCGAAGTTTAACAAGTCCATCGTCGTTCTCACAGACTTTTAGGCATACGCTGGCCAGGCGCAAGACTAAAAATCTCCAAGTACTAAACATACTTGCTTCAACTCCCAGTGAAAATACTTTTTTAAAAATTCTTTTAAAAATGGATATGGAAAGTCCGTTCCCCCATGGATCACAGTTTACCCGGCGGTTTCGCTACTATCTCAGTAGAATCGCTTGTAATCTCAGATTTCTCATCACTCCTGAATTTCGCCATGGTTGTCGCCTTAGATCGCGGTCCACACGGCGGTTACGCTACTATCTCAGTAGAATCGCTCGTAGCCTTAGGCATCACGCCCCTCGAATTACGCTTCGGTTTTCCAGATCGCAGTTTACTCGGCGGTTGCGCCACTATCTCAGTGGAATCGCTTGTAACTGTAGGCATCACGCCTCACGAATTACGCCAGCATCAATCACATAATCCCAAACACGATGATCCATCGTGGGGGATATCATATCAGTCCCATTGGACATTCCACTAATGGAATTCTACGTAGCTACGATTTACAATGGACACTCCACCGAGTTCCAATCACCTTCACACAT
Organism: Allium cepa; assembly: GCA_030765085.1. Taxonomy (NCBI): domain Eukaryota; kingdom Viridiplantae; phylum Streptophyta; class Magnoliopsida; order Asparagales; family Amaryllidaceae; genus Allium; species Allium cepa. The sequence continues at coordinate 129,695,337 of CM060930.1, forward strand.
AATAATTGGAAGGTACATTTCCATATCCTCAGTTTTTTTAGAAAACATATGTCATATACATATAGTACTTCATTTCACATTTCGTACTTATCATACCTATGTAAACTTACATAGGACTTTCATAATAATGACTTTCTAAACTGATGGTTTTCGATTATATTCACATATATAAGTTACGAAAACTCAATTCACATTCACAACAAATAGAGGATTCCAAATTTTCCATTACGTTTAAAATTTTCCTCTAAATCGATTTGAAAATTTAAGGTTATCTCAAACCTAATTCACATTCATAATCCAATTCATTATCGACTTCACATTCGATTTGGATTTCACGTTACATCGTCAATTCTCAACACATAATTGATGTCTATCGATATATAACCTCTAAGCTCGTACGTCTCAGAGAAGGGTGTTAAGCTAAAAGAATAAATTCTCCGCCACCACAGATATATATTTAATAGAGATCAAATGCTATGTCATCAATTCACAATGTTAGACATACAATCCCAATCGACTATCCAAAATTCAAAGCTGAACTTATATTGTTTTTGGTGTCAAAGTTAAACTCAATTTAACTCAAAATTCAATTCTTTGAAAAATTTCCAAGTTGAACTAATTGTTCAAATCTCTCAAAATAATATCTTTACAAGATATATAATTTTCACACTTAGCCATTTGAAACTAATTTCAAATATTCATTTCTCAATTTATCTTTAAAAGATAAAATTTCAAACCTTTCATTTCATACTGGAAAACATTCCCATACTCATTCAATAATAAGTAATTCACAAATTCTTTCATTTTCAACACTTTGAAAATATTCGATATACTTGAATCAAAATTAAGTATATATTCCATTATTTAAGGAAATCATTCTTCTAAACACATTTATTTGAGTTAAAACGAATGTTGCGTAAAACATCGTTACGACAACTCAAAATCACTAGCATAGGGATTCAGATCTAAGATAGATATATAAATCCCAATACTATAAACAACATTTCCTTCCGGAAACCATTTGCTATAACAAAGTGTCATAGTCCATCATTTCCTTAATTTTTTTCTCGAAAACGTCTATTTCAACAATTGAATGTCGAAATCCATGTATTCGATAGTTAATGCATTTTAAACATCTTTAAAACTATTAACTTTTCAATTTCAACTTAATTTAAAGTTTGAATTCCTCATACTTTTCACAATTTTAGTTTTAAACCGATTCCAACTTTTCAATATTAAGTTTTCCACTTAATTTAATTCTCCACACGTTTAAATTCAAATTCATCACTGAGTCTATTTAAACCTATAATGGATTATCATGTTGACAACTTCAAATTTGAAATTTAAATTCTATTTGAACTTTACATTTACTCTCTATTTCAAAAATAGTCAACTAGTTCTTTAGTAAATTGTTCATCAATTTAGTTCCATTAAATTCATATTTCCACATTAACTATTTTAGGCAATAGTTTTAAACTTGAAATATAAACTTTACATCAAAACTAGTTTGATTCATACAGTTAAATCAACAATTAAACTTCCTTCCATAATATCACTTCCCTAAAACATATCTGTTTTATTCAATAATATATTCACTGTCAAAAATCGTGAATATGCTTTGTCAACCAATTTCATCATTTCTACAACTTATTTTCATTTTTAAAGGATTACCCGCTGTCCAAAATCGTGGATATATCTCCTTTAATAAGCTACAACAAATTACTTATCAAATTCAATTGGTTTCGAATTTATAAACAATCTTCATAAATTCCTTTTCTATTTATAAAACTTTGATTTATAAATCTTCTTTGTTAATTCAATTCGATTCAATTTATATAACTCAGTTTTATACCCAAGGTTCATATTATAAGTTAAATACTTATAATCCATTTATTCACTAAATAATTCTTCATCACATTTGAAATCAATTTCAAAAGAATTCAAAGTCAAATTCTCGAGTTATAATTCAATAATTCTCTTGGTTATAACCAAATTAACATGTCGTTTTATTTCACAATTATTACTCGAAATATTCAAGTTATTCGATTTAAACCAATTTAAACCAATTCATTAATTCACTTAACTCATATTTCATTTTTCATAGATCTCAATAATTCGATAATGAGCTTTCGAACGATTGAAACTCAAATCTAATGAGACCTCACCGAAGAGAACTATCGCAAACTCACATTTACAGAGGGGAATTTTCAAAATAATTCTAACTTTCAAAATACCTTTTATTTTAAAGAAACAATTTCATACTTCTTTAAATTTGAAAAGCACTTTCTTTATAGTGGTTCTAGTAACTATTCATATTAAACATCATAAACTGAGCTTTGAGTAAACCAAAGCTCTGATACCACTTTTGTAACGACCCGCCGCTCTGACCGCCTCTAGTCGGTAATTAAACCAACTCGAAACGTTCAAAATGACGGATTGTTAGTCAGTTTATAGAGTTTAAACAGAATCAGCCACAGAATCACAGAATAACATATTATTGTTCATAAATGAATTTTTCTTTTATATACAGAGTTTGTACAATGCATTAAATTTTTATACAGCGGAATATATCTTTTATTAAATACAAGAAAAATCTCTTTAAAACTTTAGTGAATGCCGAAATCCCCTCTCTCTAACTTCGCGGCCTGAAAATCTTCAAGCTGTAAAAATACTCGGTCTGACCCGAGCGTTAATTGCAAAACACAAAACACTCGAGTCAGAATTAATCTTAATTCAAGTAATTAAATTTGCAATGAACTGAATAGAAATGGTGACAGAGATGACGAAACAAATGAATCAATTTAAATCTATTATGGATTTTCATTATTAACAACTTAAAATTTTAAAATCTGTCAATCCCGTGTGGCTGCAGTACACACGTATACTTTGCACACATGTGCACTGCCTCGCCAACACGTGTGCGCAGCCAACAGATAATCAAGTTCGAGTGTCATCAACCAAACAGTGGCAAAAGAAGTACAGTATGCAACAACAGCCAGTGCAATGCACAAAGAACACAAGTACAGGTAGCAGTCTCAAGTGACACGGTTGCAAACCATAAAATAGCATCAAAGGCAAAGACTCAGCAATGTCAAAGCCAAGAAGAGACTACATGTCAAACTAAACAGTCCAGATAATCAAGCCTGAGCCACCCAAGTGCAGAGCAAACAATGACACAGTGCAGTAGCACTACAATAGTGCATACGACAGAGACCCAAGACAAACATACATAAATGTATGTATAAAATGATCAGCAACTACAAAGTGCAGTGGTACTACAGAAATGCAGTCAAATCAAATTTAAAATTTATGATTTACTCTCAAAATCATGAATTGGTCTAAGGTTTTAATTTATATACCTGAAACACTAAATTAACAAGCTTGAATTTTTAACAATGACTTGAGATTTATTTCTGAAACATAGTACAGGTTCAAAACAAGTTCCAACTTGTTTTCAATTTATCTCAGAAGGAATAAGAGAAGAGAAAGTTGGGATATAACCATAGTTATTTCTAAAGCAAACATGGAAGAGCAATGTCATTTTCAACATGCACAGTCAACTACAAACATATTCAAACATCCTTGCATACAACAAGTTAAATTTCCTATGTAACCCAGGCATACACACAACAATCAAAAAAAAGTTGAGAAACAAAGTTTACTCACATTTTCCTTTCCCAGTCAAAAGAAAAATTTCAGAACTTGTTTTATATTTGATGCAGAGGCCTAGTGCAAGTTCAAACAAACAAGACTTCACTAGTTTTCAATTCATTTACAGGTGATGGAAAAGAGGAAGGTTTGGAATGGATGTGATATGTTTAAATCTTGTAAACAAAAACTACATAAAAATTTAGTTCACAGTTTCCAGGTTTAAAATCATTTATATATTCAAAGTAAAACAACATGCATTCATATATTCTCACTTGCTCCCAGAGTTTACTTTAAATAATTTGCACATGAATCAAATTTTTTTTTTAAAAAAAAGTATTTCATTCCATAATATACAATACAGAGGCATACTAATCACAGAGATGATAAAAAATACGTACAGGCTCACATTTGTACAGATTGCAAAGCAATCATCAAAACAATATTCCCATGCAACATACATATTTGTTACTTAAGCTTTTAAATTTGAATGTTTACTCACCAGAAACTTGAGTTGTTTAAAAATCAACAGAAATACCATAAGCAGTCATGCATACAAAATGCAGAGAAGTCATCACACAGTTTTCACAGGTTATTTATGTTTAAATCTAAAAGTTTACTCACAGTGACAGGCATATGCATAAATACATATTCACATAATTGTTCCAAGAACTTTAGCATGCATCATTTTCATCAAACAATCGTTTTAAACTTGTCAATTTTTTTATTTTCAGATTTTAGGATGTTCACAGACCTTTATAACTGGGATCATTCATATATAGGCATGCAAGCATGATACACAGCAAAACATCAAACCATATAGGGTTTTATAGGCACATATACACATCACATATGGACAGAGGTTCAAAAAAGTTCATGCAACAAAATTTTCCTCATCTAGTAAAAAGGTAAATCTTAATAGCATCTGTTCTCATTAGTTTTTTTTAAAAAAAAAACAAAATTGATAGCATCTGTTCTTATCAGTTTAAAAACAAAATTTACAGCATCTTTTCTTAACGGTTCAAATTAAACTCCAAATAGTGTCTGTTCTTATCAATTTTAAAACAAAATCAAATAGCATTTGTTCTTTTTAATTTAAAACAAATATTGGGTAGAATCTGTTCTCAACAGTTTAAAATTCAAGCAATCGAGCAAGTGATAGCAAATAACACCAAATCATAGCATGCAACCAAGCAACTTATCTGTTCCTATCAGTTTAATTAAATTAACCGAGCAATTGATAACCAATAACACCCAAAACATAGCATGCAACCAAAACCCAATTCGAACAAATTCAAAAACTTGCATTAAAATCAATCGTGAGAGAACTCACCTTTGCAAACGAAATGAAGAGCACGCAAGCACGCGATCGATATTGAAGCCGCGAGCAAATTTTTTTGAAGCCGAAGCCCTAGATTTTGAATCGAAGACGAAGAACGATTACACGGCCGCCATTTTTTTATTTCTTTTTTTTTCGTATGAACTGATGAAATGATAGGGGGAGGGGTTCGCGTATAAAATAGAAGAGGGAACGTGATTGTGGTTCGTGGGTTATGGCGTAAATGAAGGCGTGGAACAAGGCATGTTTACCGCTGATCAAAGTAAGGCAGTATACTTCTTTTACATTTTATATTTATTTTTATTTTTTATTTTTTTGTTTATTTTTATTTATTTATTTTTTGAATGCAATTTTTTTGCTTTGTATATTTTGCTTGATTAATTTTGTTAAAATTTCAACTAGTATATTCTCTATTTATTTTATTATATATATATTTTTATTTTTATTTTTATGTTGAATTCAATTTTGTTTTGTAAATTATTTTCCTTATAAACATAGAAACGTTTTGAAGTTCAACTATCAACATCTATTTATAAATTTACATAAATATAATTCGTAAATCCAAACTATTTTTCTTCTAAGTCGTTAGTTTGAATTTCAATTACAAATTCAATATTCAATTTCAACTTCAAAGTTAAATTCAAATTTCTATTCAACTTTAAATAGATTAAATTCAAAAATTTAATCGCCAACTTCATAGTTTTATTGAAATTCAATTTAAAATTATCTCAAATATTTAAAATTAATTAAATATCTTCAATTTAAATTGCTCAAAATTCAGGATTGTTACAGAAATAACTTAACTCAACTTCACTCATCATTAATCATACTTTGTCCGATAAAGTATGATTACTCCTTATCGGTACATCGTTATGTATTATAGGTATGACTGACTTTTAAGATTGAATCTTATTCGTTTTTATGTATATTTGGAACTCATTTTCAATACACTTACCTACTCGCTCAAATTGAATCATTTTATTTTCTTTTTCATTTCATGTTATTCACTTTTGTTTTATATTCTATGAACTTTGAAACACCCTATCTCAATACACATACTATGTAAGAGTATTAACGAGTAATACCGTCAGATAGTATGGAGAATAAGGCTATATGGGTACACACATAAATTTTCCCTTAAACTAATACTAGTATGTATTAAAACATCGAATGAATAACTCTCCTATACATACATAGTATCGGTACAATGTAGCAAACACTTGTGCTTTCAGGATATAACAATACACAATATATAGTAGACAATAGAGAACATAGAGTCAAAATCGCAACGATAAAATATAATATATAATACATCATACTATAAGGGAACAAATCATCTTAAATGATGTATGCCTTCCTATAATGTAATAAACAATCAATTTATAATTCGGTATCATAATATATTGTGAATCAATGTTATATAAATATAATACAATAATTCTAATGTGAGTCTCCTCTACGCCCATTAAAACAAATGCTGATCATATCCTCCCCATACCTAAAATGTCTCGAACTGACCTGAGTATTCACATGGGTCAGACTATGTCTAATCAAGAATCTATAATATGGGTAACATAGTATAAAAAAGAAATAATAATATGATAACATTGCCAAAGATACTCAAATAATCAGATAACATGTCAAGATATATAAACTTATGGAAATGTGTGCATAAAATACAATTACAATATCATAAATAACCATCCAAGAATAGCATCACACGAATAACTCAAAACCACACAAGATAGCTAACTCTAATACAAAAAGATTTCATCACCCATATAGAAACATATCAAATCAGAAATCACAGAATCAACACAAATGGGCAAATCATACATATCCAGAATAATCATCTATATTCTAGAATATCAATAAGTGAGATATCACTAAGCATAATCAGGCTAGAATATAGCATTGCTTAAATATAGCTCTCAATCCTAATAAATAAAATATCATTATTAATATACATGAAATATGACAGGCAGCCTATCAATATAAATGAGAATCCACTATACTCTAGACATATTTTTCTTCTTATCATCCATAAACTATCAGAATACCTCGTGATGGGGAATGATTATACGAGAGACACAAAGTCCGAAGTAGAGATATATGTATATAACAATATGTGGGTCATCTAACCTATATCTCTACTAAAGTGAGGTGTATCAATAGTATATGTCAATCTACTACTCCGTTAGTACTAGAAGGAAGACTGATAGCACTAAGCAAGCTTTAGAGATACTAAATTCTACAGTCTTAGTTACCTTCATATATCGTTACACATATCCACAGTGTGCTCGTCAGTGTAAGAACTTAATAGTCCAACTCTAGCCCTTATAGGCAACAGATTGCTAGCCTAGGTGATACAGAGGCGTAGCACTAAGCAAAAGCACTAAGATACACACACACACACACACACAGAGAGAGAGAGAGGGTGTTACAGATCTAGGGTGCGACTCCACAATCAGGCTGTTGGGGGTGGATTCTAGCCATCTGATACTCTCCATTACATAAAATAGGAGTATACCATAATAGTGGCATATAGAACCAATATGTATAGACATGAAGTCTTGTCATCGTTAGGCACAGAGCCATACTTGCTGAATATAGGCATAGAGCCATATACCACTATGTATATCACCTCACACTAGTCACTCTATTCCTGTCACGTTAGTGTCATTTACTTAAAATAAGTAACCGAATAAATATCATTACATTATCCCATACCACTACGTGATACTTAAATGTTTACTCACTACTTATAAACTCACTCATCTCCTCGCCATTCTATATAATGAGTCCAAAGAACAACTGTAGAAATACCATTGAAAGTCCCATACCAAACGATACTATAACTTTGTTTATTCAGATTTCTTAACACACAAAATAGAAATATCACAAAATCATATAGAAAGATATCATCACCGTATCATCTTAAATCATCAACCAGATCTATATCAATGATGAATCATTGATAACATTGGGATCAATATAGAGAAGATGAAAAATAAAATACTCAAAAACTATGCATAAACATTTTTATATTACATTTTAATAATTTTATAACTAATTATATTATTAGGGAAATACTCTTTAAAATACCCAAAATACTAATCTGAGAATTCCTCATGATTTCCTATAATTTATTAGCTTTAAATAACAATTGAAACTAAATACAAATTTATGTTTCAATAATTTATTAATTTCTCAACCTTTCATGTATTCAAATATTAATCTAATAACTAATTATATACATAAAAACACATATACCGCTTTTATAACACCAAAAATAGTTTATACAGTTGAATATTTCATATAATAACTATTCTATAAATTTCTGCAACACCCCAAAAATTTAGCCGAATTAAATAAGAGAATTCAATTAAAAGTAAAATAAGGACTTAAAAGTAGTTTTTCGTAGACGTTTGAATTTGGGTACGAAACATACACCATCATGTTTACTACGATTTTCCAAACATTTTTCATACATAACACTTCGTAATCTGAGTTAGTATGAGAGAGTTACGGGTGTTAGAACGAGTTTAAAGTTTAAAAATGAATATATAAAAATCAATGAGTTAGTTTGAGCTAGAGAATTTTCTCAGTTACATTTAGCAATCGGATTCCATCGGCTGTGTGTAGCCAAGGACAATATTCAGAAGACAACATTCGTACACCCATGAATTGTATGGGTGGTTAGTCATGCCATTCGGACTGACCAATGCATCTACCTATTTGTTGATCTGATGAGTCGAGTATATAGGGAGTGCTTAACAAATTTGTTGTGGTTTTATTAGACAATATCCTTGTATACTCGAGAAGTGAAGATGAGCATGCATTGCATTTAGGAGAAATGCTCAGTACACTCCATGCACATAAGCTAAAGGCGAAGTTTTCTAAGTGCCACTTTTGGAGAGAGGAGGTAGCTTTTTGGGACACATTGTCTTGAAAAGTGGTTTAACAGTTGACCTTCGTAAAGTGACAGCAGTTCAGAATTGGTATGTTCCGAAGAATGCTATGAAGGTGAGAAGTTTCCTTAGTTTGCCGGGCTACTATTGCTAGTTCAATATGGACTTCAAGAAGATTTTTTTCCACTAAACCATCTTACCAAGAAGAATATAGTCTTTTCATGGGATGCAAGGTATGAGGATGCTTTCGTTAGATTGAAGGAGGCATTGATGACTGCACCCGTGTTGGTGTTTCCAGATGGGACAAAGTCATTTATAGTTTATATCAATGCTTGTGGAATGGGCTTGGACACGGTATTGATGCAAGAAGGAAGGGTGGTGATGCGATTCGGTAGTTGAAGACCCACAAGAGGAATTGTCCTATACATGACCTTGAGTTAGCAGTCATTTGCTTTGCGCTCAAGTCATGAAGGCATTATCTTTTAGGAGAGCGATTTGAGTTACATACATATCATAAGTTCTTAAAGTATTTTTTCTCCTAGAAGGACTTGAACTCGAGGAAGCAAAGGTGGATGGAGTTCTTGGCATCCTATGATTTGATATCTCTTATACCCCGAGCAAGGGTAATGTAGTAGTAGATGCTTTGAATAGACAACGATCGGTGTTGAGTCCCTTGTTCTTAGAGTAGAGACATTTGGAGTATATTGCTACCTTTGATTTTCAACCATCATTAGATATTACTCCTGGATTACTAGAAGCCTTAAATGTGTAGCCTACTTTGATGGAGCACATCAGATCTAGATAGGAGGATGAGGAGCTATAGATATATTAGAGAAGACTGGTAGAGGAAAGTCATCGAGTCACTTGAGGCATTATGCCATTACACTCAAGAGGATGGTTATGGAGAGATGATAGGCATTGTCTTCCTCGTAGTACAGATTTGATAGATGTAATATTAACCGAGTCTCACCATTCTAGAATAACCATTTACCCTGGTGGAGACAAAATGTACAGGGACATGAGGAGAGTTTTTTATCTGCCCAGTATGATGAAGCAAGTGGCAGAGTGCGTAGCGAGATGTATGACTTACCAAAAGGTGAAGGCGGAGTAGAAGAATCTAAGAGAACTATTGTAGCAACTGCATATTCCTTAGTGGAAGTAGGAGAGTATCTCCATGGATTTTATAGATGGTCTACCTTGGAGTAGGAGAGGGAATGGGAGAATTCGGGTCAGAGTGGATCAGTTGACCAAGTGCGTTCATTTCATACCAGTGAGGAGTACTAAGACAACAACATCATTGGCGGCTCTATACGTGAGAGAGGTCGTAGGTTACATGGATTTCTTATAACATAGTTAGTGATCGAAATCTATTTTCACTAGTGAGTTATGGAGGAGTCTACAGGAGGCTTTGGGAGCTGAGTCAAGCTTGAGTACTGCATATCATTCGAAGATCGATAGATGGATAGAAAGAGTAAATTGATGTAAGGACTCGTATTTTTAACAATTGGATATTTAAATATTGACTTGTTGATTAATTGACAGTCCCAAAAATATGATTTTTCGCATATGATCGAATTAGGACTTGAGACTACTTCCGTTCAGTTTGTATTGATGTTGCAAATTAAAATGATCATAAGGATCACTATATTTGAAGATCATACGATCCGATGAGAAAAACAGCCTTGAAAAGCGGAAAATTATCAACCCAGAGTGTTGTCTTAGATAGCAATGAAATTTATACCATTTGGACTCAAAAAATGAGGTCATGCATGTAGACGAGTTTCGTGGCGATTGGATGTAACTTTTGATCGTTAAAGCCTAAAATACACGACCGTTTATTTGAGAAATCAAATAAAAGAATTATTATATTATCTAAATAATACCTAAAACCCTTCTCATCATTGGCCGACTACTGTTCCATTGTCTGAACCTAAGAAAACAATGGGCGCCTCCCTTTTCATTGTTAAAAATTTAAAATCCATCGATTCTTTCCACGAAAAATTCCCAAACTAGTTTCATTGCACTTCTATCAAGAGATCTTCGATCCCATATCAATTTCAAGTAGTGCATCATGTTTAGCCAAGATTGACATTTTAGGCAGCTTCCTAGGGTTTTGGTTCACGAAAGCTAAAGGCGACGATACGTGAAACAGAGGCCGCTATGTACTTTTCTTGCCGATGTACAACTTCCTACCAGATTTCATCGATCGCGATTGACCATATCAAAACACATTCGTAGGAGGAGAAGCAAGGCTCTAGTAGGTCGCGATTCACATAGAGGTGTCAGGGTCCGTGATTTTGGTGTCAGCAAGTTAAGCATTCGATGAGATGGTCAACGACGCAGACAACATTCTTTTTCGTCTATCGTAGCTCCATAACACTATGAGTATACACGTGATGGGTTTGGGGATGATATACACATAGATTCTAATTGTGAATAGTAAAAGAAACATGGTTAAGTAAATGAAGGTAATTAAGGAATTTAATTATTCAGTTAAGTTAAATTAGTCATGTGAAATAATCTGATATCTTATGAACGTCATATATTTTGCATACGAGGTCCTTTTGGGACGCCATTTCTTGCATTGCGCTCATAATAAAGAGCTCTACAACTTTATGATGGTTTGGTCAGATTTTGAGGTGAGTTATATTTTCTCTCACCATACTGTGATTGTTAGTATAATATTAAAACGACATTTTGAAATATTTTCTAACTTTAAAATGTGATTTCTTGATTATTTAAACCTATATATTACTTTATAAAGAGCATTAAAAGTGTTTTAAAGTAGTTTTTGAATTAAATATCACAATTTTCCTATTGATGCGCTATTTTGACGATATCGATAGATTTAGGCTATTTTTGACATTTATCCTCAACTGTTTTCTTGTATGTATTGTATTATGTTGTTATAGATGTACGAAGCATATGATGGACATTTATATACTTTTTGGATGTATGTATGTTAGTTCGGTGGTTTTGGTTAAAAACATCGATTTATTAGCAATCCAGCATTGGGATATTCCATGCGTTTTGTCTCATTGATCGAACACCCAAACGAATGGGATAAGTTATAGGGGAATACTGGAATACGTGCTGATGGATCTAAGGATGGAAGACGATGGATTTGGATGGGCTTCTGAATTCAGGATGGATATTGGACATTTTGAGTTGGTTTGTACCTATCCACTCTATGCTAAGTACAGGACCGTGGTGGTTGGTATTAGCCACTATAGAGTGGTCGACACCCATCACTATTAATGATGGTCGATTTGGTCGATCTTTAACATGGACGGCGAGGAGGCTTTGGGAGTGCGATATGATGGTTAGTTCGTGCGGCCAACTCTGTGCCTTGATGGTATTGCTCTATGATGAGTGATTTTGATGATCGTGACAATGTGACGTTTTGACATGATAGTTTTTAAGACTTCAGATGGTAGCTTATTGGTGCATGGAGTTAGATTTCGAGGTTGGCACTTTTAGGACTTCGGATGGTAGCACGTTGTTGCATGGAGTTAAGTTTCGAGGTTGGATGCTTAATGTCGATAGGAGTCATGATGGTTTTCCACATAGGTGAATTCTTAAGGGTGACCCATGTATAGATTGTAGAATGGTTCTATCGTTGAAATGAGAGAAGCAGTGTAGGGCTTGGTTACACGTGATAAGGGATCAATGATACTCAGAGCATTTTCCATTATACTCAGAGTAAGGGTATTGTGGGGATGTCCATGGGTATGTTAATTTGGTACGGTGGATTAGTTGAGTGGATCCCTGTATCCTAAACTGATTGATTAGGTCTAGTACCAACTTTAGGCTAAGGAAAGTACAACTGAAAATTTGGATTTTATGGTCATACGAGTTATCATATATCTAAGGCACACTGGATGACAGTTAGTATTGTTTGGATGATGCTATGCTTATTATGTTTTCTTCACTAGCCACTTGCCACTCTACAGATGTCACACGTGGTAGGTATTGGGCATAGGGATACATAGACAGCAAGACTATTTACTTAGTATGAAGTAGGTATCGTGGATGGAGATACCTAGGCACCTCGACAATTTACTGAGTATGGAGTACCATTATGACATTTACAGAATACCATATTATCTATGTTATGTGCTAACTCTTTGGTTGCAGGGATATTTCAGGTACGTTTCATATACCCTCTGTTCCATATACTATATCAAATTTTATAGTATTTTAAGAATTTTTATCGCTCACACCAGACTGTTGTCTGACTCGAGGTTGTATACTTAGGTCAGACAAGAATACTTTTCTAGATTTAGTCATGGATGCTTTGGAGATTTTAAGAAGACGAGCTGGAAGTCTCCAAGACATAGTCACATATTTTATTTCCATTGTATTTTCTTGTTTGTGTTTATTAGCAATTGTAAGGACATGATGTTATTATTGTCCAGGCCGATGATATATTGGTTACTCTGATTCTTATATGAACATTAAAGATTTCTTTTTGTAAAGATCATTTGATATTATATATTACTTGTCATGATTTGAGATTCTATTCTGTCTTTTTTTCACCCCAACTATTTGTCTTTCCAGCACTAGTATGTTAGACGCTGGAATATCGGGGATGTGTTAGTGTCGACTTTTGAGGGTCGAAAAAGCAGATTAGTACAATTTTCTTGCATCAGAATATGAGAGATATTTTGCTATATAATCTGATTTGGATCACGTACTGATATTTTTCTACGACTATGATTTGATATTCTTTGAGACTGATATTTTATGTGATATTTACCCGTCTTATTTCTTCCGTTGCGATATGTATTGGATATTTAGTTTATCTTTCTGATATGATAAAGATTTGATAGTTAGTTTATCTTAGATTATATCTATTTATCTTGCACTTTGAGAGATTAAATTTTCTAAAACCCTGACAATCCGCATTTTGGACGCGACGGTTTTGGAGCGTGTCATAGGGTACGGGCTGCCTTAGTTGGTATCAGAGCATAGGTTCAATGTTCCTTAAGATTAGGACCGTATTAAGATTTTGAAGTTTTTTTTAAAAACTGTTTTCCAAAGTGGATTTCAAAAAGGTTTTCTAAATGGTTTTGAAAAACCTTTTTTTAAAAGTGTGTTTATATATATAGTATTTCAAATAGCTTTCTAAAATTTCCATACTTGAAAATACCCCTTTTTCGTACCTGTGCTATCTTTGATTCATGTTTATACTATCTCTCATATTCATTTCTTTAACATCTATGAAAAGCTGCTAATATAAATCATAAAATTCATAAATAGAAGATGTCTGATCCGGTAGGTTCTGACTTTGGTGATCCATTCGAAATTCAAGTATGAACATCCTTATATAGTTCCGTCGATACCTTCAGGCTAGGGGACAGGCCAAGCTCAATCTTACTTAAGTGACTTTAGAGAGAGCGATGGGTGAGGTTCCTACCCGCATACCGCTTTAGATTTTGCTAAGCTATGCAAAGATTTTCCAGTCTCGAAGGCAAGACATATTTAGGGACAAAGTCGTATGTGAATTCGAGAGCATGGATCCACGCTTGTGAGTGGATATTCGATCCGATGGGTCTGACTGATGCTATGAAGAGGCAACTGCTACCTGGCAGCTATAAGAGGAGGCGCTCAACTGATTGGAGGTTATCAAGACTGAGGCCGATGAGGTGAATATTTATTAGGATGAGTTTCGTAGAAGGTTTGAGATGAAGTTTCTTTTTGGAGAAGAGGAAGGCGAGCAGTTAGAGAATTTATCAGCTCAAACAGGGAGATATGATAGTCAAGTAGTTTGTGAACAAATTTAATAAACTGGTTAGGTTTGGTACGGATTTGATTAACACACCACACAAGAAAGCTCCTAAATTGGCTAGGGGATTGAATCAGCCACTTAAGGATATAGCCGTGAGTTATATTCCGATGGGTGCTACCTAAGATAGATTAGTGGAGATGGCCTCGCTAAACACCATCTCCGAGAAAGTAGTGAAGGAAGTGGCTTCAAAGTGTGTGGAGAAGGGGTAATAGAAGGTAAGAAGAACGGAGGATTTGGACCGAAGAGGAAGATTTAGAAGGACATCTGATGCACTAGTGTAACAGGCAAGGACATTTTGCTTAGGACTGTGTGGTGGATCTCTCCAACGTGAACTGTTATAATTATGACCAGTTTGGGTATGTGAAGCGGACTTGCAAAGCACCACCAAAAGCTCCTGCCTAGACTTCAACTTAGGTTGTTTCGGCTTTTTCACTAGATGTAGTCCCTAGTTCAGTGCATATCCAATAGTGGAAAAGGGTGAGAAAGTGGCGATCGAAGGTGAGTTGATTTTCTCCGGTTTATCTATTCGTGCATTATTTGACGTCGGAGCTTCTCATTCATTTATCTCTATTAGACCATTGATGACTTGCACTTAGGCACTATTATTTTCACAGACCCTATCGTTATACCAAAACCTGTAGGAGGACGACCAATTTGTCTATGTTGTGTAAGGGTTTGAAGTTGTTTATCTTAGGAGTCGAGTTTGCTTGTGATGCCTTTGTATTGGGATTTTCTGGACATGGGTTGATATTAAGCATGGACTGGATAACTATTTAATGCGCATATGTAGAGGATGTAGCTTGGAGGTTTGTTGCGACCCTCAAGGATCTGTTATGTTGAGATACTTATATTCATTGATCCTATCACATAATGAGCTTAGTACAGTGCTTATAGTAAGATATTTTCATTCTATTTTTTCTGAGGTCACCCATCTCCCACCCTAGAGAGAGATCAAGTTTATAATCCATCGCGTTGAGAAAGCTAGACCTATGGCCTAAACATTTAAGTGCATGGCTCCAAAGGATAGGTGTGAGTTGAATAAGCAGGTTAATGAGCTATTGGAGAAAGGCTACGTTTGGAGGAGCATTTCAGAGAGGGGAGCAGCATTCATTTTTGGCACTAAGGTGGATAGTTCTCTCAGACTCCACGTTGATTATAGGGAGCTTAATAAACTAACAAAGAAGAATCGTTATCCTTTGCCCCACATTGATGATCTCTTCGAGTAGTTAGTTAGACAAAGATAATTTTCTTAGTTGGATTTGGCTATTGGATTCCATCAATTGCATGTAGCCGAGTATAATATTCAAAAGACAGCATTCCATGAACCTGATGGATTGTATGAGCGGTTAGTCATGCCCTTTAGACCGACCAATGCGCTTGTCTATTTTATTGATCTGATGAGACAAGTAATTAACAAATTTGTTGTGATATTTTTGAACGATATCCTTGTATACTCGAGAAGTGAGGAGGAGCATGCGTTTCATTTACGAGAAGTGCTCATTACACTCCATTCACATAAGCCGAAGGCGGAATTTTCTAAGTGCCACTTTTAGAGAGTGGAGGAATTATTTTTGTGACACATTATATCGAAAAGTGGTTTAACAATTGACCCTAGTAAAGTGGCAGCAGTTTAAGATTGTCATGTTCCAAAGAATGCCACGGAGGTGAATTGTCTTTGCGCTCAAGTCATGGAAGCATTACCTTTTACGAGAACAATTTAAGCTGTATATAGTTCACAAGTCCTTAAAGTATTTGTTCTTCTAGAAGGACTTGAACACGAGGTAGTAGAGGTGGATAGAGTTCTTGGCATCCTTTTATTTTGATATCTCTTATACCCAAAGCAAAGGTAATGTAGTAGCAGATGCTTTGAGTAAACAATGAGTAGTGTTGACTCCCCTATTCTTAGAGGAGAGTACATGGAAACCCGAGGAGAAGATCCACACTTCCCATGCACAGCTCTTTTCTGGTACATCTTCAATTTCAATCTTTCATTAGTTTAGAACTCTTGGGATAGGAATTAGGTGGTATACCCTTATAGGTAGAGACCTTTGGAAGATAGGAATGGTAGTAAACATGTCAATATGATATGTTATAGGTGATGGACGCTAACGGGTGTATTTAGACGTACTATTTGGATTTTATTTGTTTACACATTTAGGACAATATATCCGCTAGGTATCATGTAGACTCATATATTATTGCATGATATCTCTTGTTGTGAATTGCCAGTGATGTTATGCATATGGATGTTGCATATGTTTGGATGATTGTGCATTCATATAGGATTACAATTATATTATTTAGGATGCTGCAAACATTTGGATGCACAACATGAACATTTTTCCATAACAGGAGTTCGTTTGAATCAGTAGAACGATAACTTTTTCATTAGTATAGATTCACATGCATCTTATGTCATAAGTACAACTATCATTAGAGATATTTTAAGGACTATGGTTACACGTGGATGATGGATGAGTAGATGGATGGTAGTTATTGGTTGTTATGTGCGAGTTACACCATCCTTAGAGATTTCGAGGATGAAATCCTTTGGAGGGAGAGAATATAACACCCTGAAAATTTAGCGAAATTAAATAATAGAATTTAATTAGAAGTAAAATAAGGACTTAAAAATAAATTTTCATAGACGTTCAAATTTGGTTAGGAAACTTGCACCATTATGCTCATTGCGATTTTTCGGACATATTTCATACACTTTGTAATCCGAGTTAGTGTGAATTACATTTTTCAAACAGTCACATATATTATATATCTTATCAATTTATAGGTATACACTACAAGAGATTTCTATGCTCAAAGATATCAGGAGTTGAAGACAAACAAAAATTTATGGACCATACTAAGGTCATACTAATTTGTTGATAGTCTTAGATAAAAAATATAAGATCTTCTTGAGTACACATACACACACAAATTCAAATATACAAAGATTTGCATCAAAACAAGCTTTATTTCTGGAATTACCAGCAATAGACTTCTATAAAAAACCAATAGAAGTCTGTGATAAGGCTTAAGATTTTTATCCTTGAAGCCACAGACATCTATGAAAAACCAATAAACGTTTGTGACAAGGCTCAGAATTATTATCCCTAAAGCCACAGACGTCTGTGGTTTTCCAACAGACGTCTGTCATTTGGGTAACTACAAAATTATGAATGGATGTTTTTATTCATATTGAAATAACTCCTCTCTTCCTCAAAAGTTGCGGCCATTAGATCAAAGAGATTTTATCCAGCAGTAACAACTCTTTATTTACATCTTGTTGATTCTAAAATACATCAAAGACTGAGATCACAAATTAATTAACTATCCTCTTTATTTCTACTACTTCATATCTTTATATTTGCGCACTCTTTGCTTACATATCCTTAATTAATCTTAACTAAAATATTGTTTTGGTTAGATCACTTCCTACAATGCTAAACGTTCACTTTCATATACTCAAAGGATATTATGGAACAATTGTACCGCTAGTTAATATCCGTGTATTTGGAACACAAGATTGTCAAAGAAATACTTTTGTATTAGCCTATTCCTCCGGGCGAAGTGAAGGTTAAGGGTTAAAGGAATTATCGAAGGGGAGCTTCGGGACTGGAATAGGACGGGAGGTCTGAACCATTATAGAAACTCTGGTGTGCTCGCTTTTATTATCTATTATATGTGTATTCTGTTAATTTACTCTACTTAGTATAATTATTAGTATATACTATCATATTAGTATATAAGTGGTATTATATAAGATGCTATAAAATTTCATTTGGTGTCAGAGCAAGATTATTTCAATTTATAGATATACGTAACTGAAAACTTTCTAATATGGAAAGTACATTTCTAGAAGGTCAATCACCTGCTCATCCCCCACTATTTACTAGTTCTAATTATGCTTATTGGTCAACACGTATGCGAATTTTTATGGAAGCCAATGGTTTAAAAATTTGGCAAACTATTCAAATTAGATGTGTAGAACCTACCACGGACATAAGCATTTGGACCGATGCAAAAAAAACACAGCAACTAATAATGCCAAAGCCATGAAAGTTTCATTTTGTTCACTTGATAAAATTGAACTTTCACAAGCTATGCTTTGCACTACAGCATATGATATATGATGCGCTTTGCAAAGTACTCATAAAGGCATAAGAAAAGTCAAGCAAACAAAGATCTCTATTTTACAAAATCAATTTTCATCATTTACAATGAAAACAAATGAATCTATTAGTGAAATGATTCTAGATTTCAAACTATACAACACGATCTCATGGCATTGGGGGTCAAATTCACTGATTTTGATTTAGTTATACGAATATGAAATTATTTGACTGTCGAATGGGAATGAAAGGTTTTAGCTATAGAAGAAGCTAACGATCTCTCTCAAGTTAAATTCGAAGAACTAATAGGAAATCTGATGTTATATGAAGCTAATTTGCAGGCAAGAAAGGAGCACAATGATGAAAAGAAGAATATTTCTTTTCAAGCAAATAAGGACAATTTTGACTTGGATGAAGAAGAAATTATATTCATTGCTAAGAAAAACAAAAAATTCAAGAAATTCAAATGGGTGACAAAATTTCAAAATGGTAGCAATTCAAATTCATCAAACCAAACATCAATCAAATGTTATGGACGTGACAAATTTGGCTACATGAAGAAAGATTGTCCACAACTCAATAATGATAAAAAGAATAGAAAATTTGAGAAATACAAAAAGAAGTGAAGCGCTTTTCAAGTAAATTGGGATGATTCTGGTTTGTCTTCTTTCTTTGACAGTGATAGTGAAAGCAATGCAGAACAAGCTAATGTATGTTTTATGGACAATACTAATGAGATACTAAAAAATAAAATATAAGTAAAAAGAATTGGATACTCAATAGTGGATGATCCAGGCATATGACGAGAAATGCACACATGTTATCAAAAGTAACACATATCAGTGGCGGCACTATGACATTTGGAGACAACTCAATAGGATTTGTCATCGACATTGGAGATGTTATCAATGTCGGTATATCCACTTCTCCTCTAATTACTAATGTTTTGTTAGTAGAAAATCTTAAACATAACGTACTAAGTATAAGCCAATTATGTGATAAAGAATTTAAAATTTAGTTCAAAAAGTTAAAAATGCAGTATATTTGATCAAAATAATATTTTAATTTTTGAAGGATTAAGAAAGCAAAATATTTATGTTTTAAATATGAATATTAAAAATATTAGTGATTTATGCCTAACCGCCAATCATAATGATCCATGGCTATGGCACAAATGCTTTTGTCATAGAAATTTTAAATATATAAATAAATTAGCAAAGAATGATTTAGTAAGAGGATTACCCAAAATAAATTATAAAGTTAAAAATCTACATGATTCTTGTCAAGTTGAAAAATTAATGAAAAGCTCTTTTCAATCTAAGAAAGAAATTACTCCTAAACAACCACTTGAATTACTTCATCTAGATTTATTTGGCCAAAATCAAGTAAGATCAATCAATCATAACATATACATTGTTATTCCGCCTTTTGGCAAAGCTGTGATACCATTGATTTGACCAGGGACGGATGGTCAACAGCTTGAAGAGCCAGTTACGTACAGTATAATAGACAATAGTCGGGTAGATTCCAACCAGGACCCAATCAAAGTGCAGCTAGAATGAAATAGCTAGCCTAGCCCTATGAACTACATGTAACGACCCGGAATTTTCGATCTCGAAAATTCAGATAGTTAGAGAAGAGAAGAAGAGAGATAGAAGGAAAAAGAAGAAACAGAAACACCAACATCTCACATTCGCAGCGGATAAAATATAATAACAAATAATATCAGTTATAAAAAGGAAAACTGTACTTATCAAATTACACTTTAATACATTAGAGTTACACATATACACAAACATTGGACAGATAAAATTATTTACCAGATAACTACAATATATCGCAGTAGAAAAACACTCCATACGTTCCTGCCATCCAGTTCGCCTCCTGAGCTCCAGAACATCCTTACCTGAAAATCTGTAATACTCGATCTGACCCGAGCATTACATCAAAGTAACACACGGGTCAGGCTGGAAACCAGCATGAGTAAACCCATATAATTTGAAATACCGAGTTCAAACATAAAAGGAAACCCGGGTACTTCATTACGAGTTCATTACTTGTTATGCTCAACACTTATTTCACAAATCAAATTCTATGTATTCTTACTTAGGTCAAAGGTCCATATTATTCCAGTACAATTTATTGATTTTCCACATCAAATCCATATAGAATCATGTAGATTACAAATCGAAGTGGTTTCGGGTATTACTGATACCGACCACGGTCTCTTCGAACACAATATCATCTTAAAACAAAGTTGATTAATGTTTAAACAATTCTATTTATACTCATAAAATAGATTCACATAGCAACGCTATTTCAGATAGATAATCCATATCTAGCATTACAATCACATACCAAGTATAACAGTAATTCAAAGCACTCAATATTATTCATATGCAAGCTTAAATTAGTTACTCCATTCCTAATTAATTTAAATAAATTAAATTAATTACTTCAATTACCTTTAAATCCTGCTTACTAAACCATAAATTAATGACAACCCAAATCATTAATCATCCTTTAGTTAATATCTTAATTAATCATCAAGTAATTAACCTTTAATTAATTACACAAATTAATTAACCTTTACCCATACCCATTAATCACATTGATCCTTAATTAAGTACTCAAATTAATTATTCCATAATCACTTATATTGATTAACTATCCTTCTCTAATTAACTATCCATTAATTAATTTCCTTTATAAATCAATTCCTTTAATTAATTACATTAAGTAATTAATCCTTAATTTCTTTCCATAAGTAATTTTCCTTTAATTACTTTCGTCAAGCAATTATCCATAGGTTAATTATCCTAGATTAATTAACCTTTAATTACTAATAAATTTAATCTAATACTAACTTGATTAATCTCAAATCATTAAAACCTTAATTATCTTATGACAAAACATTATCTTATTAATGCCTTAATTATCATTTAAAATATTTTATCTTAATAATTAACTTTACATAATTTAATCATTACTTAAGTTTTGAAATAAAATAACAATTAACTTGAAAATTAAATTTACCAAAACTTCCTTTAAATACTTAAAACATTATCAAGACATAGTTAAAACTAGTTTCAATTAAAATTTAAAAATTTGCTTTAAAATTTCAGTTCTAATTTAAGTTTAAAATAAATTTTAAAATTTACTTAACAAAACTTAAATCAAAAAAATTTCAAAACTTCTTAACCAATTGTCAAAGAAAACAATTATAAAATAAAAGATATTTAATAAATCTTTAAAACAAACTTCATTTTGAAAATCCACTTATCCTACCCTTTAAAAACTTATCTATTTAACTTATTTAAATAATTATTCCTAAAAACAATTTAGTTGAATATGTAAGAACTTGTTTACTTTTGTCTTGAAACTTAGAAACATTTCAAAAATCAAATTTCTTTATTTCATAAAACCTATACAATCATAAGCCTGAAACATCTTTAAACCTGCCCTCACCAAAAACTCGAGCAAACCCCTATATTCCTCGATCAAGACACGGGACCAAACTACACTCTTCCTGCTTTGAGTAAAACTCGAACATCTTCGAAGAAAAGCCCGAGCATAACTTTCCTCCATCATTCTCTGACGCAACTACGCATGTGTGCTCCTACCCCGATGAACCACGACATTACGTTCATCATCAATGATCTCGACACTTCCCGACGATCCTCCAAACCTATCTCGATCACCCATCTCACTCGATCCGAACGAGAATCAAATAAACTCTAAAACTCACACAGCCTGAACCAAACACTATCGGAATTCGACCGCCTCTGACAATCCCTGCCTCGAGAAGCTCCACCACCTTCACCGTAACTCCGTCACGTCTCCCAACACCTACTGCAGGCCTTGCGATCGCCACCGATCATCTCTCAACGTCTCGAAACCCGATTGAACGCTCATGACAAACTCAGGGAATAAAACCCTACATCGTCGATTTCTATCCATCTCGACCAACGATAAATCACCATAGTACATTTCCAATGATCCTCGTCTTCCCCTCGACCTTCAAGCCCAAACACGTCAGCCAGTATGTCGTTGATCGACGGAAATTGCTCAAAACATCACACAGCGTTCAACTCGAGGAAGCTCACTGATTTTCAAACTAAAAATCAAGATATACCCATTAAAATTCATGATTTTCCATCACGAATTCAACAATGCAATCCAATCTTAAAATTGAATTGATAAAATTTAGACCCAAATTACAATTTCATTGTTATTTTTAAAATTTCCAAACAAATATTCAATATAAATTCCTGGAATGATTTTTAATAGTTTTATTGTATGATTTCAAACACTTTTTATTTACAAATCATAAGCTAACTATGATTCAAAGATGAGATATTGGATTTTAAAGGAAATCAAATCCTGATAAATCAACAGAACCTGTATTTGCATAGTCACATACATCTAATACTTGTTACAAATAAATGCATTCATCTTAATCCAAGCATTTCAGGTAACAGCATAATTTTCATTTCAACTTCAAAATGAAATCCAGGATTAAACTATTTTTAAAATAGGTCTACTCACATGTAGAAGATAACAGAGAAGTTGAAACAGTTTGTATTTTGAAAAACTTGAATGCTGCTCCTATGAAACTCGAATCTGTGAAATGTTTGATGATCTGAGATGACTTGCTTGATTCCATTCTGGTTTTGATTTTCTTCTTACAGGCTTTTGTTTAGTTTATTTACTTTTTTTTTAGGTTTTTGTTTCAAGTTTGTGATGCTTTGATTTTTTTTTTGCTAAGTTTTAGTTTTGAAAGTAGAAGAAGAAAGAAAAAGATTTGAAAAGAGGAAAAAAATGATCAGCCTAAATTATAAAATATTTTTTTAAATTTCCAAATAAAGGACACTATTGCCACTTGTTGATTCAAATCATCAATATGTGACAAATGCATTTTCATAAATTCCTTAATTGATAAGTGTTTTAAACTTGTTTAATATATTAATTTCTTATGTTTTTATTAATATGTAAAGATTATTCTTATATATATTCAATTTATATTTAAGCAAGTTAAAATTAAAAAGAAAGAATATTAAAAATAAAAGAAATAAATCTTAAATTAAATTTTATTTGAGCAAAATATCTTTTTAGAAAAAATAAACATTAACCTTAAATGTTTCAGAAATGTATGATTACATTTTAAACAGCTTTTGAAAGGTATTTAAATTCAAAAAAAAATTGCCAAATCATAATTTATATATTAAATTTGAAAAAATGGTTTATTTGTTAATTCAAACTAAAGCTTTTCTATTTACAATATATATAAATATATAACATAAAGTTTTTTTTCCAATTTATTTTGTTCAACTTCATCTATATATATATATATATATATATATATATCCAAATATGTCCTAATTGTCCAAGGTTTTATTTGTTCAACAAAATTAGTTAATTACCAATTTTCAGATGACAAAAATTCAGGTTATCACACTACATTTCAAATTCGGAGTCAATTGGAGTTGATACACATAAGTAACGGATGAAGCAAGGATTTGTATGGATAGTCCATGATCGATCCATGGAACAGTTCAAGTCATCGGTCAATATCTTGAGATCCATGAAGCAAATTCATGTGAGACTTTCATAGCATCAACAAAATGGGAAGGGGAGCATACAATAACGATCATGCATCCCAAAGTGGAAGTTGGTGGCCGATCGTTGTGCACCGATCGTTTTGGATGTTTCAATATAACGATCGATGTAATTCAGTGTGCATTCTAGCTTTGACCAAGATCAACCCATATCTCACAACCTACAGCTCGGAATGACTCCATATTTTAGGAGTAATGTTATAAGGCATGTGGGACCCCTCAAGAATGATCGTACCATGGTTGGAGCTAAAAAAAGGATCGGCTACCTTTAGGCCGATCGTTCCAAACCATCTAGATTCATTACCGATCGATATGATGGGCCTCTCTAGACCTAGGGAGCCTTCTTGCAAAGTTTCAACCCAACCTATGCACTCCCTCTCCTATAAATACAGCAAGCATAGTTTCAGAAAAAGGATCCTTCTTCCGGCTATAAAGGCTATGCTATTTTCATTCTTGAATCTTGTATTGATGGATCCTAGCTAATCCAAACATCCTTGTAATTGTAATCCAGGGAAAGATCAATAAAAATATGAAGTGGATGTAGGACAAGATTGTCAAACCACTATAAAAATATGTTTGTTCATTTACTTTTTCTGCGATGTTTTTAATGTCATTCATTGTTTAATCTCCATGAGATTCTACAGGTATAGATGCCCATTTTTGGCGTCAACATTTTAGTGTTTTCACTGAGAAATGAATTCTCGACTTGATTGGATCTCATCTTCTACGGGTGAATTTTCATGTTCACGAGATATATCCAGCTTTTAATCGACAAGTTTCCTATTCTACTCAGATTTGAAAGAGATCTAGATGGAAACTATTTCCCAAGGCCATAGAAGCCAAGTCTACACTTCTTGTAGAAGAAGGAAATGATGAGATCAGTGATCAGTTAGCTATATGTTTCACGAACGTGCATACATTTCAAGTTTTAGAGCATATGGGAACGAATGGTAATCGACCATGACCCATGCACTAGCAGTGAATGATTACTCATCACGAATTCGTACACCATATCATCTTAAACAATCGTTTCCTACGGTGTTTCACATTGGTCATTTCACCAGCTTGGATATGGATGGTTGTTCCTCTACACGATCGTTTTTCACCGACATTTCTTTACGATCATTTTCATATGATCGTTCCAGTTAGTCCCCGCACCAATTGATTCTATACGATCGTTCTAGATCATTGAATAAACTAGTCATTTTTCTATTAATATATCCATCTTTGTGATTGATCGTTCCAGATTAACTTCCAAACTGATTGTTTCAAGACTATAGAATCGATTGTTTTTCTGTTAGCATATTCATCAATAAACACTGAGTCATCCTCTTCTGTTCTGCCCACAGTCTAGCATTTTTTCATATAAAGCTAATATCATATGTCACTATGGAGAAGTATGGGTAAATGAGATGCAAAATTCATTGAAGCTTGGTGTTGCATGTGAATTTTGACAAGTAGAAGACCAGAAAAGATTTTAGAACCCCCATGCTGGCCCAAAGCAAGATTCGGGTAAAACCATGGTTTTCCCCAAGCAACGCCAAAGTGACTCCAAGTGCTGATCACCAGGCCTTTGAATTTAGTGACTCCAAGCAAACCAACAATTGACTCCAAGCAACTAGTAGATTAACTTGGGTTCGACTCCAAGTAACTTACTACTAATCCGCCAATACCGGTCCATCTTGCTCTGCGCATATCTCGGACATGCATACGCTATTCGCCAGCATAACAAGTAGCTATAACTTAAAGACGTATCGGGTTTACGGTGATAGACACATCTAATTCCTATCAATAAAGAAATCTGATGATTAATTGAACCACCCGTGGTCCACTCCTAGTTGAGAAGAGCTCCGACAGAGTGGATCAACAAGCATACGACATCGGTTCGCTTATTGATAAGATTTATTCCAATCTATTTCGAAGTATTCCTATTTCAATTTCACTTGTGCTGTGAACCACGACCAACTTAAACTAATCTACTTCTAAAACAATGCATGTGACTAAGTACTCAGAGTTGGCTGCCAGCCAATCCTCGCAAACCATGATCGAACCTGTGGAGTTTCATTAAGACGAGCATGATTCGACTGCTCATCAGCAACCATGTGCCTTTGATTGGGAACCAAGGACTAGAGATGGAAAAGCTCGTCATGGTCAAAATCCAATACAAAGTGGACATGACTGACTGTCCATTCATCGACCGCCATATTTGACTTGGAGACCTAAGCAAGGCTTAGAATGAATGTGGCCCGATCATCCACTCCTCGAGTCATAATATAAAGTTTTGAAAAAATACATATGCCTCTCCTGAAACTCAGTGTTGCCGGGATCTAACTAGAGTGGACGTGATTTGATTGTCTACACATCAACTCCTTCCCTGAACACAAGAGGCAGTTCGAAAGCCTGACTTGAAGTAGTCATGATGGACTGCCTACTCATCAACCATTGCTCTCAACACATGGACATGGCTGCAGCTTGAGGTGGATGAGACTTAACTATCCACCCAAGAACTCTCTACCTCCACTTGCTAGGAAGAGTATGAAATAAATTGTACAAGACCCGATCGTCCAAGCATAGATGTGATCACCCATTGCTTACTTCCTTCCTGTACTTGACAAGGAGAGCTATAATCATCAAGTGGACGTGAATCGATCGTCTGTTTGTTTAGTTTTGTCCTTGATGCTGGGGGCAGAATTCCATTCCATGGATGAACATAGTTCGACCATTCAATCAACAACTCTGAGTCCCTAAAGCGTGGGCTAGAGTATAAACATAAATCGAGTGGAAAAACGACTGCCTATGAGAAAACTCTAAGTCCATGGAGTGCGGACTGGAGTATAAACAATTCGGGTGGAAAAAATGATTGCCCACGAGAAAACTCTAAGTCCCCGAAGTGTGGACTGGAGTATAAACAATTCAGGCGGAAAAAATGACTGCCCACTAGAAAACTCTAAGTCCCCGCAGTGCGGACTGGAGTATAAACAAATCGAGCGGAAAAAACGACTGCCCACGAGAAAACTCTAAGTCCACGGAGTGCGGACTGGAGTGTAAACAATTTGGGCATAAAAACGACCGCCTACGAGAAACTCTACGTCCCTGTAGTATGGAGTAGAGTACAAACAATTCGGGTGGAAAAAACAACTGCCCTAAGTCCTCAGAGTGCAGATTGGAGTATAAACAATTCGGGTAGAAAAACGACTGCGCATAAGAAAACTCTAAGTCCTTGGAGTGCGAACTGGAGTATAAACTATTTGGGTGGAAAAATGACTACCCACAAGAAAACTGTAATTCTCCATGTAACAACCCGCATATTTTACGATTATATGTTTAAATATTTTATTTAAATATAGCATCGCTACTCGGATTAAGTCCGAAAAGTCAAACAGTCAAGTTAGGACTCGAGACCTCTTCCATTGAGTTCAAAATGACGTTTGCAACCTTTTTGAGTATCAACTTCGATATGTTTGGAGTTAGCTAGAATTTCGACCTTTTCACTTAGGGTTTTGGGTTTGGGTTTCATCCCACTAACCCAACTCATCTTATATCCTAACTCCACCCCCTCTCCTCTTCATTCATTCTAATATTTCCTAACACTTCAAGCTTTAGAAAAATGGGGGAAGAGAAAAGAGATTTGAAAATCCAAAGCCCTAGTTTCTTTGCAAATTCAAATTCTAGCTGCAAAATTAAAGAGAAGCTTAGGTAAGCATCCTCTTCTTCTTCTCCATCTCAATCTCTCTCCAATTTCAGAAATTTTCTATAACCTAACTTAGGAAATATTTGCTTATGATTTTAGATTGGAGCTTTTAGAGTTGAAATTGAAGAGTAGTTGATCTTCCCTTTGTTTTCTAGCTTCTCCTTCATTGTTTTTGAGCAAAAGGTGAGTTCTTGAACTCACATCTATGTCTATAGCTTTCACTTTTGTTAGGTATGAATTCCTAACATCTATTCATGTTCATTTTCTATTGATTTGAATTGATTTGGTGAATTTTCCAATTTTGGTGTTTTGAAGTCAATCTTTAAAGATCCTATCTTTGATGTTTGAACATGTTATTTATGAAGTATCGAAGAGCCTATAGTACTAGGTTGTCGATTGGCATAAATCCCTAGCATCCATCGCTCGTTCGATCGCATTTTGGTTTGGATTTGCCATTTTTTGTCTAGGTTGTTTTTTTGCCTAGCAGAAAATTTCAAACGTTTGAAATTAATTTTAGATGTCTGAAATTAAATCCAGACGTCTGGTTGAAAAATCCAGACATCTGGAAAGGGGTATGGAAAAGGCAGAAACAAAATCCAAACGTCTGAAACAAAATTCAAACGTCTGAAACCAAATTTAGACGTCTGGTTGAAAATTTCAAACATCTGAAATGGCCTAGGAATTATAAAGAGAAAGGAGAAAAGCATATATTTTCCAGAACATTGGGCCAGATGTCTGGAAACACCTACTAGACGTCTGGAGTAGTCAATTTTGCCTATTTTTGAGTTAATTTCCAATTTTAATCGATTTATGTGGATCCAATTAGTTGTCATCACTAATTATCTACTTTGATGATTTCTTCCTTTGGATTTTTGGGAATATCCATTTTGATGGATTTGGTATCGATTTCTTTGGATTTAATTCACGTCTTCGAATGTGAATTTTTGGTGATTGATTGTTTCTACAATCATTTCTGTGACTTGTCACTTTGAATTACAAAGGTTTCTATACTAGTAGTAAATATCAAAACTCTTACATCAAAATGATTTCAACACTATTTTAATACAAAGCTCATTTTTTAAAACTGTTTTCCAACCTATTAGTATATACTAACCTTTACCTCATTCGTTATAGAAATCCAATTAAACGACTTAGCAAACCATGTAGTATGAAACGCTTGCGTTTACTTTGTCGATTAATTCTTAGACTTGTTCGATTGAAACTCTTGTGGCAATTTTCGAGTGGAGACCTATAATTTGTTCGTAAATATTTAAGTTAAGCTAGTGGTTATGGGACATGAAGCTAAACTCATTTATTTACTAGCTTAGTGTAATTGACACTTCTTGATGATCGATGATGATCATTTTTTGGTTTAGACTAGCAATGCGCGATCTCTTTGTCTGCGAGGGAGACTAAATCCCGTTTCTATGGAGCTTCGGCTCAAATTGGTGGGGTAGCAACCCATGGTCTTCGGGCCTTTTGTGGAGTCTCGGCTCAAAATTTATGGTTAGCAACCATGGAATAGCTTCCGTTTGTGATACACGTGTTCGTGAGTTTTCATGCTCCCGTTTTGTGATAGGCCTCCCTCTTTGTGATTTCTGGATTTCTAATTGATGATTTCTAGAATTTGTGTTTCACCAATTTTTGTGATTTACATTGATAAGTTCTATCAATATTTGTGGTTTGGTGAATATATTAAAGAATATGACATTCTTTTTGGTGTTTGAGAATATTCGAGGTATTGTATGATTTTTGTTGTTATCTAATGTATACTTGTCACAATATGGCATTTTTGTTATCATACGCTTTTGTTATATCTCCTATCCTATCTCATTTTATCTGATATTTATAGCTAGACTGATCCATTTATTATTTTCTTCTTAAATAATACTCGGGGCCGACCGAGGTGTTACAGGTGTTTCCACTTGACTTCTTAGTTGGGACTAGCTTTTGACTTTTGGCTAACTACTCTAGTTTAGTAGTTTTTGTTATTATACATTCGAGATAGAGACTTCTTGATGTATACATATTATTTTGTCTAGCACTTGTACCTATTCTTTTATGATATTATGGATCTTATTTGACCACTACTCTGATGTACACTTCTATGTGTTATATTCATATCTGTTTCCGCCTTTGTGATATGAATATCTGTGACTGATTTGTATTATGCTTATTTCTATATTTGTTTTCGAAGATCATATAGCCACTGTGTAGTAGCTTTGAGTTAGTAGCGGTATGTCGGATTGCCTCTTGAAATGAAATACATGTTATACTATCTGACAAATCGGTGTATGCACAAAGCAATTACATGGATGGTTGCTCCTCAACAGCCTTATTCTTCGTGCTAGTTCACGGCATTACTCCGTATTGTCCTTGGCTAGCATGAGTAAAGAGGTGGGGCGTCACACCCCGGAGTGTGGACTGGAGTATAAACAATTCGGGTGTGACTGACTGCACATAAGAAAACTCTAAGTCCTCAGAGTGTAGACTAAAGCATGAACATAAATCGAGCATGAATCGGCAGCTCATATAATAACTCTAAGTCCTTGGAGTGTGGATTTGAATGCTAACTCCATGAATAGATGAGTGAATTTCGACTGTTCTCTATTCCAGTAATTCCGACTTGAAATCGACAGGAGGTATACAAACTGCTAAAAACCAGAATAAGCGCGACTCAGATTTCTATCCACTAGTTCATCCCATGATTCAATGGGAAAGATTATAAAGCTAAACCAAACATTACTTGCCTTCTTACTTATCAATGTATGCCCCAGACTTGGAGGCACGAGAGAGAAACAAGGTGAATGTAAATCGACCATTCATTTATCAAATTTAAGTCTTTTAGAGATTAGATGGGAGTACAAACACGATTGGGATGAGGCTCGATAGTCCGCGCAATACATTTATCAACTCAAGAATGGGGGAAAAGTATGAGCGTCCAAGGAATGATAGTGATAGCCCGACACCATGACTCATATCCAGTGTTTACAATGACTCGAGGCCACGACCGTAGGGAAGCCTTGAGATGGATTAATCATATTAGTGTTCAACTCAATAAGCAACAAGTCATAAGTGCATGAAAATGAAAAATGTTATAGTTCGGAAATTTGAACAAGTAAATGCAAAAATCATACGTAAGAACAAAAGAATTCTTATTTACATGGAACTGGTTGTATATCATACAAGTCCATTCAAAATACAAAAACAAAAGTGAAGGGCCACGCCCAAACAAATACAACCAACAAAAAGGGAAATGATTATCTGAATTATTTACATGTCCTAAGATTACTTTTTGGATTTTCTATCCTTCTTTTGCTTCATTGGAGTTGTTCCCTCTGATTTACCGCTCGACTTCCTTTTTAACCCTTTGCTGCCTCGACTTTTCTTCGAAGGAGTTTCCTTAGTGATATGGATCGAGGTGGTACCATCTTTGGGAGTAGGAGGGATGGGGGCATCTTCAGTACTAGAAACATGGGGAACGTCGTCCGAAGGAATTATCCCTCCGGGAGGGATCGTTTGAAGTAGGGACGGAATCGGTTCATATGTGATCGATTCAACAGGCCTGGCCTTTACCATCCTTTTTTTAAAGCTCCTTTCGTTCAATCCCTTCTTTCATATTGTGCCCAGCAATGGGATAGGATGAACCTATGATCACGACCTCCACGTCAAAAGGGATTTTGTGGTGCAGGTTGCTTCCCTTCTTGAATATTGCCTCCATGAATCGGTCATAAAAAACAAAGGTATATTCATGAGCGCTCTAAGTGGCAGCCGAAGTCGTAACTTAACAGATTCTATCGCGGCCATTTGCGACTTTAGTTGAGGCTCTTGTGAAGGGAGAGGATCAATGCCTGACGGATCCAAAGTTGAGAACAAATAGGCGAAAAGATTAGAAATATCAATTGATAGCACCCTAACTTTGTAAAAGAAGGGAAAAATCGAAGGAATACCTTTTTGGTATGAACTCCAGGTTGAGCTGGAGCATCTTTAGAACCGGGTTCAAGAATTGGAGATAGGCGTGGTTTGTCCGGATCATATCTGGGGATAGTTGAGCAGCTTGCCCTAAAGCTAGACATGACTTCGGACATCGATGGCAATTCAGTTGCAATATAATGCGCCAATCCAGATCCTTCACCCACTTTATGTAAAGGAGCAACCACGGACTCTTTCTGAAGGGAAGTTTGAATGTCATGCAATATTTTGGGTTTATCGCCTAATAGCACGTCGCTTTCAAGTTTGGCTACATCGACGTCCTTTGAGCTATAAAATTTCTTTTCTTCCGCAACAAGAAATTCCCAAGCACGATGGAGTAGATTCATATGCTTGAGAACATTGGCATTGTAGAGAACGAGAAGTGGGTCGAGCTCATTTATTACATCTTCTCTGACCTTGTCTTTGGTCGCTTCTGTTTCGCGTTGAATGAGCACGTCGACATTTTTGGCCTTTTCAATGGCCGCATCTCTCTCAAGCCTGACAAGAACCAACTCTTCGCAAGAATCCTGAGCTATCTTTTGAGCATCATATTTTTCTTTAATCGCATGTTCAAGCTTGGCCTTAAGATTGGCTATTTTCTTCAAGGCCGCAGACTCATTATTCTGAGCCACATCTCACTCAAGCGCTATCTCTTGATTCCGGTGATTGCAATACTTGAACCATATCAAGATGATTGGTTTTCATTTCCTCCATAGATTTCATGGCGGCCTCAACTTTTCCTTTAGCTTCTATTAAGGATATTAAAGAGGCCTCCAGCTCACTCGTCAAAGTGTCAATGATTCTTTTGTCCTAGGCCTCTTGTCGTTTTAGTTTTCCGATTTCTGCTGCATACTCGAAGGAAACTTTCGACATTTTTTCCGCTGCCTTCATCTATTCTCTATATTGTATGTGGATACCAGTGATGCAATCGATGTTCATTTTTTGAACATCATGCGAAGCCTTCCTCTAATTAGGAGGAAAATAGAATCCTTCAAAGCATAAGTTTGGAAATTCCTCTCGAAGTTACGCCATACGAACATTTAGATCAATTGAAAGGTCTTCAAAAGCAGTTTCAACTCTGGTACTTTCTTTGCCAGGCCTGTGAATAGCAGTGTATTCATCATGGCAGCGACGATCGCCCGGCCGATGAGGCTAAGATAGAACCAAGGGTTTTGGAGGCATTGGAGCGGTAAAGGGGCCACAAAGGGGATCGATGGGCAGGTCCCTACGCTCACTGGTCTTTTAGGACCTTTTCGAGGAGGATATCTCGAACTTGATCTGTTTACATCCTGAGCAAGCCTATCCCTGTCATCTCTCTCTTGATAATGTCGATCACAGCTGGGGTGATAGCTAGAATCATAATAATTTCGACTGCTGCTGTAGGAGCCGGATCGCGATCCTGATGACTGATGCCATACATGCCGTAGAGAATCGAACATGCTCCTATTCCTCACCATCGTTTCTGCAAAGAAATGCGGATTTCAATAAACTTTGAGTATTAGAAAGTGCAAGTCAAGTACAGTGCGGTGTTGTATGGTGCAAGTGTGTGTAAGTGTGCTAGTGTAACTCCACGACAGACTAGGTGCAGGAGCTTTGCTCATCGGTGTAACCTCCCCTCCAGAAGCAAGGATCTCCGAGCCAATTCTGATGGGGATTCTTAACCTCAATTCTCACGTCAGTAAAATGATAGGAATCGAGATCAGGTGGAATTGGTAGATCAGACAGAGGGTTGGGTAGTAAATTCATCGATGACTTAGATCAGTCAGAGAGGTGACCTCTCAAAAGCCTGTGTGCGAATGTGTTCTTTTTTCTATTGACCACGCCCGGGGTTGTGAAACTTGTGAGTATCCGACACCAACCCAGGGTTAGGGCTATCATCATCATGACCAGGTGCATCTTCACAGTGTCCTCCAGCACTAATATCAGTAGACTCTTGAGTAGTCATGACGAGGGGCACCACGGGACTAGATTGACTATCTCTTTGACTGATTGTGGCCCATGATCTAAGTCCAGCCGTTTGGGAAGTTTTAGTTAGCCCCACGCTGAGACCTTCCTCTATTAAACCAAAAATGACAAGATGTTTGTCCTTGAGTAAAAATTTGATATTTCTATCCACGGGTGGAGCATTCTTCAAAATTGAGACTGAAGACTCATGAGTATGCAGGTACTGGGAATGAAGACTGTATGGTATATAGATTCAAGGCTGATGAATTCAAAATCAAAGAAATCAAGACTGAAGACTCATGATTATCAAGAGTTCAAGATATCAAGATAAGTAATAAAGTCTAGATTTATGTTAAAACTTCATAATAGCACTTAAATCTTTATTTGGATTTAATTATGGAATGGAATCCACCTTCTCGCTTTAATAGTGGATGGAACCCACAACCTCTTTAGTGGGATGGAACTCACGACCGCTTCTAGTGCAACGGAATCCCCGAAATTTTCAAAATGACTTATTTTTAATTTTTTTTCAAAACTATCTTTTTAAAAAAACATCTCTCTCGGATTAAATATTTTAGCCTTAATTCAAAAACTATTTTTAATCGTATTAATTTCAAATCATTTCTCTTTAAACTATCTCCTAGTTTTAATGTTTTAGATTTAATCTCAAAATATTTATATATTTAGTTTTTATTATTTTTATATTTCGTAAGATCACTTTCCAAAGGTTTTTACAATCATAAAGTATATTCAAAATAGTTTACAAAGTTCTAAGATTGTTTCGACAAACTTTAGAAAGAAAATCTCTTTTAAAACAAAAACAAATTTTTAAAAAATACCAGGGGATGTCGACATGCCTATAACCCCCATGTCGGCACGATAGCCGTAGATTTTAAAATTAAAATTTTAAAAAGAAGTGTCTAATCGTCATAACCTTTCACGAATAGACATGACCATTATTCTTCTATGTATACTAGTAATTTTCAATGAATTTTCACTTAAGATTTCTTTTTTTCTCTCCTCTTTCTCCTCCATTCTTATTTTTAAACATTCTTAACAAAACTCTGCATAAATCCTAAGTGAATCAAACTCAATTGTCACTTGTTTGATTCTCCGCCACTCTCTCTCAAAGATCTCAGTGCTATTCAGAGTTATAAGATCATTTGTAATCGAAAGATCAAAGTGCATCGAGTCTCTCTCTATCAAAGTGTTATTGGAAACGGTGTGACTGTGATTCGTAAATCAATTGGGTATGATTATAGCCCATAAATCAATTAGGTGATCTTGAAGCCTGGATAAACAAGAGAGCTTGCCTTGGACCTGGAGACATGAGGGTGTATCTCATGGCCTTGAAATCTAGATTGTAATATATACATTATATTTGAAAAGAAATCTACATAAGAAATTGGGTGGGACAGGATGTAGGGTAATTCCGAACCAGCATAAAATTTCGGTATGTTCTTTCCTTTACTGCTTTTATATACTATTTGCATTCGTGTTCGGCTCTGTGATTGTCTCTATGTTTGTGAATTGCATCTGTTTTGGGTTTAATGAAAAGATTTTAAAAAGATTCATAAAATTATTTAAACACTATTCACCCCCCCTCCAGTGTTAATTCTGTCATAAGATCCGTAATCCGCATTTCCAACAAGTAGTATAGGTGATAGTCGGGAAGATTTGAACCATGACCTAATCAAAATGTAGCAAGCATGAAGCAACTAGCCCGGCCCCGCAAAACCACATTTCAAATTCGAAGTCAATTGGAGTTGATACGCACAAGTAACGGACGAAGCAAGAATTTG
The DNA here is from genome assembly GCA_030765085.1 of Allium cepa. Taxonomy (NCBI): domain Eukaryota; kingdom Viridiplantae; phylum Streptophyta; class Magnoliopsida; order Asparagales; family Amaryllidaceae; genus Allium; species Allium cepa. The sequence continues at coordinate 129,731,162 of CM060930.1, forward strand.
TATGGATCGACCAAGAATGATCCATGGAACAATTCAAGTCATTGGAGAACATTCAATAGGTTGAGATCCATGAAGCCAGTTCATGTGAGACTTTCATAGCATCAACAAAATGGGAAGGGGAGCATACAACAACAATCACGCATCCCAAAGTGGAAGTTGGAAGATGGCTGATCGATATGCACCGATCGTTGTGCACCGATCGTTTTGGATGTTTTAATATAACGGTCGGTATACTTTAGTGTGCATTCTAGCTTTGACCAAGATCGACATTGTGTAGTTAAAGTGCTTGACATATTTAATGCAGCGGATATGCAAAAAGTCATAGCGGTGATGCATCAGGGATATAACGGATATAGCGTATGCCTCTAAAATAGATATAAAACTCGTACTTAATGTTTTTATGAATATATAAATGGTATTAAATGAAAATTTAACATTCAATTTAATTATAATTAACACATAAATAATTTTAACTAAAAACATGTGCGAATATATTCTAAATAAACGTAAAATTGTTATATAACATAATTGAATATAGTAGACTATTAGAGTATTTTCATTTCTGAAAATATATTAAAAATTAAATTAAATAAATTAATTTCATAATTCTTATATTTTATGAATAACATTTTCAATTCATTTCTTTTGAAGGTATAGCGGAAATAGTGGATTATAGCAGGAACAAGAGGACATAGCGGAAATAGCGGGGCTTAAAGCGGAAAGGCTATATTTGGGGCTATATGGAAAAATCGTAACAGTAGAAATCCGCTATGAGATAAAGCAGCATTATAGCGGAGTAATAGCGAGGCATTAACTATACAGGATCGACCCATATCTCACAACCTACAACTCGGAATGAATATATATTTTAGGAGCAATGTTATGAGGCATGTGGGACCCCTCAAGAATGATCCCACCATGATTGGAGCTAAGAAAAAAGATCGGCTATCTTTAGGTCGATCATTCCAAACTATCTAGGTACCATTGCAGATCGATATAATGGGCCCTATCGGACCTAGGGAGCCTTCTTTACAGAGTTTCAACCCGACCCTTGCACTCCCTCTCCTATAAATACGGCAGGCATAGCTTCGGAAAAGGGATCCTTCTTCTGGCTACAGAAGCTCTACCATTTTCATTCTTGAATCTTGTATTAATGGATCCTAGCTAATTCAAACATCCTTGCAATTGTAATCAAGGGCAAGATCAATAAAAATATGAAGTGGATGTAGGCCAAGATTGCCGAACCACAATAAAAACATGTGTGCTCATTTAATTTTTCTACGATGTTTTTAATTTCATTCATTGTTTAATCTTCATGAGATTCTATGGGTGTTGATGCCCATTTTGGCATCAACATAAGTATTTGCTATTGTCGATTATTTTTCATGATACATTTGGACAATATTTCCAAAACGTAAACGTGATACGTTTGAAATATTTAAAATTTTCGCTAAGAGAATTAAAAATTTAATGAACTTAAAAATTAAAAGTATAGCAAGCGATCATGATGGAGAATTTCAAAATGGTATGTTTGAAAGTTTTTGCAATAAAAAGGGAATTAGCCATAATTTTTCTTTTCCCCGAACACCACAATAGAATGGCGTAGTAGAAAGGAAAAATTGAGCACTACAAGAATATGCACGAACACTACTTAGTAGTAGTAGTAGTTTACCAAAAATTTCTGGGCCAAAGCTGTTGCTACCGCATGTTATGTATTAAATCATGTAACAATTCAACCCATGACTAAGAATACATGTTATGAAATGTTTTTCAAAAAGAAACCTTAATTATCATTTTTTCATATTTTTGGTTCTAAATTCTTTATTTTGAATACTAAAGTGGAAATTCAATCTAAAAGCTGATGAAGGAATTTTTATTGGATATTCGGATCATAGCAACGCATATAGAATCTTTAATAAACGAACTGAGATTATTGAAGTAAGTCTTTATGTTTCTTTTGACGAAAATTTTCAAGACACCAAAAATGATGAAAATGACGAAATCTATAATAACAATAGTATTAATAATACTTCTGTAAGTGAAAACAATAATACCATAAATAATAATAATAATCTTTTAAGATCAACACCTCGAATCTTAAAATATCATCCAATTAACAATATAATTGGTGATTTAAACACAATATTTTCAATAAGAAATCAATTAGATCAAATAAGAAATGTTGCATTTATATCTAATTTTGAACCTAAAAATTATAAAGAAGCATCAAAAGATGGCTTTTGGATTATCGCAATGCAAGAAGAACATAATTAATTTTAAAGAAATGATGTATGAGAACTTGTACTAAGACCAAATGATCAATCCATAATAGGAACAAAATGAGTTTTTAATAACAAAGCAGATGAAAATGGAAAATTTGTTCATAATAAAGCAAGATTAGTTGCTTCTGGATACAACCAAGAAGAAGTAATTGACTGTGAAAAAACTTTCGCTCCGGTAGCATGTCTTGAAGCTATACAAACATTACTTGCCTTTTCATGTTATTGTAATTTTAAATTATTTCAAATGGATGTTAAGAGTGCATTTTTAAATAGTTCATAAAGGAAAAGGTTTATGTTGAACAACTACCCTTATTTATTCATGAGAAATATTAAGACCATCTTTTCAAACTTAAAAAGGCATTATACAGCTTAAAACAAGCACCCCGTGCTTGGTATGAGAGACTAAAAACACATTTATAAAAAGAGAAGATAACAACATACTATTTGCACAAATATAAGTTAATGATATCATATTTCGGTCAGCTGACGAAAAACTGTGTAACAATTTCTCTAATGTAATGGAAAATGAATTTGAAATGTCGCATATGGGAGAATTAAATTTCATTTTAGGTTAACAAATAAAACAACTAGAAAATTGGATTTTTTATAAATCAAGAAAAATATTGTGGAAAATTACTAAATGGTTTGGAATAGATAGTACTCCAAGTAAACTAACTCCAATGAGCTCGAGTTTACATTTAGATAAAGATGAAAATGGGAAAGATTTCAATCAAATATTATACCGAAGTATGATAGGATCTCTATTATACTTAACGGCCAGTTAACCGAATATTATGATGGCGTATGTCTATGTGCAAGATTTCAAGCACAAACTAAGGAGTCGCATCATAGAGCGGTTAAAAGAATTCTACGATACTTAACCTATACTAAAGATTACGGACTTTTCTATCCTAAAGGCCGCTCTTTCGAACTCATATCGTACAATGATGCTGATTTTGCTAGTTACAAGATAGATAGAAAAAGTATGAGTGGCACATGTCATTTCATTAGTTAATCTATAGCTTCATGGTTCAGAAAAAAGAAAAATTATGTCCTCTCTTAACATGTGAAGCCGAGTATATATCAGTAGCCTTAGCATGTGCACAAGTGATTTATATGCAACAAACTCTTTAAGATTTCAGTAAAATTATAACCAACACTCTTATATATTGTGCTAATACTAGTGCTATAAATTTATCCAAAACTCCAATTAACCATTCTCGTACAAAACATATCGATATTCGTCACTATTTTTTAAGAGATAATGTAGAAAAAAAGGAAATATCTCCCTTGGATTTGTTAACACCGAAAATCAAATTGCCGATATTTTCACCAAACCGTAATGTGAATCAGCTTTCATAAAGCTATGACGAGACCATGGTATATGTTCAGTTAATGAATTAATTAATTAATGTATGCCATAATTATTCATCATTATAAACATTATTTTTCTATAACTTAATTTTAATTCAGTCAATCTTTTGACAACCATAAACACAAAACTGTTAACAAATTAACCGTTAAAACAACTATATCCATACAAAATTCTAACTATAAATAGATTATGTAATCTATTTATACACGATTAAAGAAAAATCAAAACAGAACTATTATTTAAAAATTTATATAAAAACTAAACATGTCTTTTGATCATAACTCCACTTATTCAACTATTGACTTTAGCTCACCTTCATCAAATAGCACCTACGTATCACCAACTAAAACCACACCTCTGTCAATTTGATCAGCCTCACTAAGCATTATGACATCACTTACATATCACACCGACTTCTTTCATAAGGAAAAGAAAGACAAGTAAGCAATTGATCTAGAATCAACACTCTCAACACCAACACCAAAGTCAATGTAATATATCACTATCAACAAGAAATGATGGGAGTTCAACGAGAAATGTATTACGAAAAAAATGTCAAGGTTCTCATTAAAACTTTCTCAAAAAATGTATTATTGCAATTTGTGGTCATTCACCAACAAAAAACTGCATTCATCAAAAATCTCCTTGTTCAACAGGAACTCCTGTAAAAGCTTATAATATTACTCCAAGATATTTATGCAAGTCGGGACCATCAAACCAAGACTGGATTGATACTTCGGCTCGCCTAAGTTGGTCTGCACTTAAGTCTCATGATACGAAAATAGAAAAAACTCTTAGGAACGATCCAAAATCAAAAGTTCTTCTGATGATAATTAGTTCTTTGTACTTATATATACATACTCCAATATAGAAATAAAAATGAAAAGCATATAATACATAATTCTTTTTATGATTACTGGTTAAAATAATTGTTTTCTTATGATGAATCTATGAAAATATTCGGTTCAAATAAAAAATTCAACCATCAAAAGAAAATATTCATTTCCGCCTCCCTACAGACGTCTGTCATATTGCTTAGGAAAACAATACTGAGTGATCTCAAACATCTATTGTGAGGACCCACATTTCGGAAAGTTTAAATTGACAATAATCCACACATGTCCAACATAAACAATCCAAAACATAGATAAACAATGGGGATAATAAAGTAAATAAGAAGAAAACAAATAATTTCACAATGGTGATGCAAGAATAATAATATTAAGCCAAATCTTCGTCTTTGTCCTTTAGAAAATGATCTTCAATGCACTGAAATACTCAGGGCTGACCCAAGCGTAATGAAAAGACAAAACGCTCGAGTCAAGACTACAATATTCTTATGTGAGTCAAACCGATATCAATAACATGAGCGCGATAGCGTCAGAGATGTTTACGGGGTTTTACATCTCCTATCTACTGTATAATGTACGTGCAATAACTCAAGATATGTTACGAAATTTTCCATCTCTTAAGGATCCGTCAACTTATATATATATATATATATATATATATATATATATATATATAGTAGAATACGCTATATATATAATGTCTAATCAGTAAAATAAATATTTTCTTAGCATTAAAGCTTTACATTAGTCCCCTTAACGCATTTTTAAGCATTGTCGTACAGTTTGCATTTAGCACAACCAGTAGTACGTCGGTAGCCAGTAATGCGTCGTGACACGACAACACTAAAATAAAATTGTAGGGGTCTCATATGGGGATAAAAGTATGACAAGGCACGTGAGGCAATGGCCAAGGTAGGATACTACTAGTTTGGGTCGTAGGGCTGGTGGTAACACATCACAGCCATGCTCGCCCGCCACGTCCATCCATCCCATAATGAGTCAAGGGAGGCTATCCCAAATTCAAGGTGCACCAATCAAAATCAACTACAAGAGTAATAGTATGGACTAAGTCCAAGAAGAAAAATCGAAGAACGGATGTCCGCTAGGGGTAGTTATCCCGCTTGGCCTTGTCAAGCCGTCTTGTTTCAGTCATTTCAAATTGGCACAAGTGCCGGAGTCTATCCCTCATCGTTCTCTTTCTTTAAATCAAGCAAATGACGCCGAATCCAACCACTTTATTTTCGAGTCTCCTCCATGTACACAGTTTGTAACAACCCACCTTTTTGGACAGTTTAAATCAACAATAACCACACATGTCAACTTGAACCATTAAAAATTGAGGACTATTCATGGGTAAATGAGAAAATAAGAGAAAAGAAGAAGAATGCAAACATAAAATCTCACAGCGGAATGATAGAATATAATAATCAAATAAATAGTTCATGAAGCTGTTTGTATAATGCATTTGATTATATTCAATACAACATTTATCAGAGTTATACATATACATCAGAGATACATAATTAATGTAGCAGACAACATGATTGTAACGACCCATAAATTCTACTAGTTTTAATAAAGTAATTAATTAAATTTTTGTGAAATTTTAATAATAAAATTTTGAATTGAGAATTTAATATTTGGGATACATCTATTCGAACATAGCAAATGGTAAATTTTCATCAGATAATATGGAAGTTTATTTTCTTGTGTAATTCCTTTTCAATTTAAATCAGGTATAATTTAATTGTAATAAAATAGTTTCCAAACCTGAATATTTATATATAATAAATTTGTAAATCATCTTATGAGTGAGACGTTACATTTCATTTTTTCAAATTTGAACTGCTACTGCTCCGTTTATCTTAATTCCGGCGTTTTAGTAGCATTTTTGGTACCGATTATCGACTTTTGATAGGATAATTGTACCACTAATATCTGTATATCGTTTTTATCGTCTCGTCGTGCTGATATCTACGGTATATTCAATTCTGTGTTTTGATGTCCGGTGCATGACAGAATCTGTGAAACGGATAATCGTATCGGTAACCATTTTGAGCCCTTTTGTATCCCGTGACTATTCAAATATCTAACGTGTAATACCAATAGCCAATGGTCATTATTATTTCCAAAAATTTCGGTCATAACTTCTATTATTCTTTGAAATTTAACCCTGCCATTAGCATTCTTGTCTGTTCATTTCAACCTTTTGCTCTGCTCGAGAAATATATAAAATATGATAATAGAATAAGATTTTATTCCTGAAACAACTTATCTCTTCTGTTCCCATTTTTTCATGGCCGAAGTTCGATCCTCCTCCACCTTACTTCCCCTACCTCCACCGAAGCCATCATGGCCGCAGCCACCTCATCACCAGAAACCGCACCCTTCCTCCCCATGCTCTGTCACCTTGCCACATCCCTTCTCTCGGCCACTCAACAACCAAAGCCACCTACCGCGTCAGCTTGTCACCGAACCCTACTCCTCCGTGCCTCAGCTAGCACCGAAGCTAACAACAGCTTCCACCTCTTTACCTCTATCAATCAAACCCATCGCCTCCCCTCCGTCTCCTTACGGCTCCTCTCTCCATGGCCAAGAGCAGCCACACTCTAGGTCGCCCAAACCACTCCCCTTTACCCTTGAACCGCCATCTCTAGCGCAAGCACGCAACTCATCTCCTCCCTTAGCTCGCCATTCCCTCTTGCCTCCAGCTATAAACTGCTTCCAGTGTTCCTTTTGTTCAAATATATGGTGATGCGTATGTATTTATGCTAATATTTGAGGTATTGAAATAAAAATGTATATTGTGTTTATAAAATGTGATTTTATACGTATAATATATTGTTTACAAAGTATATATATGTTATAGTATTCTAGATTTTAAATAAAGTAGTGTATGTCGATTTTAAATAGTATGTATTTGTGTCTAAGTTTTGAGATATATATGTATGTTATTAAGTTTGTAAGCAGTATGTATACATAGGGTATTATTTGTTTCGTATACAAAGTTTATATAAGTTTTGTGTAGATTTCTTTTATTTTAGTTATATACAATATATTAAGTTATATATATATATATATATTTAATAGCTTATATGTTACAGGATTTCATGCATTGGTTATACAAGTTCATTAATAAAAAGTTTGAAAGCCTATGTATACACTCTGTTATAAGCTTTATGGTCACGTGGAATTGCTAGTATGTATATATATTTTGTTTTTGTTGTTGTTTTGTAAATACGTATATGTTAGTGTATATGTTTGATTATGTAAATTTTATACATGTTAGTTTACTTAAGTTTATAATCTATCAATATATAATACATGTGTTGTACTATACACACACACACACACACACCTGGTCTTAAAAGTGATGTATAGGTTTATATAGTTTGTGTATGTATTTATTTAAGATCTACGTTCAGCAGTGTTATAAATATGTTTTTTATATGCTCATTTATATGTATTATAAGATATGTACATAAATATATTTTACCCATGACATCATTTTGTATAAAGGGTATGTTACATATAATCTTAAATATTGCTGTTAATAAATTTTGATTTACAGGTTTGTAACCTTAACAGAATACATGTAAGTTATATAGCTTATATGATAAGGTTATTTATATATATAGTTTATATATAAGTCATCAAATCTGTTAGTTCATGCATATAAATCTGTATGTCAATTTATGTTAGTGTATAGATATAGTAATGATTGCGTAAGTATATGTGGACTTAGTTTTTCAAATATATACATAGATTTTTTTTATAGGTGTTAGAGTCAAATATTGATTTTGAAATGTAATACAATGATTTTATTTGGATAATTGTTTTAAAATAGATATATAACTATATATAGATTTTGAATATGTATTTTTGATTCATTTTTGGTTTTAAGAAGAAAATAATAATATATTATACATTTCGTTTCAATCTATATCAAGCAGATTCTGATTTATTTCATCAATTCCTATTTATCAGCCTTGTTCGTCAAATTCGTGCCAATCTTGCTTTTCTTTAGAATTCGTGCTTGGATTCGTAACTTATCTCATTCTCGTTCATCTCTCTAGCCTCGAAAGGTGAGCAATCACTCACGATTAACATTCTTATATTTTATAAATTTGATTTCAATTGAAACGGCAATTGAAATATGATGTTGTTGTCATTTACATTGTTATACATGCTATTATTTGTATCAGTTCACCTATGACATCTGACACCATTTTTTGTTATTTATATTGATGATATATGCCTGTTATATTATTATCGTATCTGTTATCACTCCGCCAGTTCCCTGTTAGTATAGAATTCCTTATGGGTTGAAATGATACATACCCGAACGATCTTGTAGAATAGCAGAAAATCGTTATGGGTTGAAATAATAGACCCAAACGATTTTCATTAAATTGGATTTTGGATTACAGGTTAAAGTGATATATACCCGTATATATTTAAATTACGGAATGAAATTATAAATATGCATATCACTTGACCATAGGACAGAAAATCATATTGGTATATATATAAATATTTTAATGATTACTATGGTTTTCGAAAGAAATATATGGTTTAATAAATATTGATTTTAAGATATTATATATAAATAAAATTTAGATTTTTAAAATTATATGTTTTGAAATTTTAAAATTTTAAGTTATTTTTGAAATTATAAATTTTAAGAATTTACTTATCATTTTGCTATTTTAAAATATGTATAAATTAGTTTTAATATAAAACAATTTTAATAATAAAATTTAATTTAAAAAAGGGTTTGATTTAATTAAAATATCGTATGTTTAAGTATTTATATAAAAAAAAAATATTTTAAAATAAATTTTTATAAGCTAAGGTTGGGAGATAAATTTGAATTCATTTGAAATTGTGTTTAATTAAGAATTTTATAAAATTGATTTGAAACTTATTGAATATTGAGAATTTAAAGATATGATTGTATAACTTGATTTGATTTAAAGTGATAAATTGAATATTTCAAGTTTAAGTAAATTAAAGGAATATCTATTTTATTTAAATGTAATTTAAGGTTTATTTAAATGATATTGAATTTGATTAAGTGAATATTTCGAAACTAAATAATAATGAAGTTAAATTTGAGATATAAATAGAATAACCAAATTTAGTTTTGAAATATTGAATATTTAAAGGTTTGAAATATATTGAAATTGAAATGGGTTATTTTGTGGTTCAAATCTGTGTTTGAAATTGATATAATTTAAAATGGTTTATTGAGAAACTGAATTTGAAGTTGATGATTTGAAATTGATGAATTGAAATTGATGAATTGAGATTGAATTAAATTTGAATTTTGGAATTTGAGTTGATTTGAATCGGTTTGTGAAATTTGAGGAAGCTATTTCATTATATAAAGTATTTTTAAATTATATTTAAATGTATTTATATATTTTACTTTATAAATTATTTTAATATAAACTATTTTAATATAAACTATTTTAATATACTTATTATTTTAATATAAACTATTTTAACTTATAACTATTTTTATATATACTATTTTATTTTATATAATATTTTATTATATATACAATTATTAATATTTAAACTTTTCAAGTGGGAAGTTATGATTTCAAAGCTATGAATTTCAAAGTACTATATTATCAAGTGCCATGATTTTGGAAATAGATATATTTGAAGTGAAAAAGGATATAATATCGACATGGTTTTGAAATGAAAATGATATTTTGGTTTTGAAGTATAAACTATTTTGAAATGACCACGGTGTTATAATAACGTTTGGTTGTTAAAGAGACCGGGATCGGATATTGTCATACTCTCTGCCAATACCGAAAACCACTTTAACAATTGTGTATGTGGTGGAGATTCTAGAATGAAGTAGGATGGTGGCGACGATCCTATATGAGGTATATACGTGGACCTGACTCCCGTGAGTTAGCTTAAGGTGGCTAAAACAGGAGCAATTGATGGGCCAAGTGAGTCAGCTCCTTCGATCGAACATATTCATCGTTTACCATTGTATTATTTTGTCATTGATTGGGCGCACCTTCGGATTTTTGGGAGTGTGGCTCGATGTGGGCGATTGCTGCGGGTCTGCGTTGCCACCAGCCCGGAAGTGTAATTGGTATATCTACCCTGGTATTGCCTAGTTGTGCCATGTCACCTACCATATCGAGACCACTACGAGTTTGTTTTGTGTCATACCTATAGAGTGCCTTTCGGTAGCCTCCCGATCCGGAGGTATTACGGTACTGTATAGACTATGGCCATATAAAATATGTTAAGGGGGATATGGGTAATGCTTTAACGCTATTTTTATAATTTACTTTACTATAGACATACTATAATAGTGTATATCACTACATAATAGATAGTTTAACGGATCCTTAGAGGATGGTTATCCCAAACATCCTTTAAGTTACTTGTATTTCAGTTGATATTTCACTTGAGTTGGATTTATTGATATAAAATTTTTAATCCTGACTCGAGTGCTTTGTGTTTTGCTTTATGCTCGGGTCAGATTCAGTGTCACAACATTCGAGACTCAGCTTTGGAGTTTGGAGCTTTGCTTGAAAATCCAACTATCGATTCAGCTTTTAGCTATTCAGTTGATTCCAGTGATGTATTCAGATTTTATATTTGACTATTGTATTGAGACTTCTGTGTATTCGAGACTTTTATTGTATCTTGTTGAACTCTGATATATATATAGTAGCTTCATGAACCACTATTCCTTTGTTTCCGCTGCTTATTGTTATATTACTCTGTGTTTGTGATTCTGTGATTATTTATTTACTGTATATATGCTAAGTTTTGCCAAATATAAATTAACAATCTAATATTTGAGTAATTAAAGTTCGGCATGTGCTGATGCGAATGGTTGAAAATAGCAGGCAATTACAGTTGGTATCAGAGCTCTAGTTTTAGGAAAAAATTAACATATAGAGTAAATTTAATTACAAATCACTTTCATTCGAGCTTGAGTTCCTCCATTTTGACTAGGTTTCCTTTGAATTTTAGAACTTTCCCTTAGTTCTGGAATCCATTCTTATCCTTCCTATTTGTATTCTTCTTGATTCTGGAGTATCCCATAGCTCCATTATATGATTTGTAACGGGATGAAACTCCTTTAGGCATTGATTCACCTAAGATTTATGTATCGTCGGTTTAGATGCTGCTATCTCTCGCTAAGCCCAAATTCTATCTCTTGTGATCTAATGTTGATTTGCCTCAGAATTCTGCATCGATGTTATTCTTGCAATTATGGTTGACTCGGTTAAGGTCACCCGCGATTAATTTCACAATACCCATCTTTCCTCTTTTTCTATTTAATCATCTTATCTTCCTATCAAGCTTATCTTCTATTTAGAATTCCACCTGATTAGGTTTCCTCTAATTTGAATCTCTATCATTGCTCTAGAATCCATTCTGGAATCATTGAGTGAGGGAGTGTATTGGTATTAATATGAAATGTTTTATATATTGTGTTTTTTTGAGTTGTTAATGTTGATTTGGGTTTTCGATCGATTCGTCTGATCAACGCTATCGATAAGAATTCCAAAACACTTGAACAAAGCAAACTGACACAATATTGTTTTCAAATTTGGTAAATGAAATAAATTTTGTTTAATTATACTATATATATATAAGTAAATTTTCTAAAAATTAAATAGTTAACTGAATTGTTTGTTAGAAATAAGAATATTTGATTTTATTTATTATTTTGTAAATGATTGACTATTGCCACATGATATAAATAATTTTGTTTTTATAAACATGGTTTATAAACTGATTTGGAAGAAATGAATTTTATTTGAGAATTTGAGAATTTAATTTCCGGCGATTCCAAACTTTGGTTTTAAAGTTTAAAAATGCATACTATTTAAAGTATTTTCGAATAGAAATTGTTTCCATTTTTTTTAAAATCAGTACTCTTCTCTTTTGTCGCTGGAAAATAATTTCGGTGATGACAGCCGCATCATCGACATTCATTTTCCAGTTTCAGAGTGGAGAGACCATTCTGTAGCTTTGCTACATTTTTTTTGGAAGATAAATTTGATTTGTATCTCTTAGGAATGACTTGACTATAATATATTGGTATATGATTAATTATTTTATTTGATATAATATATATATATATGTATATATTTATCTCTAAATTGTTTGAAGTTAATCGGAAATTTACTCTTAAATTTTCTTAAAAGATGATTTCAATTATAAAATGAAGTCAAACTTTTGAATAAATATTTAAAACTTGAATAATTGAATTGGGAAGAGAAGAATTAATTTGAATAAAATATGATTTCAATAAATGTTTTACACTTAATTTATGATTATAGGAAATGTTAATTGAGATAAATTGAATAATAAGATAATAATAAATAAAAATGAATTTAGGAATAGTTAAGATTGAATTATAAGTTGAATTTAACTTAACTAAAATCAAATAGGACTAAGTAAATAAGATAAACAAAATAAATTTTGGTGGAAGGAATTTATAAATTGAAATTAAATCAACTTAATGAAGTACCTTGAATTTAAAATCAATTATTGAATATTAATTAATTTAAATTTATTTAGTTTTGAATCAATTGTTTTATTCGTATTTCAATCTTTTTTCTTTCTGGTTGTTTCTATTCTCCTGCCTCCTTCCTTTTCGAGAACGGAAAGTTTTAAGTAGGGGAGAGTGTAACGACCTATAAATTTTAATGGTTTTAATAACGTAATTAATTGAATTTTTTGCAAAATATTGAATAATAAAATTTTGAATTGAAAATTTAATATTTGGAATACGTTTATTTGAACAAAGCAATTGGTAAATTTTTATCAGATAATATAGAAGTTTATTTTCTTGTGTAATTCTTTTTCAATTAAAATCGGTTAGAATTTGATGGTAATAAAATAGTTTCCAAACCTGAATTTTTTTTATATAATAAATTTGTAAATCATCTTCTGAGTGAGACGTCATATTTCGTTTCTTCAAATTTAAACTGCTACTGCTCCATTTATCTTGATTCCGGCGTTTTAGCAGCTTTTTTGGTACCAATTATCGACTTTTGATAGGATAATCGTACCGCTAATATCTATATATCATTTCGATCATCTCATCGTGCTGATCTCTTCGGTATATTCAATTTTGTGTTTTGACGTACGGTGCACGGTAGAATGTGTAAAACGGGTAATCATATCAGTAACTGTTTTGAGCCCTTTTGTGACCCGTGACTATTCAAATATCTAGTGTGTAATACCGATAGCCAATTGTCATTATCATTTCTAGAAATTTCGGTCATGACTTTTATTATTCTCTGAAATTTAACCCTGCCTTTAGCATTCTTATCTGTTCATTTCAACCTTTTGATCTGCTCGAGAAATATATGAAATATGATAATAGAATAAGATTTTATTCCTGAAGCAACTTATCTCTTCTGTTCCCATTCATTCATGGCTGAAGTTCGATCCTCCTGCACCTTACTTCCGCTGCCTCCATCGAAGCCATCATCGCCGCGGCCACCCCATCACCATAAACTGCACCCTTCCTTCCCGTGCTCCGTCACCTTGCCACATCCCTTCTCTCGGCCACTCAACAACCAAAGCCACCTACCGCATCAGCTTGTTACCGAACCCCGCTCCTCCATGCCTCATCTAGTACCGAAGCTAGCAACAACTGCCTCCTCTTCACCTCTCTCAATCAAACCCATCTCCTCCCCTCCTTTTCCTTGCGGCTCCTCTCTCCATGGCCGAGAGCAGCCACACTCCAGCTCGCTCGAACCACTCCCCTTTCCCCTTGAACCGCCATCTCCAGTGCAAGCACACAACTCATCTCCTCCCTTAGCTCACCATTCCCTCCTACCTCCAGCCGTGAACAGCTTCCAGTCTTCCTTTTGTTCATATATATGGTGATGCGTACGTGTTTATGCTAATATTTGAGGTATTGAAATAAAAATGTATATTGTGTTTATAAAACGTGATTTTATATATATATATATAATATATTGTTTACAAAGTATATATATGTTACAGTATTCTAGATTTTAAATAATGTAGTGTATGCCGATTTTAAAAAGTACATATTTGTGTATAAATTTTGAGATATATATGTATGTTATTAAGTTTGTAAGCAGTACGTATATATAGAGTATTATTTGTTTCGTTTATAAAGTTTATATAAGTTCTGTGTAGATTTCTTTTATTTTAGTTATATACAGCATATTAAGTTTTATATATATATATATATAGTAGCTTATATGTTGCAGTATTTCATGCATTGGTTGTACAAGTTTATTAGTAAAAAGTTTGAAAGCCTATGTATACACTCTGTTATATGCTTTATGCTCACGTGTAATTGCTAGTATATACATATTTCTTTTTGTTGTTGTTTTGTAAATACATATATGTTAGTGTATATGTTTGATTATGTAAATTTTATTCATGTTAGTTTACCTATGTTTATAATCTATCAATATGATACGTGTGTTGTACTATATATATATATATACATATACCCGTCTTAACAGTGATGTATATCTTTATATAGTTTATTTATGTATTTTTTAAAGATCTACTTTCGGGAGTGTTATAAATATGTTTGTTATATGCTCATTTATATGTATTACAAGATATGTATATAAAAAATATATCTTGCCCGTGATAACATTTTGTATAAAGGGTATGTTGCATATAATCTTAAATATTGTTGTTAATAAATATTGATTTACATGTTTATAACCTTAACAGAATACATGTAAGTTATATAGCTTATATGACAAGGTTATTTATATACATAGCTTATATATAAGTCATCAAATATGTTAGTTCATGCACATAAATCTGTATGTCAGTATATGTTAGTCTATATATATATAGTATATGGGTTTGATTTTATAATATATATGTGTTTAAAATTTTGATTAATAATTGCGTAAGTATATGTGGACTTAGTTTTTCAAATATATACATAGATTTTTTATGGGTGTTAGAGTCAAATATTGATTTTGAAATGTAATACAATGATTTTATTTGGATAATTGTTTTAAAATAGATATGTAAATATATATAGATTTCAAATATGTATTTTTTATATTAATTTTTGGTTTTAGAAAATAGTAATATATTATATATTTCATTTCAGTCTATATCAAGCAGATTCTGATTTATTTCATCAATTCCTATTTATCAGCCTTGTTCGTCAAATTCATGCCAATCTTGCTTTGCTTTGGAATTCGTGCTTAGATTCATAACTCATCTCATTGTCGTTCATCTCTCTATCCTCGAAAGGTGAGCAATCACTCACGATTAATGTTCTTATATTTATTAAATTTGATTTCAATTGAAACGACAATTGAAATATGCTGTTGTTAGTCATTTACATTGCTATATATATGCTATTATCTATATCTGTTCACCTATGACATCTGATACCATTATCTATTATTTATATTGATGATATATGCCTGTTATATTATTATCGTATATGTTATCACTCTACCAGTTCCCTGTTATTATAGAATTTCCTATGGGTTGAAATGATACATATCCGAACGATCTTGTAGAATAGGAGAAAATCGTTGTGGGTTGAAATGATAAACCCAAGCGATTTTCATTGAATTGGATTTGAGATTGTGGGTTAAAATAATATATACCCGTATATATTTAAATTACGGATTGAAATGATAAATATCCGTATCACTTGACCATAGGAAAGAAAATCTTATACAAACACCGTTGGTCTACATATAAATATTTTGAAAATGATTTCTATGGTTTTGAAAAGAAATATATAGTTTAATAAATATTGATTTTAAGATATATGGTTTTGAAAATGATTTCTATGATTTTAAAATATATGGTTTTGAAAAAATGGCTTGTTATTTCTTCAAAAATGGGGTCCCCGCCTTCTTCGATATTTCTTCCCGCTGATCCGTCCCATCCCACAACTTCTCTTCAGCCTTGTCCTTCTTCCCCAATCCTTGTACCTCCCTCTGCTTCTTCCCATCTTCCCGTGTCAGTCCCTTCTCCACCTTTCATCCCCCCTGTCAGCGATCCTGTAGTTCCTGCATCTCTTGCAGAAGCTACTCCTATGGTTCCGGATCCTATCCTCTCTTCTCCTCCTTTGCTTCCTCAACTTTCATCCCTTCCTCCTCGTTCATGGAACTCACTTTTTAAAGCCAAACCCAATAATGCTGGCAAATATGTGCCTCGTGATATTCAACTTGGTTACATTGGAGATGCTATAGTGCCACCTGATGATGTTGTTCAGCAGGAAACTCTATGTGGAAAGAATATCTCGTTGGATTTTTTCTTGATAACCTGCTCCCATATGCTACAGTTTTGTATTACCTCAAAAAAGTTTGGAAGTTAAGTGGTTCTATTTCTGTCAAATTTGATGGATTCTTGTTTTTGTTCAAGTTCTCTAATGATGAAGATAGGACAAGAATATATGAATCTGACCCGGTGGTGATGAGGAATAAGTTATTTATAGTGAAGCCATGGGATGAAAATATAGGCAATAGTTGTAGTAGCATTTAAGCTGTTCCAGTATGGATTAAACTATCCAATATCCCACTGTATGCTTGGTCTCCATTGGGTATTAACTGGTTAGCTTCTAGAGTTGGAAAGCTTCTTTGTTTGGATGCATCAACTGAAAAATTTGAACGTATCTCTTTTGCGAAATGTTTAGTTGAAGTAAATCCACATCAAGAATTGCCTGATAATTTTTCAGTTAAATTGCTAGATGGTACTGAGCAGATTGTTAAAGTTGTTTACTTGTGGAAACCAGAGATATGTACTATATGTAAGGAGTTTGGGCATTTAGTGAACAACTGCAAGAAAGTTGTATGTGAAAGAAATGTTGAACAATGTGTAAGTAATGAGCAGCGGATAATATGTGATGTGAGAAGGAACAAGATGAAGAAGGGGCAAAACATTGAAAACAAGACAAAGTGAAACAATTCTGGCAAAAAGTCAATAATAACAAAGGAAAAAATGATTAATTGTGAAGAAGTGGAAGATACTGCCTTGAAGATACTAGGTGCAAAGGAAAAAAATGTTCATGATGGAATTGAAGAAAATATAAAGGAACTTGATAAAGTTAATAAACCTCACAGTGATGAACAGGCTTGTATTGTTAGCACTCATAACAAGTACAACTTGCTCCAAACTGTAGAGAATGTATAAGGTATATTGGAAATGTTTGATGAAAAGGAAGGAGAGATAACTGCTGAGGTTAATTGTAGAGAGCAACACAATGAGTCAACCATGAATATTACTACTACTGTTGAATACAATGAATCAGAAACAAAAGAATTGTCTTCAAATCTTGGTGTGCAGGAAATATTTAAGACGGTCTCTACCATAAGTAGGAGTAATAAGGAAGTTGGTAATGTTACATCTGAAGTGTATCCTCTTTCTAATTCACTTGCATCTGATTTTGATATAAAATGGTGCAATACTTTTGAAACACAAATCACACAATTAATATCCTCAATGCATATATCTGCTGACCACACTCAACCTCCTATACCTCCTCATTACAACTTTTCAATTCAGTTACCAGGATGGCCTTCTTGCATTCCAAACTCACAATCTCAAACAGCCCCTCCTCATGATCCATCCTCCTCCCATTCAAATACTCATCCAACCTCCCCCCCCCCCCCCCGAACCTGCCAAGAAGGAAAATTGAAACAAGATCTCTGTCAGCTCAGAGAAGGAATAACTCCACCCAATCTCAATAAATTATAATGTATAAAAAATTGCACCTTTGAATCTAAGAGGAGCCCATAGTAATTTGAAACTTGATCAAGTTAAAAGTTATATCTCAGAGCATAATATTTGCCTTTTTGGTCTGCTAGAAACTAAGCTTAATCTTTCCTTATCCCTTAAAGCTGCTTCCTACATTAACCCTAAATGGTCTTTCCATCATAATCTTGATACTGCAGCATATGGTAGAATACTTGTCATCTATGACCCAGCTGTTTTGTCACTTTCTCCCATTCTGCCTTCTAGATAGTTTATTCATTTTCATGTTCATGATTCCCAAGCTCAATCCTCCTACTACATAACTTTTGTTTATGCTGACAACTCTGTAAATTCCAGGAATGCATTTCTCAATTCTTTGCCTCCCTTAAGACAATCTTCTCACCCCTGGCTTGTCTTGGGTGATTTCAACTCCTGCTTTGGCTATAATGACAAATTTGGTGGTACTCCTCTTACTCCAAGAGATCTTGATCCTATCAATCTTGCTGTCTTTGATTCTAAGTTGATCTTGGCGAATAAGTCAGGAGCTAAGTATTCATGGAATAACAGAAGTAAAAGTGGTGTCCGTACAATCACAACTATTGATCATGCCTTCAGTAATTATCAAGCTCTCAATCAATGGCCTACCCTCTCTGTCTTCCTTCCACAACCTATACTGTCTGACCACTCTCCTCTTATATTAACTCTTGGGAACCATTTTAGAAGGGAAAAGAGAAGTTTTAAATTTTTTAATGCTTGGGTTAAGCATGAGCACTTTCTGGTCTTAGTTTCACATGTTAACTCTGAATTTTCATGTTATGGTATTGCAGGAAGTTAAAAAGCATCAAGCAAGCAATCAAGCTGTGGGCATCTACAACCTTTGGTACTGGTAGCCTTCTGTCAACAACACTTAAGGAACAATTGAAGATAAAGCAAGACTATATGATGGAGCATCCTCTTGATATTCATGCTGCTGCTGAAGAGGGGAAATTATATAAGGAGGTTAACAATGCCCTTTTCTTGGAAGTTAGCATGAAGAGGCATCAATTGCATAAAAGATGGATAGATGAAGGAGACAAAAACACTAAGTTTTATCATGAATCATTAAAGGTTAAGCACGCAAGAGATAATATTTTTAGAATTAATGATGAGCATGGTACTCTTTTTACTTCTGCAGATATTGTTGATCATGCCTTTATACAATACTTCACCAATCTGCTTGGTAACTCAAATGGCTTCCTTCCTGATCTGGACCAAATTTCATCTCTTGCTCTTCCTTGCATTACTTCCTTGGAAGCTACTTCTCTTATTAGGCATGTCACTGATGAGGAAATCAAGGGTAACCTTTTCTCCATGAACAAGCAATCATCTGGGGGCCCTGATGGGCTAAATGTTACATTCTTTATCTCTACTTGGAGTGTGCTAGGTGGTGATTTTTGTCAAGCAATTCACAATTTCTTCAATAAATGTAGGTTACTTGGGGAAGTCGACTGCACCAACATTGCACTTATCCCTAAAGTCACTCCTCCTACTAGTGTTTCCTCCTTCAGGCCTATATCATGCTGTAATGTAGTCTACAAGTGTATCTCTAAAATTCTAGCAACACGTTTAGTCAGAGTGATGCCTACTATTGTATCTAACAATCAAGCTGCCTTTATTCCTTCTAAGGTTATAATTGATAATGTTCTGCTTGCTCAGGAATTACTTAAGGGTTGTGGTAGAAGTAGTGTGCCTCCTGCAGCTGCTCTTAAAATAGATATTTCCAAGGCATATGACACAATTCATTGGGTCTCAATTGTTAGGATTATGGCTGTGATGGGATTTCCCAAAACTTTTGTGTCTTGGATATATGTTTGTATATCCACACCTTCATACTCCGTTGTAATAAATGGAAGACCTATGGGATGTTTCAAAGGTAGTAAAGGTATACGACAAGGTGACCCTATATCTTCTTACTTATTTTTGATGGTTATGGACGTTTTAACTGTTTTACTCAGGACTAGTTTCAACCAGAAGATCATCAAGTATCACCCAAAGTGCTCACATCTACAAATAACATCTATTATGTTTGCTGATGATGTTATGTTGTTCACCAAACCTGAGTTACCCTCCTTGAATGGTATTATGGATGCTCTGCAGGCTTTCTACAGTATGACTGGTCTTACTATTACTCAGGCCAAATCTTCTATGCTAGTTGCTGGAGTTAGTGAAGTTCAAGCTGCTTCTCTACATCAACATTCTGGTTTCTCTTGCATGGAAAATGACATGAAGTATCTTGGTCTCCCTTTAATATCAAAAAGAATTACTGCAGCTGATTGTTTACCTCTTTTCAATAAAATTACCTCAGTTATGTCTGCTTGGGATAATAGGTATTTGACACAGAGTGGTAGGTTAGTGCTTATAAAATCTGTTGTCTTTTCCTCTATTGTCTACTGGGCACGTACACTCATTCTTCCTGTGAAATTATTGCAACTTGTTAGGTCTGCCATGAATAGATTTTTTTGGTCTGGTAGTATACACAATAGGAAGTTAATGCCATGTTCATTTTCTAAATTTGAGACACCTCTGAGATTGGGAGGGCTTGGAGTTCATGATGTTAGGAAGTGGAATATTGCTGCTATAAGTAAACAATTTGATGCCCTAATTAACAAAAGAGGAAGTTTATGGGTACATTGGACATGGCATTACAACATTAAGAACAAATATTTTTGGAGTATGGTTGCTCCTCAGAACTGCAGTTAGATATGGAGAAGCTTGTTGAAACTTAGAGAAGTCTTCTCCCTATGATACAATATCCTGTTAATGCTAGATCTGCTGTTAGCTTTTGGCATGATCCATGGGTCAGTAAAGGCCAAATCTTATCTAAAATGTGTGAACACTCCCAGATTTTACAATCTGGAATACATATTGATGCTAAAGCTAATGAATTTTACATAATGGTAAAATGCAGTTACCATACAATAGCAATCAGTTTGATTAGGCAGTTGTGGGGTGAAATACATCAAAAATTCTTCTGTGCAAAACAAGATGACCCTGTATTTTGGCTCATGAAAGCTCATTCTGTTAAAGCAGTTTACAACCTTGTTTCGGCCAATGTCCCACTGCCTGCTTCAAAATGGTTCTCTGTCATATGGACTACTGATTCTATTCCAAAAGACAATTTAATGATGTGGAAAGTTATTAATCAAGCTTTACTTACAAGAAGTTTATTAAACAGGTATGGTTTGGCTTGTTCAACTAAGTGTTTGTTCTGTGAAATTCATGAAGAAACAACTGAGCATCTATATTTTGAATGTCCTGCCCTTCACTACTTGTTGGATAGGATTAGTTGTATTACTGGAACTAAGTTATCTTGTTCTAATTCTAGCATTCTCTGGAGTATTATATTTAAAGCTACTAGGTGGAGAAATGATCATGGGAGGGTGTTAGCTGTTTGCTTGAAAATATGCATGACTGTAATATGGAGTGAGAGGAATGCTATAGTTTTTGATAATGAAAGAAGAAATGATGAAGTGCTGTGGAATGAAGTTAAGACTCGAACACATTGGCAACTGATGAACAGCAAAAGTGTTTTCCCTCAAACACTGCTCGATGGATGGGCTTGATTTTGTTATTTCTCCTTGCTTGTTCCTTGTCCTTATTTTCCTTTTTCTTTTACGATGTACCCTTTTATTGTTTGCAATAAAACTGGTAGGGGCCCAGTTAACCCCGCTGCCTTTGCCAAAAAAAAAATTGATTTTAAGATATTATATATAAATGTATTTTTAAAAAGTTTTAAAATTTAGATTTTTAAAATTATATGTTTTGAAATTTTAAAATTTTAAGTTAGTTTTGAAATTATAAATTTTAAGAATTTACTTATCATTTTACTATTTTAAAATATGTATAAATTTGTTTTATATTAAAATAAGTTTAATGATAAAATTTAATTTAAAAAAGGGCTTGATTTAATTAAAATATAATATGTTTAAGTATTTATATGAAAAATTATATTTCAAAATAGATTTTTATAATGACTTTTATAAGTTAAGGTTGGAAAGATAAATTTGAATTCATTTGAAATTGTGTTTAATTAAGAATTTTATAAAATTGATTTGAAACTTATTAAATATTGAGAATTTAAAGATATGATTCTATAACTTGATTTGATTTAAAGTGATAAATTGAATATTTCAAGTTTAAATAAATTGAAGGAATATCTAGCTTATTTAAATGTAATTTAAGGTTTATTTAAATATTATTGGATTTGAATAAGTGAATATTTCAAAACTAAATAATAATGAAGTTAAATTTAAGATATAAATGGAGTTACCAAATTTAGTTTTGAAATATTAAATATTTAAAGCTTTAAAATATATTGAAATTGAAATGGGTAAAATTGTAAAAAAGTTTAAAGTTTCCTCTTATGTCCGCTCCTATAGACCCCCTCCTTTCTCCTCCCATCAACTCAACTGTACCTCCCATACCTATCTTCTCAGCCGTATCATCCCTTACCTCTGTAGTCAATTCGGTTCCTGCTCCCCCACCTCCCATCTTGTCAGTACCACCTGTCTCCACCTCAGTCCCCTCATCCCTCAGAGCTAATGTAACTTTGAACTCACCAATCCTAGTCTCTCCTCCTCCTCCTCCAACCATCCCACATCCCGACCCTCCTGACCCTCTTCTTTTACTATCTACTACCCATACTCTCCCAGCTAAGGTCGGCAACTCTCTCACCGCTTGTACGAGTGAACGGAAATGGACTTCTCTGTTTAAACATAAATCGAGGAATGCAGGCAAGTACATACCCATTGACATGACACCAGTGTATGAAGAAGAAGCTTTAGTGCCTCCTAACGAAGTGATAGAAGCTGGTGCTGCTATCTGGAATGACACTATAGTAGGCTTCTTCCTAGACAAGCCACTGTCGTACACAGCTGTTGTCCAGAAGTTAAAGTTCATATGGAAACTTAAAGGAGCTATTTCAGTTAAATCAGATGGTACCATCTTCTTATTCAAATTTACTTGTAGTGAAGACAGGAAAATAATTTTGCTGAGTGATCCTATTATTATGAATAATAAACTATTCATAATTAAACCGTATGATGCAACTGTGAGTAATGTTACTGGTATAGTCACCGCTGTTCCAGTATGGGTGCACTTATATAATCTTCCATTATTTGCATGGTCTCCACTAGGAATAAACTGGCTCTGTAGTCATTTAGATAAACTGTTATGTATGGATGAGATGACAGAGAAGCAAGATAGGTTGAACTTTGCGAAGTGCTTGATTGAAGTTAGGCCGGAAAAAGAACTAGTTGATGAATTTTTGGTTAAACTAGTTGAGGGAGGACAACAGAAAATTTATGTTGAGTACTTATGGAGGCCAGATGTATGCGTTATGTGCAAGAGATTCGGACACAAAACTAAGGACTGTGAAAATAATGATGCAAGTAAGACAAAGTGCGATATAGAAAATAGTAGAACTGATAGAGAGGTAGGAAAGAAGGAAAACATAGAGAATGTGCAAGCCCATAAATATATCAGACCAACCAAGAAACAGAGCATTAGAAAATGGCAACGTGTTACGAGAAAGAAAATAGATAAAACTGTAAATGAGCTTCACGTGGAGCAAATAGAAGAGGGGTGCGATGAAAAAGTTTCGGCAAAAGGTAATAATGACATACTTGGTATGATGAATACTAGGGAGAAAGAATCAATGGGTAAAGAGACTGAAAAATTTAGTGACGAGTCTGATGAACTAGGTGATGAGGAAGAGAGAGAAGCTGAGTCAGACAATCCATCTGGAATTATTAATAAAAAGTATGAGGAGCAAACCAAACTGAAAGCGGTATTTAGTGAAGATGTTGAATTAGTTGATAGTTGTTTGTTATCCAACAAATTTGATATACTCTATGAACTGGACGAGGAGGATAATACATGTGCTAGAGTTAGTGATAGTATGAAAGTGGTTGACAAGATTGGAATAAAAGGAGCAATAAATGATAATATCAAAGGAACAAATAAAATTGGCACTATAGAGCAAGAAGAGCAAAAGGAAACAAACAGCAAAAATTCTATGCAAGTAAAGACTGATCATACAAAGCAACTGCATGAGAAGGAAGAAAATATACAAGTCAATACAGCAGCAGTATCTGGAAATATAGAAGGCATGTTAAGCATTGAAAACAAAAGTAATGAAGAACTAGATCCAAGTGACAAGAAAAGTAAAAAGTGCACAAAAAAGAACTCTTCCCTCAGTAAGGCTACAGAGTTGAATGCAGAAACATGCATGCACATTGTTGCATGCACAACACAAACAATTCCCCTTCCTGCTACAGGAAGTGTTCAAGAATCATCTCCCCTCTTTGTTTACACCAACATAAAACCACCAAATGCTTTCAAACAACCCCCAACAACGTCCCACTCTCCACCTACCACTCCTTCCACAGCTCCAAAGCTTCCTATAATCTCCGGTCTGACCACCCCCCAACAAAAGATGGTAATACAAGCAACGAACTTACTCCACTCTCTGTAGCAATTCCAAACTACTTATCCTCTTCACAAGCTGTCACGAGGAGAATGAAAATTGAAATGATAAATGCCCGTGCTCTCCAATGATGACAAATATTGGAGCATGGAATATACGTGGGGGTCATCACGTCATCAAACTTGACCAATGTAAAGAACTTATCGATGCTCATAAGTTATCCATCTTAGCCATGCTTGAGACTAAGTTAAATCGTGAACTTACACTCAAGGCAGCCAATTACATTAAACCTGATTGGAGCTGTGTACACAACCTCGATGATGCACCATATGGTAGGATCCTAATACTATACAATCCCCTCCAAATCCAAATTACTCCTATCCTCTCCAATTCTCAGATGATACATTTCCATGCACAATCACTCTATGATAATACATCCTTTTATGTGACCTTTGTATATGCCTTTAACTCTGCAACGACCAGAGCAACCTTTTTGGATGTTATTCTAGCACTACGGCAAAACACACACCCTTGGATAATTATAGGAGACTTCAACTGTTGTTATAAGCTCTCTGATAGAACTGGTGGTAATCCCCTTTCTCTGAATGAAAAAAAACCCCTTGCTAATACCCTGAATCTAGCAGAGTTAATTCCTGTCAGAGCAGTAGGAATGCAATATTCATGGAACAATAAAAGAAAGCATGGTAGTAGGACTTTCTTCAGGATCGACCACACCTTTTCCAATCATGCTGCTCTTACCAAATGGCCACTTCTCTTCAGCCTTCTTCCCCCTCCACTACTATCAGACCACTGTCCTCAAATTACCCATCTTCGTGGAGCAGACAAGAGAGGAAAAACAAATTTTAAATTTTTTAACTCTTGGATTAAAGAACCGGAATTTAAAAATATTGTATTAAATGCTTGGAGTAAAGAAAAGAATGGTAATCACTTATTTATATTGCAGGAAAAAATAAAAGAAGTTAAAGATGTTTTGAAGCAGTGGTCGTTCAAGAGATTTGGCAAAGGTGACAAATTGAGCTCTTTGATTGGAGAGAAGCTTGCTGAGGTACAAACGGAGATGATGTCCAACGTTACCAACACTAACCTGTCTGCAGCTGAGTATAACTTAACCCAACAATATTGTGAAGCTTTATCATCTGAAAGTGACATGATTAGACAAAAGTCCAGGATTAAATGGCATGAACATGGTGATAGAAATAGTGCGTACTTTCACGCTAGTCTCAGAAACAAACACCATAGAGAGAATATTGCTACCATCAAAGATAAGGATGATAAGCTACATACTACTATTCCTGCTATTCAGGATGCATTTGTACAATACTTCACTTCCATATATGGCAATGCGAACAACTTCAAACCTAGCATTGAAGATATTCCACCTAACATTCTTCCTCGAATTACCGACGAAGACTTTACCTTCCTATGCTCTGAAGTTACCTTTGATGAAATTGAGAAAGCGATGTTCTCACTTAACAGTAACTCTTGCGGTGGCCCAGATGGTCTTAACGCCAAATTCTACACTACTTGTTGGCCATTTGTCTCTACTGACGTCATCAATGCCATTAAGCTTTTCTTTAAAAAATCCAAGCTTTTCAGGTCGTACAACTACACAAATATAGCTCTTATCCCCAAGTTATAAAATGCACATCATGTCAATGAGTATCGACCTATTTCATGCTGCAACACCATATACAAATGCATCTCCAAAGTCATTGCTTCTAGACTTAAACTTGTTCTTCCTACTCTGGTCTCCAAAAATCAAGCTGCGTTCCTACCTGGTAGGAACATACTAGACAATATTCTTCTCGCACACGAACTTCTTAAAGGATATAACCGTAAGAATGCATCTCCATAGGCTATGTTCAAACTTAATATCATGAAAGCTTTTGATACGTTACAATGGGATAGCATTTTTCGAATCATGGGTTATATGAATTTCCCACCTCACTTTCTTGCTTGGATATATGAATGCATCTCAACCCCAAGTTATTCGGTCATTGTCAATGGAATTCCTGCTGGTTTTTTTCGCAGTAGGCAGGGCATAAGGCAGGGAGACCCGATATCTGCTTATATTTTCATCATGGTGATGGAGCTCCTGACTAGATTGATCAATAAGCTTATTGATCAAGGAGAGTTCATGCGACATCAAAAGTGCAGTCAACCGAGTATCTCTACGCTTATGTTTGCTGACGATCTTGTTGTGTTTTGTATACCGGATTTCACAACTGTCAATAATTTAATGAATACGCTTGCTCAGTTTTATGCTATGACTGGTCTGAAGGTTAACATTCAAAAATCTGAACTCATCTTGGCTGGTGTCAGCGTTGAACAGGAGGAAGCAATATCTCACGTTACTGGTCTATATTCTAATCCAAATACAGTTACTTACTTGGGGCTCCCTCTAACAACATCTAGAATAACAACTAATCATTGCCTAACTTTATATGAGAGGATTACAGCGAGACTAAATTGCTGGACAACGGTTAAACTAAGCCAAGCAGGTAGACTTACCTTAATTAAGTATGTTATATTTGCTATGCAAGTATATTGGGAAAGAACCTATGTGTTGCCCATAAATCTTATGAAAATGATTACTAGTGCATTTATGCGATTTCTATGGACGGGAAGAACAAATGGCAGATATATTGCCCCAGTTAAATTTAGTAGAGTTGAACTCCCCTTGAATAGAGGGGGTCTTGGTATCATCAACTTAAAGCAATGGAATAAGGCGGCGTTTTCTAAACACGTGGATACCTTCTTCAACAGTACTGAAAGCATATGGGCAGAATGGTCACGAAATTATGTTGTTAAAAATAGAAGCTTTTGGAAAATGAGCAGGCCGCAGAATCTTAGTTGGACTTGGCAGAGTATATTCAAGATAAAGGAAGAGGTTCTTCCTCTCAGTCAAATGAGCATCAATAATGTGTTTAGTGTTAGCTTCTGGGATGATCCTTGGCTCGTAAAGGGGATGATTCTTAGAAGGCACCTAACGTACAACGAGCTAATGCAAACTGGCATTCACCATGCTGCTATGGTAAGGGATGTTCTCAATAATATTCAAAGTTCTAATTCCTTCTCTTCCAATCAGAGAATTCAACATATTTGGAACCTGATCAGAAGCAATACTCCTCTGCTATCTTCCAATGAAAAGCTTGTTTGGGGTGATAAAAGGACCAAGTTCAAAATTGGCACTGTTTATGAACATTTGATGAAGAACACAACACAGCCAAGGTGGAAATGGTGCAAGCATGCATGGCATAAGGACAGTAGCATGAGAGACAATCTTTTACTCTGGAAAGTGCTACACCGAGCAATACTAACTAAAGCTAAACTTGTGTGCATGGGGATGGATGTTAATATAATGTGTACTTTCTGCAAGGATCAGGTTGAGACCGCAGAGCACTTGTTCTTCGACTGTAAAGACATCAAGCATGTATGGCTGCTTGTCAAGGCTAAGCTCTGTAGGAATAAAACTTCTCATGATAACTTGGATGAATGGAATATCATACATGCAAGAACAAGGTATATACGAAAAGACAAGAGACTATATCTGGCAGTTTTGAAAAGCTTCATAGCTGCGGTATGGAAGGAACGAAATAATAGGGTGTTTGCACCAAACAACGCTAAATCTGAAATAATGTTTAACCCTTGGGTGATGCATGAGATCAAGAATACACTGAGTATGCTCACTTTCAACATTGATCCAGGCATTTATCACTCATTCTAAGAGTGCTATTTTTTAATTTATTTATGTTTCTGTCTTCTCTCCGTTTTGTTTCCAGTTTTTTGTAGCGCTATGTATACCTCTGTATTCTCTGAGCTTTCTCTATGTTGTCTGTGTTGTAATCTTCTTGGTGCTGCAATAAAGTGGTCGGGGACCATCCAACCCCGTCGGCCTTGCCAAAAAAAAGAAATTGAAATGGGTAATTTTGTGGTTCAAATCTATATTTGAAATTGATATAATTTAAAATGCTTTATTGAGAAACTGCATTGAATTGAAATTGATGAATTGAGATTGAATTAGATTTGAATTTTGGAATTTGAGCTGATTTGAGACGATTTGTGAAATTTGAGGAAGCTATTTCATTATATAAAATATTTTTAAATTATATTTAAAACTATTTATATATTTTACTTTATAAATTATTTTAATATAAACTATTTTGATATATAATTATTTTAATATAAACTATTTTAACTTATAACTATTTTTGTATAAACTCTTTTATTTTATAAACTATTTTATTATATATACAATTATTAATATTTAAACTGTTCAAGTGGGAAGTTATGATTCAAATCTATGAATTTCAAAGTATTATGTTATCAAGTGCTATGATTTTGGAAATAGATATATTTGAAGTGAAAAAGGATATAGTTTTGATATGGTTTTGAAATGAAATGATATTTTGGTTTTGAAGTATAAACTATTTTTAAATGACGGCGGTGTTATAATAACGTTTGGTTGTTAAAGAGACCGAGATCGGATATTGTCATACTCTCTGCCGATACCGAAAATCACTTTAACAACTGTGTACACGATGGTGATTCCAGAATGAAGTAGGATGGTGGCGACGATCCTATATGAGGTATATACGTGGACCTGACTCCCGTGAGTTAGCTTAAGGTGGCTAAAACTGGAGAAATTGACGGGCCAAGTGAGGTAGCTTCTCCTATCGGACCTACTCTATCATTTACCATTCTATTACTTTGTGATTAATTGGGTGCACCCTCAGAGTTTTTGGAAGTGTGGTTCGAGGTGGGCGATTGCTGCGACTCTACGTTACGACCAGCCCGGAAGAGTAATTGGTATATCTACCCTGGCATTGCCTAGTTGTGCCATGTCACCTACCATATCGAGACCACTACGAGTTTGTTTTGTGTCATCCCTATGGAGTGCCATCTGGTAACCTCCCGACCAGGAGGTATTATGGTACTATATAAACTATGGCACTATAAAAAGGGTTAGTGGGGACGTGGGTAACGCCTTAATGCTATTTTAATAATTTACTTTACTATAGACATATTATAATAGTGTATATTACTGCATAGTAGATAGTTTAACGGATCCTTAGAGGATGGTTATCCCAAACATCCTTTAAGTTACTTGTATTTCAGTTGATATTTCACTTGAGTTGGATTTATTGATATAAAAATGTTAATCCCGACTCGAGTGTTTTGTGTTTTGCTTTACGCTCGGATCAGACTGAGTATAACAACATTCGAGACTCACCTTTGGAGATTGGAGCTTCGCTTGAAGATCCAACTATCGATTCAGCTTTCAGTTATTCAGTTGATTCCAGTGATGTATTCAGATTTTGTATTTGACTATTGTATTGAGACTTCTATGTATTCGAGACTTTTATTGTATCTTATTGAACTCTGGTATATATATAGTAGCTTCATGAACTAATATTCTTTTGCTTCCGCTATTTATTGTTATCTTACTCTGTGTCTATGATTATTTATTTACTGTATATGCTAAGTTTTTCCAAATATTAAATAACCATCTGATATTTTAAGTACTTCAAGTTCGGCATGTGCGAATGCGTACGTGTTTATGCTAGTATTTGAGGTATTGAAATAAAAATGTATATTGTGTTTATAAAACATGATTTTATATATACATATATACATATATATATTGCTTTCAAAGTATATATATGTTACAGTATTCTAGATTTTAAATAAAGTAGTGTATGTCGATTTTAAATCGTATACATTTGCGCATAAGTTTTGAGATATATGATTATGTTATTAAGTTTGTAAGTAGTATGTACATATAGAGTATTATTTGTTTCATATATAAAGTTTATATAAGTTCTGTGAAGATTTTTTTTATTTTAGTTATATACGGTATATTAAGTTATATATATATATATATATATATATATATATATATATATATATATATATATATATATATATTTAGTAGCTTATATGTTACAGTATTTCATGCATTGGTTGTGCAAGTTTAGTAGTAAAAAGTTGTATACTCTATGTTATATGCTTATGCTCATTTCTAAAATTTAAATTTTTAAAATTGTATGTTTTGAAATTTTAAAATTTTAAGTTAGTTTTGAAGTTATAAATTTTAAGAATTTACTTATCATTTTACTATTTTAAAATATGTATAATTTATTTTTATTATAAAATAAGTTTAATAATAAAATTTAATTTTTAAAAAAGGGTATGATTTAATTAAAATATAATATGTTTAAGTATTTATATAAAAAATTATATTTTGAAATAGATTTTCATAACGATTTTTACAAGTTAAGGCTGGGAAGATAAATTTGAATTCATTTGAAATTGTGTTTAATTAAGAATTTTATAAAATTGATTTGAAACTTATTAAATATTGAGAATTTAAAGATATGATTCTATAACTTGATTTGATTTAAAGTGAAAAATTGAATATTTCAAGTTTAAATAAATTGTAGGAATATATAGTTTATTTAAATGTAATTTAAGGTTTATTTAAATGATATTGGATTTGATTAAGTGAATATTTCAAAACTAAATAATAATTAAGTTAACTTTGAGATATAAATGGAATTACAAAATATTGTTTAAAAATATTGAATATTTAAAGCTTTGAAATATATTGAAATTGAAATGGGTTATTTTATGGTTCAAATCTGTATTTGAAATTGATATAATTTGAAATGGTTTATTGAGAAACTGAATTGAATTGAAATTGATGAATTGAGATTGAATTAAATTTAAGGAAGATATTTCATTATATAAAGTATTTTTAAATTATATTTAAAACTATTTATATATTTTAATATAAACTATTTTAATATAAACTATTTTAATGTACTAATTATTTTAAAATAAACTATTTTAACTTATAACTATTTTTATATAAACTATTTTATTATATATACAATTATTAATATTTTAACTGTTCATGTGGGAAGTTATGATTTCAAAGCTATGAATTTCAAAGTATTATGTTATCAAGTGCTATGATTGTGGAATTAGATATATTTGAAGGGAAAAAGAATATAGTATTGATATGGTTTTGAAATGAAAATGATATTTTGGTTTTGAAGTATAAACTATTTTGAAATGACCGCGGTGTTATAATAACGTTTGATTGTTAAACATACTGGGATCGGATATTGTGATACTCTGCAGATACCGAAAATTACTTTAATGACTGTGTACGCGGTGGAAATGTAACGACCCAGAATTTCTATTAATTAAAATTTGGATATTTAATTAATTTTAAATATTAATTAGTGAATTTATAAGTCGAATAATGTATTTTCGAATATTGGATTTAATTTGATAATTAAATCGATTATTTAATAGTTGAAAATTCTGAAATAATTGAAAAATCGAGTTAAATATGATTGAAAATGATTTGTAAAATTTTATTTTATCATATTGGAGTTAGAATGATATTATGGAACTTTTAAAATTGAATTAAAAATTTATTTGTGAAAATTGAATATTTTAATATTTAATCGACTAGTGGAATTAGCCAATTTTCGAACAGTCTCAGAATTGGAAGAAACTATTTCCATTGGATCCGTAATAGTTTGTTATTATCGGATTTCAATTTTCGTAGCAATCGGAGTTTTCGTTTGATCGTGGCAGCTCGAAACGCATCGAAATTGTTTTAATATTTATTTGGCGAGTCAAAATAGCCATTTTTCAAAAAGTCTCAGATTTCGACGAAACCAGTGTCATCGGATCGTAATGTGATATTATTGTATGGTTACAAATTTCGTGTCAATCGGATTTACCGTTTGTCCGGTGCAAGCTAAAACGCCTAGAAATTTGATTTACCGATTTAATTTTAAATTGAACGTTTATTGCCATAACTCGCACAGATGACCGAATTAGCTCTCGAAATACGTTCCATTGTGTTCGAAACGCGGGGTAAACCTTAGAAACGCCAACCGGCACGCTTCGTTTGGAGTTCGAAAATTCCGGGTGAATAGTAAATTGGAATGTTTTCTATATAAGCCCCTAGAATCTTCATTTTTGCAAAAGAAAATGGACCTAACGAATATTATAAAATGAAGTTAATCGTTTTAACGATGTTTTAAAATGTATTATGAATCGAATACATAGATTTCAACATTTATTGTTGAAATAGACGTTTTCGAGAAATAAGGAAATGATGGACTATAACATTGTTGTTATAGTAAATGATTTCCGAAAGGAAATGTTTTTGTATAGTATTGGGATATATATATATATATATACATACTAAATTTCGAATCCTTATACTAGTGATTTTGGGTTGTCGTAACGATGTTTTGCGCAACATTCGTTTTGGCCCAAATAAATGTGTTTAAGAGAATGATTTCCTTAAAGAATGAAATATATACTTAATTTCGATATTAAGTATATTGAATATTTTCCAAGTGTTGAAAATGAATGTATTTGTAAATTACTTATTATTTAATAAGTATGGAAATGTTTTCCAGTATGAACTGAATATTTTGGGACTTTATCCTTTAAAGATAAATTGAAAATGAATATTAGAAATCGATTGGGAAATCGTATATTCATAGATATTTAGGAATTATAAATTCATTATGAAATTTATAAAAGAAAGGGAAATTTGTTTAAAAATAAACATTGAAATATTTTTGAACTGTGGGAATAAATTTACCGATTTGGAACGTAAATATAAAATAAATCGGTAAGGATTTATTTAATTGGTTTAAATAAACCATTTTGAAATGAGAGTATTTCCGCGTAAGGAAAATGATTTGAAAATTTGTTTTCAAATGGTTGAAGTGTGGAAAATTATATATCTAGTAAAGATATTTTGGAAAGTAAATAATTTGGGAAATTATTTGGAATTTGGTGATGTTGAGCATGCCTATTGATAGTTAAATAATCCGACTATCAATATTTACCTTTAAATAGGTATTTGTTGTGATTGCTTGAATTTGAATGCCACACTTATTTTTAAAATAAGCGCTCACTATTCGGGTTAGCCGGGAAAGGACCTTGGGGTCGTATAACCCATTCTGAATATGTGATACGTCGTAATGGATTGCATTAGATGACCGGTGTTGAAGGCCGGATATTTTTGAAAACGGAAGGATTACCGTCGAGTTACTCTACATCGGCTGATCTCCGATATAGAGGTTTTATCACCCTTAGTGACGGGAAGTCCGGACGTGATTAGAAATTATCCGGAATGCAAGGACTTCTTTGTAAGTGCCTTCGGTTCTGTTCGAGCCCGGAACAGACTTGTATGGATTGTATGTCTGACGTTACAAATTGAGATATAAAGCTGATTTCTTTCAAATATATTTCTGTTGGTGGCGGAGAATTTATTCTTTTAGCTTAACACCCTTCTCTGAGACGTACGAGCTCATAGGTTATGTAGTTGAAGGTTATTAGTGATATACTCCCAATTTGGTAGTGTGGCATGCTGAGTGTTGCTGTGAAATGATCATTGTTTGATCATTTGTCATATGATCATTTGTTTGATCACTTATCTTTGTGATCATTTCTATGATCATTTGTTGACCCAAAGCACGGCTTTTGTATAAAGCGTGGCTTTGTGGACGAGACTTCGTCGGACCTCACACCTCGGAAATGGTCAAAATAGGAAGGATGCAGCAAAGTTATTCGGGGTAGAGCCCCTTTAGTGTATGTCATTCCTTCTGGATAGAGGTGGTATCATGGTATGGAGCCCAGATATTTAACCTATGTTATTGCTGCAAATTTTGTGGTTGTTGAAAATCGAGGATCCTCGGATAGATCGGTTACGATCGGGGGATGACATATTCGTGTCAGTAGTTACCTAGTTTGAAAGGTAACCCGGCCTTGTGTTGGCAGAGATCCGGTTAGGTTCTCGGGGCATCTTTCCAGAGGCGTTTCTATGTGGCAATGGGAAGTTCCTTGGCCTGACCATTTGTTGGAAATCCAAAGAAACAATACGATCTTGTACGGTTTTAGTTGTAGAACCTATCATTCACTTATGGTGGTGCCCCACTGTTTGGATGGTAGCTATAGTAGGCATAAGTGCGGAATGCCTATGCTGGCTAAGATTTATATCTTTATTTTCGAAATGAATTTTGCCTACACTATGCACTAGTAATAATATCAAATGTTTCTTTTTAATGCGTATCAAGCATCTTTGACTATCATAAGGAGAAATCTCCTCCGATTCTGCGTTTGCATTGTGTGTGTGTGTGCGGGAGGCCTTATGGTAGTATCATTTTCTAAAAAGCATTGCGAATCTAATTTAAAAATATTCCTCTATTTTGTTTTAAAGATAAACTGTTTTGAGTTCTCACACCAGTCACATGACTGACTCGGAGTTTATTGTTTTCCTTCCTAAACTCTGGGTGCCCACAAATTTCCACACGGGCAGTCAGGAGTAAGGTTTATCAGGATATTCTGGAATTTAGGAGTTGCTAGAGGCAAGATGGATGCATGGCGTATTACTAGTATATAATATTTCTTTTCCGATGTTGATGTTGTTTGTTGTTGTACACTCTGATGATGTGATGTAATGTAATATGATGTAATGTAATAACTGATATAGTTCTTTGTTTAAAGATTATTCATTTATCTATTATATGTTGTTCTGCTGTGAATTGTGAGATTCTGATATTGTTCTATTGTTTCTGTTCTGTTCTATCTTTTTCTCTCTTCTTCTATCTTTTCTTCTGCTTTAACCATAACGGTTCGGTTTTTCGGCAACGAAAAATCGCAGTCGTTACATTTGGTATCAGAGCTTATGGTTAAGCGACAACCATGGCTCTGTTGGGTATTACTCATTAGAGATAGAGTCAGTAGTACTCTAGAATGAGTTTGAGTGTAATAATAGATACGAATGCGTATTTGTTAGTGAATATAAATTGTTTTATATTGTGATGATTGGTTTGTTGAGTGGTATATGGATTTTGGTCAACACAAGTAATTAACGTTGTTGATAGGGATCTCTAAAAACTTGTACAGAACAAATTGACATGATATTGTTTTAAATTGGGTAAATGAAATAATTTTAGCTTGATTATATTTTATATATAAAAGAATAATTTTTCAGAATTATTAAAGTATATAATTGATTGTTTGGTTGTTGAATAAGTTAAATAAAAACAACAGTGGAAAAAGAATGAATTGTATAAACAAATAAATTATACGTGTGAAATTATAATTAATGTAATTTACAATTGTAAAATAACCTTATATATAAGAAGTGAAATTATATAAGTAAAAGGTTTGTAAATGTGATTTATAATCTGAAAATAAAATTCCAGAGAAGTGTTTTGAAAGGATATGATATTTTGGAAAATTGTTTTGGAGAAATTAAAGCTCTAAACCCTTTTCGGTCGCTGGAAAATAATTCTGATGATGATCGCGACATCATTGGTGTTCATTTTCGGGTTTCCAAAAGAGGGATTGCTGCCAGATTATTTTAAATGAAAGTTGTTTGGAAAATTTGGATTTGGGTTTCGAAATTCAGAAGATAATTTGAATTGATTTCAAAAATGGTTTTGAAAGATTGAAAATACTCTGGAATCCTATTTAAAATATTTATGGGAATGATAAATGAGTTGATAACTTATACAATTTGAGTTTTAATAGAATAAATTTAACTTAAAGGATGAAGTTAAATTAAAGGAAGTATAAGTAAATCAATAAAATCCAAGTTGAAATAAATTTGAGTTGTCATCAAAGACATGTGATTTGAAATTTAACAAAAGGAAAGTTAAATAAATTGATTTGGATTTGATAAGATGGTTGAAAAGGAATATAACTTAAGTGAAGTTGAATAAAGTTAATTTTGGTATCAAAGTAAATTAATAAGTGAATTAATGAAAGGAAGTCATTAAGAATGTGAACTTGAGTTATATAAATGAAATTCAACATTATATTGCTAAAGGAGTTAGCAATTGAATTGAACTAATGGATTGAATGTTAATCAATTAAATGTAAATAATTGATATGAAATAATGGATGTAAGTGTAAATTCATTAAAAGCTAATGTTATTGGAAGTTTAATAAATTGAATGGAAGTCAATTTAATATGAACCAAATTGAATGTAAAGTGAATAAATTTGGTTGTATTAAATAAACATTGGTTGTTATTTGATTGTTGATTGATTTTATATAATTCATTAAGTGTTAATGAAAGTGAATTAGCGAAATTGGAAGCTATGTAATTAAATTCAAATGGATAATATGTGAATTTGAATAGAATTGAATGTGAATTGGATTTAAATTAGTGAATGCAAACTAATTAAAATTGAATATGAATGAATGTTAGTAAAATTCCAATGTTAATGAATCAAATTTAATTTAAATTGGAAAACCAATTCATTGAATATTAATGAGAATATGAATGAATATTTATTTAGTTATGGATGATAATTGGTTGGTGGTTTCATTTGTTGCTTTAGTTGCATTTGCTATATTGGCATATATAGATGTTGCTATATGTTGTATATTGATATTACTTTCATATATGCATGTTCTCATGTTGTTTGTTGAGTGTTTAGTAGGTGCGGATGGCGTTGCTTCGCTTTTGGAGCTCGCTTTCGCGTTATATTAGCCGTATACGCTCGCTAATAATATAATAAGGTACCTATCTCGGATTACATACCGTACTTTTACACTTTTTTCCCTGCGGGATGCCTCGTTACCTGATGAGATGTATATTTGTGATATATATACTGTCATTTTTTTTTCGAATCAAGCCGCGCAAAGGAGACTATGGCGAATTTTTCCGAAAATTTAAGGCGTTAGAAAATTTTTGAGAAAATTGGGAAAATTTGTGAAAAACTAAGTTTTGATTTGAAGTTGAAAATTAAACAATAGTAGTTGTTTCTGAAAAGATAACTAAGTATGATTTGAAAACTTAGTAAAGATTTTGTAAGAAGTTTAACTATGGATTTTGGGAAAGTTAATAGATTCTGTAACTATTCTTACTTGGTAATATCGAGGACGAAATTCTTTTAAGGGGGGAAGTTTGTAACGACCCAGAATTTCTATTAATTAAAATTTGGATATTTAATTAATTTTAAATATTAATTAGTGAATTTATAAGTCGAATAATTTATTTTCAAATATTGGATTTAATTTGATAATTAAATCGATTATTTAATAGTTGAAATTTCTGAAATAATTGAAAAATCGAGTTAAATATGATTGAAAATGATTTGTAAAATTTTATTTTATCATATTGGAGTTAGAATGATATTATGGAACTTTTAAAATTGAATTAAAAGTTTATTTGTGAAAATTGAATATTTTAATATTTAATCGACTAGTGGAATTAGCCAATTTTCGAACAGTCTCAGAATTGGACGAAACTAGTTCCATTGCATCCGTAATAGTTTGTTATTATCGGATTTCAATTTTCGTAGCAATCGGAGTTGTCGTTTGATCGTGGCAGCTCGAAACGCATCGAAATTGTTTTAATATTTATTTGGCGAGTAAAAATAGTCATTTTTCAAAAAAGTCTCAGATTTCGACGAAACCAGTTTCATCGGATCCGTAATGTGATATTATTGTATGGTTTCAAATTTCGTGTCAATCGGATTTACCGTTTGTCCGGTGCAAGCTAAAACGCCTAGAAATTTGATTTACCGATTTAATTTTAAATTGAACGTTTATTACCATAACTCGCACAGATGACCGAATTAGCTCTCGAAACACGATCCATTGTGTTCGAAACGCGGGGTAAACCTTAGAAACGCCGACCGGCACGCTTTGTTTGGAGTTCGAAAATTCCGGGTGAATAGTAAATTGGAATGTTTTCTATATAAGCCCCTAGAATCTTCATTTTTGCAAAAGAAAATAGACCTAAGGTTTTGAAACTGTAGCTGCCATTAACAATCAATGGCCAGAAATCTCTAATCTTCTCCTCCAATTATCTTTCAATCCATTAACAATTATAAAAAGTGTTCAACAGCAAAGTTGAAGAGCGTGAAGAGAGCTTCGAATCTATACGGAGTTGGTCGAAATCGACGCGACGTGGTGGGAGCTAGAAGGGACCAACGGCCTACAGGTCGCGCGCGTCGTTTGAAGGCAGGTCAAGGCCGAGATTCACCATCTTTGGGCCGAGTGTTGAGTTCGCAATGGCCTTCGGCGTGGTGTATCCTGATCAAAGCAGAAGATGTCGTGGTAGCCGAGATTTTTAACCCTAATTGGAGCTTAATGGGTTCAAGTTGCGTTCGTTTACTGGAGATGATACGCGCGCGTGGAAGAAGCAAGGGATGGCCGAGATTTTGCAAGCCTGGATCGAACGGTGGTGATTTGATTTAGGTTTAAAAATAAGAAAATATGTTGTAAATTTATAATATAAAGTCGTGTAACTTCTAAAATTCATATCTTTTTCATACGAGGTCGAAAACGCGCGAAACCAGTTGCGTTGGGTTCATATGGTCGAGCACTACGCTATGGAATTGGATTGGAGTCGTTTGGAGTTAGTGGGAATTTCGGGTAAAATTAAACGCGCTTTTAATTTTATTCGAAATAAATCGCTAAAACGAAATTGAAATCAAGGTGAGAACTTCTCACTCGATCGAATCGGTTTCGATTTTAATTTTAAATAGTTAGATTTAAAATTCTTGATTGTATGCATGAATGATGATTGTTATCTATTGATTGTTAAAATAGACATTATGCTCCGTTAGTAAGCGGATGTTATTTATTAAAAACATATACCGCGAATATTTCACAGTACAGTGAAATTGGTATTATTTATGTACTTGGAATTGATTTCCCGCATTATATAGCGGATGAGACCCTATTGCGCCGTCTATTAAGCGGATAATATTTTATAAATCCCATATACCGTGATAATTCCGTACTGGAACGGAATTGGTATTGTGCTAACATCTTTGGATGCAGGGAAACAGGTTGGAGGGATCCAACTGGATTCCTCAACTGTATTGATTTATTTACAGATATTGTGATATTTGTTGATTATCATATCGATATATGATATTTGGATGTCGTGATTGACTATTTGGTGCTGCTGCATCATCGGATCCATTTCTGAAGTTTTAAAATAATGATTTTGGTTTAAAAAGGAATTTTAAAGTGATTTTCGAAAGTATACGTTTTATTAAATTTTGAATTGTTAAAATAAATAAACGTTAAAATTTTATTTTCATAAAAGTTATGATTTTTGGAAAATGATGCTTAAGTATGATTTTGAAGTATATAAGCTTTAAATAACGATTTTTAAGTTATTAAAAGAATAAATTGGTTTAAATTGGGATTTTTGAATTATTAAAAACGATGTATATAAAAGACTTATAAAATTGATATTTTATAAATTAAAAATATTGGAATATTAAAACGAGTTTTTATAAGTGTTAAAGGTGAAATAAAGATGGATTTCATAAGTGAACGGAATTTATAGATTTATAGATTGTGAAGTTATAAAATGAATAGATTTTGTAAAATAGAAGATTTATAAGTAATTATCTTATAAATCGGATTTTGGCATTTAAATGAGATATAAATGGAATTTGTTAATAATGAGATTTATAAATCGAAACTTATAAATAGAAATAGAATTTATAAACATTGTTCATAAATTCGAAATCAATTTAATTTGACAAATTGAATATTGAAGTTTATTAAAGGAAATATATTCACGATTTTGGACAGTGAATATATTATCAAATAAAATGGATATGCTTGAGAAAATGAATATTATAAAATGAAGTTAATCGTTTTAACGATGTTTTAAAATGTATTATGAATCGAATACATAGATTTCAACATTTATTGTTGAA
Organism: Allium cepa; assembly: GCA_030765085.1. Classification (NCBI taxonomy): domain Eukaryota; kingdom Viridiplantae; phylum Streptophyta; class Magnoliopsida; order Asparagales; family Amaryllidaceae; genus Allium; species Allium cepa. Next base: position 129,771,634 of record CM060930.1, read on the forward strand.
ATAGACGTTTTCGAGAAATAAGGAAATGATGGACTATAACACAGTTGTTATAGTAAATGATTTCTGAAAGGAAATGTTTTTTTATAGTATTGGGATATATATATATATAAATATATATATCTAAATTTTGAATCCTTATACTAGTGATTTTGGGTTGTCGTAACGATGTTTTGCGCAACATTCGTTTTGGCCCAAATAAATGTGTTTAAGAGAATGATTTCCTTAAAGAATGAAATATATACTTAATTTCGATATTAAGTATATTGAATATTTTCCAAGTGTTGAAAATGAATGTATTTGTAAATTACTTATTATTTAATAAGTATGGAAATGTTTTCCAGTATGAACTGAATATTTTGGGACTTTATCCTTTAAAGATAAATTGAAAACGAATATTAGAAATCTATTGGGAAATCGTATATTCATAGATATTTAGGAATTATAAATTCATTATGAAATTTATAAAAGAAAGGGAAATTTGTTTAAAAATAAACATTGATTTATTTTTGAACCGTGGGAATAAATTTACAGACTTGGAACGTAAATATAAAATAAATCGGTAAGGATTTATTTAATTGGTTTAAATAAACCATTTTGAAATGAGAGTATTTCTGCGTAAGGAAAATGATTTGAAAATTTGTTTTCAAATGGTTGAAGTGTGGAAAATTATATATCTAGTAAAGATATTTTGGAAAGTAAATAATTTGGGAAATTATTTGGAATTTGGTGATGTTGAGCATGCCTATTGATAGTTAAATAATCTGACTATCAATATTTACCTTTAAATAGGTATTTGTTGTGATTGCTTGAATTTGAATGCCACACTTATTTTTAAAATAAGCGCTCACTATTCGGGTTAGCCGGGAAAGGACCTTGGGGTCCTATAACCCATTCTGAATATGTGATACGTCGTAATGGATTGCATTCGATGACCGGTGTTGAAGACCGGATATTTTTGAAAACGGAAGGATTACCGTCGAGTTACTCTACATCGGCTGATCTCCGATATAGAGGTTTTATCACCCTTAGTGACGGGAAGTTCGGACGTGACTAGAAATTATCCGGAATGCAAGGACTTCTTTGTAAGTGCCTTCGGTTCTGTTCGAGCCCGGAACAGACTTGTATGGATTGTATGTCTGACATTACAAATTGAGATATAAAGCTGATTTCTTTCAAATATATTTCTGTTGGTGGCGGAGAATTTATTCTTTTAGCTTAACACCCTTCTCTGAGACGTACGAGCTCAGAGGTTATGTAGTTGAAGGTTATTAGTGAAATACTCCCAATTTGGTAGTGTGGCATGCTGAGTGTTGCTGTGAAATGATCATTGTTTGATCATTTGTGATATGATCATTTGTTTGATCACTTATCTTTGTGATCATTTCTATGATCATTTGTTGACCCAAAGCACGGCTTTTGTATAAAGTGTGGCTTTGTGGACGAGACTTCGTCGGACCTCACACCCCGGAAATGGTCAAAACAGGAAGGATGCAGCAAGGTTATTAGGGGGTAGCGCACCTTTAGTGTATGTCATTCCTTCTGGATAGAGGTGGTATCATGGTATGGAGCCCAGATATTTAACATATGTTGTTGCTGCAAATTTTGTGGTTGTTGGAAATCAAGGATCCTCGGATAGATCGGTTACGATCGGGGGATGACATATTCGTGTCAGTAGTTACCTAGTTTGAAAGGTAACCCGGCCTTGTGTTGGCAGAGATCCGGTTAGGTTATCGGGGCGTCTTTCCAGAGGCGTTTCCATGTGGCAACGGAAAGTTCCTTGGCCTGACCATTTGTTGGAAATCCAAAGAAACAATACGATCTTGTACGGTTTTAGTTGTAGAACCTATCATTCACTTATGGTGGTGCCCCACTGTTTGGATGGTAGCTATAGTAGGCATAAGTGCGGAATGCCTATGCTGGCTAAGATTTATATCTTTATTTTCGAATTGAATTTTGCCTACACTATGCACTAGTAATAATATCAAATGTTTCTTTTTAATGCGTATCAAGCATCTTTGACTATCATAAAGAGAAATCTCCTCCGATTCTGCGTTTGCATTGTGTGTGTGTGCGGGAGGCCTTATGGTAGTCTCACTTTCTAAAAAGCATTGCGAATCTAATTTAAAAATATTCCTCTATTTTGTTTTAAAGATAAAATGTTTTGAGTTCTCACACCAGTCACATGACTGACTCGGAGTTTATTGTTTTCCTTACTAAACTCTGGGTGCCCACCAATTTCCACATAGGCAGTCAGGAGTAAGGTTTATCAGGATATTCTGGAATTCCGGAGTTGCTGGAGGCAAGATGGATGCATGGCGTATTACTAGTATATAATATTTCTTTTCCGATGTTGATGTTGTTTGTTGTTGTACACTCTGATGATGTAATGTAATGTAATATGATGTAATGTAATAACTGATATAGTTCTTTGTTTAAAGATTATTCATTTATCTATTATATGTTGTTCCGCTGCGAATTGTGAGATTCTGATATTGTTCTGTTGTTTCTGTTTTGTTCTATCTTTTTCTCTCTTCTTCTATCTTTTCTTCTGCTTTAACCATAATGGTTCGGTTTTTCGGCAACGGAAAATCGCAGTCGTTACAGGAAATTCCAGAATGAAGTAGGATGGTGGTGACGATCCTATATGAGGTATGTATGTGGACTTGACTCCCGTGAGTTAGCTTAAGATGGCTAAGATAGGAGCAATTGATGGGCCAAGTGAGGTAGCTTCTCCTAACGGACCCACTCGATCGTTTACCATTCTATTACTTTGTGATTGATTGGGTGCACCCTTGGATTTTCGAAAGTTTGGCTCGAGGTGGGCGATTGCTGCAGCTCTGCATTACGACCAGCCCAGAAGAGTAATTGGTATATCTACCCTGGCATTGCCTAGGTTTGCCCTATCACCTACCATATCGAGACCACTGTGAGTTTATTTTGTGTCGTACCTATGAAGGGCCCTCTGGTAGCCTCCCGATCAGGTGGTATTATGGTACTATATAAACTATGGCACTATAAAATGGGTTAAGGGGGACATGGGTAACGCCTTAACTCTATTTTAATAATTTACTTTACTATAGACATATTATAATAGCGTATATTACTACATAGTAGATAGTTTAACTGTAATGACCCAAAATTTTCGATCTCGAAAATTCCAGATAGTTATGAAAAAGAAGAAAGAGAAGAAGAACAACAACAAAATCACCAAACATCTCACATTCGCAGCTGATAAAATATAATAAATACTAACAGTTTACAAAAGAATATTATATCTATCGATTACATTTAATATAGATCAGAGTTTCACATTATATTCAATCACTGGATATTTACAATTATCAAGGCTCAGATTAACAATAATATAAATACAGCGGAATACTCTGTATGATATTGCCATCCAGCTCGCCTCCTGAGCTCCAGAACGTCCTAACCTGGAAATATGTAATACTCGGTCTGACCCGAGCGTTACACCAAAGTAACACCCGGGTCAGGCTGGAAACCAGCGTGAGTAAACCCAACTAACAAGTAATACCAAGCAACAACTTAAATAAACCCGGGTAACCTTTATCAATTTAACCAATTCACAATTTGCTATAGACACACTTATTTCTCATATAAATTTCTATGTACCAAACTTAGATAAAACAATCCAATTCACTTAAATCGTTTCATTTCATCGTATTGATTTCATAAATCAATTTATATAAATTCGAAGTGGTTTCGGGTATTTCTCAATACCCGATCCCGGCCTCTTCGAAACTCGTGTTATCCCATCCCACATTATTCAAATGAAATACACAACATTTCATATCAGAGATATCAACATATTCAAAACATCCAATGCCATTCAATTATCCATAACAAAACTTAATCACATACAAATCAATTCAATTCATTCTAATTAAATTTCAAACCTCAGTCACCTGGATTACTTCATTTAATATTAATTAATTCCAAATCAATTAATTAGTCAACCCATCATTATTCATCTTAATTAATCACCCTGGATTATTTTCCAATTAAATTCAAGTGAATATCTTTAATTAATTTCACTACGTTATTTATTCTTACCAAATTAATGAGTAATCTTTAATTATTTCACAAATTGATTAACCATAATTAATTACTCTAATTCTTAATTACTTCTATTAATTCATTTCTCATGGTCACTTTGATTAATTTATCTTAATTAATCAATCCTTAATTACAACGTTGATTGTATAAATTAATGATTTCCAATTATGTTTTGATTTATTCTAGTCTAAATTAATTGCTTTAAATTCAACACCAAATGTTAATCATTCCCGATTAATCTCAATCTGTAATTAATTATTCTTTTATTTACATCATTAATAAATTAATTACTCCTTAATTAATTATCTTAATTAATCTCTTGACAAATTTCACAAAGTAATTATATTTTGTTAATTACATTAAGTAACTATTTATCACACCATCAAATAGTTATTCTGAATTACTTATACTTAGTTAATTAACTTACAACTTAATTTATTATTTATTCAAATACCTTTTATTACTGAATTTAATATCCCAAATCATTAAATAATTGAATTAATCAATTATCCATTTTAATTACCTACTAATTTAATGAACCACAAATCGTTACCTTTATTAACTTTGGGAACATTACTTATTTATGATTTAAGTTTAAACAATTTAAAACCCGAATACTTCGAGTCAAGCAACAATTAACACAGGAATCAACCAAAACCAAAGTTACCAAATCATCCGTGCATAACACATCAATTCAACCATTCAGCCAATTATTTAAATTTCACCATTTAGATTTAAATAGAAACCCAACAGATTGAGATTTACTCACCTTTGGTTTTTTTTTAAGCATCCATTCCCAAATCCAGCTTGCTCCTTCTCAAATTTTGACCTTGTACAAATATTATATGATTTTATTAGTATTCTAAATAAATCGAATAATCAATTGTCATTTATTAATTTAAATCTAAACTAATAATTTGGTTTTAGACTAATAATTAAACTTTAAACAAATTTGTCATATATATATTTTTCAAACCTTAACTGTTGAAACAATTTCCTGTTTTCTATAACATATGTATTATACTCTTTTTTTCTCTTACTGTAAATATCAAAATCCTCAATCATCTCAAATTTACTTCTATTTACAATTATATGTTTACTAAATCAGAAATAAAATAAAATAAAAACGAACCTCAACTTCACGAGAGCGCACACTGCCTCCTCACGGTTTCGATCGAGGCCTTCCACGCATCCATGTCCTACCTCCCCGTGCAAACTCCACCCCTTCGCTGCCATCCCATCTTTCTTTACGCGTCGCGCGCCCAACCACGGCCACCGTGCCCCTCCACAGCAACGAGCTCCTTCCAATAATCGTCTTCGAGTCGCGACGTCGCTCCCCCTCAGCAGCCGCCTTCCCCCTTATGCCCTAGCCTTCGCTTCCAAGCATTGTTTCGCTTCAACGCGACAACCCAAGGGCTTCGGCCATTTAATCACGTGAAACCCTAGCTCGCGTGAAAACGCGATTCAATCGCGTGGCTCCCCTCTGAACGCAAGGGCTTCGGCCATTAAAAAAATTATTAGTTTTAATTTTCATTCGAGCTCGATTTGATGAAGCCGGCTTCGACCATTATTTTATTTTTATTTTTATTTTTTTTATGAGACGAACTGCTCAAAAAATCAGGGGAAACGAGATAAAATAAATGTTGGAGGGAGGCTTCCTGCGTACGATGATGAAACAAAATATCTCTGGCTAATGTACCTTTAAGTTTAGTATATTATAAAATTCCCAAAAAGCCCTCTTTAATCACCATATAACATTTCAAACTCCTCTCAAGAAATGCTGCGAGGCGATTATAAGGTTTTATTCGCGTTATGAACACGATGGAACGGATTTCGAAGGCTAATTTGATCGCATGCGCGAGTTACGGAAGTGAATGATCAAATTTCAATTAAATCGATTAAAATAATTTCTAAGCGTTTCGAGTTGCCAGGGTCAAATGACAAGTCCGATTGCTACGAAAATTGAAATCCGATAATAACTAACTATTACGGATCCAATGGAACTGGTTTCGTCGAATTCCGAGACTATGCCTCGGAAGGCTATTTTTAAATCCAATTTAAACGATATAATTTCAAAACTGAACAAATTACCTTCAAATTAAATTTCAACCATTCTATTATTTTCAGTATCATCATTATAAATTTTATAAGCCTTCAAATTATTTTAAACAGGCATAGAAATTTCTGATTCAACAATTTACCCAATTTTCAATTATTAAATTCAATATTTAAACTATAATTCAATGATTTAATTATCAAGTAAATATTGATATCTTGAATTCAAGTTAAAATTAACCTTTAAATATTTTAAGAATCAATTAACTATTCAAATTTAAATTATTAGAAATTCCGGGTCGTCACATTCCTCCCCCCTTAAAAGAATTTCGTCCCCGAAATTATTAATTAGGAAGAATGGACCAATACCCGTTTACTTTTTCCCAAAACCCACAATTCAACAGTCTTACCAACTTGTCACAATATATTCTTTATTAAAGTTCCATTATTACTTCAACCTATTTCCCAAAACCTTCTATAGTTTCAAACGATACCCTTTTGCCCAATCATCTAAATTTACATTTAAAGCCAAATTTTGAATTATCAAAATTTTCTCGAAATTTTCTAACTCTCTAAATTCTCGAAAAATTTTGCCAGCGTCTCCTATGCGCGGCTAGCTCGGAACTACTACAAAAGGCCTCTACGGGCTCCCAAATTTTAAAAAGAAAACAGAAAGCCAAGTGGCTAGATCCAAAACCCAATCCAATTCATATAGAATTTAAAATACATACCTTTTTGTCGGGCAATTCACATTTATCTTTTGGAATCAAATCCAACTTTCTTTTCCCTTTTTAATACCTTCATATCTTGTTTAGCAACCATATTCAATCGTAACTTACAAATCGTTTTATACATTCTCTTATATAGGTTTCCATATCCATTTCTATTCAAACTAGTTTTCCCCACTTCTATACGAATTCAATTTACTTTAAATTTTGAATGTTGAATTTAATCTTTTATGTATATCTGATTCATATTAGTTTCATTTACTAGTTTACTTTAATTCCCAATTTGAAATCGTTTTGTCGTTAACCAGTTTTATTTTATTTTTCAAAAATTTTCTAACTCCCAAAATTTTCAGAAAATTTTGACAGAGTCTCCTTTGTATGGAGGAGCTTTTGCAATTTAACAATAGATATAAATATATATACATCGACCCACACGGTCGGAAAAAGCAAAAACAGTTCATATTTCCTATTTTAATGCGTAGGCGTACCTTATTTAGCAAGTTAAGCAAGTAGCTTATTTATTTTAGCAATTAGTGCATCCAAATCCAGCCAAACGGCCTTCAAGTACCTGTACTTACTCAATTTAAACATATAAGTGCCATATATAGAAAATCTATTTGCATTTCACTTACTTTCAATAGCTAAACACATGCATTACATAAACATCAAGCACCAAATGCTTTCCATAAGCACTCTATATGATCTAAACTAATTCCAATTTCTTCCAATCAATTCATAAGCCATTTCATTCAATTTTAAGGATTTGCAACTCAATTTCTTACATCCAATTGGTTTTTAATCCAAACAAGCTCATATTCACTTCAATTAATTCAATCTTCATCAACTCATAGAATTTAATTATATTCATTTACATTAAATGACAAACCATTCTATGCAAATTCGACAATATCCCCTTAATAGAGTATTTATTTTTAGTCTATATCTACTTTAAATTAATTTCAACTCATTCTATAATTAATTCCATTTCATTACTAATTTATTTACCAACCATTTATTGCATTTTATTTCATTTTCGCAATTGTTCCATTCAAACAATTTGTTAAACTTGGCACATCCAATACTTATAAATTAATAACCATTTCCCAAATTAATTCAATCCAAGTTTTTATTGAATGGGCTTTCATCCTTACTCGAAGCCAAGCTTCCATAAATTTTAAAATTAAGTTAATTTATTTTAATTTATTCCAATATCAACTTAAGCTTACTTCTATTTGATTCTCACTTAATCAACTTCCATTAAATTCGGTAAGCCCATCCATTTTAAATTTTAATTTTAATTCATCTTCTCAATTTATCAAAATAATATCCAACCACATACTGAACTCATTTATACTTCAACTTAATATATCACCAAATTTAAGTTCAGTCTGATAATCTAATTTCAATCACAACTTTGATTTACTTTTTTTTTTAATTCAATCAGACTTCATCCAATTATTATTTAATTCAATTAACCCATTTAAAATTTTTAACTTACTTACTTAATTCATTTTCGAATTTATTTTGTTAATACAAGTCATTCTCAATTTATTTCTACTCATCTGGGTTTTTTTTTGCAACTCAAACCATCACTATTTCGATCCAACTCTATTTTATTTTTATTCTTACAACATCCCTTCTTATTTAATTTATTATCAAATCCAAGTCAAATTCTATTCCCAATTCGAATTCATTTCCAAACTCCATTATTAACTTACAATCTATTTTATTCAACCAAGTTAATTTTTATTAACATATTCTATCAAATAATTATTTATTAACCTACTTCCAACCTTTAAATCAATATTCGATTTTATTACGAAAAATCGCCTTATTAAATTTTTCCCAAGTTTCAATTTTGTTTTACAATTTCAATTTGGATTTCCCTTGATTATCCAAAATTCCAACTCTTTTATTTAAAAAAATTTAGAAATGCTTTTAAATCCATCTCATACTATTAAAATAGCTTTTATAAAAAAATATTTCTTATAACTCGATGTCTCAACCAGTCCATTCTTATTCTCACGGAAATTCAGTCATACGTTGATCAGGCGTAGGGCTGAAAATCTATAAGTACTTGTTAAACTCGTTTTCAACATCTAGTGAAAATACTTGGAAAATAATTTTATTGAAAATATAGAAAACAGTTTTTGAAAATAGAGGAAATATCTTTGGTGACAATGCTCTGTAAATCATCACCCCCATCCATGGTCACAGTTACATTCCAGGGTTACGTTGCCATCGCAGCAAAAGTCCACGTAACTGCAGGCTCTCCGCGGCCTCTCAATTACGCCATGGATCCCTCACAACAGATCACAGTTATATCCAGGGTTACGTTGCTGTCACAGCAAAAATCCATGTAACTTCAGGCTCTCCGCGGCCTCTGATTTTCGCTGTCAAAATGAAACCTCTCCACTCCTACATAGGTCGCAGTCTGCCGATATAAAATCAAACGCAGACTGTTGGCTCTCAGCGGCACACACGACTTTCGCTATGTTATACCATAGGTCGCAGTCTACCGATATAAAATCAAACGCAGACTGTTGGCTCTCAGCGGCACACACGACTTCCACTATGGTATACACTACGCATAATCCCCAGGAACTAGTTTTGTTCGGACTCCTCACAGGATCAACTTTAGAACCCCCCTAGGCTCAAGGCAGCACCATCCGGTGGCACTCCTGAGAAGTTCATTTTAAGGGAGCGCCTTTTTCCCCAGAGACATCGTCACAATGCTTTATACTATACACATATAGTATCTTCAAATCATACACCTAGTATGATATCATACAAAGCTCCTTTACACAAAATCGATTATCCCAAAATCGATAATTCTCAAACCAGGCTTTCCAAATTCAATATTGATTTTACCCAAAAATCAAAAGCCTTTCCAATCCAAAGGTTCCTAAACTTTTTTTTCCAAATTCCTCATAAGATCCTTTATATATATATATATATTCAGATATATAAAATTTTAAAAACTTGGGATCTTTTCAAACTTGTATAAAACTCCTTTTATGCTTCAAACACTTTCAAAAATATTGCTTCTGGCTATAGATTTATCAAGGGAAGATTTATCTTATATAACAAAGATATACAACTTTGTTTATTCAAAACCAAATATCCCAATTTGATTACTCTTTTCAATATCAAATTCATTCAAATTCGTATGACGTACACATACCATCCGTACGCTAAACCAATTTGATCGCTCACTCGATCACACAATTTCAATTCCGAACTAGTATCGTCCACCCGACTCCCTAGTGCGGACACAGATCTGGTTTCTTGATTAGAAACCGTCATTCTCCTTGCATAGTCATAACTATGATAGAGAACATCCAGAACCAATCAACAATCCATATCCAGGTTCGCCGTCGAAAATCGAGTGAAAAAATCCCAACTCGGATCGATAAACTATCTCGAAATTCTGTGCTCGAATCTGGATCAAATCACTATGCGAATAGAATAATATACGTACATCCTACTTATTTGTTTCCATTGATTATTATCCAAATCAATTTTTTCTTTCTATTCACGTTTCCTTAAATTCCTCTTCACTTATTTACAATTGCCTTAATCCCCATTTAGATTATCACTTCAATTCTTATCTCAGTTGGGTATTTAAATCAATAACAGTTTGAACTCCGACAGTTATTTTTAGAAAATAGCTTGAAAATTTCAAAAATATATAAGTAGTTGAAAAATAATTATTGGTTTGCAAAATAGCTATAAAATAGTTAAGTAATTATAAAATAGTTGGAAAATAGTTAAATAGTTTCAAAACTTTTAGATGATTGCAAAATAGTTGTAAAATAGTAATTAATTGTAACATAGTTGAAAAATAGTAACTAGTTTAGAAAGCAGTTGAAAAATGGTTAAATAGCTCCAAAACTAATTGTATGACAAGTATAAAAATAATTTAGCTTAAAGAAAGAAAGGTTGTATATATTTAATGGCTTAGAAAAATAAGTTTATATCAAAACAATTTATATTGAAAATAGTCAAGAGCCAACTGTTCACTTCCCCAACAATTCAATCTAAATTTCCATTTAAATCGACCCAATTCCAATACAAATAACTCCAAATTACCTTGGACTTGATTTATTCCCAATTCAAGTTGAATCAATCTTGATTCCTTCCCAATTTAAATCAAATTCCATTTGATTTTAATCCTGCTCAACCTTAATTATAATTTCATATTATTCCAATCAATGTGAATTATTATCAATTGAACCCATTTCAAATTCAAATTATTTCAACATAATCCAATCCAATTTGTACTAATGGAATTTAAATTTCAACTTTAACCCATCTCGAATTATTTAAATTCGAGTTAAATCCTGGAAGGTTGGTTTAACTCTTTTTATACCAAATTAATCTTTATTTTAAAAAAATTAACCTGTTAAATTTTCTGAGTCCAAATCTCAAAATTCCATTTTAAATTATCTTAACTTATCTATTTCAAAGTTCAAATAAGAGTTCAATACTATTTTATTTTTAAGAATTTAATTTATTATTCAATCTTAACTTTCAGTTGAAGCCCGATCTTAAACAAGTTTATTTTACAATTCGTTTATTCAAATTTATTTTATTTATACAATACCATTCTAAATTTACAGATTTTTATTAACAATAGGATGATATCATCCAATTTATTTTAAAATTTTGAACCACCCTTGGTTTTAAACTCAAATCAATTTTCAAATAACCCATTGTTTGCAATAAGTCCCAGTTATCCAAATAATACTTATTTACTATTTTTCATTACTTTTGAAGTTAAAAGTTATACTCTTATTATAAATGTACTTCATTGACTTACTTAATAACAAATATCTCATTATCAAATACAACAACTATTTATGATAATACTCAAGGTTATCATATCTAGATACCCATTTCCTTTTTGTATTATTCATATTTCCATAAATTCAAGATTGAAATTTAGTCGAATCCCATTTCAACTTACCTTTATTTAAAGCTTTTAACAATTTAATTTCTGAATTCTAATTTTAGAATTTCATTTCAATTCCTTTTCAAGACCTCAATTCGATTGTATTATATTGCTCCTTAATTTTACTTTCAATAATTTAACAACCAATCGCCTTAATATTTATTCGAATGAAATATTCCTTTATATATCAAAATATATTTTTATATAAAATCATTTAAAACCTTTATATAAGAAAATAACAAGTACGCGCTCATATATATACACTCAACTCATTCTAGAGTACTTTGGACTCTATTTAATGAGTAATCCCCACCAGAGCCAAGGTTCTCGCTTAACCTTTCAGCTCTGATACCAAATGTAACGACCTAAAATTTTCGATCCTAAAAATTCCAGATAGTTATGAAAAAGAAGAAAGAGAAGAAGAAGAAGAACAAAATCACCAAACATCTCACATTCGCAGCGGATAAAATATAATAAGTACTAACAGTTTACAAAAGAATATTATATCTATCGATTACATTTAATATACATCAGAGTTTCACATTATATACAATCACTGGATATTTACAATTATCAAGGCTCAGATTAACAATAATATAAATACAACGGAATACTCTATACGATATTGCCATCCAGCTCACCTCCTAAGCTCCAGAACGTCCTAACCTGGAAATATGTAATATTCAGTCTGACCCGAGCATTACACCAAAGTAACACCCGGGTCAAGCTGGAAACCAGCGTGAGGAAACCCAACTAACAAGTAATACCAAGCAACAACTTAAATAAACCGGGGTAACCTTTATCAATTTAACCAATTCACAATTTGCTATAGACACGCTTATTTCCCATGTAAATTTCTAAGTACCAAACTTAGATAAAACAATCCAATTCACTTAAATCGTTTCATTTCATCGTATTGATTTCATAAATCAATTTATATAAATTCGAAGTGGTTTCGGGTATTTCTCAATACCCGATCCCGGCCTCTTCGAAACTCGTGTTATCCCATCCCACATTATTCAAATGAAATACACAACATTTCGTATCAGAGATATCAACACATTCAAAACATCCAATGCCATTCAATTATCCATCACAAAACTTAATCACATACAAATCAATTCAATTGATTCTAATTGAATTTCAAACCTCAATCACCTGGATTACTTCATTTAACATTAATTAATTCCAAATCAATTAATTAGTCAACACATCACTATTCATCTTAATTAATCACCCTGGATTATTTTCCAATTAAATTCAAGTGAATATCTTTAATTAATTTCACTACGTTATTTATTCTTACCAAATTAATGAGTAATCTTTAATTATTTCACAAATTGATTAACCATAATTAATTACTCTAATTCTTAATTACTTATATTAATTCGTTTCTCATGGTCACTTTGATTAATTTATCTTAATTAATCAATCCTTAATTACAACGTTGATTGTATAAATTAATGATTTCCAATTATGTTTTGATTTATTCTAGTCTAAATTAATTGCTTTAAATTCAACACCAAATGTTAATTATTCCTGATTAATCTCAATCTGTAATTAATTATTCTTTTATTTACTTCATTAATAAATTAATTACTCCTTAATTAATTATCTTAATTAATCTCTTGACAAATTTCACAAAGTAATTATATTTTATTAATTACATTAAGTAACTATTTATCACACCATCAAATAGTTATTCTGAATTACTTATACTTAGTTAATTAACTTACAACTTAATTTATTATTTATTCAAATACCTTTTATTACTGAATTTAATATCCCAAATCGTTAATTAATTAAATTAATTAATTATCCATTTTAATTACCTACTAATTTAATGAACCAAAAATTGTTACCTTTATTAACTTTGGGAATATTTACTTATTTATGATTTAAGTTTAAACAATTTAAAACTTGAATACTTCGAGTCAAGCAACAATTAACACGGGAATCAACCAAAACCAAAGTTACCAAATCATCCGTGCACAACACATCAATTCAACCATTCAGCCAATTATTTAAATTTCACCATTTAAATTTAAATAGAAACCCAACAGTTGAGATTTACTCACCTTTGGTTTTTTTTTTTAGCATCCATTCCCAAATCCAGCTTGCTCCTTCTCAAATTTTGACCTTGTACAAATATTATATGATTTTATTAGTATTCTAAATAAATCGAATAATCAATTGTCATTTATTAATTTAAATCTAAACTAATAATTTGGTTTTAGACTAATAATTAAACTTTAAACAAATTTGTCATATATATATTTTTCAAACCTTAACTGTTGAAACAATTTCCTGTTTTCTATAACATATGTATTATACTCTTTTTTTTCTCTTACTGTAAACATAAAAATCCTCAATCACCTCAAATTTACTTCTATTTACAATTGTATGTTTACTAAATCAGAAATAAAATAAAATAAAAACGAACCTCACCTTCACGAGAGCGCACACTGCCTCCTCACGGTTTCGATCGAGGCCTTCCACGCATCCATGTCCTACCTCCCCGTGCAAACTCCACCCCTTCGCTGCCATCCTATCTTTCTGTACGCGTCGCGCGCCCAACCACGGCCACCGTACCCTTCCACAGCAACGAGCTCCTTCCACTAATCGTCTTCGAGTCGCGATGTCGCTCCCCCTCAGCAGCCGCCTTCCCCCCCTATGCCCTAGCCGCTGCTTCCAAGCATCGGCTCGCTTCAACGCGACAACCCAAGGCCTTCGGCCATTTAATCGCGTGAAACCCTAGCTCGCGTGAAAACGCGATTCAATCGCGTGGCTCCCCTCTGAACGCAAGGGCTTCGGCCATTAAAAAAATTTATTAGTTTTAATTTTCATTCGAGCTCGATTTAATGAAGCCGGCTTCGGCCATTTTTTTTTATGAGACGAACTGCTCAAAAAATCAGAGGAAACGAGATAAAATAAATGGTGGAGGGAGGCTTCCTGCGTACGATGATGAAACAAAATATCTCTGGCTAATGTACCTTTAAGTTTATTATATTATAAAATTCCCAAAAAGCCCTCGTTAATCACCATATAACATTTCAAACTCCTCTCAAGAAATGCCTCGAGGCGATTATAAGGTTTTATCCGCGTTCTGAACACGATGGAATGGATTTCGGAGGCTAATTTGATCGCATGCGCGAGTTACGGAAGTGAATGATCAAGTTTCAGTTAAATCGATTAAAATAATTTCTAAGCGTTTCGAGTTGCCAGGGTCAAATGACAACTCCGATTGCTACGAAAATTGAAATCCGATAATAACTAACTATTACGGATCCAATGGAACTGGTTTCGTCGAATTCCGAGACTATGCCTCGGAAGGCTATTTTTAAATCTAATTTAAACGATATAATTTCAAAACTGAACAAATTACCTTTAAATTAAATTTCAGCCATTCTATTATTTTCAGTATCATCATTATAAATTTTATAAGCCTTCAAATTATTTTAAACAGGCTTAGAAATTTCTAATTCAACAATTTACCCAATTTTCAATTATTAATTCAATATTTAAACTATAATTCAATGATTTAATTATCAAGTAAATATTGATATCTTGAATTCAAGTTAAATTAACCTTTAAATATTTTAAGAATCAATTAACTATTCAAATTTAAATTGTTAGAAATTCCGGGTCGTCACATTAACGGATCCTTAGAGGATGGTTATTCCAAACATCCTTTTAGTTACTTGTATTTCATTTGACATTTCACTCGAGTTGGATTTATTGATATAAAAATGTTAATCCTAACTCGAGTGTTTTGTGTTTTTCTTTACGCTCGGGTCAGACTGAGTGTCACAGCATTCAAGACTCACCTTTGGAGTTTGAAGCTTCGCTCGGAGATCCAACTATCGATTCAGCTTTCAGTTATTCAGTTGATTCTAGTGATGTATTCAGATTTTGTATTTGACTATTGTATTGAGACTTCTGTGTATTCGAAAATTTTATTGTATCCTGTTGAACTCTTATATATATATATATAGTAGCTTCATGAACTACCATTTCCTTGTTTCCATTGCTTATTGTTATATTACTCCGTGTCTGTGATTCTGTGATTATTTATTTACTGTATATGCTGAGTTTTTCTAAGTATAAATTAAAAATCTAATATTTTGAGAAATTCAAGTCCGGCATATGCCGATGCGAATGGTTGAAAATAGCATGCTGTTACAATGATGCAGGAATAACAGTAACAATATACCCAATCTTCATCTTCGTCCTCTAGAGAATAATCTTCGATAAGCAGAAAAACTTAGGATTGACCTTAGCGTAATGAAAAGACAAAACATTCGAGTCAGGACTAAAATATTCTTTTGTGAGTCAAATCGATATTGCATATAACATGAGTGTCACGGCGTCAGAGATGCTTACGGGTTTTCACACCTCCTACCCAGTGTATAACAGGCGTGCAATAACTCAAGAAATATTACTGAATTTTCCATCTCTTAAGGATCTGTCAAAATATTTATATGTAGCTGAATACATTATATATATACAATGTCTAGTTAGTATAATAAATATTTTTCTTAGCATAAGGATTTACATTGATCCCCCTTAATGCGGTTTTAAACTTTGTCAATAGTTTGCATATAAAACACCAGTTAACGGTCGGTGGATAGAGATGCGCCATGACATGATAATATTAAACCAAAATCGCATGGGTCTCATATAGGGATAAAAGTATGACAAGGCACGTGAGGCAATTCCCAAGGTAGGATACTACCAATTTACCCTTCTCGGTTGGGGGTAACGCATCATAGCCATGATCTCCCACCGCGTCCAACACTCCCATAATCTGGAGGGTGGGCACCAATCAATCACAATGTAAATGATGGTAATACGAAGAAGTGTGTCCGCTCAGGGTAGCTAACCCACTTGGTCGGTACGGCTCCTGTTTTAGTCATTTCAAATTGGCATAAGCATCAAACTAATCCATCATCGTTCTCTTTCTTCAAATCTAGCAAACGATGCTGACTCCAACCACTTCGTTCTGGATCATCACTCCACGTACACAGTTGTCAAAGTGGTTCTGATATCAATAGAGAGTATGCCCGTATCCTACCCCAATCTCTCTAACAACCAAACGTCGTTTTACACACCGATTGGTATTTTAACATTTCGAAAACAATTCATACTTGATATCAAAATATCATACTTTATATTTACTCAAAATATAATATTTCAATTCAAAATCATGTTCGGCTTAATATCTCGATTTCAGTTAAAAAAATTGTTTCGAATTTCAGTTTGGGTTATAACTTCAATTTAATCGAATTCGTATTTTAAATCCAAGTTTTAAATATAAAAATCCACCCTTGACCAGTTTAAATTTTTGAAAAATGGTTTGAGTAGTTTTAAAATAGTTTAAGTAATTAAAATAGTTAAAAATAGTTTAAATGGTTAAAATAGTTTAATATAAAAATAGCTTAAGTATTAAAATAGTTTACAAATCAAAATAATCTGGAAAACCAAAATAATTTTTTTATTTAAGAAAATAGCATTTAAATAGTTTTATATTAAATAATTTATTTGAAAATAATTTCAAAGTCAAACCGATTTAATTCTAACTTCCCAATTCAAACCAATTCCAATTTCCATTCAATCGATTCAATTTCGATTTCAATTCAAATCAATTTCTATTTCAATTCCACATTACTTCAAATCCACTTTCAAATCCATCTAATTCAATTTCAATTTATATCGATTTTGAGCTCGACTTTCAAAATATCGATTCAAACATTTGAATCAAATTATCCTTCCACATTCAGTTTAAAATCCCAATCTTCAGATATAATTTAAGTCCGAGCTCAATTTCGAAATATTATTTTTATATCACTTTACTTAGTAATATTCAAAGTTCAAACAATTCAATCTTTAAAAACAAATCAATTTATGAAATTCAATCATATTTCGATTATAACTTCAAAATATCAACTTTAATTATTTAAACAAATTCGATTACCAAATCCAAATTTCAACATTTAGGGCTCAAGTCGAAAATAATTTGATTTATATAAATTTGATTTTTATTTCTTCTAAATCAAAACCATTTAAGTAATTTCAAATCAAAAATTTTAAAATCATTTAATTTAAGCAATCTGGTCCGTATATAATTTTCTTTCCTATGGCCAAGTGATCGGTTATTTCAATTTAGTTTCAGGGATGGATCTATATCATTTCAATTCAAAATAAATTCCATTAGTATATATCATTTCAACCTATTATTTATTCAAAATGATTCAATTTACATTTTTATATACTATAAATAAATTACAGGGTGACAACAAGATATATATAAAACAAATAACATCCAATCGTCCAAATATCAACCAATTAGCATCCATCACAATCAATCATACAAACAGACAATATAATTCACAACAATCTCATAGTTATCAATATGAGGTAATTTACTGGCAACTAAATCCCAGTTTCACTTTAACAGTCAATTTTAATTTTTAACAGTTGATCCAACAACAATCTAGATGACAATAAAATTTATATCATTTCATAATATCAAATTTAACTATCATAAAATATTCTAGTACGTTGTGAGTGTTATACAACATTCACCTTGAGTTTCAATTTCAAATCAAATCGAACGTCGTTCGTTTTAACGTAAAATTTTAATAAGCTTCGATCAGCTTCAAATCAGATCTATGATGTAGTGCTCGGCCAAACGAACCCAACGCAAGTTGTTTCGTGCGATTTTGACCTCGTATGCCAAAGATATGAATTTTTAAAGTTTACACGAATTGAAATATACTAATTTACAATTTTCTTTATATTTTAATATAACCTTAAATCATGGCTATTCACTGCTTAATCAAAATCCTAGGCCGCATGTTTCTACTTTCTTCTTCACGCGTGTTACAGGTGTAATCGAACGTGAGAACCCAAAGCAGCCCATACTCTAGCAATCGCCGAGCTTCCCTCCTTCACTTCAGATTGGATCAGAGACCACCACCAAGAAGGGCGCCACGAGCCCCACCATCGCCCAATAGCATGGCTAACTCAGCCTCCTTGTTGCCAAGAAATGCATGGACAAACGCTAGGGATTCTAACTAGAATTTCTACCACCTTGTAGCTTGAAAACCCATCATCACCGTTGAAATGCAAGAGCTCGACGTCGCCGACATTTCACAAGTTGAGGTCGAAGGCCATAGTGGCGTGGTCGAGGGATTTAGAGGGAGAAAGGTCGCTTAGTTTCGGCCATTAAAATGGGATGGAGGCGTGGCTATAGGATCTATGGTTTACTGTTGACCTATATATACGTGCAACATATTAGTTTAATATTATTTTGACTTTTCTCATGTTTTCCGCACGAATTCCAATCGAAGCATGCCGCCTAGCATTTATAATGTTTTACCTCTATTTCGAACACAATGAAACATATTTCGAGGCCCAATTCGATTGTATGTGGATAGCTTTTTGAACCCAATTAAAATATTAAATTTTCATTGTTAAATTCAACGCGTTCCTATCCTGCACGACCAAACGATAACCCCAAACGTTATGAAATTTGAAATCCGATAGTAATACATTATTATAGATCCCATGGAACTAGTTTCGTCGAAATTCAAGATTGTGTCAATAATCGCTATTTTTTACACGTCAATTAAACTATAATATTTTCAATTTCTAATTAATCACTTTCAAATTCAATTTTAATTGTTAACAATCTTCATAGTTATTTAAATAAAACTCACATCAACTTCTGATATCATTAACAGTCATATTAAATTTAGTATTCAATTATTCAAACAAATCTTCAATATTAAATCTAAACAATTTAATTGTTCAATATTCAACAAATTCCAATATTAGATTTTAAATGAATTTTAGTTATCAGTCAACTACTTTATTTACAACTAATGAATTCAACATTTATTATTTAATCTAGCTATTAATTGTAAACACATTTAGTACATAACATTACCTTTCAATACTTGTTATTACTTAAATCTTCGAAATTAGTTTATTTCAAAAAATTTATCTAAGTTCATATCCAATAACTTACATTCAAAATCATTAAACCTTCATTTTAACCATTTTATTCATTAATCACACTAAATTCAATAATTTAAATAGTTAAAATATAGGTCATTACAATCTCCTCCACGCAAAACTTTTCATCCCCGAAAAGGTGTTAAGTATAGAATTTAACATTTAATATATTTTTAAAAATAATCAACTTATAAAACATAAAATCTTATCAGAAAATTTTTGCTACGCTTCCGTTACGCCACTCTGATCGGCTTATGGAAATCACAATTTAGTTACAAAACAAGTTATAAAAATTTTAAACTTCAAAAATTTTCTAACATCCGAATTTATGAAAATTTTCGATAGAGTCTCCTTTGCGTGGCTCGATTCCAACAACTGCAAAACGCCACTGCAAGCCCCAAACCAACAAAATAAACAAAAGCCAAGTGGCTCCATCATAAAACCATCAAATCAAATGACATAATAAACATGTACCTTTTTTTCGAGTAATCCAAATTTTTCTTTATTTTAAATACCTGCATCTTATTTACCAATGATATCCAATCATATAATTTACAATCATTTTATAGTTTGCATTTTCAATTTCCAATATTTTCTTTACTTAAGCCCATACGATGTGCATATATCATTCGTATGCAATATCAAATCTGATCGCTCACTTGGTCACACAGTTTCACTTCTGAACTATATCGTTCACACGACTCCTTAGTGCGGGCTCAGATCTAGTTCCTTGATCGAAAACCATTATTCTCTTTGCATAGTCATATACTATGAAAGCGAATTCCAGAATCAATCAAAAATCCATATCAAGGGTTCGTCGTCGAGAATCGAGTGAAAAATCCTAACTCGGATCGATATAAATTATCTTGAAATTTCGTGCTCGAATCTGGATCAAATCGTCATGCGAATAATATACGTAAAACTTATGTATTTATTCCAATTGGTTCTTAATTACACCAAATTCTTTTCATTCACATTCACTTCATGGTTTCATTTAATAACAGGTATATTTGTGAAACATTTTATTAATCATTACTTTAGTTTATAACCTTTCTACAAAAGGCATATATAAGAAGTTGGACTTTATCTAAGTTTATAGTTATCTCAAAAGATACAAATTCATTTCACAATTCAATTTCAAATTTATATTTAATTATATAACCCACTTGCAAAGATATTCTTTGATTCATTTATCTACTTTCTTAGGTTCCACTTACTTATTTCATTTAGTCATTAATCATTTCATAATATGCTTAAGTATGTAATATTTATTATTACAACTAAATTTCCATTTATACACATTTTAATTACTTTTAAGTTTTGTTGTCCCGATACAAGTCCAAATTACCATTTTTAACTTTTTAACATTTGGTAAGTCTTATTATATGTTATTAAAATGCAAATTTGGTATTATACAAATTAATCAGATTCATTTTACTTAATTAGAATGTTCATTATTTTAACTTGTTTAAATTTTCTTTACTTTCAATTTTACTCTAAAGTTTCTATAAAAAATTATCTTTGATTTTCTCAATTCTCTTATTTTCTAAGCTTTGGTTGTTCAAATATTTCATTTCATTCAAATAGTTTGAAGATTATTAATCAACAGAACTTAAAATTTTAAACACTGGCTACATTTCAAATCATTTGAAATAAGTATGTATACTTATACTTTTATATATCAAATTAAACTTTTAGGGTTTAAACCATAATTCGTTTATCAAAACAAGTTCGAAGCAAAGCTTCTCGAAAGTCTCTCCCACTTTTAGACTCGAAAATGAACGTCGATGAAGTTATGCAGTCATCACCAAAATTATTTTCCAACAACTGAAGTGGGGAGTACTGAATTCATTCCTATTAAAATTTATTTGAAGATAATTTTTATTTTTATATACTTTTAAAAATATTAATACTATTTTCCAAACCTTGAAAACCTTTTTCAGAAACACTGGAATTTAAATTTCTCAAATTCTCAATTTTATATTCATTTTACTTGCAATTTGTATTCTATAAATCACATTTATACAATTTCATTTTTCTTATAATCATATAATAGCTAATAGTTTAGGAATACTGACCATTCAAACAATAAATGATAATGATTAATATTATCATTTCTAACAACCAATTCACACTATATTTACCTTAATAATTTCTGAAAAACTATTTCTTTATATTTATAAAATATAATCAGGATAAAATTATTTCATTTACCCAATTTCAAAACAATACCATGTCGGCTTACCTTGTTTAAGAGTTTAGAAACCCGTACTTCCCGTACCGACCAGAATTCATAAACACTCAACCGATAAGTCAACACAATATAAAACATTTCATATTTACTAACAAATGTGCGCTCATATCTATTAATACGCTCAAACTCATACAAGGGTTCTACTGACCCTATCTCTAATGAATTACCCTACAAAGCTAAGGTTATCGTTAAACCCAAGTTCCGATACCAACGGTAACGACCCACCTTTTTGGACAGTTTAAATCGATAATAAACCACACATGTCAACTCAAACCATTAAAAAGATAGGATTGTCAATGGGGTAAATGAGAAAATAAGAGAAAATAAGAAGAAAGCAAACACAGAATCTCGCAGCAGAATGATAGAATATAATAAACAAATAAACAGTTCATGGAGCTGTTTCTATAATACATTTGATTATATTCAATACAACATTTATTAGAGTTATATATATACATCAGAGATACATAAATAATGCAGCGGACAACATGATGCATAAATAATAGCAGTAGTATACCAAATCTTTGTCTTCGTCCTCCAGAGAATAAACTTAGATAAGCTGAAAAACTCAGGACTGACCTGAGCGTAATGAAAAGACAAAACACTCAAGTCAGACTAAAATATTCTTATGTGAGTCAAATTGATATTGCATATAACATGAGTGTCATGGCATCAGATATGCTTACGAGTTTTCACACCTCCTATCCAATGTATAATGTGAGTGCAATAACTCAAGAGATGTTACAGGATTTTCCATCTCTTAAGGATCCGTCAAAATATTTGTATGTAGTAGAATACGCTATATATAATGTCTAGTCAGTAAAATAAATATTTTTCTTAGCATTAAGGCTTTACATTGATCCCCCCTAACGCTTTTTTAAGTATTGTCATATAGTTTGCATATAAAACACCAGTTAAACGGTCGATGGATAGGAATGCGCCATGACACGACAATGCCCAAGGTAGGATACTACCAGTTTACCCTTCTTGGTTGGTGGTAATGCATCGTAGCTATGATCGCCCACCGCGTCTAACACTTCCATAATCTGGAGGGTGCGCACCAATCAGTCACAATATAAATGACGGTAATACGAAGAAGTGCGTCCGCTCGGGGTAGCTAACCCACTTGGCCGGTACGGCTCCTGTTTTAGTCATTTCAAATTGGCACAAAGTGCTAGGCTAATCCATCATCGTTCTCTTTCTTCAAATCCAACAAATGACGCTAAATCCAACCACTTCATTCTGGATCATCACTCCACGTATACGTTGTCAAAGTTGTTCCATTATCGACAGAGAGTATGCCCATATCCGACCTCGCTCTTTTTAACAGCCAAACGTCGTTTTACACACCCGTTGGTACTTTTACATTTCGAAAACAGTTCATACTTGATATCAAAATATCATACTTTATATTTGTTCAAAACATAATATTTCAATTCAAAATCATGTTTGTCTTAATATCTTGATTTCAGTTCCAAAATTGTTTCGAATTTCAGTTTGGGTTATAACTTCAATTTAATCCAATTCATATTTAAATCTGATTTAAATATAAAAAATCCACCCTTGAAAAGTTTTAATTGAAAAATAGTTTGAATAGTTTTAAAATAGTTTAAGTAATTAAATAGTTAAAAATAGTGTAAATGGTTAAAATAGTTTAAATGGTTAAAATAGTTTAATATAAAAATAGTTTAAGTATTAAAATGGTTTATATATCAAAATAATCTGGAAAAGCAAAATAATTTGTATATTTAATAAGATAGATTTTAAATAGTTTTATATTAAATAATTTATCTGAAAATAGTTTCATAGTCAAACGATTCAATTCCAACTCCCAATTCAAACCAATTCCAATTTCCATTCAATCGATTCGATTTCGATTTCAATTCAAATCAATTTTGATTTCAAATTAATTCAAATCCACTTTCAAATCCAATTAATTCAATTTCAATTTCAATTTTGTATCGATTTCGAGCTTGACTTTCAAAATATCGATTCAAACATTTAAATCAGATTATCCTTCCATATTCAATTTAAAATCCCAATCTTCAAACATAATTTAATTTCGAGCTCAATTTCGAGATATCGTTTTTGTATCACTTTACTTAGTAATATTCAAAGTTCGAATAAGAATCCAATCTTTTAAAAACAAATCAATTTATGAAATTCAATCATATTTCGCTTATAACTTAAAAATCTCAACTTTGATTATCTAAACAATTTCCATTAACAAATCCAAATTTCAACATTTAGGGCTCAAGTTTGAAAATAATTTGATTTCTATAAATTTGATTTTTTATTTATTTTAAATCAAAACCATTTAAATAATTTCAAATCAAAAATTTTAAAGTCATTTAATTTGACCAATCTGGTATCCGTATATAAATTTCTATCCTATGGTCAAGTGATCAGTTATTTCAATTTAGTTTTAAGGATGGATATGTATCATTTCAATCCAAAATAAATGTCATAGGTATATATCATTTCAACCTATTTCTTAATTTATTCGAAATGGTTCAATTTACAGTTTTATATGTTGTAAGTAAATTACAGGGTGAAAACAAGATGTATACAAAACAAATAACATCCAATCATCTAAATATCAACCAATTAGCATCCATCACACTCAATCATACAAACAGACAATATAATTCACAATAATCTCATGGTTATCAATATCAGGTAATTTACTAGTAACTAAATCTCAATTTCAATTTAACTGTCAATTAATAGTTAATTCAATGGCAATCTAGATGACAATTAAATTCATCAAACAATGACCAATAAAATTTATATCATTTCATAATATCAAATTTAACAAGCATAAAATATTCTAATACGTTGTGAGCGTTATAAAACACTCACCTTGAGTTTCAATTTCAAGTCAAATCGAACGACATTCGATTTAACCAAAAAATTTAACAAGCTCCTATCAGCTCTAATCAGTTCCATGATGTAGTTCTCGGCAACACAAACCTAATGCAAGTCGTTTCGTGCGATTTCGAACTCATATGACAAAGATATGAATTTTTAAAGTTTACACGAATTGAAATATACTAATTTACAATTTTCTTTATATTTTAAAACATTAAATCATAGCTAGTACTGCTTGATCAAAATCCTAGGCCACGCGTTGCTACTATCTTCTTCACGCGAGTTACATGTGTAATCGAACATGTGAACCCAAAGTTGCCCATACTCCAACCATCGCCGAGCTTCTCTCCTTTACTTCATATTCGATCAAAGACCACCTGTAACGACCCGTAATTTTCATAATTAAAATGTAGTTAATTTAATAAGGTTTGTGATTTAATGTTGGAAGAAATAAGATTTGTGATTCAATAATAAGAATATAATTGTAATGAAATGTAATATTCTTAAATTAAGGTAATTTATGATTGCTTTGAATATAATTCGAATTAAATAAAATGCTTAAAAGGTTATAATTAGTTATAGATGGTAAATTGATTGTATTAATAAGGTGCGTATTAATTGATAACAGGATTAAAGAGCAATTGGTAATTTTAAAAGTGATTAATTAATAAAATAATGTGTAATAAATGGAAATTGAATAAAATTAGGGTAATGAGAGTTATTATAACAGTTGTTTGTAAATAGTAAGCTTACAAATGTTATTAAATGTAGTAAATGGTGACAATTGTTGTTTGTTACCAATATATTTAATCAATTACAAATAAATGCAAATAAATGTTACAATAATGTGAGTTAAGATAATAACTAGAGTGAAATCTAATAATGTAAATTTAGGTTAATTATTAAATAATTTAAGGATAGACCAATCAATCGAAATAATTTAAATGTTATACTTGGTTATAATTTGAATATAAGCAAATAATGTAAATGTAGTATAAATTAATGAACTAGTATATAATTAATGGTAATTGAATAAAATTAATGTTATGTAAGGAATTGTAATATTTGTTTGTAAATAATGAACTTATAAGTGTGATTAAAAGTTAATGGTAACAATTATTATATGTTACCTATTTATTTGGTCCATTAAATTAAATTGGAAACCAATTGCAATTAAATGTAATTAAATATTACGTTAACGAAAGAAAGATGGAAATGGAGAAAAACATTAATGTGATAAAATACACAACAATGTTAACTATGAACGTAGAGAAATAATTGATTGAATTAAAAGATCGAAACCAAATTAAATAAATTTATTGGAGTTAAATTATAATTAAATTGGATTTAATTACTATTGAAATGGAACACTGCAATTAGCGAAATTTTAAACACTGAAATTGATATGTAAATTTTCTTTAAAATTATTATATATGTCCAAACAATCAAAAATGATGAAAATTGTTAGTTATTAAATTTGAAAGAAAAATGTGATTTAATTAATTTACTATTAATTTATTTAATTAGTGTGAAAATAGCCATTTTGGCCACTGTCTTGGGTTTCGACGAAACCAGTTTCATCGGACCTGTAACGGTGAATTATTGTAGGATTTCAAGTTTCGTAGCGATCGGACTTGTCATTTGATCGTACGGACTCAAAACGTGTAGAAATTAATTCAATTGAAATCAATTTGAAATAAGGTTAATTTAACATAACTTCTTCAAATTAGCACTTGAAACCTATTCCATTGAATTTAAAAATATCGAAAACACCTGTTTTGATATATGGGATGACCCATTTTCTTTCTGGAGGCAGAACGTGTTTTTCGGGTTGTTTATCGTTCAACTTTCAAATCAATCTTGTCCATTCATTCCTATTTCCGATCTGCCTATATATAGCTCATTATAAACCCTAACTATTTCTTATTCCATTTATCTGTATGTACAATTCTATCTGCTTCTCTCTTACCAATGGCAGACAAACCAAAACCAATTTCAAATTCAATTGCAAATTAAAATCAAATCAAAATCAAACTCCTCCAAACTATATCGAATTATATATCGATTTGAAGCTCTCGACGAGCGCAAGTCAAATCTGCACTCTATTTTTCGATTTGAGGTTCTATGTGTCCAGAATTCGAGGAAGGAGTCTCGACCGTTCGTCGTGTCTCGATCAACCTTGTATGATCGTCTAATTGATTTATGGGTTTTGTAGAGAGTCGAGGGAGTAGTCCATCGGTGCGTTGGTGTGGCATTTTAATGGTTGGATCGACGATTATTTTCGATTAGGGTTTATCTTGTTGTGGCGGCGCGACGAGCTAGGGGATGGCAGAGCTGTAGGGGAGGCCATGGATGGGTGCGGCTAATCTCGGCAAGGAGGATGGTGGTCGTGGCATGGCCTACGGCGGTCCGAGGTGCATGGAAAATTTGGTCAAAGTGGTCAATGGTCGGGCTATTGGGTTTCCAACGTGGTCTGGGAAGTTGCTCGTAAGCATGAGGAGATGGTGACATGGCGCGTGGTTAAAGGTAACGCGTTTCTTTTGTTTATTTTATTTTACTTATTTTAATTTAAATCGTATAACTTTTAATTGCCAAATCTTTCGCATACGAGGTCTGATTCACGTGCGGTTTGTTTCGTTGGGATCTTAAATTCAAGACATTTTGACATTATTTGGATGAATTCTGAGACTATTGAATTTTGGGCCTTATTTTGGATTTCAAATCGATTTAAAATTAAAGATGAGTGTTTTAACCTACTCACAACTTCTAAAATTTCTTATGTTAGCTAAATTAAATTAATGATGTGATTAGAAATTTATTTATGGCTATTTGGCACATTTAAATTGTCAATCCAGTTAATTTTAATTTATTATGAATTTATGGTTATTTAATGTATTATTGAATTTAAATTGCCAGTTAGTTTCCTATTAATGACAATCTGTTAATTGCTGTGACTTATTTGATTAAATTGTATGATGATTTTGATGGATATTTGGTTGTTGATACTGGATGATTGGATGCTATTAATTTATATATTGGTATCACTTTGCAAGTTCCCTATAGGTTGAAATGATACATACCGAACGATATATAGACTTGGGAAAAATCTTTATGGATTGAAATGACAGACTCGAGCGATTTTATGGATTTTATTTAATTCGAGATTGCAATTCGAAATGATATATAACCTTAAAATTTTAAATTATGGATTGAAATGATAAATATCTGTATCACTTGACCCTAGGGTAGAAAATTATATACGGACACCGGATTGGTTAAATTAATTGATTTTGAAACTTTGAAATTTTGAGTTCAGTTGACTAATATTTTGAAGAAGAAATTGATTTATATAAACTAAAGTATTTTCGATAATCCAAGTGTTAATGCTGAAAATGGGTTTGATTAATAAAATTGTTCAAATGGTTTAAATTGGAATTTCAAGGTTGAAGTGTCAAATATAAATGAATTTATCGGATTTGAGTTATTGAAATGTTTGGGCATGATTTTGAAATCTATTTAAACTAACTTAAACTGTTTTAATCAAATTAACTATGTTAATCGATTTTCAAACTATTTTAATTTATTATAAATCTATTACAACCTATTTAATACAATTTAATATATTTTACCTATTTTTAACTAATTAAATTTATTTAATCTAATTTAAATATAATTAATGTAATTTAAATCTATTTAATCTATTTGAAAATCTGGTTAATCTATTTTAAATCTATTTGATCTATATTTAATCTATTTACATCATGTTAAAACTAATTAAATCAAATTTAAATCTATTTTCACTATTTGAACTATTTTAAATCTATTTAAACTATTTTTAAACTATATAAACTATTTATAACTACCTAAACTATTTTCTAAAATTTCAGACTGTATAAAGTTGAAGTATTTATATTTAAATCCTTGATGATGAAACAACCTAAGTTGTAATTTATACCTTTTTGAAAAATGAAGTATTTGAGTAAATAAGATGATTTTTAAATGAAGAATTAATTAATAGAACTTATAGATAATTTCAAAGTAAATGTGAATTCCGAAAGTGAATATGATTCGAAAGTGAATATGGTTTAAAGTGAATATGATTTTGAAAGAGATATGATTTGAAATTGAATATGATATTTTGATATTAATTGTGAATTGACTTTTGAAATGTAAAAGAACCATCTAGTGTGAAATAAGCTTTTGGTTGTTAAAGATACCGAGATAGGATATTGTCATACTCTCTGCCAATACCAAAAACGACATTAACAACAGAGTACGTGATGGAGATTCTAGAAATGAAGTAGGATGGTTTGGCGAATGATTCTGTATGAGGTATTTAGGTAACCCTGACTCCCATGAATCAGCTTGATGTGGCTAAAATAGGAGCTATACCGGGCCAAGTGAGGTCATTCCTCCGATCGGACACATTTCTTCAATACTATACCTTTGACTTTGTGATTGATTTGGTGGCCACCCTTGATTTTGATTTGGGAGTGTGTTTCAAGGTGGGCGGTAGTAGCTACTATGCATTACCACCAGTCCGGGAGTACAATTGATATATCTACACTGGCATTGCCTCGAGTGTCGTGTTCACATGCCCTATCGAGCCTTCTACGAGTTTGTTTTGTACCATACCTATGGAGTGCCCTATGATATCTCTCTAGTTTACGGAGGAGTTACGGTACTGTATAGACTATGAGAATATATAAAAATGTGTTAAGAGGGATATGGGTAACGCCTTAACGCTATTTTAATATTTTACTTTACTGTAGACACTATTATAATAGTGTATTGTACTACATAGTAGATAGTTTAACAGATCCTTAGGAGATGTAAATCCTGAAAATCTCTTAAGTTAATGCACTCACGTAGACATTGGACAGGAGATGTCAAACCCCGTAAACATTTCTGATGCCGTTACACGCATATTTACCATTGATTTAACTAACATAAGATCATTTAGTTCTGACTCAAGTGTTTTGTCTTTTCAATTCGTCCGAGTCAACCTGAGCATTTTAGGGTTAAAGACCTTATTTATGGAGGACGAAGACTAGTACAATTATTAATATATTTATTCCACTAAATCATGTTGTTTCGCTGCATTTATTTATTTATTCATGTTTATGTAACTTTGATGTTTGTGGTGTAAAGAATAATTAAATGTATTTATAAATGTAACGACCCAGAATTTTTGATAATTAAAATTTGAATATTTAATTAATTTTAAATATTAATAAGTGAATTTATAAGTCGAATAAATTTTTATTTGAATTATTGGATTTAATTGGATAATTAAATCAATAATTTAATATGTTAAATTATGGAAATAATTGAAAATTGGGTTAAATATGATTGAAAATGATTTGTAAAATTATATTTTATCATATTGGAGTTAGAATGATATTTTAGAACTTTTAAAATCGAATTAAAAGTTAATTTGTGAAAATTGAATATTTTAATAATTAAATCGACTAGTGAAAATAATCAATTTTTGAACAGTCTCAGAATTGAACGAAACCAGTTCCATTGGATCCGTAATAGTTAGTTATTATCGGATTTCAATTTTCGTGTCAATCGGAGTTATCGTTTGATCGTGGCAGCTCGAAACGCATCGAATTATTTTTAATTTTAATTTGGCGAGTTAAAATAGCCATTTTTCAAAAAGTCTCGGATTTCGACGAAACAAGTTTCATCGGATCCGTAATGTGATATTATTGTAAGGTTTCAAATTTCGTGTCAATTGGATTTACCGTTTGTCCTGTACAAATTAAAACGCCTAGAAAATCGTTTAAATCGGTTTAATTTAAATCGAACGTTTGTTGCCATAACTCGCACAGATGTCCGAATTAGCTTCCGAAACCTATTCCATTGTGTCCGGAACGCGGGGTAAACCCTAGAAACGCTGGTTACGGCGCGTAAATCGGAGTTCGAAAATTTAAAATGAATAGTGTTCGTTTTTCTCTATAAATAGCCCCACCACCCTTCATAAATTAAAAAAAAAAAAAAGATAAAACCCTAGCCGCCACCCCCTTTCACCAATGGCCAGAAAACACCCACGTTCTCCCCTCGATTTCTCGAAATCCATCAGCTTTTAGACAAAACCCTCAACTACAAAATTGTAGAGCATGGCAAGATCCTTATATTCAACGGCTATGATCGAAAATTGATAAGTGGATCAACGGGAAAATGGAGATGAAGGCATCGAGATTGGGCACGTTTTCCCAGGTGAATACATAGCCGAGCTCTACATGATTATGGCCGAAGGTTGAGGGGTAGGGGGGCTTTGATTTGGCGCATCCTGATCGTCGTAGAGTTTGTCGTTGATGGCTCGAATTTGAACCCTAGTTTTGGAGCAATTGGGTTTGTGTGTTACGGCCTGTGCGTGCGTACGAAGGAGAAGGAAGAGGGTGATACACGGCCGGATGTTGCAGCACTTGGATCCAATGGCTCTGATTGGAATAGGTTTAAATTTTTTATTTAAAGTTGTAATTATTAAGTATAAATCCGTGTAAAACTTGTAAAATCAATATCTTTTTCATACGAGGTCGAAAACGCGCGAAACAAGAAGCGTTGGAATCGTATGGACGAGCACTACGCGATGGAATTGGATTGGAGTCGTTTGGAGTTAGTGAAAATTTCGTATAAAATTAAACGTCCGTTTAATTTTATTCGAAATAAATCGCTAAAACGAAATTTAAATCAAGGTGAGAACTTCTCACTCAATCGAATCAGTTTCGATTTTATTTTAAATAGTTAGATTTAAAATATTTGAATGCATGTTTGAATGATGATTGTTATCTATTGATTGTTAAAATAGACATTATACGCCGTTAGTAAGCGGATGTTATTTATTAAAAACATATACCGCGAATATTTCATAAACAGTGAAATTGGTATTATATATAATATCAATATATATATATATATATTGGCATATGTATATATTGGAGTTATTGATTTCCCGCATTTGCATAGCGGATGAGACCCTATTGCGCCGTCTATTAAGCGGATAATATTTTAAATCCCATATACCGCGATAATTTCGTACTGGAGCGAAATTGGTATTGTGCTAATGTTTTTGGATGCTGGAAAACAGGTTGGGGGGATCCAACTGGATTCCTCAACAGTATTTATTTGATTTCAGATATTTTGATATTTGATGGATTATCATATCGATATATGATATCGTTGTTGTCGTGATTGACTATTTGGTATGTAGCATCATTGGACCAGATTTTTGGAATTTTAAAAGGATTTCAAAGTGATTTTTGAAAGAAAACGTTTATAAAATATTTTTTGAATTGATCCATTTTAAATAAATAAACGTTATAATTGTAATGTTATAAAAATTATGATTTTGAGAAATACGGTTAAAGATTGATTTTTGAGAAATATAGATAAAAACTGATTTTTGAAAATATGGGTTAATAACTTTATAAAAAGAGTTTAATCGGGATTTTAGAATTTATTGTAAAAAGTTTAAATATAGGATTTATGAAATTTAATTATTTTGTAAATCAGAATGATGAAATTTTAAAGGAGATTAAAGATGTTTTAAAGAATAATATAAATTGATTTATATTAAGAGATTTATAAATGGATATTTATAAATTGAAATATTGACATTATAAAACGAGTTTTTATAAGTGTTTGAATGAAGTGAAAATGGATTGCATAAGTGAATGGAATTTATAAAATTATAAATGGTGAAGTTATAAATAAAATTTATAAATAGTAAGATTTATAAATTTTGTGAAGTTATTAAAGAATATATTTGGGTAAATAAATGGATCTTGTAAGTTATAAGATTTATAACTTTGGAAGTCTTAAAAAGAACGATTTTGTAAAATAATCGTTTTATAAGCATTTAACTTATAATGTGAACTTTTGGTTTATAATTGAGTTATAAATCGAATAGGTTAATAAAGGGAATTTATAAAAGGAAGTTGTTATAAAATAAATAGAAATGGAGTTTATAAACGTTGTTTTATAAATTCGCAAACGACTTATTTTGATAAGTAAATTGTTGAAACTTATTAATGGAGTTATATTCACATTTTTGACTATGAATAATCCTTTGAAATAAAATGAATAAAGGATGAAATTGGTTAACATAGTATATTCACGTTTTTGAATAGTGAATAATATGTTAAAGAAAATGTTTAGATTTGATGTTTTAAATAGAATTAAAACGATCTAACGATGTTTTAAAATGTGTTGAGATTCGAAACCATAGATTTCAACATTCATTGTTGAAATAGACGTTTTCGAGAAATAAAAGGAAATAGTGGACTATAACACTGTTGTTATAGTAAATGATTTCCGAAAGGAAATGTTTTGTATAGTATTGGGATTTATATATCTATTTTAAGTTCGAATCCCTATACTAGTGATTTTGGGTTGTCGTAACGATGTTTTACGTAACATTCGTTTTGGCCCAAATAAATATGTTTAAGAGAATGATTTCCTTAAAGAATGAAATATATACTTAATCTCGATTTAAGTATATTGAATATTTTCTAAGTGTTGAAAATAAATAAAATTTGTGAATCACTTATGAATAAATAAGTATGGAAATGTTTTCCGATATAAAGGGAATATTTTAAGAATTTATCTTTTTGAAGATAAATTGAAATGAATAATTGAAATCGTTATTCATAAATATTGTGAAATACAAATTCATTATGGAATTTATGAATAGAAAGGGAAGTTGTTTAAAAATAAATATTGATTTATTTTTAAAGAATTGGAAATTATATATCTTGTAAAGATATTTTGGAAAATAAATTATTTGGAAAATTGTTTGGAATCTGGTGATGTGTGCATATCCATTGATAGGTCAATAGCCGACTATCAATATTTCCCTTTGAATGGGTATTTGATGTGATTTGTTTGAATTTGAATGCCACACTTATTTTTGAATAAGCGCTCACTATTCGGGTTAACCGGGAAAGGACCATGGGGTCGTATAACCCATTCTGAATATGTGATACGTCGTTATGAATTGTATTTGAAGATCGGTGTTGAAGACCGGGTATTTGTGAGAGCGATAGGATGACCTGTCGATTGTCTCTGCACTGAGTTGCAACGGTATAGAGACTCCCTAAGTGATGGGAAATCCGATCAGGATTGTGAATATCCGGATTGCAAGGACTTCTTTGTAAGTGCCTTCGGTTTTGTTCGAGCCCGGAACAGACTTGTATGGATTGTATGTCTGACATTACAAATTGAGATATAAAGCCGATTTCTTTCAAATATATTTCTGTTGGTGGCGGAGAATTTATTCTTTTAGCTTAACACCCTTCTCTGAGACGTACGAGCTCAGGGGTTATGTAGTTGAAGGTTATCAGCGATATATTCCCAATTTGGTAATGTGACATGCTGAGTGTTGCTGTGAAATGATCATTGTGTTGATTATTTGTGATAGGATCATTTATTTGATCGTCTATCCTGGTGATCATTTCTATGATCATTTGTTGACCCAAAGCATGGCTTTTGTATAAAGTGTGTTTTTATAGACGTGACTTCGTCGAGCCTCACACCCCGTGAATGGTCAAAACAGGAAAGAAGCAGCAAGGTTATGAGGGGTAGCGCCCTTTAGGATATGTGCATTTCCTTCTGGAAAAGGGTGGTATCATGGTATGGAGCCCAGATACTTACTCATGTTGAAAACACTTTGTTATGATTGTGTGAATTGATTGCGAGCGCTCGGTGAAAGGTCCCAAAGGACCAGGGGATGACATATTCGGTCAGTTGTTACTCAGTTAGGGGTAACCCGGCCTTGTGTTGGTAGAGATCCGGTTTGGTTCTCGGGGATGTCCATCCAGAGGCATTCTCATGTGGCAATGGGAAGTTCCTTGGCCTGATCATTCATTGGAAATCCAAAGAAACAATACGAGACTTGTACGGTTTTAGTTGTATAACCTGCTATGGAATGTGGCGGTAACCTGCTATTGAACATAGTTAGCTATAGTAGGCATACGATAATGGTCGTATGTTGGCTAAGATTTATATTCTACTTTCGAAATGAATTTTTCCTACACTATGCACTAGTAATAATATCAAATGTTCTTTTAAAATGCGTATCAAGCATCTTTGACAATCATAAGGAGAAATCTCCTCCGATTCTGCGTTTGCATTGTGTGTGTGTGTGCGGGAGGCCTTATGGTAGTCTCATTTTTAAAAGCATTGCGAATTGACTTTAAAAATATTCCTCTATTTTGATTTTAAAGATAAATAAACTGTTTTGAGTTCTCACACCAGTCACATGACTGACTCGGAGTTTATTGTTTTCCTTCCTAAACTCTGGGTGCCCACCAATTTCTACACGGGCAGTCAAAAGTTAAGGTTTATCAGGATATTCTGGAATTGCTGGAGGCAAGCTGGATGGCATGGCGTATTACTAGTATATAGTATTTCTTTTTCCGCTGTTTGATGTTGTTGTTGTACACTCTGATGTAATGAAATGTAATGTGATCAAATGTAATAACTGATATAGTTCTTTGTTTAAAGATTATTCATTTATTATTATATGTTGTTCCGCTGCGAATTGTGAGATTCTGATGTTGTTCTGTTGTTTTTCTGTTCCGTTCTATTTTCTATCTTCTTATCTCTTCTTCTACCTCTTTTTTTCTTCTTTCTCTCTTTCTTTTCTTAAAACCCTCAGTGTTCGGTTTTCCGTCGTTCGATTGCTCGGCAGTCGATAAAGTGAGTATCGATGTTGAATTTTCGAAAGACGAAGAATCGGGTCCTGACAATAAAACAGCTTCATGAACTGTTATTTGATTATTATATTTATTTCATTCCGCTGCGAGATTCTGTATTTGTTTATTTCCTTCCCTTTTCTTATTTACCACATAACGATCTTCCATTTTGAATGGTTTGAGTTGTACGTGTATGTCAACTTCAAACGTCCAAAAAGTCAGGTCGTTACACCACCACCAAGATGGGCGCTATGAGCCCCACCATTGCCCAGTAGCATGGCCAACTCGGCCTCCTTGTCGCCCAGAAATGCGTGGACGAACGCCAGGGCTTCTAACTATAATTTCCACCACCTCGTAGCTTGAAAACCCATCATCATCGTTGAAATGCAAGAGCTCGACGCTGCCGACATTTCACTAGTTGAGGTCGAAGGCCATAGGGGCGTGGATCGAGAGATTTAGAGGGAGAAAGGTCGCTTAGTTTTGGCCATTAAAATGAGATAGAGGCACGGCTACAGGATTTAGGGTTTACTGTTGACCTATATATGTGTGCAATATATTAATTCACTACGAAACTTTAAATCCGACAATAATTCACTATTACGGATCCGATGAAACTAGTTTCGTCAAAATCCGAGATAGTGGCCAAAATAGCTATTTTAACTCGTTAAAATATAAAACTTCCAATTTCTATTAATTCACTTTAAAATTCAATTTCAAAACTAAATAATCTTCGCTCATATTTAAATAAAATTTAAATCAATTTTTAATATCATTTTCATTCGTAATAAATTTAGTATTCAATTATTTATATAATTCCAATATTAAATTTAAACAATTCAATTATCAAATAAATTATGTTAATAAATCTTACAATTTTAATTGAATTTTGATTATCAACAATTATTCCATGTTCATCTAAGTAATTCAACATTTATTATTCAAGTCCAATTATTAATGATAAACACATTCAATACATAGGATTTATTTAGTCCGCGGGCTTGGTGCGGTGGTGGAATGATGCGGCTCCCTAGTGGGAGGTTTGGGGTTCGAGTCCCACCTTGTGTGGGAGGAGAAACGACTTTTCACTTGGGAGGTACCCGGTTCATTTTCGCGCCTCCTGCCCCAAGTCAACCGAAAGGTCTGGCTGCCCGGAATAGTTGGTTTTGGCGGGCCTTCCGGCTATTCCCTAGGTTTACTGTTCAGGAATCGCTGGTCGGTAGTGATTGAACAGGTTTCCCTAGTTCCAAAAAAAAATACATAGGATTTAATTCCAATACTTGTTATTGCATAAATCTTCGTAATTGGTTATTTCCAATTTTATTCAATTTCATATTAAATAAATTGCATACATAAAATATAAATTTTTATTTCTAACTATTTTTATTCCATAATCACATTAAATTTAATAATTTAAAATAGTTAAAAATACGGGACATTACACTCTCCTCCACTCAAAACTTTTCTTCCTCGAAAAGGGGTTAAGTAAGGAATTTAACATTTGATATATTTTATTCAAATTAATTAACATACGAAACTTTAAAATATTATTACAAAACCTTTACTACGCTTATACAATGCCACTTCGATATCGACTTTACGAAAATTACAATTTATTTTATGAAACTAGTTATAAAATTTAAAACCTCAAAATTTGCTAACACCTGGATTTAAGAAAAATTTCGGCAGAGTCTCCTTTGCGCGGCTTGATTGGAAAATTTTTATAATACAATATATATACAAAATATACTATATATATATCAAATATACATCTTATCTCAATGATGAGGCACCCCTATGGGAAAAATATAAAAGTGCAGTATGTAATTCGAGATGTGTACCTTATTATTATTATTAATACGAGCGAGTGTGCTTGTATTAAGTAAGCAAAAGCATACAAAATCAGCGTATATGTCCAAACGGTCTTCGTATGTACCTATCTCAACTCAATTTAGAATATCAGTCACTTATAATAAAATATAGAACGTGTTTGAGTTAAATAGAAACATATAACATGATTTTGAATCCAGAATCCAAATCATAAGCATGAGCACAAATACAGAACAAACAATAATTATATGTGATCAAAACAGTAATAACAATGGTTTACAACAAAAGAAACCATTCAACCATCAATATTCATCTATTAAATCCTAACTACGTGAATTTACATTATCCAATGTTAATATGTAATTTATACACTTCCTTTCTTATTAACATCCAATTTTTATTACTAACATTTAATTGCTTTGCTTCAAATTTATTCACACCTATTTCATTTACACTCAATTTTTTCAATTGAATTTTTTAAATTCCAATTGTTTCACTTTTATTTTAATAATATTTCATACAAATTCATTTATGGACCATTTTATAAATCATTTAAGTTAGATTTTATTTCACTTGCACTTAGTATATTCTATTTAATACTTATTTCATTTATAAACCATTTAAGTTCATTATTAACATCTTATAAAATGCAACTCATGTTTATTATTACTTCGTAACTTAACTTCATATTAATTCATTGATTTACTTGATTAGTTCACTTCATTATTGAAGTTCATATTAATGATTTTACTTTAATAAATTTTATTTTATAAAATGATTCACTTCATTAGTTTAAGGTTAATTTTGCTTAAGTAAATTTTATTTCACAAATCAAATTCATATTAATAAATTTTTATTTTCTCACAATCAGTTTCATTTAACTTATTAAGTTAACTTTATCTTATAATTCATTTTTTTAACTTATTCCATATTAAATTAGTTAACATTCAATTTTATTGAAACTCATTCCATTTTCATTTAATTTATTTACGTCCAATTTAAATCAAATTCAATTACTCACATTAATTTTACATACACTCATTTATTTTTATTCAATTCCATTCACAATTCAAATTGCATTTCATTTTATAAATCAAGTTGTATTCATTCTATTAATTTATTTTATAGCTTAAGTGGAATTCATTCACTTTACTAATTTATCTAGTTCCATTCGAATCTAATTCAATTTATTTAATATTAAGTTAAACTTCATTTTATTTTAATCCATTGCTCGGTTTATTCAACATTATTTAAGCTAAAATTTTCTTTTCCTTTCTTATCATTCACATTCAATAAAATTTAATTTTTTTCGCTTAATATTTCTCAAGTTTATAAGTTACACAAACTAATTTACTTAAAATCCATTTCATTATTTTATTTAAAATTCATTTTAATACAATTCACTTTTATTTGAGCTTCTTGAGTTAAACTTCATTTTATTTACTTCATTTCAATAACTCAATTTATTTAACATCCCTTAGGTTAATTCTTTTACTTCATATCTCAAATTCAAATCTTCTTTTATTTGCTAAACTAAAATGTTCAACCATTTTAAAATTCGATTTTATTTTCCTGTTTAAATTTATAGCCAATAAACTTATTTTTATCTATACTATTTTCAATTTATATGTTCCGAAACTATTTTCATATATTTATCAAATAATAAGAAGAATAATTTTCACAGTCAAAACTTGTTTTAACCGAATATAAATTTCTTTTGGTAACAATTCTCACTCAGAAACTCGAAAATAAGCACTAGCGATGCTGCAGTCATCCTTAGGATTATTTCTCAACGACCAAAGCGAGTTCAATGCTTTTATTTCTTTCAAAAATATTTTCTAGATGTATTTCTCGTCAAAACACATTCAAATAGTATTATTATTAATTTTGAAGGCTTTGAAAACAAAACGGATTTAAATTCTAAGATTCTTAATTTTTAAATCCTTCTATTTATTTTGGCAAGGCCGACGGTTTTATAGTGGACCGACCACTTTTATTACCAACGTAATAAAAATAAAGTACAGGAGAAAGGTAGAGACACCTTAGCTACTATGGAAGGAAATAATAAAATACAGCACAGGAGTGTGACAGACATGTCACAGCTACTAAAATAAATAACACGACTATTCGTCCTCCGAAGAGGAAGAAATACCAACATCTTCAACTACCCCGGAAGGATCCAGAGAACCACACCCAAGATTACCAATATAGGGGCGAAATCGAAGAGCAAGAGAGGGATCATAACAGTCAACATCAGGGGAGTATATAAAAGATCGATTCCAAGACGTATCAGCTAGAGTTATGGAATTTATCTCAGAATACAAACCATCCATATCAAGGATCAAGGAGTCACCAGAAGTTCTGTAGTATAGGCATCGTAGGTCTAACAGATCATCAGATATATATCTAAAGTATGATTTATCCACAGGGTTGTATCTCATATCAGTAATGTAGTCAACCCAACTATGTTCATTCTCAGCCCAGACTACTAGAGGAGGAGAGAGAACCGGCATAGCAGACAAAACATTAGGAACAACAGTAGGAACAGGAGACGTGGGCCGAACTAAGGGAGGAGACTGTACCGGCGGAGAAACAACCGAAGAGACTTTGGGAACCCATTTCCTAAGCGGAGGACGTGGCAGAGGGATCTTTGGCACAGAAGCAGAAACAGTAGGAAGCTTGCAGAAAGAGGCAACATGTCCAAAGGAGTGACAGGAGCTACAGATGTCTGGGACCCAACCATACCGAACACGAACTTCCACCACATGACCAACAGCTAGCTGGACAGGAATAGAGGATGGAAGCGGCTTATGGGGTGAAATTTCAATCAGAGCCTTGGCGTAAACAAGCTTGTCACGCGCAACAGTATTAGTGTCAAAACAGATCAATTTACCAACATTACATGCTAGCCAGTTCAAACCACGGAGCGGTTGAAGAGCAGAAGGGATTTGGGAGAAATATACCCATACGGGGATAGATAAAACTTGTTCACGTACACAGGCTACCGTTGGAGACCAGGGGGTAATAATGAATGGCTGACCATCAAAGAAGGAAGGCTCCGACTCGAGAACACGGCTACGTTCCTCAGGGGAGGAGAACAAAAGATAGTACAGAGAATCAACCAACTTAATACTGAGGCCCCCACGTAATCGCCAGGCGCGACGACAGACAGCAGCTAAATCTCGAAGGCGATGATTAGGGTCCAAAAAAAATCCAACAACATACCCAGACCAGAAATCCACACCCGCTTGCATAACACAGGGGGGAGGGATCATAACTCCATTCTCCTCAACAATTTCGAAATCAACCGGTTCATACACACCCGCATTACGGGGCATGGAAGTAAAGAGTGAAGACCAGGTTTTGGGAATAGACGAGCTAGGTGCAACCGGACAACACGTCTCAACAGCATTATTTGCCACAGGAGATGACTCAGAGAGAACATTGGCAACATCAACAATGTCAATAGTTCGACCAGGTGGAGTGCCAATAACTGCTTCAGTACTGTCACAAGCAAGCATAGCTGATGGGTGCAAAGAGCACGCAACATGTTCCTTAACCAAAGAAACCAATTCAGTGGGACCAAAATTACAACAGGGGACGTCATTATTTTTAACGTTGGATCCTATATTGTCTTTGTCAATGATACGAACGGTTGGCGTGCCTAAGTTCACAGCAGGAATGGCGCAAGGCGCTGCCGAAGCAACAGAGCAAGTATCACCAACCTCGCAGCCCATCACCAGAGAAGACAAACCCAAAACATTTCGGGGATCATCAACAACATTCACTTTCGTACCAATTTTAGACAAAGACGCTAAATTAGCAGCATGACTGGAAGTCACCACGGAATCAAGGCCCATCCTACTTCGCGTATCCGGAGATGTCTGACTACTGAGCGGAGGGAAATCCAGGGGCGAGTGAAGGTCAGGACGTGCAAATCCGACATCCACAGATCTAAAACTACGCCCTGAACGAGTAGAAGAGGGGGGGCGAGGCTGTGAAGAGGACATGGAAGGGGACGTAGAAAAGAGAACCGCGAGAGAGAAAAGGACAGGACGAAGCAAGATCAGACAGGGAAAATCGCCTGAAGCCATTCGCCATTATTCGCCATTATCTTAGATGTATATTAAACTTTGGGGACAGGGAAAATGCTTATTTGTTTTTTTTTTGTTTTTTTTTTTTTGTTTTTTTTTTTCATTACCTTATTATCAAATATTTCGTTAATTTACATCTTGTTATTTTAAACTATTCTTATTGTAACTAGATTTCAATTAAATTTAATTATCGAATGCTTCTTGAAATAGGGTTCACAAAGTATTGGTTTTATTTTAATTCAATCAATAATCAATGATGACTAAATATTATCATATCCTAACAACAACTTCATTAATAATCATTTTATAAATATATATAATATAATTTAGGTAAAATTATTTCATTTACCCGATTTTAAAATCGACTTGTCTCGTTTAAGTGTTTAGAAATTCTTATCGATATCATAGCGTCCTATGCACCGACCAGAATTCATAAACAACTCAACGGATAAGTAAACAAAATATAAAACATTTTATAGCACTAAAAAGTACACGTTCTCATATATATACATGGACAAACAGACTCATTCTAGGGTATTACTACCCTATCTCTAATGAGTCAAACCCCACAAACTAAGGTTATCACAAAACCAAAGCTCTGATACCAACTGTGGCGACCCATATTTCGGAAGGTTTAAATAGACAATAATCATACATGTCCAACTTAAACAATCCAGAATATAGATAATCAATGGGGTTAATTAAGAAAATAAGAAATGAAGAAGAAAACAAACACAGAATCTCGTAGTGGAATGAAAAAATATAATAATCAAATAAACAGTTCATGAAGCTGTTTACTATACATTTGATTATAATTTATATAACATTTATTAGAGTTATATACACAATAGGGATAAATAAAATAATGCAACAGACAATATGATGCAGGAATAATAATAGTAATAGTATGCCAAATCTTTGTCTTCGTCCTCCAAAAAAATGATCTTCAATGCGCTGAAATACTCAGGGCTGACCCGAGCGTAATGAAAAAACAAAACATTCGAGTCAAGACTAAAGTATTCTTATGTGAGTCGGACCGATATCAATAACATAAGTGTGATAGCATCATATATGTTTACGGGGTTTTACATCTCCTATCCAGTGTACAACGTGCGTGCAATAACTCAAGAGATGTTACGGGATTTTCCGTCTCTTAAGGATCCGTCAAATTATTTATATATAGTAGAATACACTATATATATAATGTCTAATCAGTAAAACAAATATTTTTCTTAGTGTAAGGCTTTACATTAATCCCTATTAACGCGTTTTTAAGCATGATCGTACAGTTTTCATTTAGCACAATTTGTAGTACGTCGATAGCCAGTGATGCGTCGTGATACGACAACACTAAACCATAATGCATCATAACCATGACTGCCCACAGTGTCCATCCATCCCATATCGAGTCAAGGGAGGCTATCCCAAAATCAAGGTGCACCAATCAAAACCAAGAACAAGAGTAATAGTATGGACCAAGTCCAAGAAGAAAAATCGAAGAACGGATGTCCTCTAGGGGTAGCTAACCCGCTTGGCCCTAACAAGATGTCCAATTTTAGTTATTTCAAACCGGCATAAATGTCAGGGTCTATCCATCATCGTTCTCTTTCTTCATATTCAGAACACGATGCCAAATCCAACCACT
This sequence comes from Allium cepa, assembly GCA_030765085.1. Taxonomy (NCBI): domain Eukaryota; kingdom Viridiplantae; phylum Streptophyta; class Magnoliopsida; order Asparagales; family Amaryllidaceae; genus Allium; species Allium cepa. The sequence continues at coordinate 129,814,861 of CM060930.1, forward strand.
TCATTCTGGAATCCCCTCCGTGTACACAGTTGTTAAAGTAGTTCCAATATTGATAGGGAGTATGCCAATGAGAGGCACCGGTCTCTTTAACAACCAAACGTTGTTTTACACACTGATTGGTTCTTTTACATTTCGAAAACCATTCATACGTGATATCAAAATATCATATTAGCTTCAAAATATCATTTCATTTCGAAATCATCATATTTACTCAAAATATACTATTTCGCTTCATTCGCCTCAATATCTCGATTTCGCTTCCAAAATTATTTCGAATTTCAATTTAGGTTATAACTTCATTTTAACCCAATTCGTATTTAAATCCATGATTTAAATATAAGCATTCCCACTCTAACCAGTTTGAATTTTTAGAAATTAATTTGAAAATTTTAGTTATTTTAAAAATAGTTAAAATAGTTTGATATATAATAGTTTAATAAAATGGTTTATACATTAAAATTGGTTTACATAGTAAAAAGTTTGGAAAATCAAAATAATTTGAATATTTAAAAAGATAGATTTTAAACAGTTTATATTAAAAACAGTTTGTTTGATAATAGTTTCAAAGTCAAACTGATTCAATTCCAAAATTTTCAATTCAAATCATCTTCAATTTCCATTTCAATTTAAATCGATTCAATTCTAATACCAATTCAGATTAACTTCTATTCCAATTTCAATTCAATTCAAATCAATTCCAGTTTCAATTTGTAATTTAATTCAATTTCGATTGCAATTCGAATTTGAATTACTTTCCATTCCAATTTCAATTCAAATTTATTTCAATTTCAAATCCAACTATTCGATTTGATGGTTTAAATTTCAATTCAATTTCCAATTTTAAACCATTTCAATTTATATAAATTTCTAGTTCAATTTCAAAACACCAATTTAAATCAAATTTAACTTCAATGTTCAATTCAATGTCCAAATCTTTAAAATAATTCAATCTCGAGCCAAATTTTGAAATATCAACTCATATCACTTTTACTTGAATAACTTCAAATTTTAAGTAAAAGTTCAAATCCTTTTAAACTATTTAATTTCGATAATACAAGTCATATGTCAATCATGACTTCAAACTGCAATTAAATTCCTTAAAATAATTTAATTTAACCAAACTTAATTTCAACATTTAAAACTTGAATTCGTAATTAATTCAAACTTCACAAATTCGATTTTCATTCTTTAAATTAAAATCATTTGAACAATTTAAAAACTAAGACTTTTAAAATTATTTTCCGGCAATACGTATATAATTTTGTATCCTATGGCCAAATAATCAGTTATTTCAATTTAATTCCGGGGACGGATATGTATCATTTCAATCCAAATCACAGGGTCATATGTATATATCATTTCAACATATTTCTTAATTTACTTGAAATAATTCAATTTACAATTTTATATGCTATAAGTAAGTTACCGGGTGATAACATGATATATATATATATATATATATATATATATATATATGAACATCCAATCATCTAAACATCAACCAATTGGCATCCACCACAATCAATCATCCAACTGTCAAAATATCACAGCAATTACCTAGTTATCAATAATAGGGAGTTTACTAATAATTTAGTTCCGATTCAATTTAACTACTAATTCAAATTTCTATCAGTAATTCAAATGTCAATTAAATTTATCAAACAACAATCAGTAAATTTAAATAAATTCATAATTTTAAATTTAACAAGCATAGAAATATTTTAGTACTTCAAGAGCATAGTAAAATACTCACCTTTTATTTGAAACTGAAAATATTTCAGCTTCAAATAAATTCTACTTCCATTCCGTGCTATAGACTACATCAATATAATTGCACTACGACTCTTTTCATCCGAAACGGACCTCGTATGCAATAGTTACGATTTTTTTAATACCGATATAGTTAAAACTAAATTAATTAAACTAATTAAGCTAACTAATATAATTAACTTACCCTACAGCTCCTTTCAGCGATCATTCTTCACGTCTAGGCACATGAACCCACCGCGATTGACAATATCACATGCGAGCACCATCGAAGATCACCAGACCTTCATCCGATAATCCCCATCGAGCCCCGCTGACACCACAACCTCCTCTGGCCGTTGCCCTTCCAGGCACCGCACAAACGACGAAGCAGTGACACCCAAGCCCAAAACCCAACGCCGAGCACGAACGCGCCTCCATCGACAACCTCCAGCATTGCCGCCTCACGCGCCCCCATCATGCTCCGCTTTTAGTCGTGCTATCGTGATCGATCGTGTTTTTTTCTTTCCTTTTTTTTCTTCTTTGTCGATCTGTAGTTGACATTTGAAAAGAGAGGACGAGGGATACAGGGAGACGATAACGTGGCTAAGCGTACGAATGTTGGATCGAGGGTGGAGAAATATATATTATAACTGAAAAATATCTAACCACTTAAAGCCTGGAATTTCTCGAACTCCAAACGAAGCGTGCTGCCTGGCATTTTATATGTTTTACCCCTATTTCGAACACAATGGAACTAGTTTCTGGAGCCAATTCCATCATATGCAGAAGATAGCATTTTGAAATCAATTTATTTTAATTAAATTCCTTAAATTAATTTCTATGCGTTTCAAGCTTGCATGGCCAAACAATAAGTCCGATCTCTACGAAAATTGAAATCCGACAGTAATTCACTATTATAGATCCGATGAAACTAGTTTCGTCGAAATCCAAGACAGTGGCCAAAATGGCTATTTTTTTTGTTAATTAAAATACAAAACTTCTAGTTTCTATTTATTCACTTTTAAATTCAATTTTAAAAGTAAACAATCTTCATTCATATTTAAATAAAATTTAAATCAACTTTTAATAACATTTTCATTCATAATAAATTTAGTATTCAATTATTTATATAATTCCAATATAAAATTTAAACAATTCAATTATCAAATAAATTATGTTAATAAATCATAAAATTTCAATTGAATTTTAATTATCAACAATTATTCCATTTTCATCTAAATAATTCAACATTTATTATTCAAGTCCAGTTATTAATTATAAACACATTCAATACATAGGATTTAATTCCAATACTTGTTATTGCATAAATCTTCGTAATTGGTTATTTCGAATTTATTCAAGTTAATATTAAGTAAATTACATAAATAAAATATAAATTTTTATTCCATAATCACATTAAATTTAATAATTTAAAATAGCTAAAAATACGGATCGTTACATCTGTCGCTCCTTTTCAAACGTCTAAGCCAAGTTTCAACTACTACCAAAGGCGACTTCATATATATTTCTTTTACCATCACTTCAACTATTTACCAATCTAACTTCAAATATAAACCCCAACTCTAAAACCCTAACTTCTCAATACCCTATTTTATCAAAATTGGCTCCCAAAGAAAAAATCCCGTTAGCAAAAGGTCAAAGAGAGATCAATCTTCATCCTCTCAAAACCATCTTGTCACTGATGCCCACATTCACGATTGGCTTCGAAATAGCATAATTGCAAATAAAATATTTGAAGAACTGAACCAAAAGAGGCTTCATTTTGGTCCGTTATACCGATTGTGAATATTTGGATAATATGGTATTCAAGAACTCACCATCACCTCCGACTATCGAGATTTAATCAATTTTGACAAAAATGAGATACTTATTGACCCACTAGCCTTCTTTTTTTAATGCAAACTGATGTAGTAATGATATTTGGACACCTGAGAATGAATAAGGTTGATTATAGCCAAGTATTTATGGTCGAGTTTCGAAAATTAGCGTAAAAATAATTGGTCATTTACTCGATTTTTCCTCTACTGGACTTGATTTAGAGGAAATTCCCAACCAAAAGAATCTGCCATATGATGAAATAACACATCAAATTTGTGCTGATAGAATGCCATAATGGAAATCCATTTATTTAGGCCCAGAAGCTATATTATTAAATCTTATGATAATCAATACGATAATTTCATGTTTAGGAAGTCATGAACAAGTATACGAAAATGACCACAAAGCCCTCTATGCTATATTTCGTGGGGTTCAAGTAAATTTGGCTAAATTTATTCATGACGAAATGAAAAGCTTCTGGTCTCACCATCGACGCACAATTATATATGCTTCATACATCATGCGTCTCTTACACAGTCTAGGGGCACCTTCTTATATTTCTCATTTTGAAGAAATTCTTGTCAAATAAAGTGGTATAAGGTTTTTATTCATAAAGAATCTTCCCGAAAGACCACCTCCAATCATGTCCCTGGCACAATAGACTACGCAGCAGCAGCAACAAATGTATATGATCCCTACTCAACATACAAACTCCTCCTCCTCCACAACAAACTCATTCACCTCGTCTACCACAACAACATAGTTCCTCTCATCATACTACGGAGATTCATGAAGCTCTTATTCAACCAAGGAAAAACGAATCCATCTCTGATTTACGCTTCGAAATCAAAAATTAATCATGGTTAACCAGCGATCTTTGAACAATAAAATGGCCGGTTTGGAATGATCTTTTTCAATAAGAATGACTAATATAGAGAAAAGTTTGGAAAATGTTGTGTCCACTTTAGGAAAAGTAATGAGAAAAGTACGTGGTATGTCATCTTCTCGATCATCGTCTTCTCCTTCACCTACACTACCTTCTTGACCACAAGCACCAATCTATCATGCTCATAACTCTCATGAAGGAACTTCTCAAGATAACGGCAAGAATATTGAGCAAGACCAACTAGTAGAAAAGGAAGAAGATAGCGACGATATGTCTTTGTCCGATCCTAACCAATCTCACAAACAACATTATATGGCTTTCCAAGGGATCTTAATTCAAGAAGATGAAGAATATAATAATCAAACTCAATGGCCAATCGAATACCAACAAGATCCATCTGCCTACTAGGAATATTATGAAAACTATGATGGACTGTCCTATTCGTCAAACTGGTATCACTAGCTTCTTTAATTTGCTCTCTTTTACTTTGAACTATGCTATTTAACTTTGATGTATTGTTGTACTACTTATATTTTTGTTATGTCTATTGTTGAACACTTGTTTGTTATCGTTGAATTATCTTATGTTCTATTTGTGTTTGACATGTCTATATGTTGTTTATGTATCTATTTTATGTTATGTATAATTTCTTTTATTATGTTTTGATAATAATAAAGAGGAGGAAATATATGCATATACATAAAGGGGATAAAATTAAGGGGGAGTTATTTTTATCATGACTAATGATTGTATAGTTGTCATCATCAAAATAGGGAGGATGTTAGAACCTTCACTCCATGATTTCAATGACAACATCTATACAATCACATATATTATACATCTTATCAATTTACAGGTATACATTACAAGAGTTGCTATGCTCAAAGATATCGGGGATCAAAGACAAACAAAGATTTATGTACCATACTAAGGTCATACTAATGTGTTAATAGTCTTAGATAAACAATGTAAAATCTCCTTGAGTACACATGCACACAAAAATTCAAATATACAAATATTTGCCTCATAAGAAGCTTTATTTTTGGATTGCCAACAACAGACGTCTGTGGAAAACCAATAAACGTCTATGACAAGGCTCGGTATTTTTATCCCTGAAGCCACATATGTCTGTGGAAAACCAACAGACGTCTACGACAAGGCTAGGGATTATTATCCCTAAATCCACAGACGTCTGTGGTTTTCCAACAGATGTCTATCATCTAGGTAACTACATAATTATGAATGGATGTTTCTGTTCATATTGAAAGAACTCGTCTCTTCCTCAAAAGTTGCAGCCAGTAGATCAACTTTTTTTATCTAGTAGTAACAACCCTTCATTTACATCTCGTTGATTCTATAAATACACCAAAGACTGAGATTAAAATTAATTAACTATTCTCTTGATTTCTACTACTTCTTATCTTCATATTTATGCACTCTTTGCTTACATATTCTTAATTAATCATAACCAAAATATTATTTTGGTTAGATCACTTCCTATAATTCAAAGCATTCACTTTCATATACTCAAAGGAGATTATAGGAAGAATTGTACCACTAGCTAATATCCATGTTATTTGGGATAGAAGATTGTCGAAGAAATACTTTGTATTAGCCTATTCCACTAGGTGAAGTAAGGGTTATTAGTTAAAGAAATTACCGTAGGAAAGCTTTGGGACTAGACGTAGGACGGGAGGTACAAACTAGCATAAAAACTCTGTTGTGCTCACTTTTATTATCTATCTTATTTATATTATGTTAATTTTCTCTACTTAGTATTATTAGTTTATAATCCCACATTAGTAGATAAGTTACATTATTATTGATCCTATTGACTTTCAACTTTAACTTGTTTTACCAATGTGATTTCGAAAAGGTTTCCATAATGTTCAACTTTACTTTTTATTAGTTTTCAAAAGTTCACACAAAATTATAAAGTCGTCTTATAAATAAAAGGAAAAAAATTTAGAAGCTATTTAGTATGTTAACAAAGTTTAAAATTGCGAGTTATATAACGGTGTCACTATTGGTGCAGCTCATGAAAACGAACTAGTTTTGCAAAGTTAATTTGTTTTCACTTAAGTATCTTTTTGAAAAGTGTTTTCAAACATACACTAAGTAATAAAAAGTAAGTAATTAATTATTTATTTATTATTTAATTAATTAATTAAGTACGGTAATTAGTACTCAATCATTAGTTAATAAAGGTAATTGATACTTAAGTATTAATCAAGTAAGATAATTATAATTAGACTATTAATTTAAAGTTAATTATTATTTAATTATTTATTAAAATATTAATTACTAATATTTATTTATTTAAAATGGGTTTTCATTATTAATTAATTACTGATTAAGTCAAATTTAATTAAGATTTTAATTAGGTCTTAATTAAGATTTAATTTCTATATAATAAAGGTTTTATTTAATTTATTTAATAAATTAACAAGAGTTTTGAATTTTAAAAATCGCTTTATTTCTAAATAAAGGTTTTGTTTTAAAAACTGTTTCCTTTTGTAAAAATGTTTTAAACCAAGGGATTTTTTATCAATTATCCTTAAGTAACCTCAAACAAATATAAAACCAATGTTAATGTGGCGACACATTTATGGGAAGTATATCATCCTATAATTAGCGCTAAAAGCCGATGAGTAGGCTAATCCTCTATTTGTGAGATCTAGAATTTATCTTCTATGTTAGGGATAGTGTAAGGTCGAAATATTAAAACGTGGTAGATACAGGAGGGTTAATTTCTAACAATAGGTTATGTTTTAATTAAGTATATGGTTATCCATATGCAAACTCTGTAGAATCACCCTAAATAGCGGATTACCCGTTATTTATAACTTGAACTTTTTTAACTCAAGAAGTATGTGTGTATATTCGAGTTTCCCTGTGAGAACTCAAATACTTGTTGCATACTTCTAAAGAACTGGAATTGAGTTAGCCGAAAATTATCGCTTAGTTTGGTGACACCGATTTCAGATAAGTATGATTTATCTGATCCACTCCGAATTAATAAAGTTCGTAATGGATCGTTATGAGGTATGCTATGGAGCTATATTATTCTTCCTGAGGGTGATTCCAAAATGGGAGATAGTAAATGTTGATGTTTGTTCGATGTCTAAAAACTTGTATGGACGAATGCTATCGTTGCATCGGATGCCTCAAGGGCAGTGTTAGGATTATAAGATGGTCTATTATGAGGAATGGTAAATGCATAGCCTCTAGTCTGATAGTCAGTACATGACTAAAGCAGGGACATGCGACATGGCTATGTGGGTCTCTCCCGTTAGGGTATGATATCACCTAATCTAGAGCGATATCTATGATGCTTGGGATCCCTTTTATGGTTGTTGATCGCAACCAAAGGGTGATCATATATGACGCTACCTAGTAAGGGGTAGGAGCGGTCCTAAGTAGCAAGGTGCAATGTGTTGTAGCCTTTAGCACATTTTATCTAGAGGCGTATTTATTCAGAAGGTAGGCCCTTACCTTTTCATTGTCGGAATCCATTTACCAATACGAGCCTTTGGGCTTGATTATATACCCATTATGATGGAACTTAATTAATGTAACAATTTCGACTATAATTCCATAATAACAAAGAGTATTACTATGTATTACTGTCTGTTAGTGTAGAGAATAGGGCTGGTTAGGAGAGATCATCCGTGCATTTTGTCTTAAGCGAGAATCGAATACGTCGATTAGGTGTTTGGATTTTTCTTCTTCTTCGAGGATCGGGGTACTCAATTCAGGCTTAACACAAAATTACAGTGGCTAAGGATTGATTCAGAACAATGTATAATAACATAACAGTTCACAGATCACAGAACTTGTACAAATATGTATACAAACAGCGGAAATATGTCAAGCGTTAGATAATTTTGTGGATCTTATGAACCACATATACAAAACATAGCCACAACAAAAGAATATACATGATGGAGTCTAGCTCGAAAATGAAAGACTAGTAATATACATGTACACTAAGTAGACTCGATAGTGAACTTTCCAAAAGCATAAGATACCAGATGAGATCCATAGAATCCAAAATCCTAACCTAAAATGACTCGGCTTGACCCGATTATTATTTAAAATGATAAACGGGTCAGTCTTGCTTGAATAGAGGGGTTAGTGCATATATGAGGAAGTAAAACTCAAGTGTAATTAATAAGCCCATAGTGACAGGTAAAAGCATTGTATTCAATATCATACATGCAAGTGGTAAATGCGTTGAGTCATAAAAACCCATAGTAAGAAAGTCCTCAAAAGAACATGAATCATTGCATAAGAGTACTCACCAAACTCCAATTATCAAAGCATAAAGCTAACGATTAAAGCTTTGTAAAACATTTTGGTGAAAACAATTCAATGCAAGTTCAAAAGCCCAAAATGGAAAAACTCTTAAAAGAGTCTTTAAATTCCATAAATATGTAATCACCAATATTCATTTACAAGTAGCTTCAGAGCTATTTCCCTTAAAGCATATTAAATAAGATTGGTGACAACAACAACTCATAAATTCGAGAAACTATCAAAGAAACTATGGAAAATCATCAGAAAAAAGGGGCCCAAACTCGAATGGCTAGCTTATGCTATACCGCACGTGAAAATAGACCAAAGGTAATAATTAAGCCAAATGGTATTATGGTGATGGCATGGTGACCATCCTTTATAAATATAGTCATATGTGGAACAAGCTGGCATTCTGGCGGTGGCATGACAACCATCCTTATTATGGCTAAGAAGTCATACAAAGGCCAAGCTGGTATTTAGACGATGGCATGGTGACCATCCTTTATTACGACTAAATAGCACTAAGGTTATATCATGACTTAAATGTCCTTGAATGGTAAGCGTTATAAGCTTTCAGGTAATAACCAAAAAATTGACAACAATGCGACCTATACCACACATTCTCACTCAAATGTTTTTTGACGAGTTAGCCAATTTTACTTGTGTATGGACTCAACCGAACTAGTGTGGAATTAACCAAAAAAGTAAATGCATATGTTCCATACCACATGTTTTACTAAATCATTTAAATCTCTTTTTAGTTCACTCGAAGAGTGCAAAAACTTGTGATTATAAGAAGATATTTTACTTTAAGAAAACTTGTTTTAAACGATTTTTTGAAACATTACAGAAATTATTTTCTTTCAAAATCTCTCTATTATTAAGATATATATATATTTATTAATACATAAAATATGCATTGGAAAAATATAGTTACTAATAGAAATTGATTTAGAAAAATATTAATTCAAAATTAACTTTTAGTTGAAAATTTCCTTAAGAAATTGTTTCCAAAACAAGTGCATGAAAACATTGAATTCAAGAGCAATTCAATTCAAATATTTTACAACAAATGCTCATGAAAAACCATAAATTCATACTTAAAATGTTAACAATACTTAGCTTCTGAATTCATAAAGAAATGGTCATGAAACAACAATTAAAACTGCACAAAACTTAGCAACGAACTTAGGATTGTGGCTTATTTAGTCATTACGACCCTTATAAACCCGAAATTTGATAAAACATAAAAATATAAAACTTGAAGATGGTTGCATTAGATCGAAGTCAGAAAAAGAATCACCTGATTCGGACTTAGAGACCAAAAGTTATGGTGATTTCATTATCAGGACATAAAATTACAAAACACTAAATAATTGGAAAATTGGCAGGACAACGGCATGAAGAGCCAATTAGAGCCTTTAAAACTCAAATTTTGTGTAACGAACTACCTTTTTGAATAGTAGTCCGACCAAAAGTTATGGTGATTTCATTATCAGGACATAAAATTACAAAACACTAAATAATTGGAAAATTGGCAGGACAACGGCATGAAGAGCCAATTAGAGCCTTTAAAACTCAAATTTTGTGTAACGAACTACCTTTTTGAATAGTTTAAATCGACGATAAGGCACAAATGTCAGACTCAAACCATTCAGAGTGGCGGATTGTTATGGGGTAAATAAGAAAAAGAAGAGAAAGAAATAAAACAAACACATAATCTCGCAGTGGAATGTCAAAATATAATAATCAAATAAACAGTTCATGAAGCTATTTACAAATAACAGTGATTAAATTTTATAATACAGATCAGAGTTACATACAATAAGAATAAATAGTAAATAAATTCAGCGGAACAACATGATGCAGTGGAATATATATAATAAAAGATAATAGTACAAAATCTTCTTCTTCATCCTTCAGAAAGCAGTCCTAGATAAACAGAAAAGCTCAGACTGACCCAAGCGAATTGAAAAGACAAAACACTTGAGTAAGAACTAATAGATCTTACGTAAGTTAAATCAATGGTAAATAAATATGAGTGTAACCGCGTCAGAGATGTTTATGGGGTTTGACATCTCTTATCCAGTGTCTAACATCAGTGCAATAACTAAAGAGATGTTTGGAATCCCCATCTCCTAAGGATCCGTCAAACTACCTACATACATAGTACAATACACTATTATAATAGTGTCTACAGTAAAGTAAAGTATTAAAATAGCGTTAAGGCATTATCCATACACATCTTATATAATGTCATAGTCTATACAGATACTGTAAACTTCACTCGGAGGTGGGCTATCAGGGAGCACTCCATAAGTACAACACACAAAAAACTCGTAGAAGGCACGATAGGGCATGTGAACACGACGCTCGAGGCAATGCCAGGATAGATATACCAAATGCAGATCCGGAATAGTGGTAACGCATAGCAGCTACTACCGCCGACCTCAGAACACACTCCCATAATCAACATCGAGGAGTGGCTACCAAATCGATCACAAAGTAATAGAATGGTATCGAAGAAGTGTGCCCGATAGGAGGAATGACCTCACTTGACCCGGCATGGCTCCTGTTTTAGTCACATCTAAGCTGACTCACGGGATTCAGGGTCACATAGATACCTCATACAAAATCGTTCGTCAAACCATCCTACTTCATTTCTGGAATCTCCACCACGTACACGGTTGTTAAGGTGGTTTTGAGATATTGGCAGAGAGTGTGACACTATTCGATGCACGTCTCTTTAATATCCAAACGCTTATTTCACACCGGATGGTTCTTTTACATTTCAAATAGTCACTTTACAATTGATGTCAAAGTATCATATTCTCAAAACCATATCATTTTCAAATCATATTCACATTTAAAATCACATTCACTTCCAAAATCATATTTATTGTCAAAATCATATTTACTCAAATATGTCATTTCACAAAAAGGTATCAATTCCAAATTCCAACTTAGGTTGTATCATCATCAATGATTTAAATATAAATACTTCAACTTTACACAGTCTGAAATTTTAGAAAAGAGTTTAGATAGTCATAAATAGTTTTAATAGTTCTAAATTTAAAATGGATTGAAATAGTTTAAATAGTAAAAATAGTTTAAATAGATTTAAATTTGATTTAATAAGATTTCAAATGATTTATATAGATTTGAAATAGATTAAATGGATTTAAATTATCTTAAATAGATTTTAAATAGTTTAAATAAATTTAAAATAGAGTAAATAGATTTAAATTATATTAAGTAGGTTAAAAATAGATTAAATTAATTTATAATAGATTAAATAGATTGAAATTATATTAAATAGATTTAAAATATATTGAATAAGCTTGAAATAGATTAAATAGATTTAAATTATATTAAATAGATTTAAAATAGATTAAATAAATTTATAATAGATTTAATATATTTAAATTATATTAAATAGATTTAAAATAGATTGAATAATTTTAAAATAGGTTAAATAGATTTGAATTATATTAAATAGATTTTAAATAGATTAAATAAGTTTAAAATGGATTAAATAGATATAATTTATACTAAATAGATTTAAAATAGATTAAATAAATTTAATTAGTTTAAAATAAGTAAAATAGATTAAATTGGATTAAATAGGTTATAATAGTTTAAAATAAATTAAAATAGTTTTAAATTGATTAAAATAGTTAATTTAATTAAAATAGTTTAAATTAGTTTAAAATGGATTTCAAAGTTATATCTAAACAATTTCAATAACGCAATCCCAATAAATTCATTTATATTTGACACTTTAATCTTGAAATTCCAATTTAAATCCTTTAAATCAATTCTAATTTCAACATTTACGCTTGGATTTTTGAAAATAATTCAGTTTATATAAATCAATTTCTATTTCAAAATGCTAGTTAACTGAATTCAAAATTTGAAGAATTAAAATTCATTTAATTTAACCAATCCGATGTTCGTACATAATTTTCTACCCTATGGTCAAGTGATACCGATATTTATTATTTCAACCCGCAATTTAAAATTTTGCACTTATATATCATTCAAACCACAATCGTGAATTAAATAAAAATCCATAAAATCACTCGAGTCTATCATTTCATCCCATAACGATTTTTCCCTAATCTATAGATCGTTCAGGTATGTATCATTTCAACCCATAGGTAACTTGCAATGTTATAACAATATAAAAATACAACATCCAGTCATCCAATATCAACAATCAAACATCCATCACAATCATCATCCAAATCAACCAATAAACATTAATAGATAACCGATTATCATTAGCGGGTATTGAATTGACAATTAAATTCAATAATAAATTAAATGCGATAAGTGTCAATATTTTCTGGAATGACAATTTAAACATACCAAATATAAATCAATTAATTTCTAGACACATTATATATTTAAATTAACTAACATAAGATAATTTAGTAGTTGTGAGTGGGCTGAAACACTCACCTTTGATTTCAAATCGATTTGAAATCCAAAATAAGCCCAAAGTTTGAACAGTCACAGAATTCATCCAAACCAATTTTATAATGTCTAGAATTCCGATACGATCCTAGCGGAGCAAACCGCATGTAAATCAAAACCCGTACGTAAAAGTTATGCATAATAGAACATTGTATGATTTAAATTAAGAATAAATAAAATAATTTAATTATCAAGACATGTCACCTTCGTTCTATCACAACCGAACCCTAGAGTGCTACATCGCTCATTCAACATGCTGCAACTTGATTGACTCACTCACGCACCTCATGACCAACAGCGATCACGACCATCCCCTGCATACGGTCGCCTCCACTCGCGCCACCTTCCCAAGACCCACGGCAAACCCCAAAATGCGAAGAGGAGCACAGGCCACCACCGCTTACTCTTGACCTAATCGAATTTTCAAGCCTAATCCATCCGATAGAATACCAAACAAACTGCACCGATGAACTACGCATGTTCCTCTCCATGCGAGGGTAACTTTGATTTGACGATCCATCGATGATCATCAAAGTCCAAAGAATGACCGAGGTCAATTCCTTGATTTTTGGACAAACGATGAATCCGATTGAAAAACGAATCACATTAGTGAATTACGCTCATCGAGAGCTTCGAATTGATATATAATGTGATATAGTTTGAAGAGTTTTAAATTTTCGACCTGATTTTGATTTGCAATTGAATTTAGAAATTTGGGTTTCTTCCATTTGAGAAGAAGAACAAACAGATGGGGTTGTATGTACAGAATGAGAAAAATGACTGCAAGGGTTTGAGGAAACAAGACTATTTATATTGACAAAGTCCGATAAGAAGATAAACATGTATCTAATTTGTAAGAACTACAAATAGCGACCCAAAATGCCCGTTTCACTTCCGAAATGAAAGTGGGTCATCTCATATATCGAAATAGATGTTTTCGATATTTTTAAACTCAATGGAACCAGTTTCAAGTCCTAATTCCATTGTACGAAGAAATTAGCTTAAAAATCAGCTTATTTCAAATTGATTCCAATTGAATTTAATTAAATTGATTTCTATGCATTTCGAGTCCATACGATCAAACGGCAAGTCTGATTGCTACGAAACTTGAAACCTTACAATAATTCACCGTTATGGATCCGATGAAACTGGTTTCATCGAAATCTAAGTCAGTGGTCAAAATGGCTATTTTCACGTTAATTAAATAAATAATTACTAAATTAATTAAACCATTTTTAATTCCACTTTTAATAACTAACAAATTTTATCATTTTTGATTTCTTAGACATTTACCATCATTTAAAACAAATTTACATATCAATTCAATGTTAATTATCATACCAGTTACAGCGTTCAATTTCAACTAAAGTTAAATCCAATTAATTATAATTTAATTCCAATAGATTTCATTTAATTTGATTTTAACCTTTTTATTCAATCACTTATTTCTCTATAGACATAGTTAACATTTGTTTATATCTTATTACATTAATATTTTCTAATTATCATCTTTTACCGCATTAGTTGCAATATTTCAATTATATTGATTTTTTTTTATGTTCACATTAATTATAGTTTAAATCCCAATAAATTAATTTATCTTGGTTTCACTCCATTTTGGTAAATCAATTATTACCTTATGAATTTAATTAACATTTTTATACCTTTTATTACATTCACAATTTGCAGTTATCGCCTTAACTCATTTTACGCAGCATTTAATTTCATTTAATTATAATTGATTAAAAAAAATTGGTAACAAATAACAATTGTCACCTTTTTCAACATTTAATCACATTTGTATGTTTGTTATCTGCACATAAAGGTTATATTATTTACACGGCACAAATTTTTAATTCAATTATAATTTATTACTTACTATTCCAATAAATACTACAACATTTAAATTATCCATTTCTTTTTTAATCCAATTATCAATTAATACACATATTATTACAATTAATTTACGATCTATAACTAATTATAACTTTTTAATCATTCCAATTAATTGAAATTACATTTAAAGCAGTTATTAATTACCTTAAATTAATATTATTACATTTCATTCCAATTATATTCTTATTATCAAATCACAAATTTTTATTCCTTCCAACATTAAATTACAAAAGCTTATTAAATTAACTATTTTTAATTATCGAAAATTATGGGCCATTACAATCTGATAAAACATAAACATAAAAGTTAAAGATGATTGCCTTAGCTTGAAATCAAAAAAGAATCAGCTAATTTGCGCTTACGGATCAAAAGATATGTCCAAAATAATTCTCAGGTTTAAATTCATTGTCGCCGTCATTTATTCTCAGGACAACAAGAAAGAAATACAGTTTAGACCATTTTAACTTCAAAATTTTATAAAAGTAAAAACATGAAAATTATAGTACAAAGTCTAAGCTTTTCAGAACATCCAAAATTATCAAATTAGGATAAGTAATATAAAAGATATGGCCAAATCCATTTTTGTTCAATCTCGGAAAATTTTATTAAAGACAGAATTGCACTTTTACTTTCAGTTCTGTTTCAGGTCAAATAAACATCCATATACCAAAATGTAACTAAAAGATAAATTGTTTCTCATTGAATCTAATTTCTAAACTAAAAAGAATGGACCCAAAAGGATTGGAAATATTTAAGATATCACTATTTTACTTCTACGCATTTTTCCTAATGCATTTTCAGCAAGCATAGAAAGCAAAAATCCTCTTCCAAATTCACAAATTCAATCATAGTTCCATCCAATGCAACCAAAATCAAACATGCAAATTGAATTAAGCTAAAATTTTGAGTTGTTACTCACCTGAAATTCTTTAATTAGCTCGCCAAAATGCCCTTATTACAAACCTGCAAATCAATTTTGGCAAACTCTAGTTTTGCCTCAAACCCAAAAGAAAACAACAAACATCAAATACTATAAATTACTGAAATCAGTTAGTTTATAATATTGATTAGAGTTAGAGAAACTTACTTTGATTTTCTCTAAATTTTCTAGAGTTTATTTGGATTTTAAAACTTTGGTTTTTGCTTTCTAGGTTTGAGAAAAAAGAAGGAAGCGACTTCTGTTTTTTCTTCTTCTGAGATTACGAATGTAATGGAGATTATATGTAACGACCCGCTATTTTGGACTATTCGCATCCGCACATGTCGGACTTAAATAATTCAAAGTACCGAATTGTTAATTTAAATTTGGCAAAACTCAGATATACTCTAAATAAATAATCACAGATCATAGACACAGAGTAGTAATATGCAGTGGAAGTAAAAGAGATAGTAGTTCATGAAGCTACTATATAAATATAAGATACATCAGAGTTTACAACAGAAGAGTCACATTATACATCAGGTACAAATCAGAATACATCACTAGAATCATCGAATACTGAAAGCAGAATAGATGGCTGGATCTTCATCAAAGCTCCAACTCCAAAGGTGAGTCTTGAATATTGGTATACTCAGTCTGACCCGAGCGTAAAGCAAAACACAAAACACTCTAGTCAGGATTAACATTCTTATATCAATAAACCCAACTCAAGTGAAATAACAATTGAAATACAAATAACTCAAAGGACATTGGAATAACCATCCTCTAAGGACCCATTAAACTATCTACTATATAGTAATATCCGCTAAATAGATAATGTCTATCAGTAATATAAATATCAAAATAGTGTTAAGGCGTTACCATTATCCCCCTTAACACATTTTATATAAGCGTTATAGTCTATACAGCACTGTAAACTCCACCGTAAACTAGTGAGATATCAGGGAGTACTCCATAGGTATAACACAAATCAAATTCGTAGTGGTCGCGTATATAGGGATACAAGTATGACAAGGCACATGAGGCAATACCCAAAGTAGTGAAACTACCGTTTGCCTGATCTGGACTGGTGAAAACGCATCGCCGCAACGATCGCAACACCGCGAAACAACACTCCCAAAAGTACGAGGGTGCACCAATCAATAACAAGTAATGAGTAGTTTACGAAGAAGTGTGTTCGCTCGAGGTGGCTAACCCCATTTGGCCTGGCACGGCTCCTGTTTTAGTCATTTCCAATTTGACACAAGTGTCAAGGCTATCCATTATCGTTCTCTTTCTTCAGTCAGCACGGACATCATTCCAACTACTTCATTCTAGATCATCATTCCTCGTCTAGTTATTAAAGTGGTTTTCGATTTAGACAGAGAGTATGTCCATAACCGATTCTGGTTTCTTTAATAACTTTCGTAATTATTACACCGATTGGTCGTTTATATATTTCTAAACCAAATCAAATTCAACTTCAATTAAAATTCGTACACCATCATTTCATTTTCTTTCGATATCCATTTCCATAATTTATGTTTCAAATCTTCTAAATTACTATTTCAAATTTTATAGTTCAATTTCAATTTTTATGTTTCAATTTTTATTTAAACAATATTGTTCAAGTTCATATATAAATTTCACTTCGAAATCATTTTAAATTAATGTAATTTAACATTCAAATCAATTTAAATTCATTTATCGATTACATTCAATATTCGTTAAGTAAATTTGTCATTCACAATAATTTCTATTGATTTTCAATTCATTAAATCAATTACTTAAGTTCAACTTCGTTATATCAAAACTACAAAATTGAATTAAATTAGATTCGTCAAATTAAATCTTGAAATTACAAATCTTACATTAATTCAATAAATCACATTTTTATTTCTTGATAAAGAAATTCAATTTCACTTATTCATCTACTTAGTTACAAATTTCAAAACTCAATTATAAAGAACTTAATTTCATTTATTAACGAAATTCAAATTCACTTATTCCGAAGTTCAATTTTTCTTATCGAAGAATTTAAATTTTTATTTAATTATCAAATAATTCAATTTTATTTAATTATTAAATAATTTCAAAACTTAATTATTGAATAATTTCAACTTAATTATTAAATAATTTCAAACTTAATTCAACGAATAATTCCAAATTTTATTATCAAATAATTTATTATAAAACAACGTTCTTTCAGCACTACCATGTTAATATTTTGTCTCAAATATTAAATATTAACATTTTTCTTTCATTAAATTCAAATTCCAATTTCCTTTCAAAACTTATTATTTATTCAAATAAAATCTTTTTTTATTTATTTAAAATCAAATTATTGACCAATCGGGTTTTATTTAATTCTCTATCCTAGGTCAAGTTCATTTGGGTATTTATCATTTCAACCCGATTCCATTTCAATTCACAAATCAAAACATAGCGAAGGGAACTTGCAGTGTGATAACTGGGATGGTGTCAAAGTAAATAAACAAGTAATAACAACATTAATAACAATCTAATCATTAATTCAAATAATCCCGAAATAATCGTATTAATTCACATTGTTGTTTGTGCAAATTAATATAATTATTTCTAGAATATACATTATCATTTCATGTAGATTAAAGATTATTACACTAATGTCAATACGTTTCTAAACTTGGCATTTATTATTCGATTTCATACTATATCAATTTATACAACATACATTCAATGGTTCAAGGTGTACTTAACCAATTTCTACATGTCAATTAATTTAACATTTAAGGGGTCATATTATACAAATTTAACTAACCAAATTCAACACATATGTCGATTCAAATTTTTACTATCCTACGTCAAATTCAATTGCATAATATTTATCACTTTATACATTTACAATTTAACATCCAATATAAACAACAAACAATCAATCAATTATCAACCAATGGGATTATCATCGTATAATTAACAGATAATAGTGTCAGAAGTCACAGGTGAACTGATACAGGTAATAACCTATATATAACAGTGTACATAACTAACAACAATATATTTCAATTGTCGTTTCAATTGAAATCAAATTTAATAAATAAAAGAACATTAATCGTGAGTGATTGCTCACATTTCGAGGCTAGAGAACACAAGAAGATAGACGACACAATAGGTTTGAATTGCAAAATTGACCAAATCTAAGTCGGATTTCCAAAGCAAGGCGGGATTGACATGGATTAGATGAACAAGGCTGAAATTCAAAGTTTGATGAATCGAATCAGAATCAGTTTGATATCTACGAAAAATATTTGTTATTTTATAAAATCAATATTTTAATATATATTGTTGAAAACTTATACGTATTCAAAACAAAAATACATACTTAAATATTTGACAGCCCACAGGTAGCATATGTGACTAACAGTACATTAATATACTTATAACCAAAATCAAAGATATAAATATTGATGAAAGTCGATATATATAAGCTTGCATATATTTCATTTAATACAATGATCATTCATATAACATACGCACCTAAAAAAAATTGTGTACCTCTTTTTCTTTTCTTTTGCTAGGCGAATAAAACTTTTGAAAACATATATACTCAAACTAAAAAAACGACGAAAACCTTGGTATACGTACAAAAACCAAATCGTCATGTTTATACATTTTAAATTTTAACGACTAACCCTTTTGAATATAATACACATATAATATGCTATAATCAAAATAAGAATTTACAAACTTTATGCATTGTGACTTCGTGACTCATATACTCATGCTAATATAGATACAAAATATTGTATTCAACATTGTGTACAGATATCAATATCCAAACTGTTTCAACTTTATAAAGTAATATATGATGAAAAAAAATTATAACTGAACATATAAACATAAACAGCTTTATACTATCTGCAATTTAGATAATCTGCATATACCTTACAAAACAGAGGATATGCCATAGCTTAAAAAATATTCCCTATTCAATCCCCTATGTTTTATTTTCATCCTTTCAGATTTTATTGAAAATCTTGGTTTACGTTCTATTGATGGCAGCAAGATAAAATAAATATTTATAAATTTCGGTATTTATGATAAAGCTCAATTGTTTTGTTTCTATCTTCCTAACAAAACACTGATTTATTTTAGTGTTGTGGAATTTATCAAAAATGTTACCTAAAGCAGCAAACAAACTTTGTACAGAACTTATACCAATTTTTATAAAGTAATATATATATATGGAAACTAGTTATCAAAACCAATTTATAACATAAGTAAGTAATATGTATACGAATGAATATACAAGTCGGTCATATAACTACAAAACATATTCCATGTAAACACTATATATATATTTATACGCTATATATAAATAAACAACTAATATAAAGGTGAACAAAAATATGAATATGAGCACTAGTTTTACAGAACCCAAATATACATATTACTGTTATGATATAATATACGGTACTGTATATATAACATCACATAACTTACTATATTTAGGTTGCGCAAACTATAGGGTGGAAGGATGCGTGGCGGCTGCGCGTCTTTGTAGAGTGGCCGACCTGGGTGCGTCGGAGCTTGCGGGTGGAAGGATGGGGCGGATCTGCATCGCGTGTAGTCCAGAGGAAAGAGGATGCTTGCGTTGGGAGACTTCAAGGTGGTGATGTCAGCAGCTTCGGCATGGTGGAAGGAGGCCAGAGGGGGACCGACCGTAAAAATGAGACGAGAGGGGGTAGGTGTATTGCTTTGCATGGCGGCTGTGAAGGAGAAATGTGCATGGGTAGTGGAATATAAATGAAAGCTCAAACATCAGAGAGGAAAGAAGGAGCCAAGGCGGAGAGAACGTGAACTGAAAATAAAATTAGAATGGAAAAACCAAACGTTGAATTCGAGAAAAAAAATATAATAATAGTAATAGCAAACGGCTGTTGAGTTGAATGGACAGAGAATTCCAAAAGTTCACAAGACCAAAAGCCACGAAACCGGTACCGATACGGTAGACAGTTTGTCGCTTTTCCGACGTACTGAGCACGGAATTACAGAAATAAATATACCGTATAGATCAGCACGGTGAGGCGATCAGAACGGTATACAGATATCAGTGGTATGGTTGAATTATAAAAATTCGAATTTTTATACTAGCGGAAAATGCATGAAAAACGTAGAAAAATAAGATTGACGGAGCCAAAGAAGTCCGAATTTTGGAAAACGAAAAATGACATTTGCTCAGAACATGGTTTAGAATTTTTCTATGTAAAAATTTTTAGGTTCCGAAAACATTTTATTTTCATCGCTTTTTAACTGATTAAATTGAAGTAAATTTATGCACGAAATAAACCTTCATATTTTCGGACGAAAATTTACCAGTTGCTATGTTTAACTGGCTGCATTCCAAATATCAAATTTATATTTCAAAATTTTATAGTTTATTTTTTATGTTTAAATTTCACACAAATTCAGTTAATTAAATAAATTAAAATCGTTAAAATATCCGGGTAGTTACATTATAATTGAGAAGGAAGACTTCTCCTTTTTACTTAAAGTCTTAATGGTCTAGGTTTTGTATTAAATTCAATAAGGACCCAATGCATTTCTATATTAAAAAAACCATACTCTCTACTCTTGGAATTTAAACTCCTTTTTATCATGAATTGGAAGATATAACTAATACACTTAAATTCAAGAATGTCCCCATATTTTAAATAAATAGACAAATGTTTTAACTCTAATGAAATTCTTATTTATTAAAATGAGCATTAACTTCCAAAATGTTTATTTTACAAAAATGATTACTTTATAATATTAGTTTAAGAATTCTCATATTAAAATCAATTCCCACTTGTTATTTAAATAAAACACTTAAGTTCTAATTTCTCAACTTCAATAAATGAGAAGTCAAATTTCACATTAAAATTTCTAGCTAATTTTTTAATTCATTCTAACAACTCTGAATACAGATTTCACCACTTAAGAAAATTACGTCCTCGCAATTTCCTAAATAAAATATGTGACGCCCCATCTCTATGCCCATGCTAGCCAAGGACACTACGGTGTAATGCCGTCAACTAGCACGGAGAATAAGGCTGGATAGGAGCGGCCATCCATAGTTAGGTCTTACACTAGTATTGGTTACCTCGATAGGAGTAGTATATATTTTTATTTTTCATTCCTTATTTATTTACTCCCATCGACATACCCAATTCCAGTATAAAACGAACTACGATGGTCCATAATAGTTTAGAACAATAAATATAATACTAACACAGATAATATAAATGCGGAACACATATAACAAAATGCCTCATATATATATATATATATATATATATATATATATGTATGTATGTAACTGATGTCAGTTACAATACATGTGATACAGTACATATGATACAACTACAACTGTCGACTCTGGAAGTTACATATATAAGTACATTAACACATATAATATGTATGAATACATATCTTCATATACTATGACACGACTACTCCAAAAAGTATGAAAAGGCTTCATAGCTCTAGCAGCAACCCAAAGCAAGATATCTACAACCTATAATAACTCGGTCTGACCCGAGTATTAAATTTAAAAGAAAATAATACACGGGTTAGTCTAATTCAAACTCAGTTATTAGTGCATAGAAGCAATAATAATTAAGTGACAAATAGACGACAGTCGCAATAAATCTCGTCTATCCGATCCTTAAATAAAGAAATCGGATAACGATAAATATAACACGTAACAGTGTTAAACAACAAATCAGCAAATCCAAATTATCAACGAAGATAAATTAAAAAGATTATCAATGAAGATAATTTAGGAAAACATCATAATTGCCTAAACGGTAATTAACAACAAAATCTAATTATTAAATAAATAATTAGAAACTCATAATCTAATTATCAAAAAGATAATTAGATATCAACAAAAATCACCAAATTAAACCAAATCAAAATACGACACAAAATATTAAAATATCAATTAAAATGTCAATTCAGGTAGGGCTGCAGTACACGCATGCGTGTACTGCCTCTCCACTACAACATAAGGAATACGCAAAAGATCAATAAATCAAAAGAAAAATAGAATATCAATAAAAGCCATACTGTGTGGCTGCAGTACACGCTTGCGTGCACTGCCTTGCCACTACAGTGATGATGTACCCAAAAGATCAACGGAAGTTCGTAAATGGGAACAAGGTTAAACCCGAATTATCGGATTGAACTCAAGTGTAATTCGAAAAACAAGCAAAATGCAAAGGTCAAGTCACTGCTGTCATGACTCAACTCAATGCCCTAGTATACAGAAATACATTCGGCAAAGCTCAAAGGCCAATACACAAGAATTCACAGCGCAAACTAATGCGCTAAGCAAATGGCAGCAGTATAAAGCTTCAACCAAGTGAATATGAAATATGTACACAAATGAATGTACATAACAAACTGTACATGACAAAATGAATCAGAGGTGCAACATGGAAGCATGGCACATAATATGTTTTACTATCATATACAAAAACAGGTACAACATAATGCATCAGTGAAACAAGTTCAAGATAGGTGGCAACAAGTTCGAACCAAGTCAAACATTATCACCAGCCAAAGTCCACAAGCACAAACAACCGAATCAAGTATCAGAGTTCAAATCGAAGCCACAAGCAAGCTACTTAAGTCCAGAGTATCAAATATCCCAAAATGGCCAAGCATTGAAATGTCTCAAGTTCGAACGAAGTCAAAGTCACAAATAATATGCAGTTCAAAATCAAAGTCGAAGCCATTCAAATCATGACCAAAGTCAAAGATTATCACTGTCAACGAGCATAAAGAGAAATTCACGGAGCTGCCAAATCAAGTCGCAAGTCAATAATCAGGGAAGTCGCAAGTTCGAAATCAATACCGTGTTTTATCAAAATCGAACTAGTCAAAAATCGAAGCCGTGGCCAACAAAGGACCAAACTATAATGACCAGGTTTGTAAACTGTCTCAACTAGTCGAGACAGCTACACTGAATGATTAAACTCAAAGAATACTTCAACTACAAATGCAACTGCAATATAATCTACAGTATGGCAAAATGTAACTGCAATATAAACTATAGTATGGCAAAAAATGTAACTGTCACAGCTGGAATGGCGACTTACAGTATGCAACTGTGATATTGGATAATGCAAGTAATGACACAGACTCGAGTGGAACTGTGAGACAAATGTATACAAGAAAAACAACGTGAAACTGGACAGTGCAAGTGTGCAACTACATAGATATACGCAGTGAAGCCAATATGGAAAACTACAATGAATTATATAAGTGCAGACACGTTACATGAGTACCAAGCTTCGAGTCAAGCAACAGAAATGCAGGCTCAAATTCAAACTGCACTAATCCAAAACATCAAGGAGCAACAATTGATGAAGCTCCAAATCAACATAAGTTCAAAGAAATGTATACGGTCAAGCAACAGTGAAATGAAGTGGGTAGTGTACTCAAGGCAACATGAAACAGTGATAGTGCCGAAGTCACAGGGACAAAATCACGCAAAGTACAATTTCAAACGCAACAATAAAGTGAACAAAATCGAGCAACTATTGGTTACAATTACAACGAAGTCAATTACCATCATCTCCAAACCGAAACTAAAGTCGATGATAGAAGAACGAGAACGAAATCAACATCAGCAAAAATCCAACCAAATATACATGAACGCAAATAAAGGAGGTCGAACAGACCCAAAAATCATCAAGCCATGGTTAAACAGAAATCGAGCCATGCCAGAAAACATCAACACGAAACCAAATCAAACTGTCGAGCATTATACTAAGCACGAATTAGATGTGAGTAAATCAAATTACTCACCTTTGATTTGAAGAGCCCAACCCAAACGAAGCTGAAGGCATGACGAAGACGAGCAAAGCCAAGAACTAGCGAAACCCTAATTTGTGATAAAGAGGAACGACCCGCCGCCATTTTTATTTCCTTTCGTATGTTTTAATAAGGTTTTCGAATGCACGAAAATGAAAAGGGGACGGGTCGAAATTTTTATAAAAAGGGAACGGCCAATTAAAATAAAAGAGATATTTATTTCAAGCCCTAAACTCTTAAACAAGTCTTTGAAATGAATTACAACCCGAATCAAAACTCCTAGCAGCAAATATCTGTAAACATTAATCGCTTAACAAAGATAATTAATTATGAAATCCAGGGTTGTTACAAAATAAATCCATAATGTAAATTTCCTCTTAAAATAATTATTTGTTAACTAGTTTCTAATTTTATTTCAAAAATCACCCAATTAATATTACTCCAAATTATAATACTAAACTCAAACTTTTAGTTATCAAAATTTCTCAAAATTATGTCTGCTTTGAGCTTCATTCATCCTCTGTTTGACGAGATCTAAAATCCTAGAAGTTCATGAATAGAGGCGTGGCCTGAAATTCAACTTCTCCCCGTACTCCAACTAACAAGATGGTGAAAAACATGATCTCCTACGGAAGGCCTCGAAGGGAGTCATGTCATAACAAGATCAAAGTCTACCGCCAAAGGCGACTTCAACAAAAAATGATTTCCCATGCGCCTACAATAATTAAGAATAAAGGCATGAAGAATGCCTTCCATGGTTCCATGTCCAATTGAATAAGAATTAGGCTTCAAGCTCATGAATTGTGAAAGCTTAGATAAAGCCCACCAATAATATATTCCATTGGGACTCGGAAAGAAAAAGGTCAAACTCGATCTTGGTTGTTACTAGAACGATACCAAAAGAATGGTACAAATTTGAAACTCAAGCTCAAATTACGCAATCCTGTTACTACAATAGGTCGTAAAGATCATAAATAACTACCACATGAAAAAGGCATTGGGATAGGACCATGCCGCATAGCTCAGGCAATCAGAACAAAAGATTTGATTGGGTTTTTATTCTATTACAATAGACAAAAAACAACTCTAAATAGAGACTTCAAGGCTCGGACACCAGCCTTAAGCTGAATTCCAGATAAGAATTTAGGGCAGTTCTCAAGTACTGGCATGCACGAATTCAAGTTTAAAGACCCAAGAATATCTTGCGGAGAAGATGAGAATAAGCTTATCAAGACACTCTCGAAGGGCTATCTTCAAAGTTTTACGAGATAAGTCAGATTGCTTGTCACAAATTAACGCCTCTAACTGCTAGAAAGAATCATAACAAATATAGAAATAAGTAGAGATACTAACCTCTATCACCCAAGGCTAATGCAACTAGTTATAAGATTGAGCTGAAATGAAACTTTAAGCACTACGAAATTAATCGATTGGATTGTCAATTGAAGGCTAAAGGAATTGGAAAGGGGCCCATTAATCCCACAATGACCAATGCACGGCTAAAGAGAGTTGTTAGTTCTTCAATTACTATAATAGTTATACCAAAAATGAAATTGATACAATAATTGGTTACGTTTGGGTAGCAAGCTTAAAATGGGATTATGCATATTAGAGAACAATATACAATTTGGAACTTAAGACATTCCCCGCTTAATTGAGTCTCTAGAGGGAGATACTTTGAAAATTTTAAGTCGATATTCCAAAGGATTAAAGAGAATTATTAATTTAAATCGGGTCACAGGTGATGGGGAATTCTTTTAAATCATAGGATAAAGGCCACAAAATGGTTAAACAACCCATTCCTAACATCCTACCATCCAAGGCATTGAACACAGAGAGAGATAACACGAATAGTTTACCACACGGGATAAGTTTTATGACCTATCCAATAAATTATGGCTTGAAGACCCATAGCAAGGGTTTAGAACCTCAAGGAAACTACTAAATACCAATATTCAAAGATAAATCGGTAAAATTCACCTTTAAAAACATCATAAAAACTATCCATAAAAGAATATAATTCACCTTTAAAAACATTATAATTTTTTTACAAAATATCCAAATAAATTTTTGGTGACAACATCCTACCTCCTATGTATAGCAAATTGCTTTGTCTTATGGCTGCGATGTTAATAAGAAAATCAACATTGCCTCGCAATTCGCCTCTGCTATTGCTAGGACCCAAAGACTGAACATGTCATCCAAATCAATTAATATATAAGACATGCACTCAAATAATTTTTGTTTAAAAGAAATTCTAAGTTTTCAAAAATTCAACATACATGTACATATGGAATAATAAAATCTTTTATAAGTTTATCCTTTAAAATCACTTTCAACTCGAAAGTTTTTTTCACATTTATTATTGTCAAATTAAAAATCCTTTTTTTGAATCTTATTTTCAAAAAGTTTCAATAAAACTTTCTATATATGAGATTAAAGACTTCATAATATCATTATTGTACTAAATGAAAATTTTATTTATTTATTATTTCAAAATATCTTAGAATTGTTTTAATACATATATTCTTCTAAACTACATCACAAATATTATGTTCTACTGTCTCGTCCAAGAGTTTTAAGAGATCCTTATCGATAACGGTGATCAAGCGCATCAATCAAAATCCTTAAAGTGCCTAACGGACAATCTAACACAAATCCATTTTAAAATATGCCTTTATAAATCTATCTTACCTACAAAACCATACTATGATAAAAGCCATAATGTCAATATTCATATTTCCAAAAGAACCCAATGTATCAAAGAGAATCAAATAGAACGACCTTAGAATAAGATAGGAATCTTTAGGGTAGAAGTGGATGTACCTATGGGTTGTGAATGGGTATAGATACTAGAATGCGATATATGAAATACTACAGAATTAAATACATTCCT
Organism: Allium cepa; assembly: GCA_030765085.1. Classification (NCBI taxonomy): domain Eukaryota; kingdom Viridiplantae; phylum Streptophyta; class Magnoliopsida; order Asparagales; family Amaryllidaceae; genus Allium; species Allium cepa. The sequence goes on from CM060930.1 coordinate 129,842,668, forward strand.
AGACATATTCCCAAAGTATAGGAACTCCCAAAGGAAATAGGAATTCCTAGAGGAATAGCAACAAGAAGATATTCCAATCATCCATCCCCATAAGGTACGAAAGCCACTAGATAAAGATTAAGGATACCCAACAAGCTATCCTTAAATATACACTGTATTATATGCACATTATTCTAATTTTGGACCGTATTATCATATATTTTTCTGAACCACGCTTTGATACAAAGCTGCGATGCCCCACCCCAAGACCTATAATAACAAAGAGTATTACTGCGTATTACTGTCTGTTAGTGTAGAGAATAGGGCTGGTTAGGAGTGACCATCCATGAATTTTGTCTTAAGCGAGTATCGAATACATTGATTTGGTGTCTGGATTTTTTTCTTCTTCGAGGATCGGGGTACTCAATTCAAGCTTAACATAAAACTATGGTAGCTAAGGATTGATTCAGAACAATGTATAATAACATAACAGTTCACATACCACAAAACATGTACAATTATGTATACAGACGGTGGAACATGTCAAGCGTTAGATAATTTTGTGGCTCTTATGAACCACATATAAAAAACATAGCCAAAACAAAAGAATATACATGAAGGAGTCTAGCTCGAAAACGAAAGACTAATAATATACATGTACACTAAGTAGACTCGATAGTGAACTTCCAAAAGCATGAGCTAAACCAGATGAGATCCATAGCATCCAAAAGCCTAACCTGAAATGACTCGGTCTGACCCGAGTATTATTTAAAAAAATAAACGGGTCAGTCTGCCTTGAATAGAGGGTTTAGTGCATATATGAGGAGGTAAAAATCAAGCATAATCAATAAGGCCATAGTGGCAGGTAAAAGCATAGTATTCAATATCATACATGCAAGTGGTAAATGCATTGAACCATAAAAACCCATGGAAAGGAAGTCCTCAAAAGAACTTGAATCATTGCATAAGAGTGTACACCGAACTCCAATTATCAAAGCATAAAGCTAACGATTAAAGCTTTTCCAATTATCAAAGCATAAAGCTAACGATTAAAGCTTTCTAAAACATTTTGGTGAAAATAATTCAATGCAAACTCAAAATCCTAAAATGGCAAAACTCAAGAGTCTTAAAATTCCATAAATATGTAATCACCAATATTTAGTTTACAAGTAGCTTCAAAGCTAATTGCCTTAATACATATTAAATAAGATTGGTGACAACATCAATTCATAAATTCCAGAAACTATCAAAGAAACTCTGGAAAATCATCATAAAACGGGGCCCAAACTTGAGTGGCTAGTTTTTTCTATGCAGCACATGCAAATAGACCAAAGGCTATAATTCTGCCAAATGTTATTTTGGCGATGACGTGGTGACCATCCTTTATAAATATAGTCGTAAGTGGACCAAGTTCGCATTCTGGCGATGGAATGGTGGCCATATTTATTATGAATAAGATGTCGTATAAAGGCCAAGCTGGTATTCTAGCAATGGCGTGGTGACCATCCTTTATTATGACTAAATAGCGCTAAAGCTATATCATGAATTGAAATTCCTCGAAGGGTGTGTCATAATCTTTTAGGTAATAACCAAATAAGTGACAACAATGCAACCCATACCACATGTTCTAACTCAATTTATTTCAAGTTAGCCAACTTCACTTCTGTACGGCCTTAATTGAACAAGTCCAAGATTAACCGAAAAAGTAAATGCATGTGTACCAAACACATGTTTTACTAAATTTCTTAAATCACTTTCTCGTTCACTCGAAGAGTGCAAAAACTTATGATTATAAGAAAATAGTTTACTTTAAGAAAACTAGTTCTAAAACGGTTTTTTGAAACATTTTAGAAATTCTTTTCTTTCAATATCTCTTTATTATTGAGAAATATAAATGTTTAAACATACATAAAATATCCTTTGGAAAAATATTATTACTAATAGAAATTGTTTTAGAAAAATATTAATTCAAAACTAGCTTTTAATCGAAAATTTCCTTAAGAAATTGTTACCAATACACGTGCATGAAAACATCAAATTCAAGTGCAACTCAATTCAAATTTTTTTTTAAAAATGCGCATGAAAAATCATATATTCATAGCTTAAAATTTTAACAATACTTAGCTTCTGAATTCATAAAGAAATGGTCATGAAATAGCAATTAAAACTGCACAAAACTTAGCAATAGAACTCAGAACCGCGTCTTATTTAGCCATTTCGACCTTTTAAAACCCAAAATCTGGTAAAACATAAAACATAAAAGTTGAAGATGACAGCCATAGCTCGAAGTGAGAAAAAGTTCAACTAATACGGACTTACAGATCAAAAGTTATGGCAATTTCGTTTTCTTAACATAAAATTACAAAACTCTGAATAATTGGAAAATTGACAAGGCCGCGGCTTAAAGAGCCAATTAGACCCTTTAAAACCTAAAATATGATAAAATATAAAATATAAAGTTGAACATGATTGTCTGAGCTTGAAGTTATAAAATTAATCACCTAATTCGGACTTACAAATCAAAAGATATGTCCAAAACCACTCTCAGGTTTAAATTCATTGTCGTTGTCATTCATTCTCATGACAGCAACAAAGAAGTACAGTTTACATCAATTTAAGTGTAAAATTTCATAAAGCTCAAAACATGAAACTTACTGTACAAATTCTAGGCTTTCCAAAAAATCTATAATTATCGAATTTGGATAAGTAACATAAAAGATATGGCTAAATTCATTTCAGGTTCAATCTCAGAAATTTTTGTTAAAGACAAAATTGCACTTTTACTTTCAATTCTATTTCAGGTCAATTAACGTCCATATATCGAAATTTAACCAAAAGAGAAATTGTTTCTCAATGAATCAGATTTCTAATCTAAAAATAATGAACTTAAACGGGTTTGAAACGTGTAAGATATCACTATTTTACTTCTATGCATTTTTCCTAATGCATTTTCAGCAAGCATAGAAACCAAAAATCATCTTCCAAATTCATAAATTCAAGCATAGATTCATCCAATGCAAAACAAACATTCAAACTGAATTAATCCAAATTTGTGAGTTGTTACTCACCTGAAATTCTTTAATTAGCTTGCCAAAATTCCCTTATTACAACACCGTAAATCAATTTCAGCAAACCCAAGTTTTGCCTCAAACCCAAAAGAAAATAACAAACATCTAATACTGTAAATTACTAAAATCTATTAGTTTATAAGATGGATTAGGGTTAGAGAGTATTATTTTGATTTTCTCTAAATTTTCTAGAGTTTTTTGGATTTTAAAACTTTGATTTTTTGCTTTCTAGATTTTGAGAATAAAAAAGGAAGCGGCTTCTAGGTTTTTTTCTTCTTCTGAGATTATGAACGTACTTGAGATTGTAATTAAGAAGGAAGACTTCTCCTTTTTACTTAAAGTCTTAATGGGCTAGGTTTTGTATTAAATTCAATAAGGATCCAATGCATTTTATTTTATATTAACAAAGCCATACTCTCCCCTTGGAATTTAAACTCCATATTATCATGAATTTGAAGATATAGCTAATAAATTTAAATTCAAGAGCATTTCCATACTTTAAATAAACAAACAAACATTTTAACTCGAATGAAATTCTTGTTTATTGAAATAAGCATTAACTTCCAAAATGTTTATTTTAAAAAATGATTACTTCATAATCTTAATTTAAGAATTCTCATACTGAACTCAAATCCCACTTATTATCTAAATAATACACTTAAGTTCTAATTTCTCAACTTCAATAATTGAGAAGTCAAATTTCTCATTAAAATTTCTAGTTAATTATTTTTAGTTTATTCTAACATCACCGAAAAATCAAGGTTGTCACAGTTATCATAAGGTAAAACCTATCCATGTTTATGTGCGGCGTGGCCTTACTTGTTACCTTCGGTTTGAAGGTATTTTATAAAGTTAACCTTATGATTTACTCATGCCATACCAATGTCTGACCTGGTGTTTTATTTCTTTCCCTTAAACTCTTGGGTACTCAAATTTTTATGAGTGGCCAAGTAGTCGGGTTTCTTTAGAGAATTTTGGGTAGCAATATGGAGTAGGAGCTTTCATCATCATCTTGTAGTTGTTTATATTTCCACCGTGATTGTATATTATGCATTAGTAGTTTGGACGGGCTGATATAGCTATCCTTATTGGGAATAGTACTTGTTGTTGCTTTAATATAACATTTTAGAGTGACCATTTTTACTATTCTATGATGACGTTTATGTAACTCTGATGTTGTGAGGAAAATCTATGCTTGTTTCCTTATCTTTTATTTTCTTTACCCTACGACCTATCTTTCAAACACTTAGATGATCGATACATGACTACCGAAGATGTATTAAGTATCATCTTTCGGTGTAAGAAAGGTAGATCATCACACTTGGTGTCAGAGCTTAGGTTGATCAAACACCTAGGCCTTAATTGGGGTCAATGCATTAGAGATATAGCTATTAGTACCTTAGAATGAGTTCAGTCTTTGAGAGTGCATTCTCATGTTGTATTCTAAAGATACCTTACTTTATTCAAGTAGTAAGAAGGAGTACGAGAAGGGGATGAGGAAGGGGAAACAGTAGTACAACAATCACAAATGGTCGAACCTCGAATGTCAGAAGGGTTGGGATAATGGAAGAAGTAGCCCCAGCGTAGCCTTGAGTAAACTTCGTAGCTCTATGCAAGGATTTTAAAAACCCAGGTAGAAAATCTTTTATAGAATCCACCATTGAAGTATAAACTTGGATATTGTATTGCGAGAATATTTTCAAAGATTCGGACATCTGTGTTGATCGAAAAGGCTTCTTGGCATCATGGCAATTGTAAGTGGAAGCAGCGACATGGTGTGATTCTGTCATCGTAGATGTTTCAGAAGATGAGTTCTCATGGGCTAGATATAGAGAAGTATTTGAAGATCAATACATGCTAGCTACAGGAAAAACTCGACTATATAGAAGTTTCATGAATCTTAAGTAGGGAGACTTGTCAGTGGTGAAGTATGAGACAAAGCTTAATGAGTTATCTCATTTCAGCCCTGGGCTTATTGACACACTGCTAAAGAAAAATGAGATGTTCATCTTGGGTATGAGAGAAAAGTTACATGAAAAAATGACCGCTCATGTGAAGGGATCATTCATGGATTTGGTAGACATGGCCTTAAGGTATGAAGTGCTTTTGAAGAAGAAAGCAGCAGCAGCAGCAACACTGAGTGGTAATATCATTAACCCAAATAAAAGGAAGTTTAACCCAAACTGGAAAAATAAACTGGATAAGGGAAAATTAGCAGGAGGAGATCAGGGAAACAACTATAAAGATGTTGTCATTTTACAATTGTAAGAAAAAGGCATATTTCAACACACTATTAGCAAGCGAATGATATCTATCTAATGGCCCAGAAGACAACTTTGATATAACTGCCACCAGCCTATACATAGGGTTAAGGACTGCCCACTATTGAAGAAGGGTTTGCGGATTAAAGTCTATGCTATTAAGGATAAGCCCTCAACCTCTGAAGATGTTAAACGGAAAGGAACCTTGGAAGATTCTTTACTTACCAATGCTATTTTAGTTAATGTTTTGTTTGATACCGGAGCCTTGGATAGTTTTATCTCTAAAGAATTAGTAGATAGGTTACAACTTATCCCGAAATTTTAGAAACCCCTATTTATGTATCCAACTCCATAGGTAGTATAACTAATCTGAAATTTGTAGAAACCCCCATTTATGTATCCAACTCCGTAGGTAGTATAACTAATCTATGCTTGGTTTTTGAAAGAGTGCAAATTGCTTTCCGGAAGCATCATTTCTTTTATAACCTATTTGTCTTGGATTTTAAGCGGTTTAATGTTATACTTGGTATGGATTGGTTGTCGGGAAATGGTGCTACACCGAGCTGCGTTAATAGGAGGATAGTGTTAAAAGCTAGTTCGAGAGATATATTGGAAAGTATAGTTTGTAGGAAACCTAACAAATGTATGAGTAGTTTCTTATATGCCTTAGAATCATCTCAGAAAGAGTTAGGATCAATAGAAGTTGTTAAAAGTTTTCCTGATATTTTTGAGCCGGTTAACAATTTGCCTCCCCATCGAGAAATTGAATTTCATATTGATTTAGTTCCCGATGCAAGACTTGTCATTCAACCTCTACATAAAACGGCCCCGTGAAAGAAGCAGGAGTTGGAAAGTAAGACCAAAGATTTATTAAGAAGAGGATTGATCAGACCAAAGCCATTTGACTTGGGGATCAACAGTAATTTTTATTGCTAAATCCGATGGTTCTATAAGATTATGTGTAGATTATAGGGAGTTGAACAAGAAGACCATTTGAAATAAGTGTATGTTACCCTGAATAGACGATATATTTGTCCAACTTCATTGTGCTAGAGTATTTTCCTAAATGGACTTTGCTATGATTTTCCATCAGTTAAGGGTAGTAGAGGATAGTATACCCTTAACTGCTTTTAGAGGGTTATATTTTTTCTATGAGTGGTTGGTTGTGCCTTTTGGGCTAATTAATGCACCTGCATTTTTCATTGATCTTATTACTTGTGTTTTTAGGGATGTGTTGAACAAGTTCATGTTGGTTTTCATTGACGACATTCTTATCCATTCCAAGACCGAGGAAAAGCACAAACACCATTTGGAAAAGTGTTAGAAATGTTAAGAAAAACGTTCTTAAAGCTAAGTTGTCTAAGTGATAATTTCTGCAATCAGAAGTGAGATACCTAGGACATATTGTATTGGGAGATGGTATTTCAGTTGATCCGGCTAAGGTAGCAGCCATGCGTGGTTTCAAGAGACCCCAAACTCCCAGGAAGTGAGAAGCTTTTTAGGGATGGTGGGTTATTATTGGAAGTTTATCCAGTACTCCGAGATCTCCTCTCACCTGACCAAGCTGACAAAGAAGGATGTTAAATTTTAATGAACTCCAAAGTGTGAGGGTGCATTTCTCGAGTTAAAAGAGAGATTAACCAGTGCCCCTATTTTGGCTATTATTAATGGTGGTGAAGGGTTAACTGTTTATATGGACGCATGTAGAGTTGGTTTGGGTGCAGCATTGATGTAACATGGAAAGATTATAGCCTATACAAGTAGACAGTTAAAGATTCATGAGAAGATTATGCAATGCATGACTTGGAGTTGTTAGCCATAGTATTTGCATTGAAGATGTGGAGGCATTACTTGCTGGGTAAGAATCCATCTTTTCCTTTTTTTTATTTCTAAACTTTAAGGATCCTATCAAGTAATTTCCTTCCTTAAATAGGTGAAAAGTTCGAGCGCTTCATGGATCATAAGTCTTCGAAGTATCTTTCACTTAGAAGGATTTGAACCAGAGGCAATAGCGATGGTTGGATTCCTAGCAGCTTACGACTTGGATATTCTCTACATGCCAGGGAAAAGGAATGTGGTGACAGAATCTTTAAGTAGGAATGCAGTTTTGGCCCTCTTGGAAGTTACATCGACATTGCTGGAAAGAATTGCTAATAAGCAAAAGGAAGATAAGCGCTTAATGAAGATCATCAAGGATGTTGAGGAGAGGCAGTGTGCAAATTTTAAGACGGATAACCAAGGCATTTTTCGTATGAGTGGGAGGATCAGCATCCCTAATGTCGATGGCCTTAGATAAGAAGTTTTATCAGAATGTCATCGATCCAAATTGAATATCCATCCAGGTGTTTCTGAGATGCATCGAGATATGAAGCAGGTATTTTGGTGGAAAGGAATGAAAAGGGACGTCTTAATATATGTCAGTAGATGTTTGATCTGTCAGCAGGTAAAAGACGATCATCAGAAGATGGCTGGTTTACTTCAAACCTTGGAAATCCAAAATTGGAAATGGAAGATGACATCAATGGATTTTATCGATCATTTACCTAGAACTAGAAAAGGGAATAAAGGTGTGTGGGTCATTGTCGATCGGCTAATGAAGAGTGCCCATTTTATTCTGGTAATGTCGACAAGAACTGCAGCTTCTTTGGAAGAAGTGTATATACGAGAGATTGTTCGATTGCAAGAGGTCCCAGTAAGCATTGTAAGTGATCTTTAATAGTCAGTTTTGGGAGGCGTTACAAGTAGCTTTAGGACCAAAGCCAAGCTTGAGCACAACATACCACTCGAAATGGATAGATAAACGGAAAGGGTGAACTGAATCTTAGAAGATCTTTGGAGGGCACACATTCTGGATTTTGGAGGATCATGGAAAGATCATCTTCACTTAGTAGAATTCTCCTACAACAATAGTTATCAAGCACGCAATAATGTCCCGCAAATTTATCAATCTGATAAATTGTATTTAATTTTGAATATTCAAATATAAGCTTTTTAAGAACGTAGATTATGATGTTCTGAACCCACAACCTCTTTAGTGGGATGGAACCCACGACCTTCTATCGTGGAATGGAACCCACGACCTCTTTAGTGGGATGGAATCCATGAAATTTTCAAAATCACTTATTTTTAGATTTTTTCAAAACTACCTTTTTAAAAAAAGACATCTCTCTCTCGGTTTAAATATTTTAGCCTTAATTCAAAAACTATTTTAATCATATTAATTTTAAAACGATTTCTTCTTTTAAAACTATCTCTTAGTTTTAATGTTTTAGCTTTAGTCTCAAAATATTTATATGTTTGGTTTTTACTACTTTTATATTTTGTAAGATCACTTTCCAAAGGTTTTATAATCATAAAGTATATTCAAAATAGTTTACAAAGCTCTAAGATTGTTTTGACAAACTTTAGAAAGATAATCTCTATTAAAACAAAAATCAATTTTCAAAAAATACTAGAGGATATCGACATGCCTATACCCCCCTTGTCGGCATGGTAGCCGTAGATTTTAAATTTTCCAAAAGAAGTGTCTATTTGTCATAACTTTCATGAATGCACATAACCGTTATTCTCCTATATGTACCAGTAGTTTTCAACGATCTTTTACTTAAGATTTCTTTGTTTTCTCTCCTCTTTCTCTTCCATTCTTATTTTCAAATATTCTTAACAAAACTCTGCCGAAATCCTAAGTGAATCAAACTCGATCGTCTCTAGTTTGATTCCCTGCCACTCTCTCTTAAAGATCTTAGTGCTACTAAGAGTTATAGGACCATTCGTAATCAAAGATCGAAAGATCGAAGTGTATCGAGCCTCTCTCTATCAAAGTGTGATTGGAAACAGTGTGATTGTGGCCCGTAAATCAATTGGGTGTGACTGCTGTCCGTAAATCAATTAGGTGATCTTGTAGCCTGGTTAAATCAAAAGAGTTTGCCATGGACTCGAAGACAGGAGGGTGTATCTCATGGCCTTGAAATCTAGGTTGTAATATCAACATTATATTTGAAAAGAAATCTGCACAAAAAATTATGTGGGACTGGATGTAAGGTAACTCCGAACCAGTATAAAATTCTGATGTGTTCTTTCCTTCACTGCTTTTATTCATTATTTGTGTCTGTTTTTGGTTCTGTGGTTGTCTCTGTGTTTGTGAATTGCATCTGTTTGCGTTTAATTTGAAAATATTTCAAAAGGATTCATAAAATTAATTAAACACTATTCACCTGCCCTCTATTGTTAATTTTACCTTAAGATCCGTAAACCGCATTTCCTACAAGTAAATCAGTTGTAATAGTTTTATAAAGATATATACTTGAAATAGAAGAAAATTCATATCGATATATCGATATAACATCAGTATTTGATAATAATTGTTTAATATTATTTTATACAGTTGTATAAATCAAATGCGATCATTTTAATTAGTTAAAAATGATAAAAAATTAGATTTCAAATCTTGTTTACATTTATATGTAAATTAATTCATAAATGAAAATGTGATCGGGAATCGACTTCCTGATTTTTCAACGGTTTAATGAACGGAAGTTGTTCAAAGTTGTTACAACCTTGCTTATATGTCTTGTGCATATATATAACATACACATGCTGTAACGTACGCGGAAATTTTCGACTTTCGAAAATTCAACATCGATGCTCACTTTATCGACTGCCGAGAAATCGAAGGCCGGAAACACGGAATGTTATGGGTTTTAAAAGAAATTTAAGAAAAGAAAAAGAGAGAAGAAGAGATAAGAGATAGAAAAATGGAGAGGAAAGAAAACAGAAAATTTTAAAATAGAGAATGGACAGAAAGGAAACAACTGAACAACAACAGAATCTCACAATTCGCAGCGGAACAACATATAATAATAAATGAATAATCTTTAAACAAAGAACTATATCAGTTATTACATTACATCACATTACATTACATCATATCATCAGAGTGTACAACAACAACAAATAGTGCAGCGGAAAAAGAAATACTATATACTAGTAATACGCCATGCCATCCAGCTTGCCTCCAGCAACTCCTGAATATCCAGAATATCCTGATAAACCTAACTCTTGACTGCCCGTGTGGAAATTGGTGGGCACCCAGAGTTTAGGAAGGAAAACAATAAACTCCGAGTCAGTCATGTGACTGGTGTGAGAACTCAAAACAGTTTATTTATCTTTGAAATCAAAATAGAAGAATATTAATAAATTCAATTCGCAATGCTTTTAAAAATGAGACTACCATAAGGCCTCCCGCACACACACACATGCAAACGCAGAATCGGAGGAGATTTCTCCTTATGATAGTCAAAGATGCTTGATACGCATTTAAAATAACATTTGATATTATTACTAGTGCATAGTGTAGGAAATTATTTCGAAAGTAGAATATAAATCTTAGCCAACATACGACCATTATCGTATGCCTACTATAGCTATCATCCAAACAGTGTTGCGACGCCATAAGTGAATGATAGGTCCTACAACTAATACCGTACAAGTTTCGTATTTGGAGAATGGATTTTTCCAACAAATGGTCAGGCCAAGGAACTTCCCATTGCCACATGGAAACGCCTCTGGCTGGACGCCCCGAGAACCACTGTCCTCTGCCAAACAAAGCCGGGAATTCCTTTTCCCAAGGAATATTACAAACCCTCAGACATGCCACCCCCGGTCCTTTGGGACCTTTAAACGAGAGCGCTCTCTAACCAACATCACACCATAATAATAAGTGTTTCAACATGAGTAAGTATCTGGGCTCCATACCATGATACTACCCTTTTCCAAAAGGAATGGTCATACCCTAGGGAAGTTATCCCTGAAAACTTTGCCGCACAATTCCTGTTTCGACCATTACCGGGTTGTGAGGCTCGACGAATTCACGTCCACAAAAACATACTTTATACAAAAGCCATGCTTTGGGTCACAAATGATCAACACAATGATCACAAGGATAGACGATCAAATAAACGATCCTATCACAAATAATCAACACAATGATCATTTCAGCATCACTCAGCATGTCACATTACCAAACTGGGAATATATCGCTGATAACTTCAACTATATAACCTCTGAGCTCGTACGACTTAGAGAAGGGTGTTAAGCTAAAAGAATAAATTCTCCGCCACCAACAGAAATATATTTGAAAGAAATCGGCTTTATATCTCAACTTGTAATGTCAGGCATACAATCCATACAAGTCTGTTCCGGGCTCGAACAAAACCGAAGGCACTTACAAAGAAGTCCTTGCAATCCGGATATCCACAATCCTGATCGGATTTCCCATCACTTATGGAATCTCTATACCAGGAGCTACCCAGTGCAGAGACAATCGACAGGTCATCCTATCGCTCTCGCAAATACCGGTCTTCAACACCGATCTTCAAATGCAATTCACAACGACGTATCACATATTCGGAATGGGTTATACGACCCCATGGTCCTTTCCCGGTTAACCCGAATAGTGAGCGCTTATTCAAAAATAAGTGTGGCATTCAAATTAAATCAATTCACATCAAATACCCATTCAAAAGGGAAAATATTGATAGTCGATTTATTGAACTATCAATGGATATGCACACATCACCAGATTCCAAATAATTTTCCAAATTATTTACTTTCCAAAATATCTTTACAAGATATAAAATTTCAACATTTCAAAAATAAATCAATATTTATTTTTCTAAACAAATCCCACTTTCTTTTATAAATTCCTTAGTGAATTTATATTCCAAAATATTCATGCATATATGATTTCAATTATTCATTTCAATTTATCTTCAAAAAAATAAATTCTAATTATTCACTTCATATTGGAAAACATTTCCATACTTATTTTTTCATAAGTAATTCACAAATCTTTTTATTTTCAACGTTGGAAAATATTTAATATACTTAAATCGAATTAAGTATATATTTCATTCTTTAAGGAAATCATTCACTTAAACATATTTATTTGGGCCAAAACGAATGTTGCGTAAAACATCGTTACGACAACCCAAAATCACTAGTATAGGGATTCTAAATTAAAATAGATATATAAATCCCAATACTATTCAAAACATTTCCTTTCGGAAATCATTTACTATAACAACAGTGTTATAGTCCACCATTTCCTTTTATTTCTCGAAAACGTCTATTTCAACAATGAATGTTGAAATCTATGGTTTCGAATCTCAACACCTTTTAAAACATCGTTAGATCGTTTTAATTCTGTTTAAAATATCACATTCTAAACAATTTCTTTAACACGTTATTCACTATTCAAAAACGTGAATATACTACGTTAACAAATTTCATCAATTCTATACACTTTATTTTAAAGGATTATTCACAGTCTAGAACGTGCCTATAACTCCATTAAATAAGTTACAACACTTCACTTACCAAAATAAGTTGTTTGTGAATTTATAAAACAACGTTCATAAATTCCATTTCTATTTATTTTATAAAAACTTCCTTTTTATAAATTCCTTTATTAACCTATTCCAGTTTATAACTAAATTATAAACTAAACGTTCATATTATAAGTTAATTACTTATAAAACGATTATTTTACAAAATCGTTCTTTTAGGGACTTTCCAATTTATAAATCTTATAACTTATAAGATCCATTTATTTAACCAATCTATTCTTCAAATAATTTCACAAAATTTATAAATCTTACTATTTATAAATTTCTTTTATAACTTCACAGTTTATAATTCCATAAATTTCATTCATTTATGAAATTCATTTCCACTTCATTCAAACACTTATAAAAACTCGTTTTATAATGTCAACATTTCAATTTATAAATATCCATTTATAAATCTCTTAATATAAATCAAATTATATTATTATTCTAAAACGTCTTTAATTTCCTTTATAATTTCACCATTTTGATTTATAAAATAATCAAATTTTATAAATCCTATATTTAAACTTTTATAATATATTCAAAAATCCCGATTTTACCTATTTTATAAAATCATTAACCCATATTTCTCAAAAATCAATCTTTAACTATACTTCTCAAAAATCATAATTTTTATAACATTAAAAATTATAACGTTTATTTATTTAAAATGGATCAATTCCAAAAATATAGTATATTTTCAAAAATCACTTTAAAAATCATTTTAAAATCCCAAAATTTGGGTCCAATGATGCTACACACCAAATAGTCAATCACGACTACAACGACATCACATATCGTATATGATAATCCATCAAATATCAAAATATCTGAAATCAATTAAAAACTGTTGAGGAATCCAGTTGGATCCCTCCAACCTGCTTTCCTGCATCCACAAACATTAGCACAATACCAATTTCGCTCCAGTACGAAATTATCGCGGTATATGTTCTTATTAAATATTATCCGCTTAATAACGGCGTAATAGGGTCTCATCCGCTAAACAAAAAAATGCGGGAAATCAATAACTCCAATATATATATATGCCAATATATATATATTGCTATTATATATAATACCAATTTCACTGTTTATGAAATATTCGCGGTATATGTTTTTAATAAATAACATCCGCTTACTAACGGCGTATAATGTCTATTTTAACAATCAATAGATAACAATCATCATTCATACATGCATTCAAATATTTTAAATCTAACTATTTAAAATAAAATCGATACTGATTCGATTGAGTGAGAAGTTCTCACCTTGATTTAAATTTCCGTTTTAGCGATTTATTTCGAATAAAATTAAATGCACGTTTAATTTTACCCAAAATTCTCACTAACTCCAAACGACTCCAATCCAATTCCATCGCGTAGTGCTCGTCCATACGATTCCAACGCAACTGGTTTCGCGTGTTTTCGACCTCGTATGAAAAAGTTATGATTATTTGAAGTTTGTACACGATTTTAATAACAAATTTACAACAAAACTTATAATTTTTAAACCCATACAATTAACAGCCGTTGATTTCATCCCTATGCAAATCTGAACCGTCAACACCTTCTCCTTCATCACGTTTCAATCTACAGGCCGTAGCCGCACAAACAAAACCCATGAACTTCAATTTTAGGGTTTAATATTGCACTCTCATCGTCGACTTTGAAGTCGATCAGAACGCGCCAAATCGAAGGCCTTCACCTCCCCTATGCACGGCCTCAAAGGCACTGAGCTCGGTCAAGCCCCCATCACGCGAAACGAGGCCGAACGCGCTAAAATCTTGCTCGATTTCTGGCCACCACGTCACTCCAAATCACATCTCCACCGTTGACATCCAAGATCTCACCATCCTCTACGAGTTTCTAGTTGAAACTTTTGCCTAATTACTGATGGATTGAAAGAAAATGAGGGAGGAAGGGGAGTGCATTTCGGCCATCGATGTAGGTTCTGGCGGCTAGAAGAAGATGGAACCCTAATTTTTTTTTTTTTTTTGTGAGTGGAGGGCTATTTATAGGAAATTTTTTTATCACTATTCATCCGGGTTTTACAAACTCCGATTTACGCGTCGAAACTGACGTTCCTAGGGTTTATCCCGCGTTCCGGACACAATGGAACAGGTTTCGAAAGCTAATTCGGACATCTGTGCGAGTTATGGCTATAAACGCTCAATTTGAATTAAACTGATTTAAGCGATTTTCTAGGCGTTTTAATTTGTACCGGACAAACGGTAAATCCAATTGACACGAAATTTGAAACCTTACAATAATATCACATTACGGATCCGATGAAACTAGTTTCGTCGAAATCCAAGACTTTTTGAAAAATGGCTATTTTAACTCGCCAAATTTAAATTAAAAATAATTCGATGCGTTTCGAGATGCCACGATCAAACGATAGCTCCGATTGACACGAAATTTGAAATCCGGTAATAACTAACTATTACGGATCCAATGAAACTGGTTTCGTTCAATTCTGAGACTGTTCAAAAATTGGCTATTTTACAGTCGATTATTAAATATTAAAATATTCAATTTTCACAAATTAACTTTTAATTCGATTTTAAAAGTTCTAAAATATCGTTCTAAGTTCAATATGATAAAATAAAATTTTACAAATCATTTTCAATCATATTTAACTCAATTTTCAATTATTTCCATAATTTAACATATTAAATTATCGATTTAATTATCCAATTAAATCCAATAAATCAAAATAAAATTTATTCGACTTATAAATTCACTTATAAATATTTAAAATTAATTAAATATTCAAATTTTAATTAATAAAAATTCTGGGTCGTTACAATCTTTCCCCCTTAAAAGAATTTCGTCCTCGAAATTACAAGTAAGAAAGTTACAAAATTTATTAACTTTCCCAAAAATTTATAATTAAACTTCTTTTAATAACTTTACTAAGTTTCAAATCATACTTAGTTATCTTTTCAAAAACAACTACTATTGTTTAACTTTCAATTCCAAAATCAAAGTTATAGTTTTCAAAATTTTCCCATTTTCTCAAATTCTTTCTAACGCCTTAAATTTTCGGAAAAATTCGCCATATTCTCCTTTGCGCGGCTCGATCCGAAAAAAAAAATGACAGTATATATATCACAAATATACATCTCATCAAGTAATGAGGCATCCCGAAGGGAAAAAAGTGTAAAAGTACGGTATGTAATCCGAGATATGTACCTTATATTTTATTAGCAAGCATATACGGCTAATATAGCGCGAAAGCGAGCTCCAAATGCGAAGCAAACGCGATCCGCACCTAATAATCACTCAACAAACAACATGAGAACATGTATATATGACAATAGTATCGATATACAACATATAGTAACATAATAACTATATATGCCAACATAGAAAATGAAGTAAAAGCAACAAATACAATATATTCAACCATCAACCAATTAACATCCAAATAATAAATATTCATTCATATTCTCATTAATATTTAATGAAATGGTTTTCAATTTAATCACATTTGATTTATTAACATTAGATTTTATCAACATTCATTCTTATTCAATTTTAATTAGTTTGCATTCACTAATTAAATCCAATTCACGTTCAATTCTATTCAAATTTATTTACTTTCAATTTGAATTCAATTTACTTTAGCTTTCCATTTCATTAACTACTTAATGAATTATATATAATCAACTAACAATCATATAACAACCAATATTTATATAATACAACCAAATTTCCTTTGCTTATATTCTTTCAAATTTGGTTTAACACCTTTTACTTTCAATTGGATCATATTAAATTGACTTTCATTCAATTATACAACTTCCAATGGCATTAGATTTTAATGAATTAATACTTATATTCATTATTCCATATCAACTTAATTCACATTTAATTGATTAACATTCAAGCCATTCATTCAATTCAATTTCCAAAGTTGAATTTTATTTATATAACTTAAGTTCATATTCATTTAATCCACTTGATTATTTACTTCGATACCAATATCAACTCCATTTAACATCTTCTTAAGTTATATTTCCATTTAACTTTAAATTCACTTTTATTTACAACTCATATTCATATAGTTTCACTTCTTATATATATAAGTTTATTTCACAATTGTAAATCACATTAATTATAATTCAATTCTTATAATTCTTTTACTTATACAATTATTCTTTTATTTAGATTATTCAAACAACCTAACAATCAACTTACATACACTTTAATAATTTCTGAAAAATTATTCCTTTATATATAATATATAATCAAGGTAAAATTATTTCATTTACCCAATTTAAAACAATACTGTGCCGAATTGTTCTATTCAAGTGTTTAGAAACCCCTTCGGCAAAGTTGTACATACCGTGCTGAGGAAGGTTCATATGCCACTCAACAAACCAATCATCACAATATAAAACAATTTTATATATTCACTAACAAATACGCTCTCATAGCTATTATTACACTCAAATTCATTCTAGAGTACTGCTGACTCTATCTCTAATGAATAATACCCAACAGAACCATGGTTGTCGCTTAACCATAAGCTCTGATACCAACTGTAACGTACGCGGAAATTTTCGACTTTCGAAAATTCAACATCGATACTCACTTTATCGACTGCCGAGAAATCGAAGGCCGGAAACACGGAATGTTATGGGTTTTAAAAGAAATTTAAGAAAAGAAAAATAGAGAAGAAGAGATAAGAGATAGAAAAATGGAGAGGAAAGAAAACAGAAAATTTTAAAATAGAGAATGGACAGAAAGGAAACAACTGAACAACAACAGAATCTCACAATTCACAGCGGAACAACATATAATAATAAATGAATAATCTTTAAACAAAGAACTATATCAGTTATTACATTACATCACATTACATTACATCATATCATCAGAGTGTACAACAACAACAAATAGTGCAGCGGAAAAAGAAATACTATATACTAGTAATACGCCATGCCATCCAGCTTGCCTCCAGCAACTCCTGAATATCCAGAATATCCTGATAAACCTAACTCTTGACTGCCCGTGTGGAAATTGGTGGGCACCCAGAGTTTAGGAAGGAAAACAATAAACTCCGAGTCAGTCATGTGACTGGTGTGAGAACTCAAAACACTTTATTTATCTTTGAAATCAAAATAGAAGAATATTTTTAAATTCAATTCGCAACGCTTTTAAAAATGAGACTACCATAAGGCCTCCCGCGCACACACACATGCAAACGCAGAATCGGAGGAGATTTCTCCTTATGATAGTCAAAGATGCTTGATACGCATTTAAAATAACATTTGATATTATTACTAGTGCATAGTGTAGGAAATTATTTCGAAAGTAGAATATAAATCTTAGCCAACATACGACCATTATCGTATGCCTACTATAGCTATCATCCAAACAGTGTTGCGACACCATAAGTGAATGATAGGTCCTACAACTAATACCGTACAAGTTTCGTATTTGGAGAATGGATTTTTCCAACAAATGGTCAGGCCAAGGAACTTCCCATTGCCACATGGAAACGCCTCTGGCTGGACGCCCCGAGAACCACTGTCCTCTGCCAAACAAAGCCGGGAATTCCTTTTCCCAAGGAATATTACAAACCCTCAGATATGCCACCCCCGGTCCTTTGGGACCTTTAAACGAGAGCGCTCTCTAACCAACATCACACCATAATAATAAGTGTTTCAACATGAGTAAGTATCTGGGCTCCATACCATGATACTACCCTTTTCCAGAAGGAATGGTCATACCCTAGGGAAGTTATCCCTGAAAACTTTGCCGCACAATTCCTGTTTCGACCATTACCGGGTTGTGAGGCTCGACGAATTCACGTCCACAAAAACATACTTTATACAAAAGCCATGCTTTGGGTCACAAATGATCAACACAATGATCACAAGGATAGACGATCAAATAAACGATCCTATCACAAATAATCAACACAATGATCATTTCAGCATCACTCAGCATGTCACATTACCAAACTGGGAATATATCGCTGATAACTTCAACTATATAACCTCTGAGCTCGTACGTCTCAGAGAAGGGTGTTAAGCTAAAAGAATAAATTCTCCGCCACCAACAGAAATATATTTGAAAGAAATCGGCTTTATATCTCAACTTGTAATGTCAGGCATACAATCCATACAAGTCTGTTCCGGGCTCGAACAAAACCGAAGGCACTTACAAAGAAGTCCTTGCAATCCGGATATCCACAATCCTGATCGGATTTCCTATCACTTATGGAATCTCTATACCAGGAGCTACCCAGTGCAGAGACAATCGACAGGTCATCCTATCGCTCTCGCAAATACCGGTCTTCAACACCGATCTTCAAATGCAATTCACAATGACGTATCACATATTCGGAATGGGTTATACGACCCCATGGTCCTTTCCCGGTTAACCCGAATAGTGAGCGCTTATTCAAAAATAAGTGTGGCATTCAAATTAAATCAATTCACATCAAATACCCATTCAAAAGGGAAAATATTGATAGTCGATTTATTGAACTATCAATGGATATGCACACATCACCAGATTCCAAATAATTTTCCAAATTATTTACTTTCCAAAATATCTTTACAAGATATAAAATTTCAACATTTCAAAAATAAATCAATATTTATTTTTCTAAACAAATCCCACTTTCTTTTATAAATTCCTTAGTGAATTTATATTCCAAAATATTCATGCATATATGATTTCAATTATTCATTTCAATTTATCTTCAAAAAAATAAATTCTAATTATTCACTTCATATTGGAAAACATTTCCATACTTATTTATTCATAAGTAATTCACAAATCTTTTTATTTTCAACCTTGGAAAATATTTAATATACTTAAATCGAATTAAGTATATATTTCATTCTTTAAGGAAATCATTCACTTAAACATATTTATTTGGGCCAAAACGAATGTTGCGTAAAACATCGTTACGACAACCCAAAATCACTAGTATAGGGATTCTAAATTAAAATAGATATATAAATCCCAATACTATTCAAAACATTTCCTTTCGGAAATCATTTACTATAACAACAGTGTTATAGTCCACCATTTCCTTTTATTTCTCGAAAACGTCTATTTCAACAATGAATGTTGAAATCTATGGTTTCGAATCTCAACACCTTTTAAAACATCGTTAGATCGTTTTAATTCTGTTTAAAATATCACATTCTAAACAATTTCTTTAACACGTTATTTACTATTCAAAAACGTGAATATACTACGTTAACAAATTTCATCAATTCTATACACTTTATTTTAAAGGATTATTCACAGTCTAGAACGTGCCTATAACTCCATTAAATAAGTTACAACACTTCACTTACCAAAATAAGTTGTTTGTAAATTTATAAAACAACGTTCATAAATTCCATTTCTATTTATTTTATAAAAACTTCCTTTTTATAAATTCCTTTATTAACCTATTCCAGTTTATAACTAAATTATAAACTAAACGTTCATATTATAAGTTAATTACTTATAAAACGATTATTTTACAAAATCGTTCTTTTAGAGACTTTCCAATTTATAAATCTTATAACTTATAAGATCCATTTATTTAACCAATCTATTCTTCAAATAATTTCACCAAATTTATAAATCTTACTATTTATAAATTTCTTTTATAACTTCACAGTTTATAATTCCATAAATTTCATTCATTTATGAAATTCATTTCCACTTCATTCAAACACTTATAAAAACTCGTTTTATAATGTCAACATTTCAATTTATAAATATCCATTTATAAATCTCTTAATATAAATCAAATTATATTATTATTCTAAAACGTCTTTAATTTCCTTTATAATTTCACCATTTTGATTTATAAAATAATCAAATTTTATAAATCCTATATTTAAACTTTTATAATATATTCAAAAATCCCGATTTTACCCATTTTATAAAATCATTAACCCATATTTCTCAAAAATCAATCTTTAACTATACTTCTCAAAAATCATAATTTTTATAACATTAAAAATTATAACGTTTATTTATTTAAAATGGATCAATTCCAAAAATATAGTACATTTTCAAAAATCACTTTAAAAATCAATTTAAAATCCCAAAATTTGGGTCCAATGATGCTACACACCAAATAGTCAATCACGACTACAACGACATCACATATCGTATATGATAATCCATCAAATATCAAAATATCTGAAATCAATTAAAAACTGTTGAGGAATCCAGTTGGATCCCTCCAACCTGCTTTCCTGCATCCACAAACATTAGCGCAATACCAATTTCGCTCCAGTACGAAATTATCGCGGTATATGTTCTTATTAAATATTATCCGCTTAATAACGGCGTAATAGGGTCTCATCCGCTAAACAAAAAAATACGGGAAATCAATAACTCCAATATATACATATGCCAATATATATATATTGCTATTATATATAATACCAATTTCACTGTTTATGAAATATTCGCGGTATATGTTTTTAATAAATAACATCCGCTTACTAACGGCGTATAATGTCTATTTTAACAATCAATAGATAACCATCATCATTCATACATGCATTCAAATATTTTAAATCTAACTATTTAAAATAAAATCGAAACTGATTCGATTGAGTGAGAAGTTCTCACCTTGATTTAAATTTCCGTTTTAGCGATTTATTTCGAATAAAATTAAACGCACGTTTAATTTTACCCAAAATTCTCACTAACTCCAAACGACTCCAATCCAAATCCATCGCGTAGTGCTCGTCCATACGATTCCAACGCAACTGGTTTCGCGTGTTTTCGACCTCGTATGAAAAAGTTATGATTATTTGAAGTTTGTACACGATTTTAATAACAAATTTACAACAAAACTTATAATTTTTAAACCCATACAATTAACAGCCGTTGATTTCATCCCTATGCAAATCTGAACCGTCAACACCTTCTCCTTCATCATGTTTCAATCTACAGGCCGTAGCCGCACAAACAAAACCCATGAACTTCAATTTTAGGGTTTAATATTGCACTCTCATCGTCGACTTTGAAGTCGATCAGAACGCGCCAAATCGAAGGCCTTCACCTCCCCTATGCACGGCCTCAAAGGCACTGAGCTCGGTCAAGCCCCCATCACGCGAAACGAGGCCGAACGCGCTAACTTCTTGCTCGATTTCTGGCCACCACGTCACTCCAAATCACATCTCCACCGTTGACATCCAAGATCTCACCATCCTCTACGAGTTTCTAGTTGAAACTTTTGCCTAATTACTGATGGATTGAAAGAAAAAGAGGGAGGAAGGGGAGTGCATTTTGGCCATCGATGTAGGTTCTGGCGGCTAGAAGAAGATGGAACCCTAATTTTTTTTATTTATTTATTTTTGTGAGTGGAGGGCTATTTATAGGAAATTTTTTTATCACTATTCATCCGGGTTTTACACACTCCGATTTACGCGTCGAAACTGACGTTCCTAGGGTTTATCCCACGTTCCGGACACAATGGAACAGGTTTCGGAAGCTAATTCGGACATCTGTGCGAGTTAGGGCTATAAACGCTCAATTTGAATTAAACCGATTTAAGCGATTTTCTAGGCGTTTTAATTTGTACCGGACAAACGGTAAATCCAATTGACACGAAATTTGAAACCTTACAATAATATCACATTACGGATCCGATGAAATTAGTTTCGTCGAAATCCGAGACTTTTTGAAAAATGGCTATTTTAACTCGCCAAATTTAAATTAAAAATAATTCGATGCGTTTCGAGCTGCCACGATCAAACGATAGCTTCGATTGACACGAAATTTGAAATCCGGTAATAACTAACTATTACGGATCCAATGAAACTGGTTTCGTTCAATTATGAGACTGTTCAAAAATTGGCTATTTTACAGTCGATTATTAAATATTAAAATATTCAATTTTCACAAATTAACTTTTAATTCGATTTTAAAAGTTCTAAAATATCGTTCTAACTTCAATATGATAAAATAAAATTTTACAAATCATTTTCAATCATATTTAACTCAATTTTCAATTATTTCCATAATTTAACATATTAAATTATCGATTTAATTATCCAATTAAATCCAATAAATCAAAATAAAATTTATTCGACTTATAAATTCACTTATAAATATTTAAAATTAATTAAATATTCAAATTTTAATTAATAAAAATTCTGGGTCGTTACACATGCACACCCTAACATATATGTGAACATATATATACACATAAAAATTACATATTCACTTATATATAAATATGTCTATGTATATATATATATATGTATTACAAAAGATCTAAGATATTTTAAACTTCATCCTTAAGTAAACCAAAGTAAACTCTTACACACATCGACTCACCCACATGGAGGCACAAAGGGAGGTGGCTGTTGTGTGTCTGGGTGTGGGCAAGGACATTCCATGTAATGACCAATAAATTTCAATAATTAAAAATATTAATTTAATTAAGATGTAGGTGTTAATATTGGAAGAAATAAAATTTATGATTTATTAATGTGAGAAAAATTAAAAATTTAAGATTTACTAATGAAAAGAATAAATAGAATGTAACGTTAGTAATGTTAATTTAAGGCAATTGATAACTATTTTAATATAAGTCTAATGAATTGAAATGACTGTAAAGTCATAATAGGTTATAGATTGTAAATAAAGAAATAAAATTTAATATTGGAGTCAATGTTGAAATTATATGTAATAAATTGGAATTGGCTAACATTGAAAATGAAATCAGTGATGTGTAAGTAATTATAACATTTTTTGTAGATAATAAACTTAATGTGATTAAATTAAGTAAAAGGTGACAAATGCTATATGTTACCTATTTATTTAATCTGTTGAGTTAAATTGGAAATTAATTGCAGTTAAATGTATTTAAATATTACGTTAGTGTAAAGTAAGATGATAATTGTAGAATATTAGTGCAATAAGATATAAACCAATTTTAACTATGTCCATAAAGTTATGAATGAGTGAATAAAAAGATTGAAATCAAATTAAATCAATTTATTGGGTTTTAATTATAATCAATGAATATATTGCAATTGAAATTGGAAAGCTGTAACTAGACCAATATTAATAATTGAAATTGACCTGGAAAATTTGTTTTAAAGATTATAAGTTTATATGTAGTCAAAACGATAAAAATCGTTAACTTTTAATATAAAATTTAAAAGGGCGATTTAATTAATTTAATAATAATTTATTTAATTAACGTGAAAATAGCCATTTTGGCCACTGTCTTTGATTTTGACGAAACAAGTTTCATCGGATCCGTAATGGAGAATTATTGTAGGATTTAGAGTTTCATAACGATCAGACTTGTCGTTTGATCGTACGGGCTCGAAATGCGTGGAAATCAATTTAATTGAAATCAATTTGAATAAGATGATTTTAAAGAAAACTTCTGTATATAATAGAATTAGGATTTGAAACCTACTCCATTGAGTTTAAAAATATTGAAAACGTATATTTTGATATATGAGATGACCTACTTTCGTTTCGGAGGCAGAACGGGCTTTTAAGGTCGTTATTGTCCATTCAAATCAATTCAAGTGTTATTCATTCTTATTCGGATTTGTTCGTATAAATTGATCTTTCTAAACCTTAGCAGCCTTTTAATTTTTTATCTTGGTACATATAATTCCATCTGTCTGCTTCTCTCTTCTTTCAAAGGCAGAAACTCTATTTTTCCCAAATAAAATTTAAATCAAAATTCAATTTCAAAATTCAAACTCCTACAAACTCAATCATATGATATACAATTTTGAAGCTATCGACGAGCGTAATTCACTGGTGCAATTCATTTTTTTAATTAGATGCACTGTTTGTCCAGAAATCGCCGGTGTAACCTCAGTAACCTCAGCCGTCCATTCTAGGTTTTGACGATCCAACGATGGATCGTCGTCCGATTGATGAGCAGGAGGCGTCGTTGGTGAGAGAAGGAAGAGCAGCTCTTGTTCATGGCCTTCGTTCGTCTCTAGGTCGTTGAAGTTCACCAGAAAGCAATGATAAAGCAGGTGGCAGAGCAAGTTGGTCGGAGGCCTAAGGGATGCCGCGTGGCACCTGCGGAGGCGCTTAGACATGCACAAGAGCGTGGCATCATCTGATGTGGTCGAAACTCTACCTAGCGGCAGCGAAATTGATGAGATGGTGGCGGGTATATGGGTTTCACGAGGTCGTGATTTTTATCTTAGGGGTAAAATGCGCAGATCAAGTTGACGTGGCCTAGTATATTAGTGTAAGTTTTGTTTTCTTTTATTTTATTTAAAATTTTAATCTCAAATTTTCTAATCTCAATATCTTTTACATACAAGGTTGGATTCATGCGCGGTTTGTTTCATTGGAATCGTACCAAAATTCCTGACATTTGGGCATTGGTTTGGAATAATTTAGAGACTTTTCAAATTTAGGCCTTATTTTGGATTTGAAATCGATTTGAAATAAAGGTGTGTTTTAACCCACTCAGAACTACTAGATTATCTTATCTTAGTTAAATTGAATATATGACGTGATTTGAAATTGATTGGTTGATGTTTGGTACATTTATATTGTCATTCTAGTTAAATCTGACTTTTATTGAATTTAATTGCAATGTAATTTAATATTAAATTTTAAATTGCCTGTTAGTACCTGTTACTGATGATCATCAATTGTTGTTATTTATTTGTTAATCTGGATGGTGATTCTGATGGATGTTCGATTGTTGATATTGGATGACTGTATGTTATATTTATATTGTTATAACACTGCAAGTTCCCTTAGTTTATTGTTTGAAAATCCCTGTGGGTTAAAATGATACATACCCGAACGATCTATAGGTTAGGGAAATTGTTATGGATTGAAATGATAAACCCGGGAAGTTTTATGGATTTTATTTTAATTCGGAATTGCGGGTTGAAATGATATATACCTGTAAATTTAAATTATTGCAGATTGAAATCCGTATCACTTGACCATAGGGTAGAAAATTATATATGAACACCGGATTGGTTAAATTTAAAAAAAATTAAATTCTTAAATTATGAATTCAGTTAAATGATATTTTGAAATAAAATTTGATTTTTATAAACTGAATTATTTTCGAAACCCAAGCTTTAAATTTTGAAATTTGAGTTAGGTTAATGAATTGTTAAAAGAATAAAATGGAAATTTCGAAGTTGGATTTGAAATATAACTGAAATTTATTGAAATGGATCTATTGGAAATGTTTAAAGATTTAAACTTTGAAATCTATTAATTTAAGTGTTTTAAAATTTGTAGTTCAACTATGGATTTATAATCAATATAAATTGAGGCGATTTAATGAAAATTGAATTGAAACTTTAAATTCGAATTGGTGATTTGAAATATGAATATGGTCTAGATTTGTTGAAAAGGCAGAAATAGTTTATTTTACTATCAATTTCAAACTTAATTATTTAAATATATATTGTTCAAAGATTTATTATTCTAAAAATTCCAATTTTTAAGATTTTCAAACTATTAAACTAATTTAATCTATTTTCAACTATTTTAAACTACTTTAATCAATTTAAACTACTTTAATTTATCTTAATCTATTTTAACCTATTTTAAACTAATTACTTATTTAATTATTTTGAATCTATTTAATCTATTTTAAATTTATTTAATCTATTTTTAAACTATTTAGAGTATTTAACTATTTGAAAATTTATTTTTAAAACTATGTTAAACTATTTATAACTATCTAAACTGTTTTCAAAATTTCAGACTGAATAAAGAGGGAGTGTTTATATTAAATCCTTGCCTTTCAAGCAAATATAATTAAATGATGTTATAACCTAAGTTGGGATTTAAAATGATATTTTCTAGTGAAATGACACCTTTTGAGTAAATATGATGATGTGAAAATATGATTTCAAAGATGATATGATTTCGAAAATGAATATGATTTCGAAATTAAATATGATTCCGGAAGTGATATAGGTTTGAGAATTTGATATTTTGATATCAATTTTGAATCGGCTTTGGAAATATAAAAGAACCATCCGATGTGAAATAAGCGTTTGGTTGCTAAAGAGACCGGGATCAGATATTGTCATACTCTCTTCCAATATCGAAATCCACTTTTATAACTGAGTACGTAGTGGAGATTCTAGAATGAAGTAGGATAGTATGACAAACGATTCTGTATGAGGTATTTATATAGCCCAGACTTCCGTGAGTCAGCTTGAAGTGGCAAAAATAGGAGTCATGCCGGGCCAAGTGAGGTCGCACCTCCTACCAGACACATTTCCTCGATATCATATTATGACTTTGTGATTGATTGGTGGTCAACCCTTGATTTGATTCGGGAGTGTGTTCCGGGGTGGGTGGTAGTAGCTGCTATGCGTTATTACCAGTCCGGATCTGCAAAACGGCAATATCCTACCCTGGGCATTCCCTCGCGTGCCTCGTCACATGATTTATCGTGCCCACTACGAGCTTGTTTTGTACCGTACTTATGGAGTGCCCTCTGGGTAAACCACCGGTTTGGTGGAGCTTACAGTATTGTATAGACAACGGGAATATATATGAAATATGCTAAGGGGGATATGGGTAACGCCTTAACGCTATTTTAATACTTTACTTTACTGTAGACACTATTATAATAGCGTATTGTATTATGTATGTAGATAGTTTAACGGATCCTTAGGAGATGTAATCTCGAACATCTCTTAAGTTATTACACTCACATTAGACGCTGTATAGAAGATGTCAAATCCTGTAAACATCTTTGACGTCATTACACTCATATTTGTTTACTATTGATTTAACTTATATAAGATCGTTTAGTTCTCATTCGAGTGTTTTGTCTTTTCAATTCGCTCGGGTCAGTCTGAGCTTTTCAGCTTATCGAAGACTGCTTTTCTGGAGAACGAAGACAAAGATTTAGTACTATTACTATTTATTATTTTCATACTACTGCACCACGTTGTTCCACTGCATTGTTATTTATTTCTGTTGTATGTATCTTTGATTTTATATTATAAAAGTGTGACCAAATGTTATTTGTAAAACAGCTTCATGAACTGTTTATTTGATTATTATATTTAGTCGTTCTGTTGTGGGATTCTACATTGTTTTCTTTCTTTCTCTGCTTTTCCATATTTACTCCATAATAATCCTCCCTTTTGAATGGTTTGAGTCTGACGTGTGTGGTTTATCGTCGATTTAAACCATCCAAAAAGGCGGGTCATTACATTTGGTATTGGAGCGAGGTTTAGCGATAACCTTAGCTTTGTGGGGTCTGACTCATTAGGAATAGGGTAGTAATACCCTCGAATGAGTCATTGAGTTTATATATATGAGAGAGCATATTTGTTAGTGTTATAAGAGGTTTTTGTATTATGTTAATTTGTTTTGTTTAATATTTATAAATTTTGGTTGATACATAGGACACTATGTCATCGATAGGGATTTCTATACACTTAATAGGGCAGACTTGACACAATATTGTCTTGAGATATAGGTAAATGTAATTATTTTATCTTGTAATATATTTTGTATATAAAAGATAATTTTTATAAATAATATAGTTGTATGTTATATGTTTTTTGTTAGGTAATGAAATCTTAAAAATATTGAATTGTAGAATAGGATTTACAAATAAAGTAAATAAGAATTGAAAACTTGATAAAGTAAGTTTCGGGTTTAGAAATTTGTTTTCAAAAGATTTTGGAATATAATATTAGTATTATTTGGAGGTATTTTCGGATAGAAATGTTTTTAGTGATTTGAAAGAAAGGTTTGAGAAAGGATTTTAAAGGAAATAAATTCTGTACTCCCCTCTTTGTCGTTGGAAAATAATTTCGGCGATGAGTGCACGCATCATCGACATTCATTTTCGAGTTTCAAAACGAGAAGAGCGCTGTAATAGTTTTACTGCACATTCATTTTGATAAACAAATCCTAAATTTTAATTTTTAAATATGATTTAATATATAAGTTATGAGTGTGTGTGTGTGTGTATTATTTTGAATAATTTGAAAAGTAACCCGGAGTTTAGTTCTTCAACTTTTAGATAATTAGTAGATTTCAATTATTGGAATGAATGAAATCTTGACTATTTTAATAATTGAAAACTTCTAATTTGTGTAATAATTAGAAACTAGATGCTAAGTAATTAATGAAAACATAAGAAATTGAAAATTCGTAAACTGTAGATCAAAAGGATATAAAAATAAGAAATTGTAACTATTGAATATTTTGTTAACTAAAATGAATAAAACAAACTTAGGTAACATTCAATTACATTCTAAAAGATATATGTATATATATATAACTTACCAAAATATAACGTTGAAATATTAAATAGAAATATGTAATAGAATATTATACAAGTAAACTTTAGTAATGAAAGTGTTCAATGGGATTTCTTCTATAAATAAGAATTCTGATGTTACAAATTGTTATAATGTTAAATTAATAATTTGAAATGTTATTAATTAAATATATGCAGAAAGAACGAATACTAGGAGTAAATGATTATAAACTTAAGTTAATGCTGAAGCCATTTATAATTAAAGTGAATACTATATTAATTGAATTATTATGACTGTAGAAAATGTGGAATGATTCAGAAATAGATTAAATGTTCAATAGTGTTATATATGGAAGGAATGAATGTGAAAAAGAAATAATTTATTAATGGTGAATTAAACTGTAAAGAGACTTACATAATAATAGATAACCTAAATGATTGAAATAGAAATAACTTGCGTAAGCAATGAGTGTAAAGTAATGAAAAGAGAAAATGGCATTGTACAAATGAATGGGAAATGAATTTGTTGGTGATGAGTGTAAGTTAATAAAATAAGCATTGTATGAATGAATGAAACTGAAGAACGGTAAATAATATGAAAGGAGATTAATAAGAAAACTTACATGACATCTGAAATTATTGTTTGTTTGGCTTATGGGATGGTTGGGAAGGAAGACTTCTAACTGTATAAAGATGTATGAATAATCTATTAAGTTTTATCTAAGACTGTTGAGTGTATGGTATACTTAGTAGTTATTTTCATTATGTACGATTAAAAGTTTCTGAACCTGAACGAACCATTTGTTTTGGTTGCTATGGACAGATGATTGATTTCATTGTTGAATATGATGTTTGTATTGTTTTGTTTGCAAGTGACTATTGTTATGATGTGTTGTTTTGTTTTTTATTAATTGAAACAACTAATATTCCTCTTTTATATAATTATTAACTTCTTTGGATTATATAAGTGAAATGCATGTTTATGGAAGCAATAGCTATTGCTTTTGGTGTTATAAATAAGCGTTGTTAGCCCGACAAATGGGTACGTTTTCGGATTATGGTTTTCTAGCGATACTATATTGTTTCCCGTGGTTTGGGATATTTTATTTTGAAATATGATATATAAGGTTATTATTGATATTTTTGTTTCTCCCAGATCTCTCCGTACAAAGGAGACTCTGCCAAAATTTTCCCTGAATTTTGGATATAGAAAATTTTGTGAAAGTGGAAATGTTTTCAAACTTTATTGAACTTGAAATGAAAAGATTTAATTGTTTTATATTTATATATTTTATTTAAATTATTTAATTCTGTAAATCAATTGTTTATAAATTGAATACATTGAATAAGATATATTAATTTCTTAGTTTCTTCTTTTCCCTTTTCGAGGACGAAAAGTTTTGAGTGGAGGAGAGTGTAACGACCCGTAAATTTCTTTAATTAAAAATATTAATTTAAATAAGATGTTGGTGTTAATATTGGAAGAAATAAAATTTATGATTTATTAATGTGAGAAAAATTAAAAATTTAAGATTTAATAGTGAAAAGAATAACTAGAATGTAATGTTAGCAATGTTAATTAAGGCAATTGATAACTATTTTAATACAAGCCTAATTAATTGAAATGATTGTAAAGTCATAATACGTTATAGATTGTAAATAAAGAAATAAAATTTAATATTGGAGTCAATGTTGAAATTATATGTAATAAATTGATATTGGGTGATATTGAAAATGAAATCAGTGATGTGTAAGTAGCTATAACATTTGTTGTAGACAATAAACTTATAAATGCGATTAAATTAAGTAAAAGGTGACAACTGTTATATGTTACCTATTTATTTAATCTGTTGAATTAAATTGGAAATCAAATGCAATTAAATGTAATTAAATATTACTTTAATGTAAAGTAAGATGATAATTGTAGAATATGTAACGTCCCGCCTTTCCGCACGCTTTAAATCGACGATAAAGCACACACGTCAGACTTAGACCATACAAAAGGGCGGATTGTTATGGGGTAAATAAGAAAAAGAAGAGAAAGAAAAATAAACAAAAATTAGAATCTTGCGGCGGTACGATAAAATATAATAACCAAATATACAGTTCATGAAGTTGTTTACAAAATATTCGTTTATTCTTATAAAATATATATCAGAGTTACACATATCAAGGAATAATAACAATGCAGCGGAACAATGTGATGCAATGGAACACTATAGTAAACATTAGTAATAATAAAATCTTCTTCTTCGTCCTCCAAAAATAAGGCCTTCAATTCCTGAAATGCTCAGGCTGACCCAAGCGAATTGAAAAGACAAAACACTCGAGTCAGAACTAAAAGATCTTATGTAAGTTAAATCAATGATAAATAATATGAGTGAAACGGCGTCAGAAATATTTACGGGATTTGACATCTCCTATCCAGTGTCTAACGTGAGTGCGGTAACTCAAGAGATGCTCGGGATTCACATCTCCTAAGGATCCGTTAAACTATTTACTATATAGTAATATTTCGCTATTATAACAATGTCTATTAGTAAAATAAACTTACTTTTAAATAGCGTTAAGGCTTTACATTTTCCACCTTAATACGTAATAGTGCCAATAGTCTATACACTACCGTAATACCTCATGATCGAGAGGCTACCAGAGGATACTCCATAGGTACGACACAAATAGAAATTCGTACAAGATGCGCTAGGGTAGGTGACATGGCATAACTAGGCAATGCCAGGGTAGATATACCAATTGCGCTTCCGGGCCGGTGGTAACGCGTAGCGCGCAGCTACCTCCCACCTCGAGCCACACCCCCAAATAAAAAAAATCAAAAGTGGCCACCGAATCAATCCAAAAGTCAAAGTAGAATATCGAAGGGATGTGTCTGATCAAAGATGCTACCTCATTAGCCCGTCGATCGCTCCTGTTTTAGCCACTTTATGCCAACTCACGGGAGTCGGGTCCATGTATTAACCTTAAAGGAAACGCCACCACCATCCTACTTCTTTCTGGAATCTCCACCGCGTACACGGTTGTTAAAGTGGTTTTCGGAGTTGGCAGAGAGTATGACAACTTCCGATCCCGGTCTCTTTAACAACCAAATTTTATTATAACGTCGCGGTCTTTTCAAAATAGTTTATACTTTAAAACCAGAAGATAATATCCATTTCAAAACCATATAAATACGATATCCTTTCCATTTCTAAAACTAAAACAATTCGATATCATTTTTACAAAAAAACCCAAATCAATATAATATCATTTTATTTCAAAGATATCCTTTTCAAAAGTCATAACATTTTCAACATTTAACACTTCGAAATCAAAGTACTAGAAATACAACCCTTTCATTTTATTCTACCCCGCAACTCATAGCTTCCACCACTTAGGTGGTTTAAATATTTAAAATACTTTATGTACCCAAATAACTTCTTCAATTTTCACAAATCAATTTCAAAACTCGAATTTCTAGATATTGAATTTAATCCAAATTCCAAAATAATATGCTTAAATTAAATTCAGTTTGCAAATAAACTTTTCTAAATTTTGTCGATTCCAAAGCTGATTTGACTCACAACATAGACCCTTTCAAATTCAATATATTTCAAAGCTTAAATATTCAATATTTCAAAACTAAATTTTTTAATTCATATATGTATATACCAAGTTCACTTTACTATTATTTAGTTTAAAATATTACTTAATAAATCCAATATCCTTTAAATAAACCTCAAAGTTCAATAATTGAATATTCCTCAATTTATTTAGACTTGATATATCCACTTAAACCACCTTCACCCCGAATTTAATTATAAAACCATATTCTCTCAAGATTTAAATTTCAATAAGTTCCAATGGATTCTTACTAAATAAAATTCTTAATTAAGTAAGATCTCAAGTCAAATTCAAACTATCTTCTCAACCTTGGTTTATAAAAATCAATATAAACTCTATATTAAAATATAATTTAAGTAAATACCTTCCCATATTATATTTTAATAAATCAAACTTTATTATTAAACTTATTTATACTTTAAACAATTTTATATATAGCTTAAAACCAAAATCTAACTATATAAAATAACCTTTATCAAATATCCAAATCAATATCTCATAAAATCATATATATATATATATATATTCTTTACAAAACCATAGAAATCATTTCAAAATATTTTTATATATATAGACCGCGGTGTCTGTATAAAATTTTCTATCCTATGGTCAAGTGATACGGATATTTATCATTTCAATCTGTAATTTAAAATAAAAAAGCGGTTATATATCATTTCAAACCGCAATCCCGAACCAAATGACAAGTCAATAAGAACTTGCAGATTTTATGATACAAATAAACATCCATTCATCCATCATAACATCATACATCCATCACAATCATCATCCAAAACAATCAATCAAATTCAATATATAACTGATAATATATAACAGGTAATTAACTGGCAGTTATGTTCAATAGTAAATTAAATAACGATTTAATTTAAATAAATGCAATTAACTGGGATGATGATTAAAAATATACAAAACAGTCATAAATAAATTCATAATCACAGCATAAATTAAATTTAACGAACATAAGAAATTTTAGATGTTTTGAGTGGGTTAAAACACTCACCTTTTGAATTTAAATTGAATTTAAATCCAATTTAAACCCAAAAATTGAACAGTCTCCAAATTCGTCCAAACCAGCGTCAAAGTGTCTGGAATTCTAATACGAACCTAGCGGAGAAAACATTCAGATTTGAACATTTTAAATTCGAATTAAATAATGAGGAAAAAAACAAAAAACACAACCTCACCTGAGACACGTTAGCACACAGTTTTCTTTCTAACGAAAGAAAATACGCACGCACGAACCTGGTTCGAAACCCTAACTGCCACGATGATGATCATGAGCTTCGCCGCAGCACGTCACGATAAAGTGGCCAAATTTCCACAGCATGTCACGAGGTCGAGCCCCTCCCCCAATCGGCACGAAAATTGAGGCGGCCGCCACAAATTACCTAAATCCTAATTGAATTTATCGAGGCGGTCTGGCCGTCGATTCGCGAGATGAACCACATGGATGCGCTCTCCTCCGTCCTCTCTACCGTCTGTAACCTTGATTTGACGATCTGACACAGTTGATCGTGGCCCGATGAACGGCCGAGAATTGATCTGCAATTTTCAAAAAAATGGTAATTCGAAACCAAAAATGAACTACAGATCTGAGATGCGTACATCGAAAGCTTCGATATATAATTTTTTTGAATTTTGTTGAGGAGATTGAAATTTGGCTTTGATTTTAAATTGCAGTTGGAATTAGGTGTTTGTCTGCCATTGAACTGAGGAGGTGAAAGAAATTGTACGCACAGAAAAATGAGAATGAGAGACAATTAGGGTTTATAATAGAGTATTTGTAGACAAAGCTGAAATAGAATGGATCGGATCGATTGGATATACGCGCGAACGACAAAGTGGCCCAAAAAGCCCATTTCGACTCTGGAACGAAATTTGGTCAATCCATATATCAAAATAGATGTTTTGAAATAATTCAAACGTAATGGAAATGGTTTCAAGTCCAAATTCCATCGTATGAAGAAGTTATGCTAAAATCAATATTTTTCAAATTGATTTCAATTGATTTCAATTAATCGATTTCAAGGCGTTTAAAGCCCGTACGATCAAACGACAAGTCTGATCGATACGAAACTTGAAATCCTATAATAATTCACTGTTACGGATCCGATGAAACTTGTTTCGTCGAAATCCGAGTCAGTCGCCAAAATGGCTATTTTTATATTAATTAAATAAATTAATAATTAATTAATTAAATCACTATTTAATTCAAATTCCAAAATTCATAAATTTTATCATCTTAGATTACTTTAGTAATTTATAACCCTTTATAACCCATTCCCATATTAATTTAAAGTCAATCAATTTTTAACTGCAGTGCTTAACTTAAATTTCCATAAATTCAGTAATTATACATTAAATTTCAAATAATCCATATTCTTGACCTATCTAGTTATTCAACTGATTACGTTTTACGATACAATTATCATGGTTTATACCATAGCGCATTAATATCCCTATTTTATCTTAATTTCAAAAAATGTGGTAATTAATTTCATTCACAATAAACTCAATAAATTTTAATTTATTCCAATAATTAACTTGATTTAACTTCAATCCTTTTTATCTTATCAATTATTATTCAATAAACAAAGATAACTTTTGTTTCACCCTTTATTACATTAGTAAGTTCAAATTTCCATCTTCCCTTTGTATCAACTACCTTATTTCCATTTTATTACATTTCTACCAATATACACGCTAATTGCGATTAACATTCTAAATAAATTCATTTACTTGGGTTCATACCTTCCATTATATAGATTACTATATTATGAATGAATAAATTCATGGTTCATACCTTCCATTTACTTGGGTTCATACCTTCCGATTTAACAACTCCTAAACATTGAATTACATTTCACATTAATGTAACATTTGTTTACATTTATTAAAAATTTATTTCCAATTTCAATTAACAATCTAAATAAATAGTTAACATACAATAATCATTATCGTTACCCTTTTAGTCACATAAATAAGCTTTTATTACTTTCAAATCAATGTTGCCATTTATTCTCATACTACTAATTCATTCACATATGTTCAATTTATAACCAAACATAACATTTAATTTTTTTTTTTATAATTGGAATTCCATTAAAGTTCATTAATTATTAACTTTAATTATTGCAATTCATTATCAAATATTAATTTTGAATGTATTTCCGAATTTACTAATTACAATTAATTAAAACCTTACAATTGTTTTCAATTAATTGGTATTGCATTGAAATTTTTATTTATTAGCTTACATCAACATTATTACCTTTAATTGCAAATTGATTACCAATTTTATTCAACAGCCTAAATAAATAACATATATTAATTCAATACCTACATTTGTTTACCTATGTTTTATTTATAACAAGTTATATTATTCCCATTATTTCAATTAATTTGAATTCCATTCTACTTTATACATACATTACGTTTCTACGAAATTTATACTTTCACACTAATCCTATTCAATTCCCATTTATTATACAGATTTATATTAATTAATCAACATATACAATTGTTACTTACATTCAACTTATACGCAAGTTATACCATTTTACATTATTTCATTTATCGCAATTTCATTCAATTTATACAAATTCAGCTTTAATTAACTTCGTTGTTACATTTCATCCTTGTTACTATTTCATTATTTATTTACAAATTTTATTTGTTTCAACAATTAATACCAAGATTCATTTAATTAACAATTTTTTTTTCATTCTTTCAATATTAAATTACCAAAACTTTATCAAATTAATAAATTTAAATCATTGAAATTTACGGGTCGTTACACTCTCCTCCACTCAAAACTTTTCGTCCCCGAAAAGGAAAAAGGTGGGAAAAAAAGAATTAAGAATCAATATATCTTACTTAAAATATTAAATTTATAAATAAATAGATTTACAAAATTAATGAATTTAAATGAAATATACCAATTTATACCCATTAAATCTTTTATACTCAAATTTATAAAGTTTGGAAACATTTTCAAAATATTTTTTAAGTCCAAAATTTAGGGAAAATTTCGGCAAAGTATCCTTTGTACGGAGAGGCTCAAGAGAAAATATAATATCAAATATAACAATATACAACATATATTTTTTAAAATAATATATCCCAACACAGAAAAAACAATATAATAACGCTATAAA
Organism: Allium cepa; assembly: GCA_030765085.1. Lineage (NCBI taxonomy): Eukaryota > Viridiplantae > Streptophyta > Magnoliopsida > Asparagales > Amaryllidaceae > Allium > Allium cepa. The sequence continues at coordinate 129,879,399 of CM060930.1, forward strand.
CCGTAATTCGAAAACGTACCTATTTATCGGGCAATTAACGCTTAATTATGAAACCCAAAGCAGTAGTAATTGCTTCCATAACCTGTATTTCACTTATATAATACAGAAGAATTAATAATTATATAAAATGAAATATTTAAAGTTGTTTCAACCATAAACAACAAATCAATACAAACAACAATCACTTGCAACAAGGCATACAACCATCACATAGAAATCAACACAAATCAATCATTCATTCATATCAAACAAAACAAATAGTTGTTTGGGTTCAAAACTTTAAATTGTATGAAATGAAAAATAAACTACTAAGCGTACCCTTCACTCAACAGTCTTAGGTGAACTAAATAGATTATTCATACCTTCCAAACAAATTTAAAGTATCCTTGCCCAAACTACCATAAACCGAAACAAACAACCAACAATTTCAGAAAATAGATCAAATTCATTCTTATTTATTTCATTTCATAATATTTGTTGTTTTAATTTGTTTTCTTTTATATAATGATTTATCCTTTAATTTCATTTATTTCTTACAATTCTATTTAGAAATAACTTCAACTTATTTACTTAAGTTTATAATCTTTACTTACATTACTCAACTCCTATTTTATTTAATTAGTAGTGTTAAATTTTTACTCAAATTTATAACCATCTTCATGTCAAATTTCTTATTTATAAAGCAAATTTTTATTGAACACTTTCATTGTTTAAGTATTACTTGTATAATATTCTATTACCATTTCTTATTAAACAATGCAACTTTTATTGTTGGGTAAGTTATATATATATATATATATATATATATATATATATATGCTTTTAAGAATGTAATTGTAAAATCATACAAATTTATCCCATTTCTTTTAATTAATTTAATGTTCAATAATTATATCCTTTATTTCAAAGGTTACAATTTCAAATTTCATTTAATACCACTTATAACCTAGCATTAAATCTATTATTATTATTTTATTTTAGGTTTCAATTATTAGTTAAATTCCATTTCACTAAAGAAATTAAAACCATTAATCAGTGGAAACTTAAGAATTTAAATTTCGGGTCTAATTTCAAATCGTTTTAAAATAATAGATGATTGTATACTTACAGTTTATATATATATTGTAACCACCCGGAATTTTAGGTCGCTAGGTTTGAACATTTAATTCGTTTTAAATGTTGAATGTGAATTTTAATTCAATTTTGAAGTAAAAGGGTTTTGGTTAAATTAATAGAATTACTTAAATTTCAAATATGGGAATTTAATTGAAATTTGAATAATAATAATTTAATATTGAAATTGGAATAATGGGTGATTCTGAGTGTAAATAGATATAAAAATAGATTCTAAAATTTATCTTAAGTCTATTTGGATTTAAATAATGATGTTGGACTTTTGGATGGAATTAAAAGTCGATAAATTAAGATTTGGAATTTTATATTAATTTAATAATAAAATTTAATAATATAATAATGCAAATAATTAGATTTTGGTTCGAACTGAATCAGAATGATTTCTAATGTGAATATAAATTTTATACGAGTTATAATAGAGTTAGTAAAAATTTAAAAGTGAAATTTTAAGTGATTTCGACGATTTTGAAAATCGCTCGATTAAATCGACGAGTTAAAATAGCCTTCCAGGGCACACTCGAAATTCGACGAAACCAATTCCATTGGATCCGTAATAGTTAGTTATTATCTGATTTCAATTCTCGTAGCAATCGGAGTGGTCGTTGGACCCCGGCAGCTTAAAACGTATAGAAAATACTTTAATCGATTTAATTTAAAATTGACCGTTTATTTCCATAACTCATGCATACGACCAAATTAGCCTCCGAAACACGTTCCATTGTGTTCGGAACGTAGGTAGAACCTTAGAAACGCCTGTCGGCACGTGCAATTTGGAGTTCGTTTGTATAAACTTGTTATTTGGAATTTTACTAATAAAATAATATTAATTAACGTTTATATATTCACGTTATTAACAAACCCTAGCCTTATATTCCCAGCCGCCACTTATATCATTCAATGGTCGACACTTCCTTTTGTTCTCCTCCAGTTTTCTTCTAATGCATCAACTATTTGGCAAAATCTCCAACTGCAAAATAGAAGAGCTCAAGGAGATCTACACATCCGTACGGTGGAGTGTAGCGTAGTTCGTCGAGATGGTCAGAAATCGGCTGGAAGGAGGGCTGTGTCGCACGTGATTTCCCAAGCAAGGCCATAGCCGAGCTCGACCGGATTTGGGCCATGGGTGGAGTAGAGGCGCGCGCGATGTGGTGGGTTCCGATCGAATTCTTGAACGTCGTGGTGGGTGCGGTTCCAAACCCTATAACGCGATGTTGGGTTCATTTTTGTTGTGTATCGCGTGAGGAAGAGAAGAATGATCGTCCGGCCTGATGATGTTTGGGTAATTAAAATTAAAATAAAAGGAAAATTTTGTTATAAAATATTATTCAAACTTCAATAATTCGTAACTTGAACATTCATTATCAGATTCAACGAATTTGGTAGCGTCGGAATCGCAGAGGCGCGTACTACGTAGTGGTGCAATTCTGGATTCATTCCGAGCAAGTAAAAATTTAGGTTAAATCGAACGTTGTTCAGTTTACTTTAAATTTGAACGCTCGTCGAAAACCCAAGGTGAGTTATTCTCACTCACATCTGAATACAAGTAACTTAAATAGCTAATATTTAAATTTGATTGGTTGTTTAGCTGAGTATGATAATTATTATCAGATTGAATCGATATTTTTTATTGTGCTAATATCTGTGGATGCAGGGAAACATGTTGGAGGGATCCAACTGGATTCCTCACAAATAGAAATTTATTTATATTCTGTGATATATTATTTTAGATCTTGTTATGTTGTACTCTATTTATATACTATGATAGGTTGAATGGGAAATTAAATTGAGTTGTACTATGATTGGATGAATACAGCCTGGGAATTTTAAATATAAATAAATAAATTGGATTTATAGAAATTAAAGAAATTCTTAAGTAAAGAATTTTAAAGGGATTAAATTCAAGAAATTGGTTGGTAATTTGAAGTGTTTGAAATTGTGATTTCAAAGGGAAATGTGAATTGTTTAAAAGAATAGCGAGATTTATTTATAAAGAATGGAAAGTGTGCTTTCTCCTGGAAATTTTATTTTGTTTTTAAGAAAGCTTTCAAATTATAAATTTGCAGTTTAAATATGTTTAGAATATTTTAGAAAGAAATATTATTTTAAAATGTTTTTAAGTGAGAGCAAATATTTGATTAAGTAATTATGGTATTTAATTATTTTTAAAAAGTAAAGTAGTATTTAGTTTTTAAAAGGAAATTATAATATAAATATTTGACTTAACAACTTTATTTTAAAAGTTAAATTTGACTTTAAGTACTTAGGAAACCCCTATATATTTCCTTAAGTATTATTCTAAATTAAATAATTTCTAGAAGCTTTATTTAACTATTTTAAACATATGTTTGGAAATGATTTCCAAGAAATAGCAATGTGTTTAAAAATAAAAGGAGTATATTTTAAAATATGGAAAGGAATTTTACGGGATGAATGTAAAAATTGAATTGGGTAAATCATGTTGGATTGATAAAAAGAATTCCTTGGGTTATCCTAAACGGAAGTGTATTTCCCTGAAGCCAAGTACGTTTAAGTAGATTTCTAAGTAAAAGATAAAGGTTTTAAATTTGATTTCAAAAGAATGTTTTAAGAAAATCCTTATGTAGGTTGCAAAGATTTCAAAGGTAAATATTTACTAATTAGTTATAGTAATAATTATCCAAGGGACAAATGGCATTATGTTTTAAAGGGTTATCATTAATATTTATGTTTGTAAAATGGTTATATTTTAAAGATATTAGTTAAAGTTTTATTTGAAACTTGTATAGCATTTCATAGATTTATTTTAAAATCTAGTATGACTTAACTTTATTTTAAAGATAATAGTTTACATTTTATTAAGCAGTTTTATTCGAGATATTTCTAAAGGATATATATATATATATATATATATATATATATATTTAAATCAAGTATATAGGAAGTTTTAATATAAATGTTTTAGTGTGTTTTCAAGACTAACGTATTTAAATTATTTTACACCTTAAATATTGGTACTTTGATGTTTTCAGAGGAAGTAAAGATTTGAAAATCTATTCCATGAGAAGAATGGGGTTTGAAAAGTGCTTTCAACAGGATTTGAAAATGAAAACATATCTTGTAAGGATTTTTTTAGGAAAATGTATAACGTGGGAATTATTTATTGTGTGATGGATGTTTGTGAATGTTAATTGATAGTAAATCACCGACTATCAATATTGGACAAATGCGTTGATCGTCTCGAAGAGACCGAGATCGGGATTAATTTCTCGAAAACCACTTCGATCCGGTTTGTACGTTTTCGGGGGAAAAACGAGTTTGGAGTCGAAGATGGAGCAGTGAAGTGCAAGGGCTATTCGCTACTAATCTTGAGGATATTTCCAAAATGGATGTAGTAGGAGTAGTGCCTTTGGTTCCGTTCGAACCCGGGACGGACTTGTATGGATGAATGCTTTCGAAACATCGTCAGGTGGGCGATGGGCATTCTAAGTGAAACGTTCTAAAAGGTAACACTTAGCCTCAAGCCTTATCAACCGGGAATGACTGAAAATCAGGGGATATGCAGCAAGGCTTGGTGGGCAGCACCCATTTTCGAGTGAGGTCATTCCTATCTAGATGTCCCTTTTATTTCGGCTTAGTGGTGCGGTTGTTGATCCCAATCGTGGGGTGATCTTACTCGGGATTATCCAGTAAGGGATAATCCGGGCCTTGTGTTGCAGGGGATCGGGTTTGCTACATTACAGCATGATAGGGGGTTCTCGCTTTGCGTTAGGTGGCGAACGGGAGACTCTTACCCCTACATGTCCCCGGGGGTAGTACAAGGCCTTTTGGGGTTGGTTGCGAGTCGAGAGGCTGGCCGTAAAAGCAAACTCGAGGTATCACTGTGAGCCACGGCGGGGCTGGGATGGTTGAAAAGCCTACCGGTCGAGTGAGCCGTTGTCGATGGTTGAAAAGCCTAGATCGTTACACTTGGTATCAGAGCTTAGGTTGGCGACAACCTAAGCTTTGGTGGGGAAATTACTCATTAAACAGAGTCAATAGTACTCTATAATGAGTTGAGTGTAATAATAGCTATGAGAGCGTACTTGTTAGTGCATATAAAAATTGTTTTTATACTGTGTTGACTTATCGGTTGAGTGTTTATGAATTCTGGTCGGTACGGGAAGTACAGCCATATCGATAGGGGTTTCTAAACTCTTAAACAAGGTAAACCGACATAGTATTGTTTTTAAAGTGGGTTGATGAAATAATTTTACCCAAAATTATATTTTGATATAAAAGGAATAATTTTCTGAAATTATTATATTTTTTGGATGATTGGTTGTTAATACTATAATTAAATAAGAATCTAACATTTAATGTAAAATTTGAAATGGTTATAACCAAATAAATTCCATGAGTCTAAATTATACAAAAGAAGAATAACTAAATTTGAATTTAACCAGAATTTAAATCCCAGAAATTTTCAAAAGTGTTTTAAATGTATTGAAAACAAAGTTTGGAAATTTAAAATCTTGGGAATGTTTGGAATGTTTTCCAACGTGTCTGAAGGCAATGATGGAGTATTATTTTGGGAAGTATTTTTGAATGGAAAGTGTTTTGGAATGAATTTGGGAAAGTAAGGAAGCACTGAGCTCACTTTAGTCGTTGGAAAATAATCCTGATGATGATGGCTACATCATTAGAATTCATTTTTGAGTTTCTAAAGTGATGGATTTCTTCCATAGTAATTCGGTATGATACCTGTTTAGATTTGGTTGATAAACAAGGTGTTTCAGAAGTTTAAAAGAAGGAAATTGTTTTGGTACAAACAAGTTGTTTGGAAATCCGGAGATCTGATTTAATATACTAAGTAGGTATAAGTTGATTGTTATTTCAAAATGGTTTTGGAATAAAACCGGGTGATTGAATTCTGGAAAATTCTATTTAAATAATGTGTAAAGTTAAAATGAATCAACTATTGGACTTATTTGGTGAAGTTGATATTAATAAAAAGGAAATGAAAATTTTAGTCTTGGAATTAAAATTTAACTTGAGTAAATAGAAGTGAATAAAATATATTAAAGCGAATAGAAAATTTGAATTTAACTTAGGATAAGTTAAATAAATTGGACTTAGAATCAAATTGATTTGGGTTAAATTGAAATGTAAAATGACTTTGTAATTGTGGTTCATTGTGTAATGAATTATACCCACAAGCTATTAAGTATTATACTTATAATCTGAAATTGTGGATTTAAAATTTGCAAAGGATTAAGGTGAAAGAAAATTTGTATCCTTAAGAATTCAGTGATACATACATACATACATATATATATATATAAAAAAAAATGGGAATTGTGATTATAAGATGAAAATAATTCAAATGAGCAATATAAACTTTGAAGTAAATAAGTTGGTGAACTAAGAATAGAAAATTAGATTGTAAAACCAAGTAAAATGGAATTATAATCATAAATCGGAAATAGTTGAATGGTAAGGTGGATTCAAATTTAACCCTGAATGAAATGTGAATTGAAATAAGGTGAAGAAAATATAAAAGATAAAAGGGTGAATGAACTTAAGTTAGTAAATAAATTTTGAACTTGTATATGGAGCATTAAAATTAGATTGAAATTGGATTTAACTTCGATTAAATGGAATTGAGTTGAATTTGGATTGAATTAAAATCAAAATTTAGTTGTGTTACAAATAATTTTGAATAGAATTAAATTCTTATTTAAATTAGTAAAAGAAATGAAATGAATTCAAGTTGGCTAAATAAAACTTAGGTGGACTTGAATTAAATTTGGAAAAGAAATTAATTAAGTTGAAGGATATTGTATGAATAAAATTTTAACTCAATTAAATCCAAAGGAATTGTTTGAGAATGAATTTAGCGTAAGCTGAATTAAATAAAAAGAAGCTTGAAGATAAATTTAGTGTAAACTAAATTAAATGGAATTTGTATTGGATGGATGAAAATTTTGGTGGTTTGTTAAGAAAATTTTGAAAAGAAAAATAAAAACCCAGTTCTAGTATGGGATTTAGTTTTGGCAATAAAAAGCTGAGAGTGTGAATGAATAATGGAATTAGATTATAATAGTGATGGTTTGCATTATAAATAAATTCAAATGAGTGAAATAATTTAAAGTGGTCTCATTGTTAATAAAATAAATCTAAAATAGATTGAGTAAGTAAATAAATTGAATTAAAAATTGTAAATGAATTAGAACTTGATTTGGATGACAATCAAATTAAAATAAAATTTATATAAGAAGAAATGGAAATATTGTGAAATTGAAATAACTTAAGCAAATAGGAAAATAACTGTGGTCGAGCTTCATATGTGATCTTGAATGAAATTTGTTTAGATAATAAAATTGAAATGCAAGTGAAATGGTTTTAATTGATTATTGTGATAAAATAAGAATGTGTGAGTTGTAAATAATATAGAATGGGATGATATTAATTTAAACTTAAGCTGAATGAGGAACTTGAAGTGAGAATAAGGATTTGATTTAAAAATTTCAAGGAAATAAGAATATTTGGGATTGTGAAAAATTCCGAATGAAATAAAATTAATATAAATTTAAACTGGAATTAATTTTAATGGTTATAAGCTTAGGTGATGATTATTTGCTTGAATGACATGAAAGTTTGCATAGGAATTAGTCGTTTTGTTGTATTCGGAATTGAGTTGGTTTAAAGAAGCAAATGGAATTGGTTTTTGAATCAATTGGAATGGATTGAAATTTTATTAAGTGGTTTTGTATATTAATACAAGTGAATCATAAAGGAAATACAAGTACATCAAATTTAAAAATAAAAATTTGATTTTGAATCAAATTAGGAATTGAATTGGAATAAAGAGATGTAATTAAGGCATATGTTAATCATATTGAAGTGGAAATGAATTGGTTGTAATAAATATGAATTATATATGGTGAACTTGAATGTAAATTATTCAAGTGAGAGAAAATGAAGTTTGGACTTGTATAAGAAATTTAAAAAGGTGATTGAGATCTTTGAATTGCTGATAAGATATGGTTAACATTGTTAAATTATGAAGTTTACTTGTTTAAACTTGAAATTGATGAGTTTGGCTAGATTAATGAAAGGAATGTTGATAAATTCTCATATTATTGGAAATTGATGTGTTTGTTTAAGTAAGTGCAGGTATGGGAGGCAGTAGATAGAGTTGGAGTGTGTGTATGCAATATAAATTAGTCGCATGCTGTTTAAATGCTAATAAAAGGTACGCCTACGCCATAAAAATAGGAAATATGAACTGTTTTTGGTTTTTCCGACCGTGTGGGTCGATGTGTATATATTTATATCTACTGTGATATTGCAAAATCTCCTCCGTATATGGGAGACTCTGCCAAAAATTTCGAAAATTTTGGGAGTTAGAAATTTTTTTGAAATGTTTTGTTAACGACAAATTGATTTCAAGTTAAAATTAAATTAAAAAGGGATTTTGGGATAGGAATTGAAACTAGTAGTTTCGATTTGAAACTAAAGAATTTAGGCAAAGAGAATTTGAGATTTTCACTAAGTAGGTTTTGCTATTGGGTTTGGTACATTCTTTCTACCTTAGCAAATTTCGGGGACGAAATTTTTATAGGGGGGGAGAATGTAACGACCCGAAATTTTGGCTCGCTAGATTTGAACATTTAATTCGTTTTAAATGTCGAATGTGAATTTTCATTCGAATTTGAAGTAAAAGGGTTTTGGTTAAATTAATAGAATTAGTTAAATTACAAATATGGGAATTTAATTGAAATTTGAATAATAATAATTTAATATTGGAATTGGAATAATGGGTGATTCTGAGTGTAAATAGATATAAAAATAGATTCTAAAATTTATCTTAAGTCTATTTGGATTTAAATAATGATGTTGGACTTTTGGATGGAATTAAAAGTCGATAAATTAAGATTTGGAATTTTATATTAATTTAATAATGAAATTTAATAATATAATAATGCGAATAATCAGATTTTGGTTTGAACTGAATCAGAATGATTTCTAATGTGAATATAAATTTTATACGAGTTATAATAGAGTTAGTAAAATTTTAAAAGTGAAATTTTAAGTGATTTCGACGATTTTGAAAATCGCTCGATTAAATCGACGAGTTAAAATAGCCTTCCGGGGCACAGTCTCGGAATTCGACGAAACTAGTTCCATTGGATCCGTAATAGTTAGTTATTATCGGATTTCAATTCTCGTAGCAATCGGAGTTGTTGTTGGACCCGGGCAGCTTAAAACGCATAGAAAATACTTTAATCGATTTAATTTAAAATTGACCGTTTATTTTCGTAACTCGTGCATACGACCAAATTAGCCACCGAAACATGTTCCATTGTGTTCAGAACGTAGGTAAAACCTTAGAAATGCCTGTCGGCACGTGCGATTTAGAGTTCGTTTGTATAAGCTTGTTATTTGGAATTTTACTAATAAAATATTATTAATTAACGTTTGTATATTCACGTTATCAACAAACTCTAGCCATATATTCCCAGCCGCCGCTTATATCACTCAATGGCCGACACTTCCTTTCATTCTCCTCCATTTTTCTTCTAATACATCAACTATATGGCAAAATCTCCAACTGCAAAATAGAAGAGCTCAAGGAGATCTACACATCCGTACGGTGGAGTGTAGCGTAGTTCGTCGAGATGGTCAGAAATCGGCTGGAAGGAGGGTCGTGTCGCGTGCGATTTCCCAGGCAAGGCCATAGCCGAGCTCGACCGTATTTGGGCCGTGGATGGAGTAGAGGCGTGCGCGCGACGTGGTGGGTTCCGATCGAATTGTTGAACGTCGTGGTGGGTGCGGTTCCTAACCCTATAACGCGATGTTGGGTTCGTTTTTACTGTGTCGCGTGAGGAAGAGAAGAATGATCTTGCGGCCTGATGATGTTTGGGTAATTAAAATTAAAATAAAAGGAAAATTTTGTTTTAAAATATTATTCAAACTTTAATAATTTGTAATTTGAACATTCGTTATCAGAATTCAACGAATTTGGTAGCGCCGGAATCGCAGAGACGCGTACTACGCAGTGGTGCAATTCAGGATTCATTCCGAGCAAGTAAAAATTTAGGTTAATCGAACGACGTTCGATTTAATTTAAATTTGAACGCTCGTCGAAAACCCAAGGTGAGTTATTCTCACTCACATCTGGATACTAGTAATTTAAATAGCTAATATTTAAATGTTTGATTGGTTGTTTAGCTGAGTATGATAATTATTATCAGATTGAATCGATATTTGTTTGTTGTGCTAATATCTGTGGATGCAGGAAAACAGGTTGGAGGGATCCAACTGGATTCCTCACAAATAGAAATTTATTTATATTCTGTGATATATTATTTTTGATCTTGTTATGTTATACTCTATTTATATACTGCGATAGATTGAATGGGAAATTAAACTGAGTTGTACTATGATTGGATGAATACAACCTAGGAATTTTAAATATAAATAAATAAATTGGATTTAAAGAAAATAAAGAAATTATTAAGTAAAGAATTTAAAAGGGATTAAATTCAAGAAATTGGTTGGTAATTTGAAGTGTTTGAAATTGTGATTTCGAAGGGAAATGTGAATTGTTTAAAAGAATAGCAAGATTTATTTTTATAGAATGGAAAGTGCGCTTTCTCCTGGAAATTTTAATTTGTTTTTAAGAAAGCTTTCAAATTATAAATTTGCAGTTTAAATATGTTTATAATATTTTAGACAGAATATTATTTTAAAATGTTTTTAAGTGAAAGCAAATATTCGATTAAGTAATTATGGTATTTAATTATTTTTAAAAAGTAAAGTAGTATTTAGTATTTAAAATGAAATTATAATATAAATATTTGGCTTAACAACTTTATTTTAAAAGTTTAATTTGACTTAAAGTACTTAGGAAAGCCCTATATATTTCCTTAAGTATTATTTTCAATTAAATAATTTCTAGAAGCTTTATTTAACTATTTTAAACATATATTTGAAAATGATTTCCAGGAAATAGCAATGTGTTTAAAAATAAAAGGAGTATATTTTAAAGTATGGAAAGGAATTTTACGGGATGAACGTAAAAATTGAATTGGGTAAATCATATTGGTTTGATAAAAAGAATTCCTTGGGTTATCCTAAACGGAAGTGTATTTCCCTGAAGCCAAGTACGTTTAAGTAGATTTCTAAGTAAAAGATAAAGGTTTTAAATTTGATTTCAAAAGAATGTTTTAAGAAAATCCTTATGTAGGTTGCAAAGATTTCAAAGGTAAATATTTACTAATTAGTTATAGTAATAATTATCCAAGGGACAAATTGCATTATGTTTTAAAGGGTTATCATTAATATTTATGTTTGTAAAATGGTTATATTTTAAAGATAATTAGTTAAAGTTTTATTTGAAACTTGTACAGCATTTCATAGCTTTATTTTAAAATCTAGTATGACTTAACTTTATTTTAAAGATAATAGTTTACATTTTATTAAGCAGTTTTATTCAAGATATTTCTAAAGGATATATATATATATATATTTAAATCAAGTATATAGGAAGTTTTAATATAAATGTTTTAGTGTATTTTCAAGACTAAAGTATTTAAATTATTTTACACCTTAAATATTGGTACTTGGATGTTTTCAGAGGAAGTAAAGATTTGAAAATTTATTCCATGAGAAGAATAGGGTTTGAAAAGTGTTTTCAACAGGATTTGATAATGAAAACATATCTTAAGGATATTTTGAGGAAAATAAATAACGTGGGAATTATTTTTTGTGTGATGGATGTTTGTGAATGTTAATTGATAGTTAAATCACCGACTATCAATATTGGACAAATGCGTTGATCGTTTCGAAGAGACCGGGATCAGGATTAATTTTTCAAAAACCACTTTAATCCGGTTTGTACGTTTTCGTAGGAAAAACGAGTTCGGAATCGAAGATGGAGAAGTGAAGTGCAAGGTCTAGTCGCTACTAATCCTGAGAATATTTCCAAAATGGATGTAGTAGGAGTAGTGCCTTCGGTTCCGTTCGAACCCTTGACGGACTTGTATGGATGAATGCTTTTGGAACATCGTCAGGTGGGCGAGGGCATTCTAAGTGAAACGTTCTAAAAGGTAACGCTTAGCCTCAAGCCTCATCAACCGGGAATGACTGAAAATCAGGGGATATGCAGCAAGGCTTGGTGGGCAGCACCCATTTCCGGGTAAGGTCATTCCTGTCTAGATGTCCCTTTTATTTCGGCTTAGTGGTGCGGTTACTGATCCCAACCGTGGGATCATCGTACTCGGGATTATCCAGTAAGGGATAATCCGGGCCTTGTGTTGCAGGGGATCGGGCGTGGTCCTCGGTACACTGATCTAGACCAGGTACTGTGACAGGTGGTACCCTAGTGCCTAGTCATTAGTTGGAAATCTATCATCCCTATGCGCCTTTTACGAGTTTTGTTTGTATTACCCACTCTGTGGCTAGTAGCTGGAATTTAATAGATGTAACAATTTCGGCTATTTTATAAGTATTTGTATATAGAGCCTATTATAATATCAAAGGATTTTTATAAAAAGTGTTTTAGCTATTGTAAGGTAAAAACCCGACATGTTTATTTGTGGCGTGGTCTTACGAGATGCTTTTATTTTCAAATGGATTTTTGAAACTTTAATAATCAATTTGGGTGCATTATTATTAGCTGGTATTCCAGACTGACTCGGGTGTTATTTTATTATAATGCTCGGGTCAGACCGAGTACTACATGTTCAGGATAGGATGCTATGGAGCAGGAGAGGAGCTAGAGTCCGAGACGTATTATCCGTACTTGTATTTATATCCGCTGCTGTGATTGTATGGAATTGTCTGACTGGTAAATGTTATTTGTTTGAGATACTCTGATGATATATTGTATAAAAACAGATATAGTTTTCATTTTGTGTAAAGAGCTGATATTATATATTATAATTTTATTCCTCTGCGACTGTAAGATTCTGATATTTTTTAGTTCCTTCTTTCTTCTACCTTCTTTCTTTTTCCTCAACGATCTGGCTTTTCCGGCACTTGATCGTCGACATATCATACTGTGGGGTATTTTGTGTCGATTTCTGAGGGTCGAGAAGGGCGGGTCGTTACATATATATATCCCATTATATTAAAACAATTTAAAATTTATATTGGTTTATCAAAATAAATCTACAGTGAAACTACTACAGTGGCCTTCCCCCTCCGTAACTCGAAAATGAATGTCGATGATGCGGCCTCCATCACCGAAATTATTTTCCAACGACAAAGAGAGGAGTATAGAACTTATTTCTTTTCAAAGTTTCTTTTTAAAACAATTCTTTCAAATTAAATTGAAATATTTATATCAGAAAATACTTCTAATAATATTATTATTATATTCCAAAATCAATTGAAAGAAATTTTCAAAACCCCAGAACTTAATTCTAAAATTTCCAATTTCCATTTATTTTGTTTTCAATCTCATTTCAACTATTATTTATAAATTTCATTACCTAACAACCAATATAATACAACCAAATATAACCTTTATAAAAACTTTATTTTATATATAGAAAACATAATAGGCAAAATTATTTCAGTCACCTATATTCAAAACAAATATTATGTCGGTCTGTCATATCAAGTGTTTAGAAATCCCTATTGATGTCATAGAGTCCCATGCATCAACCAGAATTTACAAATACAAAACGGAACAGATTAACACAATATTAAAACCTTTTTCTAACACTAACAAATACGCTCTCTCATATATATACACTCAGCAACTCATCATAGGGTATTACTGCCCTATTAACAAAGGGTCAGACCCCACAAAGCTAAGGTTTATCGCTAAACCAAAGCCCTGATACCAGATGTAACGTCCCGCCTTTCCGCACGCTTTAAATCGACCATAAACCACACACGTCGGACTTAAACCATACAGAAGGGCGGATTGTTATGGGGTAAATAAGAAAAAGCAGAGAAAGAAAAATAAACAAAAATAGAATCTTGCAGCGGAACGATAAAATATAATAATCAAATATACAGTTCATGAAGCTGTTTACAAAATATTCGATTATTCTTATAAAATATATACCAGAGTTACACATACCAAGGAATAATAACAAATGCAGTGGAACAATGTGATGCAATGGAACACTAGTAAATATTAGTAATAATAAAATCTTCGTCTTCGTCCTCCAGAAATAAGGCCTTCAATTCCTGAAATGCTCAGGTTGTCCCGAGCGAATTGAAAAGACAAAACACTCGAGTCAAAATTAAAAGATCTTATGTAAGTTATCAATGATAAATAATATGAGTGAAACAGCGTCAGAGATGTTTACGGAATTTGACATCTCCTATCCAGTGTATAACGTGAGTGCAGTAACTCAAGAGATGCTCGGGATTCACATCTCCTAAGGATCCATTAAACTATTTACTATGTGGTAATATTTCGCTATTATAATAATGTCTATTAGTAAAATAAACTTACTTTTAAATAGCGTTAAGGCTTTACATTTTCCACCTTAACACGTAATAGTGCCAATAGTCTATACAATACCGTAATACCTCCTGATTGGGAGGCAACCAGAGGATACTCCATAGGTACGACACACATAGAAACTCGTATAAGGCGCGCTAGGGTAGGTGACACGGCACAACTAGGCTATGCCAGGATACATATACCAATTACGCTTCCGGGCCGGTGGTAACGCATAGCTCGCAGCTGCCGCCCACCTCAAGCCACACCCCCAAATAAAAAAAATCAAAAGTGGCCACCGAATCAATCCAAAAGTCAAAGTAGAATATCAAAGGGATGTGTCCGATCAAAGGTGCTACATCATTATCCCGTCTGTGCGTACATTTCTTGTCTATAGACTCCTTTCTAATGGCAGAACATATCAAAAATTCCAAACCCTCAATTCAATTCCAAAAATAAACTCCTCAAAATATATCGAATTATATATCGATTTGAGGCTCTCGACGAGTGCAAGTCAAATCTGTAGTTTGTTTTCGATCTGGGTTTCTGTGTGGCCGAAATTAGGTGATTAAGCCTCGGTCATTCACCGTATTATGATCAACTTTGTCGGATCATCAAATTGAGGGTACAGTATTGTAGAGAGGACCGAGGGGAGCTCATCTGTGTGATTCTCCTGGCGTTTTGAAGGTTGGATCAGCAATTTAATTCGAGTAGGGTTTCCCCTAAATGGAGGCAGCTGTGTGTGTTTTGGGTGGGGTCTGCATTCACGCGGATCATGGCAGTTGGGGGAAAACGTGGTCGGCCGTGGAGCGTGGCAGTGGCCGGTCGTGAAGGCATGCGATCGTGAGGTGGGCAGCTATTGAATGGGCCGGGTTCGAGTTCGAATTCAGGCACTAGGGTTAGTTTATAACGAAGGTGACGTGTTATTTAATTAATCTATTTTATTTATTTTTAATTTTAATCGTATAATGTTCTAATCGACATAACTTTTGCATACGAACTCGGATTCATACGCGGTTTGTTTTGTCGGGATCATAATGAAATTTTAGACATTTTGACGTTAGTTTAGAGGAATTCTAGGACTGTTTGAATTTGGGCCCTAAATTGGATTTTTAATTCGATTTAAAATCGAATGAGAGTGTTTTGACCCACTCACAACTTTTGAAATTTCTTATGTTAGTTAAATTCAATTTATGATGTGATTAAGAATTAGTTTATGGCTGTTTGGTATATTTAAATTGATATTCCTGTTAATTTGAATTATTTTGAATTAAATTGTTACTTAAATAATTATTGAATTTAAAATTTCTAGTTAATTACCTGTGAATAATAATCTGTTATCTGTTGTAATTTATTTGGTTGAATTGGATGATGATTATGATGGATGTTTGATTTTTATTGGATGATGGGATATTATGTTAATTTATATATTGTTATCACTCTGCAAGTTCCCTTAGTTATTGCTTAGGAAGATCACTATGCGTTGAAATGAAATATACCCGAACGATCTATAGATTAAGGAAAAATCATTATGGGTTGAAATGATAGACTCGAGCGATTTTATGGAATTTAATATTTAATTCGGGATTGCGGATTGAAGTGATGTATATCTGTAAATAAAATAATAATTACGGATTGGAATAATAAATATCTGTATCACTTGACCTTAGGGTAGAGAATTATATACGGACACCGAATTGGTTAAATTAAATGACTTTAAAATCCTTAATTTTCAAATTTAATTAAATGATATTTTGAAATAAAATTTGATTTATATAAATTGAATTATTATTGAAAAATCAAGTTTATGTTGAAATGTGAATTGGTCTGAAGGAATTTCTTTAAGAAATTAAATTGAAAGTTTAAAGTTGAATTTTTAAGTATAAATGAAATTTCATCGAGATTGAGTTATTGAATTTATTTGAAATATAACTTTGAAATGTATTGAAATTGGAATAACTTAAATTGATATTTCAAACGTGGATTGGAATCGATATAGAATTCAATAGCTTATTTAGAATTTGAATTGAAGATTCGAAATTTGCTTTTGTCGATTTGGAATTGAAATGGTCCAGATATGTTGAAATAAAATAAATGGTTAAATTGATATTAATTTCAAACTCATGTTTTAATATAAATTGTTTAAAAAATATATTATTTTAACTAAATTTTAAGATTATCATATTGTTAAACTATTTCAACCTATATTAACTATATTAAATCATTTTAACCTATTTTAAACCATTTAATTTATTTTAAAACCAATTACCCATTTTAACTTATTTTAAGTCTATTTAATCTATTTTAAAGCAATTTAATCTATTTTAATTATATTTAATCAATTTTAAATCTACTTTACTATCTTAAATCTATTTAGCAGTATCTTTAATCTATAATTAAGCTATTTTAGAGTATTTAACTATTTATAACTATTTTAATTATTTAACTGTTTAAACTATTTTCTAGATTTCCAGACTAAGTAAAGTGGAAGTGTTTATATTCAATTCATTGGGTTAAAATAGAATACGGTTAAATGATGTTATAATTTAAGTTGGGATTTAAATGTTGTAGTTAATTGAATATGATGATTTTGAAGCAAGGATTTAACCTATTTTGGAAATATGGTTTTTGGAAGAAATTATGATTTTGGAACCGATATGATTTCAAAGGTGAATATGATTTCAAAGTGAATATAATTTCAAAAGTGATATGGTTTGAATTGAATTTGATATTTTGGCATCGATTATGAAATGGTTTTGAAAATGTAAAAGAGCCATCCGTTGTGTAATAAGCAATTAGTTGTTAAAGAGATCGGGATCGGATATTGCCATACTCTTTGCCAATACTGAAAACCACTTTAACAACTGTGTACGTGGGATGGTTTTGGCGAACGATGTTGTATGAGGTATTTACGTGACTCTGACTCCCACGAGTCAGCTTGATGTGGCTAAAACAGGAGCTATACCGGGCCAAGTGAGGTCGCACCTCCGATTGGGCGCATTTCTTCGATACCATACTACTACTTTGTGATTGATTTGGTGGCCACCCTCGATTTTGATGATGGGAGTGTGTTCTAAGGCAGCGGTAGTTACTGCTAGGCGTTACCACCAATCCAAGAGTGCAATTGGTATATCTACCCCGGCATTGCCTCGAGTGCCTTGTCGTATGCCCCATCGCGCCTTCTACGAGTTTGGTTTGTACCATACCTATAGAGTGCCCTCTGATAGCCCGCCAGTTTACGGGGGAGTTACGGTACTGTATAGAATATGGGAATATATAAAATGTGTTAAAATGGATATAGGTAATGCCTTAATGCTATTTTAATACTTTTACTTTACTGCACACATATTATAATAGCGTATTGTACTACATAGTAGATAGTTTAACGGATCCTTAGGAGATGTGAATCCCGAACATCTCTTAAGTTACTGCACCCATGTTAGACACTAGATAAGAGATGTCAAACCCCGTAAACATCTCTAACGCCATTACACTCGTATTTACTGTTGATTTAACTTACATAAGATCTTTTAGTTTTGACTCGAGTGTTTTGTCTTTTCAATTCGCTCGAGTCAGCCTAAGCATTTCATGGTTGAAGACCTTATTTCTGGAGGATGAAGACGAAGATTTGTACTACTATTATTTATTTTATTTATTCTGCTACATCATGTTGTTCCGCTGCATTTATTTATTTATTCATGTTTATGTAACTATGATGTTTGTGTTGTAAGGATAATAAAATGTATTTATAAAACAGCTTCATGAATTGTTATTTGATTATTATATTTTGTCATTCTGCTGCGAGATTCTACATTTGTTTCATTTCTTTTTCTTATTTACCCTATAACAATCTGCCCTTTTGAATGGTTTGAGTTTGACGTGTATGTCTTCTTAAAACGTCCAAAAAGGCTGGTTATTACAGTTAATGAATTGTTAAAAGAATAAAATGGAAATTTCGAAGTTGAATTTGAAATATAACTAAAATTTATCAAAATGGAGTTTTTGGAAATGTTTAAAGATTTAAACTTTGGAATCTATGAAATTTAAGTGGTTTAAAATTTCTAGTTCAACTATGGATTTATAATCAATATAAATTGAGGTGGTTTAATGAAAATTGAATTGAAAGTTTAAATTTGAGTTGGTGATTTGAAATCTAAATATTGTCCAGATTTGTTGAAAAGGCATAATGTCAATTTCGAACTTAATTATTTAAATATATACTATTCAAAGATTTATTATTCTAAAAATCTTGATTTTTAAGATTTTCAGACTATTAAACTAATTTAATCTATTTTCAACTATTTTAAACTATTTTAATTAATTTAAACTACATTAATTTATCTTAATCTACGTTAACCTATTTTAAACTAATTACCCATTTTAATATATTTTGAATCTATTTAATCTATTTTAAAACTATTTAGAGTATTTAACTATTTGAAAATTTATTTTTAAAATTATGCTAAACTATTTATAACTATCTAAACTATTTTCTAAATTTCAGAATGTGTAAAGAGGAAGTGTTTCTATTAAATCCTTGACTTTCAAGAAAATATGATTAAATGAAGTTATAGCCTAAGTTGGAATTTAAAATGATATTTTCTAGTGAAATGACACCTTTTGAGTAAATATAATGATGTGAAAATATGATTTCAAAGGTGATATGATTTCGAAAGTGAATATGATTTAAAAAGTAAATATGATTCTGAAAGTGATATTGCTTTGAGAATTTGATATATTATCAATTTTGAATCGGTTTTAGAAATATAAAAGAACCATCAGTATGAAACAAGCATTTAGTTGTTAACGAGACCGGGATCAGATATTGTCATACTCTCTGCCAATACCAAAACCATATTAACAACTGAGTACGTGAGGGAGATTCTAGAAGGAAGTAGGATGGTTTGACAAACGATTCTGCATGAGGTATTTACGCAGCCCTAACTCCCGTGAGTCGTCTTGACGTGGCTAAAACAGGAGCAACGTCAGGCCAAGTGAGGTCGCACCTCCTATTAAACCCATTTCTTCAATACCATATTATCACTTTGTGATTGATTTGGTGGCCACCCCTTGATTTGATTTGGGAGTGTGTTCCGAGGTGGGCGGTAGTAGCTGCAATGCATTACTGCCAGTCTGGATCCGCAAAACGGTAGTATTCTACCCTAGGCATTGGCTCACGAGCATTGTCACATACCTTGTCGCGCCCACTACGAGTTCATTTTGTACCATACCTATGGAGTGCCCTCTGGGTAAACCACCGGTTTGGTGCAGCTTACGGTATTGTATAGACTACGTGAATATATATAAAATGTGTTAAGGAGGATATAGGTAACGCCTTAACGCTATTTTAATACTATACGTTACTTTAGACGCTATTATAATACCATATTGTACTATGTATGTAGATAGTTTAACGGATCCATAGGAGATGAATCTCGAACATCTCTTAAGTTATTGCATTCACGTTAGACACTGGATAGGAGATGTCAAATCTCGTAAACATCTCCGACGCCATTGCACTCATATTTATTTACTGTTGATTTAACTTAGATAAGATCTTTTAGTTGTGACTCGAGTGTTTTTTCTTTTCAAATCGCTTGGTCAGTCTGAGCTTTTCAATGTATTGAAGACTGCTTTTCTGGAGAACGAAGACGAAGATATAGTACTATTACTATTTATTATTTTCATGCTACTGCATCATGTTGTTCCACTGCATCGTTATTTTTTTCTATTGTATGTAACTCTGATTCTGTATTTTAAAAGTGTAATCAAATATTATTTGTAAAACAACTCCATGAGCTGTTTATTTGATTATTATATTTTTTCCATTCCGCTGCGAGATTCTACTTTTGTTTTCTTTCTTTCTCCGCCTTTTCTTATTTACCCCATAACAATCCTCCCCTTTGAATGGTTTGAGTCTGACGTATGTGGTTTATCATCGATTTAAACCGTCCAAAAAGGTGGGTTGTTACATTCTGGTACATGTAATTTTGGATATTTGTTTCCAAAAAAAATTCTTTAAATACCCATCCATTCTTTCATAATTTTAACAATATTATTCATCTTCTTCTACTTCTTTCTCAAGCAATTTTAATAGCTTCCTATCTAAGGAAAATTAGGAAGAAAAATTAGCAAAAAGAAAATAAATTTATATAAGTATATATATACATTAGCAATCCACTTTAAAACAAGCTCAAACCACTCCTTCCTCCACTATAAACCCATGTTCACCACCTCCCACTACTAAGGCTGAGCCCATCTTCACTTGTAAGCTTAGGCTGAGCCCATCCAAAGGTCCAAGACTTGATTATATAAGCTTTGATTCGATCGTAGCGAAGTTATACCAAATTTTCGTAAAGTTAGAAACCAATGGAGCTGAGAAACTCTATTTATATTACGATATATTGGATGATATATGTTTGGTTATGCTTGGTTGTGACGATTGTGAACCATATTTGGGTATGACAATATGTTTTCTTAGATATGCAAACAATTCACGTTTAATACACATCAAATATCACAAAGGAAATCACTTTCCTTTAATAAATGAAATAGTGTATATGAGATTGTTAAACCTCTTTAAAATGATTTATAAACATTGGAACCCAATTTAGTGAAGTTATGACAACTTATAAAAATTGAGTCAAAAATAGACGTGTCGTGTAATGGTAGTTCACGATTTCACATCATAAAAGTGTAAAATCCATTTATATGATGGATTCAGAGTTGGATTTATTTGGAATACGAATTTTTCGAACTATTATGTCATAGTTTTCAAAAAAAAGAAAAAGATCAAGATTTCTTTTAGTAGATTTTGAAATATGAGCAAATCAAGTTTCCAAAATAGTCGTGGTTGGCAGTTTGGAAACCAAAGCAATAAATACTTTAAATTGATATTTTTAAGTCTTTAAAAATATGGAATAAATTCTATAAATATTTTTAAATGTTTTAAAAGAGATTTGAATTATAAAATGGATTTCTAAATGATCGGAAAGTTATTTTGGATTAAGTAAGCCTTAAAAGCACTACTCACGGCACTTTTTGCAACACTTTTAATGACTTTTGAAATATGGCTTTAAACTTAAGTATTCTTTTCCAAATCATTTCTAAATGTTGTCAAATAAATAATTAAGCATTTTAAAGATAATGTGAGGTTTTATAATTTACTTTAAAGAGTTTAAATAAATGATCTGAAGAGAAGATGTTATAATTAAGTGATTTAATCTTGGTTCTAAAAGCCGATGAGTAGACTGTATTTTCTATTCATGAGATCCAGATGTGAGGTGCTTAAGCTTAAGAGTTGTTAAAAATTAACCGGTGCCCTAGTTCACCTAGCTACTTTCTTGGGCGAGTTATAGATAACGTCGAAATGTCAGAAACAAGGCAAGTATCAAAGATCCAAATTTAATTTAATATAACTTGGATTGTATAGAAATAATCTTCTTATACTTGGTATTAATTCTATGGAGGGAACCCATACTATCTATATGAATTTAAAAGGTGATTTCATCGTTATTCGACGGATAGTAAAGGTTGAATATGGAAACTGATGTTGAGTAGAATTAGTATAATTTCAATCAACATTTTTTACTTAATAAGATTATGCAATGTGATTTATGAGAAATGATTTTGATTTGGTATTTTCGAAGTTAAATAAAGGTTTAATGATTTCGTATATACTAGAAAAGAACATGATTTAAAGATTTATATCTCTAAAAGAGATATTTCATTTGATGAAAGATATTAATGAATGTAATGATAATCACCCTCAAAGTTAACATCTTTTTATCAATGATTGGTCTGAAGGAACCGGTGTTAGATTTGGGTGATTCCTATTTGAAAACCACTTTAAACCAATTTACGTGTTTGAAGGCGACGACATGAGTGATAATAAATGGAATGAAGGGCTGCTTTTCACTGACCCTTAGGGGAAGCTCCCATATCATATATATGTGGTAATAGTATCTTCATTTAATCTTCGATTCAAAGGCTATGTATCATCCCCTATTTAGAGGCCCAAAGCTTAGCGATACAAATGCTGCAGTCATCCATAATATTAACTTCCGACAACTAAATATGATTATGTTAATGGTATCCATAATATCAGAAGCACTTGAATATGAAACAAAATCGCAAATTTCAAAAAACAACATTTTACTAATTACATTTCAAAACACATGTTTCCCATTCAAGTTACATAATCCCATAATAGTTTTTCAAGTTCAGATAAAATATAATTATTACATAAATATGCCAAGAGCGACATATAAAAATGCCCCTTTGGTTGACCAAAGCACTATATAGACATAAGTGTCTTAAATACAACATAGCAGAATAAAATAAAACAAAATAGCAACTCCTAAATAGCTATTCCGTCAACCACCTATTCCGTAAGCTTTATTCATCGACCTATTGAAACCTGTAAAACCTTAACTCTTGGCCTACTCAAATCAATTTTGAGCACCCAAGAGTTTAAGAGGAGAAACATAAACTGCGAGCCAGACATAAAGCCTGGTGTGAATAATACTATACATCTCGGTTATTTGATATTAAGTAAGACCACGCCGCTTAGCGAAATAGATTTCCCCTCACCAATATCCTTTTAAAACATATATTTTGCCATCCTTTATCCTACAACCAAAACTGGTTAGAAACTGTAAAGCATTATTATGTAAGCGTACATATCAGGTAATAAATGAACTATCTGTTCGAATATTATAGTTTTGTTAGCTAACTACTTACTTTTGGCTGGCTCGGGCCTACCAGACAATGTAATAAAAATACTCTAACACCTGTTAAGTCACTCCTTTTCTAGACAGCCTATCCCTAACTATCTATTAAATACTCCTCTTTTGGACGGTCTGTCTCTATTTATCTGTTAGATACTCCTCTTCTGAATGGTCTGTCCCTAACTTAACATCTCCAAGGGTCACCTAATCCTAATTGTTTTGCCGGCTCACCAATAACCTATATGTATACAAATATATATTCCCTTCTGTATGTAATCATAATTTTAGTCTTACATGTGGCAAAGCCCTACACACTGGAATTCTGAACTAGATTAGCTGGGGCTAATAGCTAATGTATAGGGCGTGACCCTATACCAGTCCTATTTGGTATTCTAAAATCTGAGTCATTTTACTTAGGTTAATCTTCCTCTAAATTTTCCTTGAAAACCTTTTCATCTCAAATTGATTTAAAACCTTTAAATCTAACTTAACAAGGAAAATATATACTATATGTTTTACTCAAAATCACTTGCCATGTTATATATACTTTAGTCAAATCTTTGTTGATGAAAATATTTAAACCTTTGAAAGTACCCCTTTCGAATCCATTGAGAGTGCCCCTTTTGAAACCAAGTAAAAACTTTTTTTCACTTAGGCCAAAAGGCCAAAACGTTCCTTTTGAAACCATTCATAATCTTCCTTTCGAAAACATTGAAAACCCATTCCTTCGAAAGCATTAAAAAGTTAGACATCATATCTTTAAAACCTTTCAACGGTACTTTCGAATACATTAGAAAATATTTTCTTTCAAACCTTTCGAAACCATTACGATGCCACTCTTTCGAAACCATTCTTTAAAGCCTTTCGAAATCAATAAAACATCAAATCGTTCGAAAGCCTTTGGGTTCAAGTAATACATGTGGAAAATCCTTTTGAAATCATTAAATATTAACTCCTTCAAAACCATTTGGGTTCTACCTTCAACAGAGCAAAATGTTCATAAAACATTTAAGTTTCGAAAGGATTTACTAAGTGAAGAAGTGATGGTGTCGAAACCAACCTTTCGAAAGCATTGGAGAAGCAGCTAAGTTTTAAAAGCAAAGTATACCTTTCGAAACCATTAGCGTCGAAAGTTGAAAAGCGGTAGTTAGGGGCTTCGACCTAGTTGAAAGCAGTTACTTAAAAACAAAGGCGCAACCTCTTTAAAACCATTCTTTTAAAACCATTGACCTAATCGAAAGCAAACCAAGTTGAAAGCTATACCATTGAAAGCAAAGCAGGCGTATTTTGATTTAAAACAAAAGCAGCGCTTAGGCCCTTTCGGAACTCTTGGTTTCGATCTCATACGTTGCGCCTTCTTTCTAATTCGCTAGCACCAAGTCTTTGATAACATGCGCTTTGGTTTTGATGGTGATGGAGGTGGAGGGACCAAGTCGAAAATCATCTAAGTTGGAAGCAGGGTGACGAAAGTGGCGAAACATACATTTCGCATGTAAAATTGATTTTTAACCTTTCTAAGTAATCTTTTCAACCAATCTGCCTTGTTTGTAAAAATCTTATAGGTTGCAAATTTTATTTTCTACAAGAATTGCCAAAATTTCCGAAACAAACAATTTAATTTATGTACAAAACACTCCTTCTCGCTTTATAAATATATAAAATATTTAAGTCTCATACCTTAAATAATTTTATATATTCATCGGAACATTTAGGAAAATTGTACCAAAATTCTAGGAAATCATTTTTAATATTTTTCTAACATATATAAATTTCAGACCCAAATTATATATTATTTAACCGTAAATTATTTTAAACCCAATAAATCATTATCTTCACTAGAAAATTAATATAAAATCCACATTAATTCAAAAAATTGAAACTCATCTCTAAAATATCATTTCTGATCTAAATTTAAAATCGAAGGCATTTGGATGTCATTAAATAGGGTTTTCACGTTAAAACATATCATGAAACCTATATGATTAAGCATAAATCATCAACAAGCATATATAAACGATTAATCATTCAAAAACATGGCATAATAAAGCAAAATATTTCGAATTATCCTTAAAACCAAAAACAATTAGAAAATGAGATGTAGTCATTATTCACCTCAGCTTTTGAGATTAAGGATTTGAGATTTGAGTTAATTTGATTTTAATTTAGCTTCTTCCTTTAGCTTTATTCCTCTTGTTCTTTAAAATGGTGGCCGGCCTCTACTTAATAAATTTTAGTAAATGAAATGAACGTGTAGTATGGATTCCTAAGGGTTAAGGGTATTAGAATGCTCATTTTCCTATTTTGACCATACCTATTATACTTAACCATTTTATTTTAGTTCATTTGTTATCAAGGCATGACTACCCCTTATTAATTACAAATCTCAAACTCCTAATCATCACATTATTTTATTTAATTTAGCTAGTTAAATATCCTAATAATGTTACTAAAAATATGGGGTGTTATAATCTCCTCTCCTTAAAGAATTTTGTCCTCGAAATTACGATAAGGTACACAACAAATCAAACATAAAGGTAAAACATACCATCCAAAAAATCTGGATAAGCGTCTCTAATCTTGCTCTCAGTCTCCCAAGTACAGTCTCCCTCATCGTCGCTCTACAGGACTTTCTCTAATCTGGCTGTCTTGTTGCTTAGCTTTTTCTTATCTCTTGCGACTATACGAACTGGCTTTCTAACTATAGTCAAGTTTGGTTCTATTACTAAGTCATCTAACACATTCAGTGCTATAGTAGACTCCTGATCTTTAACACACTTTCTTAGATGAGAAACATGAAATCGTGGACTCCTGCCAAATTGCTCGGTAACTCTACTCTATATGCGAGTTTCCCGATCCTTTCCATAATAGGAAATGGTCTTACGAATCTCAATGCCAACTTTTCTGATTTTCCAAATCTAATCACACCCTTCATTGGTGATACCTTAATAAAAACATGATCTCCAACAGAGAACTCTAATTCTTTCTGTCTTCTGTCTGCATAACTCTTTTGCCTACACTAAACTTCCTTCATCCTAGCTCGAATCAACTCAACCTTCTCTGCAGCTTCTCTAACCAAATCTGTACCAAAAACTAATCTATCCCCGATCTCACCAACAAATTAGTGATTTGCATGGCCTTCCATACAAAGCTTCAGACGGTGCCATCCCTATACTAGTTTGATAACTATTTTTATACGAAAACTCGACTAAGTATAGATGGTCTTCCCATGATCCTCCAAAATCTAACACACAAGCTCTTAACAAATCTTCCAAGACTTTGTCTTTCTGTTTACCCATCGATCTGTGAATGGTAAGCGGTACTCATCTTGAGCTTGGTTTCTAAATTCTCCTATAGACTCTTCCAGAACTCACTAATGAACAAGAATCTCCATCACTTACTATACTACTAGGAATTCCATGAAGTCTAACTATATTCTTCATAAATAACTTCGCTAAAATAAGTGGCATCCTAGTTGACTTAAATGGGATGAAATGGGCACTCTTGGTCGGTCTATCCACTATAAACTATATATTTTCAATTCATCTACTAGATCCTAGCAACATGTCAACAAAATAAATAGAAATAGAATCTCATTTCCATATCGGAATATCCAATGGCTGTAGCAACCCAATTGGCTTGTGATGTTCGGGTTTTACCTGTTGTAAGTTCAGACACTGCTTCACCCATAAGCCTACATCCCTCTTCATATATTTCCAAAATAAACTTCTCTTCATATCCTGATACATCTTAGTTCCTCCCAGATGAATAGTGAACTTTGAACGATGACATTCCTCAAAACTTCCTTCCTAATGTCTCCCACATTCGGAACATACAACCTTCCTTTCTTTCCTAACCACCCATTCTAGTCAAGACTAAAATCTTCAAGTCATCGCTCTCTATTCCTTCCTTCAACTTCTTGATCCGTTTAGCCAACACTGGATCGTCCTCCTATTTAGAAGCAATCCTTTCAATCGTTACTGGTCGAACTTCTAAACAAGATAACACAGTCGATCCTTTACTAGATTCGGCCTTAGCTCTCCACGAACTCTACAAGTCGACAATGCTTCCAAATCTTTCCACTCTGCTATCATTGCCAACACTACATTCTGATGCTTTATGCTAGGTGCATCTGCAACTTTTTGCCCTTTCCTGGTGTGTACTCAATACCAAAGTCATAAGCAGCTAAAAACTCTAACCACCTATGTTGCCTCATATTCAGCTCCTTCTGATAGAACAAATACTTCAGCGACTTGTAATCCGTATAAAGCTCAAACCACTCTCTCGAAAGGTAATGTCTCCACACCTTCAAAGGCAAAATCGCTATAGCCAACTCCAAATCATAGGCAATTACTTTACCTCTCGGCATTAACACAGCTCCTAATCTAGTTCCACACGCATCTATATTAATCATCAAATCCTAATTTCCTTTCGGAACAACTAATATAGGTGCATAGGTCAATAAGTGTTTCAAGCTCTGAAATTTTTCCTTACACTTATCGGTCCACACAAACTTCACATCCTTTCGCGTTAGCTTGGTCATTGGTGTTGCTATTCATGAAAAATCCTTTATGAATCTGCTATAATATCCATCCAATCCAAGAAAACTTCTAATCTCGGTCACCATCTCCGGTTTCTTCCAATTATTAATAGCTTCGATCTTATCTTGATCGACTGACAACCCCTTCTCTGAAACTACATGACTAAGAAACTTCACTTCCTTCTTCCAGAAATGAAACTTCGAAAACTTCGCCTTTAGCGTCTCGTACCTCAGCGTCTCAAGCACAACTCTAACATGAACTTCATGTTCTCTTTCATCCTTAGAGTATATTAAAATATCATCTATGAACACCAAAATGAACCTATCCAAGTGCTCTCGGAAAATCCGATTCATCAAATCCACAAAGAATGCCGGTGCATTAGTTAGTCCGAACGACATCATTAACCATTCGTACGATCCATATCTAGTTCTAAACGCTGTCAAAGGAACATTATCCTTTGCTGCTCTAAGTTGATGAAAACCTATTGCCAAATCCAACTGAGAAAAAACCTTGGCTCCACTCAACTGATCGAAAAAATCATCAATTCTAGGAAGCGGATATCAATTCTCTATCGTCTTCTCATTCAACCTACAATAATCGACCTCAACGATCCGTTCGGCTTCTTAGAAAACACTAGGACTGCTCCCCAAGGTGAACTACTTAGCCTAATAAAACTCTTGCTTTCCAAATCTACCCACTGCACCTTTAACTCCCTCATCTACGTAGGTGTCATCCTACTTGATGGTCTTCTCACTCGTTTTTCTCTAGGCACCAAGTCTATCCGAAACTCAATGGCTCGTTTCGGTGGCAATCCTGCTACAGGTTAAAAAACATCCATGGATTCTCTAAGCATGAAAAGTCGATTCAACTTGTCTTCTAACTCCACCATACCCATTAAAGCGTTCACCTCACAATTAGGTTTTTCTACGGTATAAACTATCCGATAGTTAGGGTATCTAAGCGATATCTTCCTATCATGGCAAAATATCCTAGCATCGTACTTACTTAACCAATCTATACCTAATATAATTCTAAACCCTATAAAGTCAAACACATGCAAACTGCAAACAAATGTATGACCTAGAAAGTCAAACTATAAGTGGTCACACTTCATCCTAAGTGTCGCATGCCTTCCTATCGGATTTGCAACCCTTAAAGAAGTAACTAAGTATGTGGGTTCTAGGTTAAGCTTATCTACCAAACACTGAGATATAAAAGAATGCGATGCGCCAGTATCAAATAGAATGCTAACAGACGTACCATTAGTTTGCAAGATACCTCCTAATACCGCCTTTCCTTTTTCCTAAGCTGTTGGTCCTAATGTAGCAGGCTCCAATGCAAATACCTTGCCTCTTCCATCCTTAGTGGGATCTTTGTATTGATTCTTATAGTGGCCAATTTGATGGCAGTTAAAACAATGGATATTCTTCTTCTCGATCACTTCACCTTTCCAGTATGACACTCATTCATAAAATGCCCCTTTTTGTCGCACTTGAAACAAATAACCTTTGACTTTCACTTCTTTTCTGCTCCACCTTTATGAGCACCCGTCATATGAAAGATCCTCCTTTTTTGGCCTTGCCCAACATAGACCTCCTTCACCTTACTCTTATGTAGACAAACAAGCATCTCCTTGTGTTTCAAAGCCATCCCTACAACCATAGTACAAGAGTCTCTGATATGAGGTAATGTCGCCCTCGCCAACTCAGGCTACAATCCGCTTATGAACTTCTCATTCCTCTTCAACACAGTATTCACAGTAGCATACCCATACCTAGCAAACTCCTCAAATCTTCTAACATACTCCAAAACTAACATCTTCCCCTGCTCCAACTCAACAAACTTCCTGAGCAAAGCAGACCGCACCATCAGCGACATAAACCTCTCCTGAAACCATCTCCTAAACTCAGCCTATGTCATCTCCTCTTCATTTACTCCAACCGTTACACTATTCCACCAAAATAAAGTTGCTCCCTGAAGCTGTCTCGAAGCAAGCCTCCTTTTCTACTCATCATCGAGCCTCATGTCTTTAAAGATCCTCTCTTAATGTAGTAACCAGTTCTCCATTTCTATAGCATCCTCAGTTCCAATAAAGGGCTTCCTTCGAAGCCTAGCATAATCTATGCTTAAATTAGCACAATGGTTGACCACCGGAGCTACCTAAACTCCTACTCTAGCATTTCCTCCAACCATTCCAACAGTAACACCCGCCTACATCATATTCATGAAAAACTGATACATAGCTCCTATATCCACTTATGGGACTCCAGCACCAACATTTCCTGCTTGAGTCTGACCTTGGTTTCTCTTGGTATTCGGTCTGACATTTCCATTTGTGGTGGTGCTTCCTCCAAGATTCACTCTTCCACTTCTAGCATACATATCTGTATTCAAGCCTCGTGAGATACAGAAGAATAGCCTTAGAGAGATAGGAAACTAAAGATATAGCGTATACTTATAAATAGCAAATACAAGTACGTTACTACAGCATTATCCCATAACTACGATCTTACTCAAATTCCTTAGGATCGTGTTGTCAAAAATCATTTTTAGTTAAATGTTTTCATAAACCGATGCTCTGATACCAAGTTGTAACATCCACCTATCTAGAGGCCCAAAGCTAAGCGCTACAGATGTTGCAGTCATCCATAGTGTTAACTTATGATGACTAAATATAGCTATGTTAATGGTATCCATAATATTAGAAGAGCTTGAACATGAAACAATCACAAATTTCGAAAAAACAACATTATACTAATTAATTTCAAAACACATGTTTCACATTCGAATTACATAATCTCGTAATACTTTCCCAAGTTCAGATAAAATATAATTATTGCATAAATACGCTAAGAATGACATACGAAGATGCCCCATTGTTGACCAAAGCACTATATAGACATTACTGTCTTAAATATAACACAGTAGAATAAAAAACAAAACAACAACTCCTAAATAGCTATGCATCGCCACCTGCTCGTCTCCGGAAGCTTTATTCGTCAACCTGCTAAAACCTTAACCCTTAGCCTGCTCAAATTAGTTATAAGTATCCAGGAGTTTAAGGGGAAAACATAAACTTCGAGTCAGACATAAAGCTTGGTGTGAATAATACCATGCATCTCAGTTATATGATATTAAGTGAGACCATGTCACTTAGCGAAATGAGTTTTCCCTTACTAATATCCTTTTAAAACATATCTTTTGCCAAGCTTTATCCTGCAACCAAAACTAGTCAAAAAATGTAAAGCATTATTATGTAGACATACATATCATGTAAGAAAATGAACTATCTGTCCGAACACTATAGTTTTGTTTGGCTAACTACTAACCTTTGGCTGACTCGGGCTTATAATACAATGTAAGAAAAATAATCTAACACCTGTTAGACACTCCTCTTCTAGATGGTCTGTCCCTAACTATTTGTTTAAATACTCCTCTTTTGGACGATCTGTCCCTATTAGTTACTCTTCTTTTGGACGGTTTGTTCCTAACTTAACATCTCGCAGGGTCACCTGATCCTAATGGTCTTGTGGGCTCGCCAATAACCTATCTGCATACAAATATATATTCCCTTATGTATTTAATCATAATTTTAGTCTTACTTGTGACAAAGCCCTACACACTGGAATTTTGGAGTAAACAAGCTGGGCTAATAGCTAATGTGTAGGATGCGACCCTTTACCAATTCCTTCTGGTATTCTAAAATCTGAGTCATTCTACTTAGGGCAATCTTCCCTTAAATTTTCTTCGAAAACCTTTTCGTCTCAGATTGATTAAAAACCTTAAAACTAAACTTAAACAAGGAAAATATATACTCTATGCTTTACTCAAAATCACCTTGCCATGTTATATATACTTCTCTCAAATCTTTGTTGATGAAATTATAAACCTTTGAAAGTACCCATTTCGAATCCATTGAAAGTACCACTTTCGAAACCAAGTAAAAAAACCTCTTTCGCCTAGACCGAAAGGCCAAAACATTCCATTCAAAACAATTCCTAATCTTCCTTTCAAAAACATTGAAAAACCATTCTTCGAAAGAATTAGAACCTTAAACATCCTATCTTTAAAACCTTTCAGCATTACCTTTCAATACAATGGAAAACCTTTCCTTTCAAACCTTTTGCAACCGTTAGGGAACCACCCGTTTGAAACCATTCTTTAAAACCTTTCGAAAGCAATAAAACATTAAACCTTTTGAAAACCTTTGGGTTCAAATAAAACATGTGGAAACACCTTTCTAAATCATTAAAAAATAACTCCTTTAAAACCATTTGGGTTCTACCTTCAATAGAGTAAAAGGGTCATAAAACGTTTAAGTCGAAAGCACTCTTTCGAAAGCATTTCCTAAGCAAAGAAGTGATGGTGTCAAAACCAGCCTTCCGAAAGCATAGGAAAAGCGACTAAGTTTTAAAAGCAAAGTATACCTTCTAAAACCATTAGCGTCGAAAGGTTAAAAAGCGGCAGCTAGGGGTTTCGACCTAGTCGAAAGCAGTTACTTAAAACAAAAGCGCAGCCTCTTTAAAACCATTCTTTTAAAACCATTGATCTAGTCAAGCAAACCAAGTCCAAAGCTAAACTATCGAAAGCAAAGTAGGCGTACTTTGATAAAAGCAAAGTAGGCGTACTTTGATTTAAAGCAAAGCTGGCGTACTTTGATTTAAAGCAAATCAGGCGTACTTTGATTTAAAACAAAGTAGCGCTTTGGCCCATTCGGAACCCCTGGTTTCGACCTCATACCTTCTGCCTTCTTTCCAATTTGATGCGCACCAAGTCCATGATGCCATGCATATTGGTTTCAATGGTGATAGAGGCGAAGGGACTAAGTCCAAAGCCATCTAAGTCGGAAGCAGGGTGCCGAAAGTAGTGAAACATACATTTTGTGTGTAAAACTGATTTTTAACTTTTCTAATTAATCCTTTTAACTAAACTGCCTTGTTTGTCAAAATCTTATTAGTTGCAAATTTTCTTTTCTAAAAGCACTACCAAAATTTCAAAAATAAGCAATTTAATTTATTTACAAAACACCCCTTCTCCTATTATAAATATATAAACATTTATGTTCCATACCTTAAATAATTTTATATATTGATCAAAACACTTAGGAAAATTCAACAAAAATTATAGAAAATTATTTTTAATATCTTTTCTAATAAATATAAATTTTTAGACCCAAATTATATATAATTTAACTGTAAATTATGTTGAATATGCGACTATATTATTTTTGTTTGATGATAATAAACATATATATATATATATTCAGTTAAATGTATTTGTTAATGTACTATTTTATTTTTCACATAATTAAATAAATATTTGCTAAAATAAAATAAATGACATGGAATTTAAATTCAAACGAATATTTTATTCAAATAAATATTTATTACAATTTTGAATAGTACAAATTTAAGCTCTCACTATACATACACGATTTCGATTACATCACATTTCAATTTACATAACTGTCCTCACTACATATTGTTCATTCACTCATATTTAATCTTCAACTTAAATCCAACATCTAAGCAATCTACAAAAATATACACTGGCACGGTAAAATTGAAAATAAAATAATTTTTTAGTATAAAATAAAATGTAATTTTGAAAATATTATTTGCCTCGGTTATTTGGGTTGTTCGTCATCATTTAATTTTGAATGCATCATACACGAATAGCTTGTGACATGCATAGTGTATCACGGTACATGCCATAAGGCCATGCACACCAATATACACTTGATAAATCTATAGGGAGAGGTGAGCACAAGGTCAAACCCAAATCAAAAGCCGGTTCAACTCAAGTGAAATGCAAATTAAGTCACGATACGAGCACAAGGTCAAACCCAAGCTTTAAAGCTGGATTCAACACAGGTGCAGTCCAAAAATACAAGCACAATATGTACAAAGTCAATGCAACAGTGGTGAACCATGAAGAGAACTAGACTGCATCAAGTAATCAAGTCAAGCAGATTTTACATGAAGGCAAACTCAAGTAGAACAGATAAAAAAAATGTGGTCGAGACAACCGAGCTGGATATGCTACAAATATGCAACACTGATACATATATGCAAACGAAGACAAGTGCAAAGCAACTATCAATGGTGATGTACAGTGCAGAATACATGAAAGTATTCATGTTCATATGCAACCAGAGTCCAATGCAGACAATGTCAAGAAGACCACATACAAAACCAGAAACCAGCATCATCAAACCAGCTAAATGACATCATATAAACCAGAGATACCAGCAATGACCAGAGAG
Organism: Allium cepa; assembly: GCA_030765085.1. Classification (NCBI taxonomy): domain Eukaryota; kingdom Viridiplantae; phylum Streptophyta; class Magnoliopsida; order Asparagales; family Amaryllidaceae; genus Allium; species Allium cepa. The sequence goes on from CM060930.1 coordinate 129,913,491, forward strand.
AAGCCAAAGCCAATGAACGAAGTGCACATATATACACATGGTAGTTGAAACAAATGGTTCAAACTCAACTACAATCAAATTTCATGAAACCAAAGTAGTTCAACTGTATGAACACACAACTCAAAGGCATTAAGCAATACAAAGGCAGTGATATGCACAGTGCATAGCAACTACCAGTGCAACAAGATAATAATGACACAACGAAGTACTTCAATATCAAACCGAACTACAAACTTGAACGAACAGTGACAAGAAGCATTAACCAACATTTCAGGAATGAAACAGCATGCACATAAACTAGAGTGGAAACAACAACCATGAAATACATGTGCACCAGTACCAAACAGTGAAATGCTACAAAGATGAACCAGTTCCTAATGCATATGAACTCAAACTAGCAGTGACAGTGTCGAAGTCACAGAGGCCATAATCAAAACCTGAAGTGAAACAAGACCAAACATATATGAAGTCTAAATGAATGGGTCAACTGCACCAGGAATGACACAAATATACAAAACCAAAGTTCAAAATGCAAGTTCAAGACACAAAGCAGTTTCAAAGAAAATAATCGAACAAGTCAAGCAGTTTTTTACAAGTTTCAAATCAGAATTCAAAACCGTGGCTGTTAAGAAATCAAAGCAATGCCGAAGTCAAATTCAAGTTCAAATGCCAGAAGTACAAAACCAAAGTGATCAGAAATTCACGAAACCGGCATAAGCAATTCAACAGTAGTTTCAAACAAAAGTCAGAGACGTGGTGGCTAAGGAGTCGAACAAAGTCGTGATAATCAAGTAAACAGAATTGAAGAAGTCAAAAATAAATCACAGCATTCGATCAAAATCAAACAAACGAGCAAACGTATTGACGAATTCAAATGAATTCAGACGAACGAAAATAAAGGGATTCGTACCCTATATAAATGTTTAACATCATCGGCTACGAATCCATTCGAGTTCAAGAAATATAAAAGAGCATAGAATCAATAAGGAACTCGAATCAAAAGTCGAGTATAATCAAAATATAAAACGAATATCACGTACCACTTTTTCAAGAAAGCATCCTCGACGAATTGAAGTAGCCAAAAGCAAATCAGAGATAGAGAGTCGATTATCAAAGCAAAACAAAGCAATGTCCACTGTAATCGACTAACATATGAGCGGCGACTTTGAAATATCTAAGCCCTAGTTTACCTGAAAAGGAACGAACGCTAAAGGAAGCAGCCATTGTTCAAAAGAAAAAAGGATACAGGCCTATATAATGAAAAGGGGGAATTCACTTCTAATTTCATCTGGGCCGGATTTCTTTTATATTGGGCTTTACTTATTTAAATTAGGGTTTTTTTAACTGTTTTTAACTTTCTATTTTTCCTTTAACCTTTTGTAATTTCTAGTCGTGTGACTAGGGGACGAACTACGGTAGTGTAGTTTAAGAATTCGCAACTCAGTGGCTGAATTGTGGCAGGGTTTTGAGCGTAGAGTTAAGGTTAGTCGATAGCGAGTGTTGCGAGTTTGCATGTGTAAGCGTCTGACTACTTAATTTCTAGTAGATACCTTAAGGGGCAGCACGTAGGTAGGGTTTTGACAAAGCTGGGTAAATCTGTGTGTTCTGTTTTCTGTTTTTTATATTCTTCTATTATTTGTGCTGTTATTATTCTGCTGTTACCTGTGTTGAAATTATTTTATATAAACTTCTGCGATAATTTTTGTAATTAATAGTATCACCGTATTCACCCCCCTAGGGTGAAATCGATCCTGCAAGTGGTATCCGAGCTAGGAACAAAAGTCATTTTTGTTTTAAAAATTTGATATTTCAATGACTAATTTTTTTTACAAATTTGAATTTTTAAAATGGCTATTTTTGCTGATGGTTGGTCCAGTATTATCCCTCCTATTTTTGATGGAACATATTTTTTGAATTGAAAGTTGAAAATGGAATTTTATTTAAAATCTGTTAATGTTAAATGTTGGGATATTATTGAAAACGGGTGTGATATAACAGACGAGAAAATTATCTCGACTAATGCTCTTGCTATGCATATGTTATATTCTCATATTAATCAACATAATTTTAACTTTATCTCTCATTGTGAAAGTGCACAAGAAATCTGGTATACTTTTGATGCAATATATGGTGCAAAAGTCAACCACCGTGAGCGATCCCCCATAATCAAATTAGAAATTAAAGAAACGTGCTTAGCAGGATTGGTAAAAGGAAGTGGTGGTGATAATGATAATGGACCAGCTGAGCTGGCATTACTAACGAAGAGATTCAAACCGTAAATACAGAAATCCAACTCTAAATCAAAAATTGAAAAGCATAGTAGTCAAAGCACTAGACAATCCAGAAGAACGGGAAATCATCTATCACAAGTGCAACAAACCCGGACATATCAAGCCTAATTATCCTCAAAATCGAATCGGCCTAGAAAAGAAATCAAAAAGGAAAAGTTTTGCAGCCACATGGAATAAAAGTGATGATAATTGTAAAAGCATTAGCAATGAGAGTGAAAGAGTAAATTTGTGCTTTCGAGGTGATATAACTGATAGCGATGATGACGAGCAAAGCGAGGTATCAAAACTCACTCACTCAGAATTACTTATATATTTCCACGAAGTAAGTGGCTATTCTAAACGACTTAGGGAGAAGTACACTAAACTTGAATCACAAAAGATACTACGATAGATTTAAATAAACGGCTTGATCAACTAGTTAAAAACTATTAAAGTAGGATCCCTAAGTGTGATAAGCATCCATCACTCAAAGAAGAGATTAAAAAAAAACTAAAATTAAATCGCTTGAAAATGAAATTCTGATTTTGAAAGAGAGTGAAATACTAGGAGAGAAAATTCTATTAAAAAGTGCACACAATTATTAAACGAAAATGAGTCTCTTAAAACACAAGTCCAAAAATTGTCCACAACTTTAGGAAACTTTTCCAAAAGTGAAAGATCGCTAAATATGTTAATAGGAAAACAAACTGTTAATATTAATAGACAAGGACTTGGATATACTCACTCTGAACATGTTAAAAGCAAAATTAATCAAGTCAAATCCGGGTGCACAATTTGTAGAAAAATTGGACATAATCAAAATATTTGTTGGTATAGACCCAAACACGTGAAAACTATTCCAATTTGGGTTCCAAAAGGCACAAGTATAAAATCTCTCAAAGTCAAACAAATTTGGGTACCGAAAGGAACGTATATAAATAGCTTTGGGTCTCCACAAACTTATTTTTCAAAATCTACTGCCACTAACAACCATGGACCTATAAAAACAAATAGGTCGCAAAAATCTTCTCTCGAGTAGGTATGGTGGAAGGCTAAGGAACAAAAACAGTGTTATCAGGATTCTTGCTGTTCCAGACACAGAACAGACGACAAATCAAAGTTTCTTAGCCTAGTACAAAGGTGGCAGAATCACAGTGGGCAACAACGAAAAATTATCATTAAGGTAAAACAGGTAACGGTATATTTATTTTGATGATTTATTAAATGTGAAAATCTGCACCGTAATCGAAATTAAATCAGCCAATTATGAGACAATGAAGAAATGAATGTTGATTTTTATTTTGACTTATTCAAAAATTTTGACCAATCATCTTTGAACTACTTCAAATAAATTGTTTGGATTAATGACGTTGTTTTGTTGACTGATGTTTACTCAAGATATTCGTGGATATATTTGGTCATTTGCACGTCTTCAATTCAATTTCATTTAAAAGCTGCTAAAGATGATTTAAAGATATTTTGTTGCACATTTCATTGTCTGGTCTATGATACCTAACTAATGATAATCTCGAATGAAGGAGAAAGTCGGATGCAAATTACACTGGTAATCTAGTTGATAGAAAAATTACTGGTGAAACGTGATTTATGTTGAGACATTTAGTAATTGCATCATTTTTTCAAAGAAAATATCTGCATATTTTTCATTTCAAATAATTTTCAAAAAAGCATACATTTTTCTTATAAAACCCCTTCAAGAAAATAATTTTTGCTGACCTTGTTTCAGATTAGTCATTTTGGAAAATTTGATTTTATAATTATTTTTGGATTTGATTTTAAATAACTACATTGAGTAATCTGACTCCCTACTAATTATTAAAAGATAAATAGTGATTGAAAAAGTGATGAATGTTGATATTAATCATATATTATGACTTGAGACGGTATAGTTAGTAAATTTCTTTAGAAATTTAAACAAGAGTTATAAACACTTTTTGTTGGTAAAAATTCCATTATCATTTCTATTGCTATCATATTTCTATCGACTATCACTCATCAAAATCCAATATGGTATGTCAATATGTGGTATTTTAAACGGGAAATAATTCGTTTTTCATTTCATTATTTTTTAACAAAAAACATCCAAAGGATTCACTCTCATTTAAAAGTCCTCACGGTTATGCATGGGTGAATTACTTAGAATTTCTGATTATGTGCTTCCATGCTCATTTTAAAAGTCCTTACAGTTATGCATGTATGAAACGCATATCAAAATTGATTGATTAAATAGACAAGTTGATTCTAATCCTATTTAAAAGTCCTCACGGTTATGCGTGGTTAGAAGATACTTGAATTCATTTTTTAAAAAAAATTAGGAATACTACTAATCTCATTTAAAAGTCTTAACGGTTATGCATGGTTAGTAGATATTCAAATTCCTGATATAAATATACCACAAATCGACACAATTATATGGTTTTGTATGATGAAATCATTATATCATTCTAAAAGTGGAATATGCGCTTAATAGAGTGTTTATGATTTTTGTTTGACTTTTTATTGAAATTTAATATTTATACTCGATTAGGTATTAATATTGTATTAAGTCTATCACTGTATCTCTATTTTTCTAACATTATTACTCTTTTGTTGATAACAAAAAGGGGAGAGAAAAGTTAAGATTTTGTCAAATAAAAGCAAATAAAGGTCAAATATTTTCTATTTGCATCTAGGCTCATTTGTATATTTTTTATTTGCATGCATATATGAAGGGGGAGTTTGTGCAGAGAGGGAGCATTTAAATACAGAGAGCAAATAGAGTCTATAAATGATCAAATACATTTAATATATTCAAAATCTTAAATATATGTTTATTATCATCAAAAGCGGGAGATTGTTGAATATGCAACTATACGATTTTTGTTAATGATAATAAACATATATATATATATATATATATATATATATACATTTAAATATATTTGTTGATGTACTATTCTATTTTCACATAATTAAATAAATATTTGCTGAATAAAATAAATAACATGGAATTTAAATTCAAACGAATATTTTATTCAAACAAATATTTATTATAATTTTGAATTGTACAAATTTAAGCTCTCACTATATATACACAATTTCGATTACATCACATTTCAATTTACATAATTGTCCTCACTACATATCTCTCATTCACTCGTATTTAATCTTCAACTTGAATCCAACATCTGAGCAATCTGCAAAAAACATACACTGGCACGGTAAAATTGAAAATAAAATAATTTTGCAGTATAAAATAAAATATAATTTTGAAAATATTATTTTCCTCAGTTATTTGGGTTGTTCGTCATCATTTAATTTTGAATGCATCATACACGAACAGCTTGTGACATGCACAGTGTATCACTGTACATGCCACAAGTCGTGTACATTAATATACACTTGATAAATCTACAGGGACAAGTGAGCACAAGGTCAAACCCAAATCAAAAGCCGGGTTCAACTCAAGTGAAATACAAATTAAGTCACGATACGAGCACATGGTCAAACCCGAGCTTTAAAGATGGATTCAACACAGGTGCAGTCTAAAAATACAAGCACAATATGTACAAAGTCAATGCAACAATGTTGAACCATGAAGAGAATAAGACTGCATCAAGTAATCAAGTCAAGCAGACTGTACATGAAGGCAAACTCAAGTAGAATAGATAAAACAAATGTGATCGAGACAACCGAGCTGGATATGCTACAAATATGCAACACTGACACATATATGCAAGCAAAGACAAGTGCAAAGCAGCTATCAAATGGAGATGCACAGTGCAGAATACATGAAAATATTCAGTTCATATGCAAGCAGAGTCCAATGCAGACAATGCCAAGTAGACCGCATACAAAACCAGAAACCAACATCACCAAACCAGCTAAATGATGTCATATAAACCAGAGAAACTAGCCATGACCAGAGAGAAGCCAAAGCCAATGAACGAAGTGCACATATATACACATGGTAGTTGAAACAAATGGTTCAAACTCAAATACAACCAGATTTCATGAAACCAGAGTAGTTCAACTGTATGAACACACAACTCAAAGGCATTAAGCAATACAAAGGCAGTGATACCCATAGTGCACAGCAACTACCCAGTGCAACAAGATAATAGTGACACAATGAAGTAGTTCAATATCAAACCGAACTACAAACTTGAATGAACAATGACAAGAAGCATCAACCAACATTTCAGGAATGAAACAACATGCACATAAACAAAAGTGGCAACAACAACCATGAAATACAAGTGCACCAGTACAAAACAATGAAATGATATAAAGATGAACCAGTTACTAATGCATATGAACTGAAACTAGCAGTGACAGTGTCGAAGTCACAGACGCCAAAATCAAAACCTGAAGTGAAACAAGACCAAACATACATAAAGTCTAAATGAATGGGTCAACTGCACCAGGAATGACACAAATATACAAAACCAAAGTTCAAAATGCAAGTTCAAGACACAGAACAGTTTCAAAGCAAAGAATCAAACAAGTCAAGAAGTTTTTTAGAAGTTTCAAATTAGAATTCAAAATTGGCATAAGCAATTCAACAGTAGTTTCAAACAAAGTCAGAGACGTGGTGGCTAAGGAGTCGAACAAAGTCGTGATAATCAAGTAAACAGAATTGAAGAAGTCAAAAATAAATCACAGCATTCGATGAAATCAAATGAACGAGCAAACGTATTGACGAATTCAAATGAATTCAGACGAACGAAAATAAAGGGATTCGTACCCTATATAAATGTTTAACATCATCGGCTACGAATCCATTCGAGTTCAAGAAATATAAAAGAGCATAGAATCAATAAGGAACTCGAATCAAAAGTCGAGTATAATCAAAATATAAAACGAATATCACGTACCACTTTTTCAACAAAGCATCCTCGACGAATTGAAGTAGCCAAAAGCAAATCAGAGATAGAGAGTCGATTATCAAAGAAAAACAAAGCAATGTCCACTGTAATCGACTAACATATGAGCGGCGACTTTGAAATATCATAAGCCCTAGTTTACCTGAAAAGGAACGAACGCTAAAGGAAGCAGCCATTGTTCAAAAGAAAAAAGGATACAGGCCGATATAATGAAAAGGGGGAATTCTCTTCTAATTTCATCTGGGCCGGATTTCTTTTATATTGGGCTTTGCTTATTTAAGTTAGGGTTTTGTTTTTTTTAACTGTTTTTAACTTTGTATTTTTCCTTTAAACTTTTGCAATTTCTAGTCGTGTGACTAGGGGACGAACTACGGTGGTGTAGTTCGAGAATTCGCAACTCAGTGGCTGAATTGTGGCAGGGTTTTGAGCGTTGAGTTAAGGTTAGTCGATAGCGGGTGTCGCGAGTTTGCATGTGTAAGCGTCTGACTGCTTAATTTCTAGTAGATACCTTAGGGGGCAGCACGTAGGCAGGGTTTTGTCGAAGCTGGGTAAATCTGTGTGTTCTGTTTTCTGTTTTTTATATTCTTCTATTATTTGTGTTGTTATTATTATGTTGTTATCTGTGTTGAAATTATTTTATATAAACTTCAACCATAATTTTTCTAATTAACAGTATCACCCTATTCACCCTCCCCCCTCTAGGGTGAAATCGATCCTACAAATTATTTTAAACCCAATAAATCATTTTCCTCACTTGAAAATTAATATAAAATCCACATTAATTTAGAAAATTATGAAAATTGTAGTCCATCTCTAAAATATCGTTCCTGATCTAAATCTGAAATTACAAGGCATTTGGATGTCATTAAATATGGTTTTCACATTAAAACATATCATAAAAGTTATATAATTAAGCATAAATCATCAACGAGCATATATAAACAATTAATCATTCAAAAACATGGCATAATCATGCAAAATACTTCAAATTGTCTTTAAAACCTAAAACAATTAGTAAATGGGATGTAGGCATTATTCACCTTAGCTTTTAAGATTAAGGATTTGAGATTTGAGTGAATATGATTTTGATTTGGCTTCTTCCTTTAGGTTTCTTCCTCTTATTCTTTAAAATGGTAACCGACCTCTACTTAATAAATTTTAGTAAATGAAATGAATGCGTAGTATGGATTCCTAAGGGTTTAGTGTATTAGAATGATCATTTTCCTATTTTTCCCTAAACTATTATACTTAAACATTTTATTTTAGTTCATTTTTTATCAAGGCACAGCTACCCCTTATTAATTACAAATCTTAATCCCCTAATAATCACATTATTTTATTTAATTTAGCTTAAATATCCGAATAATGTTACTAAAAATATGGGGTGTTACAGGCTGCTCGCTACTCATCCTATGGTGATTCCCTGCAAGATGTAGTAGGAGAATTCCTTCGATTTGTCCTATTCCTGAATAACTTGTATGGTTGAATTTCTGACATTGCATTTCTAACACATATGAACATTGATTTTTACAAACGTACATATGTTTGATGGCATAGGAAGTAACTCTCTTAAACTTATCACCCTTCTCTAAGACTATGAGCTCAATGGTTGTACATTTGTGGAAATCAATGGTGTATAATGAAATTGGCAATGTGGCATTCTAAATGGAATGTGCTACGTGAAAGGCAATAGTTACCTCGGTCCTCATCACTTGAAAATGGCTTAAACATGGCATGTCGTAAGGCTATGTAGTTCGCAACCACCAGGGTTTGGTCATCGCCTTTTTTAGATTACCCTCTATATATCATGTATGTTGTGTATGCTATGGGAGCTCTCTGATAGGTCAGGAACGACCAGGGTGATGTCATATTCGGTTATATATGCCACTAGATAGTTCTGCGGGTAGGCCGGTCTTGCCAGGTGCATAGGTTTCAGAAGTATTAATCCTCGGTACATTCCTCTATAGATGCACTATACGGAAGATAGTTCATTACCTACCATTGTATGGAAACTCATTCTCAATAAGTGCCTTCGGACTTGATTGTAGAACCTAGCATGCTAGAATTTAATAATATAACAATTTCAGCTAAGATTATATAAGTTTACTTGAAAAGTGTTTTCAAAAGATTGTCATTAAAAATAACTTTCTCGGACTTTGCATAGAAAATGTTTTAGTTATCGTAAGGTAAAAACTCATTTCGTGTTTTTGTATGGTGTGGTCTTAGGAGATACCCTTTTTTTCAAATATCTGTATTTTGAGTTTCTCACACTAGTCTAATGACTAACCCGGAGTTTTTTTTCTTTTCCTTTAAACTTTGGATGCTCTGTTTTTCCGAGCAGTCAAGTGGTCAGGTTTAACTTGGAGCATTGTGATGGAGGTTGAATACTAGAGCTGAAGATGTTCCTATAAATAGCTCTTCGTTTTTATTTCCGTTGCATTAGTTTACTGATTGTATTCAGCATTTATAAGGACAGAGATTTATTACTGTCCATACTGATTTTATGGTAGACTTTGATAAATGTATATAAAATTTCTTCTATAAAGATATATATATTGAAATAATATATGTTATTCCATTCATGTAAGATTCTCTTTTGTCTTTACTTTCTTTTACTCCATGATAATCTGCCTCTTCTGCACTTGGATTTGCGGCACATGAATATCAAGGTTATATTAGTGTCAATTTTCGAGGGTCGAGGAGGCGGGTCATCACATTTAGTATTAGAGCTTAGGTTTAGTGAACACCTAAGCCAGATAGGGGTAAAACTCATCGGAGATAGGATTAGTAATGCACTAGGATGAGTAACTCATTAGAGATAAGGTAGGTGACACCCTAGAATGAGTTGAGATATTATAGAAGAGTGCATATTTGTTATTGATATATATAAAAATGATTTGTTTAAAAAAAAGGTTGAATGTAAGCTATAAAGACGTATGATATAACTATGATTTTTCAATTAGACTTCATTCATTGCAATTATACCAGTCACTTAAGGAAATTTATTAGAATTCTTGATAAAGGAAATAAATCTTAAAAGTTTTCTCTGTAAGATAAAAGTTATAAATTAAATTTTAAAAATTAAAATGCAATTTATTGGCAAAGAAATTTCAAAAGAAGTTTGAAATAAAATTATAATGGTATAGTTTCAAGTAATGGATAATAGATTTCTTTTGAAAAAATATAGAATATTTGGGGGCAAATATTTTGAAATAATTATAAATCAATTATGATAAAAGATGGTTATTATAAATTTTAATTAAAATGGTATTTACCTTATGAATGAGATATTTTCCTTTAAGAGAAATATTTGGAGAATAAATTTATATATAAAGAAATGTCTTTAAAAAAGTTTGAATCAAAGTTTAGATTTTATGAAATGTTTTCATAAAAAAATTTTAGGAAGGTTAATAAGTACGTATGAGGTATATGGATTATTTGTCGCACGACTTTGATATTTTGAGTGCAGAACTTTGAGGTGGTACACCAGTCCCAAAAAAGGATTTTCACTCGATTCTTGATGACGACTAGAGTTTGTTGTTAGATACTTGAGTTTTCTATCATAGTTGAGAGTATGTAAGGAAAACTAAAATTCTGATCGAAAGCCTGATCGGTATCTATACTAGAGGATCGGGGATCAATTCTTGCTCGAAAGTAAAGTTGTGGATTCGAATAGTAAATCCAATCAGATATTGCGTACGGATAATCCATATACATCTTATGGGTGTAAGTTTAAAAATAAATATTTTGGGCAAACACCTTTAGGTTTTGCATTGTTATTTTGAGGATGAAATTCTTTTAAGGGGAAAGCATGTAACAACCCGCAAATTTATCAATTTGATAAATTATGTTTATTTTTAAATACTCAAATATAAGATTTTTAAAAACAAGATTACAATGTTTTGAACAAGAACAATGGTAATCTTATTTTCAATAAGTATTTAAAAAATACATATTTCGGAGGAATATCGATAAAATGTTTGAAAACCGTTTTATCAATAAACGGCTCTATAATTATCAAAAGTCACGCATAGAGCTAGATATATGTACTTATTTGTACGTTTAAACAAGAATATGAAATAAAATTATTTATTTTAGTTTTGAAATATAAAATGTTTTTATGACATTATCAATAATGACATCCTATTTAATAATTCATTTATGAATTTAAATTAAGATATAATAATTTAATAATTATTACAATTCTCCAAATAATTGTTTTCAAATGATAATAATTTTAATTAGTTATGAAGTGGTAATGTATCATTTATAATAGTTTTATAAAGATATATACTTGATTTGAAAATATAAGAAAATTTGTATCGCTTTATCGATATAACGTCACTTTTTGTAAACGATTGTTTAATATTAGTTTACATGGTTGTATAAATCAAATGTGATCATTTGAATTAGTTAAACATGGTAAGAAATTAGTTTTCAAATTTTGTTTACATTTATATGTAAATTAATTTATAAGTAAATTAGCTTCTTTTTTTCTTTCCATGGGGACCGTTCCTCTCATGCTTCCAACTGTTCCATCTACTCCTCTCCCTTCCTTCGATAATGCTTCTTCATTCTTTCACCTTGCTTCTGTCGCTGCTACGACATTTCTTGCTCCTCCTGCTCCTGACCCACCTCCTTTCTCTAACTCCGTGCCAAACCATATTCCCCTACCTCTCTCTAATCCAAGTCTTCTGCCTTGCTCTTTTTCTCCTTCCTTCCTTCTCCTTCCTTTAACTCCCTGCCTTGGTCCACGCTCTTCAAATCCAAGCCACGCAATGCTAGTAGTTATTTACCTCAACATATTCCCCTATCCTTCTCAGGTGATGTTCTTTTGCCTTCCCCTGACATTATCAAAGCGGGAGCTGAGGTTTGGAAGGATTTCCTTATGGCTTTTTTCTTGATAAGCCTCTACCGTAATCTACTGTTGTGTATCATATCAAGAAGTTATGGAAGCTTAAAGGTGATGTAACAGTAAAATTAGATGGTTTTTTCTTTCTTTTTAACTTTTCCCCTACCGATGATAGACAAAGAATATCCGAGTCCGATCCTATCATAATGAGAAACAAACTATTCATCTTGAAGCCTTGGGATGCTTCTGTTGGTAATAGTTATGGCACAATATGTTCAGTTCCAGTATGGATCAAGTTAAGTAATATACCTTTTTATGCATGGTATCGCTATGGAATAAAATGGTTAGCTTCTCGAGTTGGGAAGTTCTTATGCATGGATCAGTCAACCGAGATGCTAGAGAGGATAACATATGCTAAATGTCTTGTAGAAGTGAAACCAGATAGATAGCTTGTTGATAATTTAATTGTTAAGTTGCTTGATGGAAGTGATCAACTTGTAACAGTAAGCTACGTATGGAAGCCAAAAATATGTAATACATGCTCTGAGTTTGACCATTCTGATCAACATTGCCTTCTGGCTTCTAAAGTAAATGAGGTTGAGGAGCATGTTGTTTTTGTTCCTTCATGTGGTGACGAAGGAGGAAGAGGGAGTCATGAAGTCTTAAGGAAGCCTGAAAACTAAAGCAAGTTTGGAAAAAAGACTCATATAATAAAAAGAACTATAACGGAAGCAGTGTTATGGTTGAAAGTGGAAAACAGAAAGAAAATGATGTTTCAAGGCCTAAGGAGAATTCTACTGGAAATGAAAAGGTGGATGATATTGTTATAACTAAATATGATAATGATCAACCAGTTATTCATAATGAAGCTGTTAGCATTTCAATGAATAAGTTTTAGGTGTTTGCAGATGTGTTAGATAACTGTAATGAAATAGCATATCAGATTGTGAATGAGGATGCAAATGGAAACCACGCTGATGTTGTGGAGGGTGAGTTTCAGAAGCAGACTCTGATTTTCAATTGAATTGTCCCAAAGTAGGTGGAGATACTCCTCAGTGTAACTCACAACCATATGTGCCACTTAACTTACCTTCAATTGTTTGTGCTAATTTTATAAAGGAGGTGATTCCTGAAGCAATGCTAGTTTTTAACAAAGCAACAACGAAGAAACAAACATTTCAGGTGAAGGAAATGAAGGTCCATTTCTGGTGCATGGCGATACTTATGTGCACATGCACAACTTATCTGCCTTTATCAATGAAAGTGGTAATATTTTATCTAATCTGACCGAACCAGTTATTCATCAATTGAAAGACGATAACCAATATGGGTTAAATGATCCTGATCCTAATTTCTGCCTATCCTTTGCAAATCAAAATTTTCTACTTGTTTGCTCCATGCAAAATGTAACAGTAACTCCCTCGACCATTAACCATTCTTCCTCAACACTTCTTTCTCCAAATTCTATTTCACTGCCAAACTCCTCAACATCTCCTCCCACTTCTTCAGCTCTGTTTCCTTATGTTAATAATTCTATAATTCTACGGTAGATTAGTAAGGGTAAACAAGTGTGTGAAGACTCTGGCCTTTGTAAAACTGATGGTATTAAAAGATCAACTACAAGGAAAAATGCTAAAAACAAAACTGCAACTGCAGTTTCTCAATCTCCTGTAACTAGGAGCAAAAAAATACAAACCACTAATCTCTATAGTTAATGATGATACAAAATATTGGATGTGGAACATAAGAGGAGCTTATAGCCATTTGAAACTTGATCAAGTCAAGAATCTCATTTTCTCTCACAACCTAAAAATTATTGCAATTCTGGAAACAAAGCTCAACTTACCCCTAACTATTCGTGCTGCTAATTATATAAATCCAATATGGAAACTCATTTGTAATCTCTCTGATGCTGAATATGGGAGGATTTTTATAATTTACGATCCTTCCACTTTCACCATGTCCTCCATCCTTTCTTCAAGGCAATACATTCACACACATGTGTCTTGTCATCAAACTCACTCTTCATTCTACATAACTTTTGTTTATGCTGATAACTCCACAGCATCAAGGCAAAATCTTTTGGACTTCTTACCTCATCTACGACAAGACTCCCACCTATGGTTTGTTATGAGTGACTTTAGTTGCTGTTATCATTTGGATAATAAGCATGGTGGTCAGCCTTTACTTCTAAAGCATATTCGTCCTCTAAACATTGCCTCCTCTGACTCAAATCTCATTAAAATTCAAACTTCTGGAGCTAGATTTTCGTGTAATAATAGAAGTAGGAGCGGTGTAAGGACTTTCTCCACCGTTGATCATGCCTTTTGCAACCTTAATTCTCTCTCACTTTGGCCCAATCTCTCCATCTTTGTTCCTCGTCCAATTCTCTCTGATCATTCTCCCTTGATTCCTTTATTTTGTTCAACTGTGGTAAAGGAAAAAAGAAGCTTTAAATTTTTTAATGCGTGGACTCAATCCACTGAATTTAAACAAATAGTTGGCAATGCCTAGCTTCTTATTATTTTGGTAACCCAACGTATATTCTGTGTAAGAAACTTAAAATGGTTAAGAAAGCCTTGAGAGCTTGGGCAAGTGATCTTCACGGTGATGGATCAAAGTAGACAACACTCTTGAAGGAAAAGTATAGACCGGCCTAGGAACAAATAATGAACAACCCCGATAATATTCAAGCTGCTGAGGAAGAAGGGTAACTCTACATTTTACTAAACAAAGAGCTTGATATTGAAAGCGGTATGAAAGAATAACAGTTACACTCAAAGTGGTCACAATTTGGTGATCGTAATATTGAGTTCTTTCATGCTTCAATCAAAATCAAGTAACCAAAAGAAAATATATGCATGATCCGTGCTCTTGATGGAACTCTGATCTCTACTCCTGAACAAATTGATGCTGCATTTCTCAATTATTCTGTGGATTTACTTGGCAACTCAACTGACTTCACTGCTGACCACAACATGTACAATGAAATTCCTCTCCCTTTCCTCTACAGTGATCAGTCTTCAATCCTTGTAGCAAAAGTTACCGATGAAGAAATAAAACAAAATCTTTTTGCAATGAATAGAAAATATAGCGGTGGTCTTGATGGTTTCAATTCCACTTCTTCATTACGAGCTGGGACATCATTCATATTGATTTTTGCAAGGCTATCCATAACTTTTTTGATAAATGCTCTCTTCTTTCCAAAGTTAATTCAACAAACTTAGTCCTGATCCCTAAATCAACCGATGCAAGTTCAGTTGCATCATTCCGACCCATATGGTGTTGCAATATGGTGTACAAATGTATATCCAAACTTATTGCCACTAGACTAGTTCGAGTTCTTCCTCATTTAATTTCATAGAATCAGGTTGCTTTCTTACCTAATAGAAGTATTTTAGATAACATTCTGCTAGCTCAGGAGCTTCTATGTGGCTATGGAAGAACAAATGCCACATATGCTGCAATGTTAAAGCTTGATCTTATGAAAGCCTATGATTCAATACACTGGTCTTCAATAGTACGAATTATGGCCTTAATGAATTTTCCAAAGCCTTTTGTGGGATGGGTATATGAATGTATGTATACTCCTTCCTTCTCACTTGTTCTCAATGGCCATCCTATTGGATATTTCAGGAGTAAGCAAGGGATATGGCAAGGTGATCCCATCTCCTCATACTTATTTCTTCTTGTTATGGAGGTCCTGACAAGATTATTGAATCTCAAGTATAGTGCTAGCCTGATAAACTACCACCCAAAGTGCAGGTATAATAATGTGACCTCTCTGATGTTCACTGATTATATCATGATATTCACCAAACCACATAATTCTTCTATTCAATGTGTTCTTTCCACTTTAAGATCCTTCTACCTTATGTCTAGTTTAAAAATCAATTACTTTAAATCCAGCATTACCTTCTCTGGAATCAACTCACAACTTACCTCTGCACTATTGCAAACATCTGGGCTTCCCCTGATGGACTCTAGCATGACATATCTTGGTCTTCCACTTTTATCTTTTAGACTGAAACTTATTGACTGCCTTCCTCTTTACTCTAAGATAGTTTTTACTATGGATAGGTGGTCAAATATATTTTTATCTCAAGTAGGTAGACTTATTCTATTCAAATTAGTCAGCTTTTTATGGTTGTTTATTGGTCTAAAGCATTTACCTTGCCAACTAAACTCTTGAAATTGATTAGAAGTGCCATGTTGAGATTCTTTTGGTGTGGAATCATACATAAAAGGAAGCCCATGTCTTGCTCTTTCAATCTGATTAAGAAAGACAGAAACAAAGGAGGGTTAGGAGTCTTTAATATAATCAACTAGAATGTAGCTACTTTCAGTTCCCACTTCAATTCTATCATTTCTAGGAATGAAAACGCATGGGTGAACTGGGTCTGGATCCATAGATTAGGCGGCAAGAATTTTTGGAGTGTGAAACTCCCTCAAAGCTATAGTTGGACTTGGAGAAAGTTGATGGGGTTGCGCTCCACTTTCCTTCCCATGATAGTTTGCAAGATGGTTGCTTCTTCTGATGTACAGTTCTAGTTTGATCCTTGGGTAGCCCCTGATGTGATCCTTTCAAACCTTTTGAGTCACCAGCAAGTTTTGAAATTTGGAATCCATCATGCCTCTAAGGCAACTGATTTCATATTCCAAGGCCACCTGCAACTGCCTTTCTCCTCAAATTAGCCCATTAGATCACTATGGAATAACATACAAGGTAGGAGTTATCCTATAGTGGATGTTGAATATGTTTTGTGGTCATCCAAGCCTTATTCTATCTCACATGTTTACAAGCTCCTCTCTTATTCTGACAGTATGCCCATTTGTAAGTGGAGGAAAATAATCTGGCCATCTGATTTTGTTCCCAATGATAACATGATGTTATGGAAGGTTGTTCATGATGCTTTGTTAACGATAACTGTTGTGTTGAGTATGGATCTTAATCATCGAGAAATGTGTTTCTTCTGTTCAAGCTTTCCAGAGTCTACTCAACACATTTTCTTTGCCTATAATGTGAACTTGGTTTTATTCAGAAGAATGATGAGGGTTGCTGGTAGCGATGTGTTGTCTTCACAATTAATAGTTGAATTGAACGTGATCTATAAATCTACTAGGTGGAGAACCATGAAAGTGAGACTACTGACAATTTGCCTTAAGAAGTACTTGATCACTGTGTGGAGGGAACGAAATCAGATTTGCTTTGAAAACAAGAGGAGGGATGGTGAAGCTATTTGGAAGTTTCTAAAATATGAAATATATGAAGCTCTGAAGAGGCTGGCCATGTTTCTGCCTGCTTTGAGTTTGGCTTGGAGTTATCTTGTTGTTTGCATCGGGTTCTTTTGTGTTTTCCTCCTTTGTTTGCTTTGTGTGACCCGTGTGCCTTTTGTATCTCTCATGTGTTACTTTGTGTGTGTTTTTGGAGCTTAGAATTTGTTTTAAGTTTCTTTATTTTATTGTTTACTGCAATAAAATCAGGTAGGGGTCCTGTTAACCCTGCTAACCTTTGCTAAAAAATATGACCAGTAATCGGCATCTCGATTTTGAACGGTTTAACGAACAGAAGTTGTTCAAAGTTGTTGCAGCCTTGTTTATATGTTGATGTGCACGTAAATGTGCATATATTTACATCCATATTTTATTTTATTTTATTTAAATAAACATCATATTTGGGCATTTTAACATGTTTAAAACCAAAGTTCAATTATTTTCAAACCATCATATTTTCATTTTCATTCAAGGGCAAAACGGTCATTTTTATGCATGTGTCAATTTAAGAATTTTTACTTGGACAATTTTTATGGTTATTATAAGATATTTTGATGCATATGGAAGTGGAATTCATGATGATATATGCATGCACAATGAAATACAAAGGAATAAAGATGAAATAATTCATGTTCAAGATCATGGAGGACCCCATCCACTTACCTAAATCTACAGTTAGAAGATAATGGACAACTAAGTGGAGATTAAAGCTTCATGCACATTAAATGATGGATTAATTAATGGCTAATGGTTACTTGGCGGCCACACTTCCTAAAGGGCATTTTGGGAAGCTCCCTAAAAACAGAATTAGGGTATTATGCATGTATAAATAGCTCTCTTACGTACATGTAAATAAGTTATGCTCTCTCTTATGTTTATTTAGGAACTTAGCAAGTTGTAAACACAAATCAAAGTGAAATAAAAATGGCTTCCAAGCCTCTTTCTCTTCTCTTTTCTTCTTGCTTTTATTTACTTTTATGTTGATGTTTTCTATGCTCTTTTCCTTATTAGTAGATTAAATTTACTTTCATGCAAGTAGTGTAGCTTTTCTTTTTATGCAAGTAGTTAGTAGTTAATCTCTCTTTCTTCCTTTGCTTAATTTTCATTTCTTTGCTTTTTAATGTTGAAATTTACAAGTGTTGATTTGATAACACAAATGAGTAGCTAAACCCCTTCAATTTAAGGGTAATGAAGCTCTCTAACTTTATGTAATTTCAACATTTTTATGATTTATGATCTCTTTGGTTTATGCTTCATGAGAGTGAATTTTGATGCAATTTTATACAAGAGGGTTTGATAGATTATGTTGCTTTTGAAAATGAGCTATTCTTATTCAACATAAACACAAATTGCATCATCATTTGCTAATCCATTTTTGATTTTGAAAAGAAAGTAAAAACAAAATTTGATGATCCATCTTACTAATTACAATAGTAAACAGATCATACTTAAAATAGATTTTGCTTTGGCTTCATTTTCATGAGAATTTGTAAGTGTATAGTTGTTGTATTATAGTTTGATGGCTTGAGTTACGTTAATCATTAACATAAACAAACCATACTTATGATAAATGCAACAATTATTCCACTTGATTTCATAACTGGAGATCATAAATTATTTGTTTGTTGATTTGCAAAAACATGAGTGTAGATTTGCCTCTAAATTGTTCTCTAGTCTAATAGTTTTTAAATCACATTTTAATTCTAGCTTTAACTTCTATTTTTTGTTAACAATTTTCTCTCACTTTGGTCTAATTTAAATGAATTGAAAATTTTAAAATCTTAAAAATTCCCTACGGATCGACCCGTACTCGCCACGTACTAAAATTGTACACCGTGCGCTTGCGGTTATTTTATTTCAAAATTTATCGGCATTTTTCTAATCGATAAAAAATTTGTCGTTAAACAAGTTTTTGGCGCCGTTGCTATGGAATAGTTTTAATTTTAATTTCTATTCTTTGAATTATCTTTTTATTTTTGTGTGCTTTTATTTTGTGTGTTTGCATTTTAAAAAAAAATATTGTTGTGTGGAGTGTTTTTGTGCATTTCTATTTTGTTGTTTGTTGTTTGCTAGTTTCCTTTTCATTTTCATTTTCGTTATTTAAAACAAAACAAAAAAAACATACACAAAATTTAAAAAACATATTATTTTTTTCATTTTTTGTTTTTCTTTACAATTACAAGTTTCAGAGCAATTTTACATTTCAAATTTTCATATCTTGCTCCATATTTCATTACATACACTGTCAAAAACTGCTCCGTGACAATAGATTCCTTCCACCAGTCACACTTCCCTGACTTCGGCCCTCACCCCTTGCTGCCTGCTGCTTCAGAAAGCTCTCTACCATCAGGCAGTTTCAATACAACCCCACAAAACTTCAAACAAACAGCTACTCGACCTGCCACAACAAAATCCAGTCTTCATCCAAAGTAACTTCCACTTGCATTCTCAATAGTGCTTTCCAATCCGTCAAACTGCAGTCATGCACTGCAGTTCCCTCCCCTCTGTCATCGTCAACTGCTGCATACCTAAAACATAGCAAAACCCCAACATCACCACTTCATCAAAGTGCTTACAACTGACTTCGCTTCAACATTTACTTCACAATCCAAATTCCTCTTAACTACTTCACCATTGCCTGCACTTGACTGTGCACAACAACACACAAATTACTTCTTACTGCCTTCCCAACATCTTCCCTCCACTACCATATCTACTGCATTTACTTCACCTCCCCCTGACCATAAACTGCAGCTTCTCCAAGACTTTACGACTGCTACATCTCATTACCACCGGCCACTGCCTCAATATCTGTCTGCCCATCACATACAGTGTTATCACTACCACATTTTCCAGTCACCTTCTTACCGCAGCTAATCTACTTCAGACAGCCCATTTAGCAGTTGAACTTCCTTCATTATCACAGTGCTACAACATTCATCACCTTACAGCACTTAAACCACTGCTCCAGTCAACAGTACCCATTACTGCCTTACACAACAAACTGACATCATTCAAACAACATCAAACAACTACACAACATCACTACTCCTCACAACCCACTCCTCAGCCTGACCATTTCCTCTGATTTAAACTGCGGAGACCACTACATCAGGTGCCTTCATACAATCGCCACTACTTCAGTTGCACTGTCATCCAATCATCACGACTTCTACTTCCCACAAAGCAGCAAACAACTGTCCGTTCTCCTATACAACACAATTCACGACTCAAGCAACCTGCCATCGCCTCGCCTCCATACCACCTTCCCCGAACCGCCTGAACAAAATCGAACCCAAATGCCTCGACAACCGCTGCCACTCAAAACACCAGCATTCATAATCGACGTCGCCCTTTTTGCTCCTCGATCCTTTCACCTTCGAGCCTGCCAGCGATATCGCATCCCTCACCAAATTCGACAAACGAACCACCATCTCCTTGCCAGTAGAGCAAATCCGCGATCGAAAATAAAAGAGTTGAGCTTGATTTAGGAATTGAATTTTCTGATGCTTTAATTTTTTCTAATTAATCGGTCTAAGTATTTGTGGGGACGAGAATGTCTATGTTGTGGGCAGGATAGTAATAAGTTACAGGCCTGTTCATTTTTTACTTATTTTGCATACTTTTGTTTTTGCAGTGTTTTGATTTATTTTTGCTTTAATTTATTTTTCCTCTTTTTTTTTCATTCCAGAAAAAAATTTCAGTTTGTTTATGTTTTCCTTTTCTTTTTCAATTTTTTTGGTTTTGTTATTCCGTTGTTTTTAATTTTCTTTTGCCTTCGAAAAAAGAAAAAAAAACAACCATAAAAAACTATATATATATATATATATATATATATATATATATATATATATATATCTTGTTTTATTTTCAGGTTGACCAAGTAGATAGAAAAAGTTGTTTGCTTCACTCTGCTGCTAAAAAATAAATTGTTTTGCTTGCTTGTATAAAAAAAGTTGCCGCTTTAAAAAAATAAAATTGCTAATAATAATCTGCATGTTCTGGTATTGTGCTTTCATCTCTAGTTTTATTTTGAATTGCATTGTTGGTTGCTTGCATTTGCATTTATAATATAAAAAATTCAAAATCCAAAAACAAAAAACAAACTTCATTTTAGTTGCATTATAAATTCACGTTTAATTTTTGTTTTGCATTCATCTAATTTTATTTTATTTTCTAAGGATAAACCCCAATTCACATAAGGCGAGGGATTTCATCACCCTTTTCTTTGCCCACAAATGCATTTCATCGCAGAATTTGACTAAGATTAGACATTCGATTAAAGAGTGTTGCGAGCTTAACTGTATCTTCACAATTGTTTTATTTGAATAATTTTATTTCTTGGTGTCTAGGCTACGACAGAGTAATAACCATTTATAAATATTACGGTGATTCATAAATATTATAGTGGCTGTTCCTCCGAAGGTACTTAAATCTTCGTTTGCATTGCTACAGTGATTCGTTGTGCACCGATAACACATGCCCGTTACCTGGCTGAGAAATATTTTTGTTGATTTAAGACAAAGTGTGATTATACAATTTTGGGTTATGAGCTACTAAGGACAGAAAACTGTAATTAAATATTTTGCATTCATTTAGTTGCATTAATTCATGCATATAAAAAAAATCCAAAATCCAAAAAAAAATTGTAAATTTTACTTAACTTTGTTTTTAATCCAAAAAAAAGGAATCCTTTATTCCTTTCCTTTGAAAATTTTCAATCAAAAACAAAAATCCAAAATATAAAATCTTTTCAAAAAGAAAAAAAATTCAAAAAATAAAAATAAAATCGAATTTCTATTTTCTAAAAAAAATTCTACAATGTGCACGACTTAGGGAAAAATACGCCAAACTTGAATCTCAAAAAGATACTTTGATAGAATGTAATAAACAACTTGATCAATTAGTTAAAACCTATCAAAGTAGGATCCCTAAGTGTGATAAGTGTCCAACATTTGATGAAGAAATTAAAAAATCAGAAATTAAAATAAAATCGCTTGAAAATGAAATTCTGATTTTAAAGGAGAATGAAAATACTAGGAGAGAGAATTCTATTAAAAAGTGCACACAGTTGTTAAACGAAAATGAATCTCTCAAATCACAAGTCCAACAATTGTCAACGACTTTAGATAAATTTTCAAAAAGTGAAAAATCGTTAAATATGCTATTAGGAAAGCAAACTGTTAATACGGTTAAACAAGGACTTGGATATAATAGTTCGAAAAGTGTTGAAAATAAGATTAATCAAGAAAATTCAATGTGCACGATTTGTAGAAAATATGGACACGATCACAATAATTGTTGGTATAGACCCAAACATGTGAAAACTATACCGATTTGGGTTCCAAAAGGCACAAATATAAAATCTCTCAAAGTTAAACAAATTTGGGTGCCGAAGGGAACAATTATAAATAGTTTTGGGTCTTTACAAAATTGTTTTTCAAAATTTTCTGTCACTAATAATCATGGACCTATAAAAACAAATAGGTCACATAAAACTTCCATCGTGTAGGTGTGGTGGCAGGCTAAGGAACAACAATAGTATTCTCTGGATTTTGGCTGTTCCAGAAACACAACGGGCGACAAAGCTAAGTTCCTTAGCCTAGTATAAAGGTGACAGAATCACAACGGACAACAAACAGGTATGGTATGTTTTAAACGATATATTAAATGTGATAATCTGCACCGTATTTTGAATTAATTCAGCCAATATTGAGATTGATGAAAAGATGATGATTTTTGATTCTGATTTATTCAAAATTGTTGGCTAATTATATTCTTATGCCAAAAACACTATAAAAATCTCTAGATTCTTTGAATTACTTCATATATATCATTTTGGATTAAAAATAGTGTTTTGTTGGATAATTATACAATTGGTTATAATTCGGCTAACTCTATATTCACGGTTTTTTTTTAATTATTTACACGGCTTCGTTTCAAATTCAAAAGAATGTCATTTAAATTGTTGTTAAAATTGAATTTGAAATTTTTGGTGCACACTTCATGTTTTGGTCTATAAAATTCAATTGATGATAATTTTGAGTGAAAGAGAAATTCAGATGCAGATTACACTGGTAATCTAGTTGATAGAAAAATTACTAGTGAAACGTGATTTTTTGAGGCATTTAGTAACTGCATCGTTTTTCAAAGAAAATATCTGCATATTTTTCATTTCAAATAATTTTCAAATAGCAGAAAATTTTTCTTTTAAAAACCCCCTGGAGAAAATCATTTTTGACCATATTTTCAGATTATTCATTTTTGAAAAATTAATTTCATAATTATTTTGAATTTGATTTTAAATGACTATTATGACTATTCTGACTCCCAAATGATTATCGAAAAGAAAAATAGTGATTGAAAAAGTGATGAATGTTGATATTGATTATATATTATAACTCGAGAAAGTATAATTAGAAAATTTCTTTAGAAATGTAAACAAGAGTTATAAAACTTTTTGTTGGTAAAAATTCCATGACCATCTCTATACCTATCATATTTCTATCAACCATCACTCATCAAAATTCTATATAGTTTGTCGATATGTGGTACTTTAAACAGGAATCGTTCGTTTTTCATTTTCACATTTCTTTTAAAAAAAATAAAAATAAATAAAAATAAAATAAAATAAATAAATACCAAAGTATTCACTCTCATTTAAAAGTCCTCACGGTTATGCATGGGTGAATTACTTGGAATTTGTTATGTGCTTCCATGCTCATTTAAAAGTCCTCGCGGTTATGCATGTATGGAACGCATATCAAAAGTTGATTTGTAAAATAAACAAGTTGATTCTAATCCCATTTAAAAGTCCTCACGGTTATGCGTGGTTAGAAGATACTTGAATTCATTTTTTCTAAAAAATAAAATTGGAATACTACTAATCTCATTTAAAAGTCCTAATGGTTATGCATGGTTAGTAGATATTCAAATTCCTGATATAAATATACCACAAATAGACACAACTGTATGGTTTTATATGATGACATCATTTCCATCATTCTAAAAGTGGAATATGCGCCTAACAAAATATTTATGATTTTCGTTTGATTTTTTATTGAAATTTAATATTTATATTCAATTGAGTTTTAATGTTGGATTAATATCATTTACTTTATCTCTATTTTCTCTAACACTATTATTCTTTTGCTGATAACAAAAGGGGGAGAGAAAAGTTAAGATTTTGTCAAATAAAATCAAGCAAAGGTCAAATAATTTTCTATTTGCATCTAGGATCATTTGCATATTTTCATTTGTATGCATATATGTAGGGGGAGCATCATGTAGAGAGGAAGCATTTAAATAAGGGGAGCAATTAGAGCACATCTAGGATCATTTGCATATTTTCATTTGTATGCATATATGTAGGGGGAGCATCATGTAGAGAGGAAGCATTTAAATAGGGGGAGCAATTAGAGCATATCAATGATCAAATACATTTAACATATTCAAAATCTTAAATATATGTTTGTTATCATCAAAAGGGGGAGATTATTGAATATGCGCTTATATGATTTTTGTTTGATGATAATAAACATATATACATTCGTTTAAATGTATTTGATAATATACTATTTTATTTTTCACAGATTAAATAAATATTTGCAGAATAAAATAAATAACACGGAATTTGAATTCAAACGAATATTTTATTCAAACAAATATTTATTACAATTTTGAATAGTATACAAATTCAAGCTCTCACTATTCACTATACAACTTTGATACAAATTCAATTACATCACTATTTTACATCAGCACCTCACTACATATCACTCACACTTGTATTTATCTTCAACTGCATTCCAGTTTGAATCCAGCATCTGAGCAATCTGCAAAAATATAAACTAACGCAGTAAAATTGAAAAAGAAATATTTTTGCAATTCAAAAATAAAAGATAATTTTTGAATATATGATTTGCCTCAGTTATTTGGGTTGTTCGTCATAATTTAAATTTGAATTCATCATACACGAACAACTTGTGACATACACAGTGTATTACTGTATATGCCACAAGGCCGTACTCGCCGATATATGCACTTGATTGTTTTACAGGGACAGGTGAGCAAAAGGTCAAACCCAAATATACGGACAGGTTCAACTCAGGTGCAATAAATTCAAAAATACGACATGAGCACAAGGTCAAATTCGAGTTTTGAAACTGGATTCAACACAAGTGAACATGACAAGAAACAGTTCAATATGAAATGATGAACATGCAGTCAACAAGTGACAACATACTTCAATGACCAAAGCATGGCCAATGCAAAATGCAGATACAAACTACAAAGAACATCAACAACTACAAAACTGCATGCACACGGCAACTACAAAGTGCAAAGGCCATGATCAAGCCAACACAGCAACCATTAACTACAACAGGCCAGAGGTGAAAGCAATACACGACTGAAGTGATGAAGAGAATGTAAACAAGTCACAACCACTACAACAGTATGCACCAGTCCAGGCCGCAAGCAGATGCAAGTTAACCGGCAAATGAACAGAGGCAACAAGGTCAGAGAACCATGCAACAATGTGCACAGTTCAGAAAGGCAAGATACAAGATCTCAATGTAACACAGTGGCAACCATAAAATGCAGACCAACCAGAAGTACAAGTGCACAACAATACCAACAAAGACCAAGGCTACGGCATAGTGCACCAGAGATATGGAACCACTGCAACAAAAGTGTACAAACACCAATGAACCATCAAAGAATGCAACACAATAATGAGAACAGATACAAGCTAGTTCCAGTGCCAACATATTCAACTCAATGTGCAACTGCAAGTGTCGACCAAGTGACAATGCAAGCAAGATCAACACAGCAACCAGAATGGATGCAGAGATACAAGTCATAGCAAATACAAGCAACAATGTGCACAGGCCAGAAACAATATAGTAATGACAGCAAACATGAAGTGAAGAGAATATCAGTCAACAATATCAAGTGACAAGTTGAAGCAATAGTGTCACAATATCAAAGCACAGAACAACCTTGTATCAATAACAATGCAACACGGTGACAAATGCAGACACAACTGAAATGAGACAGGTGCAAGTGAATTAGAATAAAGCAGTGCAACATCTACGACTGCAAGTACATGAATGCAAACTACAAGTACAGGTTCAAGGCCAGAATGACAAAGTGTATGCAACGGCAAGAAGTCAACTAGAGAATTCATGAATGTATACATGAATCAAGCTACATCATGAAAAAGAAATGCATCATGAACACTATAGGTCGAGAACCAGACCAGGCAAGTATCAAGATAAGTGTACAACAACAATAATCATGGCACCATCAAACTATGGCTATAATCATATCACAAGACCAGGCACCAAGTACAGATGAATTGAAGCATGTTCGAAACAACAAGTCAATCATGTCTGACTACAAGTCAAAGGAAAACAAGCCACCATTCTTTTAGAGCAAACCAGACCGAAGATAATGATATACAGGTTAAAGCAAAACAGTAAGGTTCAGGGACGAACAAGATCAAAATCGTGTGCTACTGAACAAAGTCAGATTAATCACCAATCGTTCAAGTATCAGTATCAAGTTCGTGCCAAAGTAAATGTTGAACAAGTCAGAGACGTAATTGTAAAACAAACAGTTCAGATTCAAAGTCGTGAGAGCCAAGCAACAATTTATACGAAATTGAATTAGTCAGATTTTATCTCAATCATCCAAGTATAATCGAATGGCCAAAGAAAATCAGTAGAAAAATTCAAACACGAAAATACGAATGCAAAAATAGGATTTCGAATCCTATAAATACCCAAAATCATCATCGGCATAAAGCATCCAGTTCGAGAAAGCAAAAATCAGCAGAGCAAAAGGAATAAAACACATACCAGAAAATCACATACGAACTCGATCCAAATCGAAGAGCCGTGAGCTAATAGAAGAAGAAACGAAGCCTACAACTATCTGTATCAAGCGGCGACTTCAATTTGAACAAACCCTAATTTTGAAATCAGGGACGAAGCCTTAAAATCTAAGGAGCGGCCATTTTCTTTCACGAAGAAAAAAATAATAATAAAAGGAACGGGTTGAAGAAGTGAATAAAGGGCCGGCCTAGTTTATGTTAAAAGGGGTTTTTAAAAAATTATAAGAAGGGTTTAAATTTAAATAGGGTTTTGTTATTTTAATTTGTTTTTAATTTGTATTTTCTTTTAAACCGTTTTTAATTTTCTAGTCGTGTGACTAGGGGACAAACTACGGTGTGTAGTTTGGGAATTCGCAACTCGGTGGTTGAGTTGTGGTAAGGGTTTTGAGCGTAGAGTTAGATTGGTCAATAGTGGGTATAGCGAGTTTACGTGTGTAAGCGAGGGACTATCTAATTTCTAGTAGAAACCTTGGGGGCAGCACGTAGGCAGGGTTTTGCCGAAGCTGGGTAAATTCTGTGTTGTTCTGTTCTGTTATTTATATTCTGCTATATCTGTGCTGCTATTCTGTGATCTGTGTTAATATTAATTTATTAGCTTCTGCAATTAAGTTTTATAATTTACACTATCACCCTATTCACCCCCCCCCCTCTAGGGTGAAATCGATCCTACAGAGTGCACACTCGATAGGATCTTCTTTTGCTTTGGAAGCTAAGATCGACGCAATGATTAAAAAATTCGATAACATTTTCTCCTCAAATCAAATGAACCAAGCTTCCTAACCAATGTGTTATAAATGCAACGATCCTAATCATATAGCCGATCGGTGTCCCAATTCTGTCGACCAAATCAATGCTTCAATACAGAAAAAACGACCTGTTTTCTCCAATGTACAATCCTGGTTGGAGAAATCATCCAAATTTTTCTTGGAACCAAAGCAATCCCAACACGAATACGATTTGTCCCAATTTTCAAGCATTTCCGAGTAATGTTTCGAATCCTCCCTTTTAGCCCAACAAATTTCAACCAAACTTTGCGGGTCCGTCTCATAATCAACCGCAATAATCAAATTTTCAATCAAAATCTTCTCATCCTTCCCAAGACGATAAACGTTTTAAGTTCACTTGAAAAAACTATTGAAACGTTGGCTAAATCAACTACTCAAAGCCTTTAATCAAACCACAATTTACAAAATTTATTACCTCATATATGCAAAACACAAACCAATCGATTTCAAAACTCAAAATGCAAATGAGTCAATTAGCCACGTCTGTAAGTGAACCTGAACGAGGAACATTCCTAAGCCAACCCCTTGCAAATCCCAAAATCAAAATGCAAATTCAAGTCAATCCCATGTAGTTCAAGATAGCAACGTCACCCAATTGAATGCTATCACAACTCTACGTTCCGGTAAACAAATGATAATCAAGTCGTTAACCCAAACGACTTACCGGAAACCTCTCTCAAAACTTCTAAAACAACAAACGAATCAGAACATAACATGGAGCCAAACATTGAATTGAATGCCAATCAAAATTCTTCTTCTACTACTCAAGTAGACCCGCCTACCGAGTATCGTGTTCCATTTCCACATCGTCTTCAACCCAAGAAACACTTGGACCAAATGGAAAAGATGTTGGAAACTTTTAAATAAGTGAAAGTGAACATCACACTTCTTGACATTGTTCAACAAGTCCCAACATATGTGAAATTTCTTAAGGACTTGTGAACCCAAAAGCGACACACTCAAGTTCCCAAAAAAATCTTCTTAGCCACCAGTTTAGTGAAGTCTTGTCCCAATCCATGCCCGTCAAATATAAAGATCCTGGCTGCCCTATGATTTCATGTACAATTGGGGATAAGAAGATTAACAAATGTTTGATTGACTTAGGCACGAGTGTCAACTTGATTCCATACTCCGTGTACGAACAATTAGGCTTAGGTGAGCTCAAATCCACAAAAGCTACGCTTCAATTCGCCGATCTTTCCATTAAGAAGCCTATGGGAGAAATTGAAGACGTGCTCATTCAAGTAGGGCAATTCATATTCCCCATTGATTTTATCGTTCTCGAAACACAATCCATGACAAATACCGCGAGTCAAATTCCATTGATTTTAAGACGATCATTCTTAGCCACCTTAAGTGCCTTAATCAGTTATTGTAACGGTTCGATGAAAATCTCTTTTGGAAACATGACTTTGGGTCTCACCATTTTCAATATTGAAAGCCAATTGAATGAACCTCGTGACCAAACGTTGGAATTAGTGCCATTCGTGAAAATTTTGAAAACAACACACTTGATCTTAATGATGAAAGCGAGGCTGAGTACCAATTTTTTTTCACGAAATTCCCAACGAGATTGAATACACCCTTCCATTTGAATCACTTCCAAGTGAGTATGAATCTCAACCCTTCCATTTTCACGAAATCCATACTTGTTTAAATATTGTCCCAACCAAATCATCCGACGTTGCATGCCGGATAGTGAGATCAGGAGTGTTCTTTCGTTTTGCCACGATCAAGCGTGCGGTGGACATTTCGGTCCTCGAAAAACTATGGAGAAAGTGCTTCGGTGTGGTTTCTATTGGCCTTCTCGTTTTAAAGACTCGTTCAAATTTTCCAAAACTTGTGATTGATGTCAAATGCTTGGACGAATTTCTCGACAAGATATGATGCCTATAAACCTCATTCTTACGATCGAAATCTTTGGTGTTTGGGGTATCGATTTTATGGGACCTTTTCCCAATTCTTTTGGAAGCTTGTATATCTTTCTCGCTATCGATTACATCTCAAAATGGGTCGAAGTCGTTCCTTGTAAAACCAACGACCATAAATTGTTGTGAAATTTCTCAAAAAAAAACATCTTTTCGAGGTTCGGCACATCTTGCACAATAATCAGTGATAACGGAACCTATTTTTATAACTGTTCTTTCGAAACTTTAATGAAGAAATACCCGATAACCCATAATTTATCCACTCCATATCATCCTCAAACTTGTGGGCTAGTTGAAGTTTCAAAACGTCAAATAAAACAAATCCTGGACTGTCAACAAAAATCGAAAAGATTGGTGTTAGAAATTGACCGATGCGCTTTGGGCTTACTGTACTGCTTTTTAAACTAACCTTAGGATGTCCCCATATCATTTAGTTTATGGTAATGCTTGCCATTTCCTCGTTGAAATCGAACACAAAGCGTTGTGGGCAATAAAGAATTTAAACTTTGATCTTGAAAAAGCCAGTGAAAACCGAAAACTACAACTCAATGAACTAGAAGAACTTAGGAACGACGCATATGAAAATGAGAAAATTTACAAAGAAAGAATCAAAGTTTTTCATGACAAGTCAATCAAAAGTAAAACGTTTTCGCCTAACCATAAAGTTATTTTATACGACTCAAGACTTCATTTATTCCCTGGGAAATTGAAATCGAGATGGACCGGACCATTTGTGGTACGAACTGTTTTTCCACGTGGTGCCGTAGAAATAGAAAACCCCATGGATGGATCGATTTTCAAAGTCAACGGTTATCGTTTGAAACCTTTCTTGTAATTTCCAGATAACCAAGAGGAGGAGCTCATGATTCTTCATGAGCCAAGCTACGTCTAGTAAGAATGTTAACCCTCTTTTGTAAATATGTACATATTTTTCTCCGTTACACTCATTATATCATGCACTTATTGTAGGGACACAGTCAAATTAAGTGTGGGGGGAGTCTCATTTTCATTCTCATTTATTTTAGTTTCATGGCATTTTTGAATTTTCATTTTCTTTTCAACTTGAAAAAAAACTCAGAATTTTTAAATCTCAAAAACATTTTCTTTTTAGCATTTTGATTTATTTTTGAAGGAACACTATAGGATAATTATAAGTTTTGGTTAATAAATTGAAATTTTTTTAAAAATTATTTGTCTTAACAAAAATAAAAATGAAGTTTGATTACAAATAACATTGGTTTAACTAGTATATAGGAAAGTTCATATGTGTTAATTACGAATTATGTTCTAAATGAAAATCTTTGTTTAAAAAGTGGTAAATTTAAAGTAAATGATACAACAATTATATCTTCTAAAGTTAAATGGTGCTAAGATGATTTTGCAAAACTCTCTCTTTTTTTTAAAAGAAAAATATAGAAAAAAAAAAGGAAAAAAAAACTTTTGTATATATGTATATATTTTTAACACCTAGATTCATGTGTTCACACTCGTGTGTTCACTAGCAATTCTCTGTACCCTTCTCACGTAAGCCCGAAAGGCAGTGCACGATCGGTATATCTGGCCTCCGTTTATTTGAGTTAGGTGTATGTAGGTAAAAAATTCTTTTTAATAACGCCTACAGTCGATAAGTGTTCACATTTGTGTGTTCACTTGCCATGCTCTGTATTCCTGTCACATCAGTCCGCAATACAGTGCATGGGTAATATATCTGGCCTCAGTTTAGCTGAGTTAGGCATATGTAAATATTGTTAATATCAATAAAATTTTCAAATAAGAGAGAGTAAGCTATTGAAATCCAAGCACCATTTTAACTTGTTCGATTTGACTTGTTATTGGAAAGAAATGAAAATGCCACTTTAATAAACTTTGATAATTATCTAAGGGTTTATTTCATAGTTACATAATATTATCGACCGAAACAACGAGTTAACCTATAGTCTATTTGTCATGATAACTTAATTTTTATTGGAAATTTTGGCAAGTAAATGACTTTAATTTTCAAGATAATGACCAAAACTTGTATTTAACTTATTTGTGTCGATTTAAAAGTGAATCCTTCATTTGTAAATACTTTCAACAACTTGCATTCATCCCATTGTAAATAACACTTGCACTTTGTAAATATTTCCACGTTGCATTTGGATTTTGTGGGTAGTATCTGCTGAAAACCCTCACGAGACAACACTCGTCCTACTGGGGACACCTAGTGGTTTATTGGTTTGTTACATATGCTCAATGCAATCGTGCTCCCTACGAAAATGGATTTATCTTAGTTTTTCTTTATTCGATGACGAATAAAAAGATAAGTGTGGGGATATTTGATGTGCATGTAAATGTGCATATATTTACATCCATATTTTATCTCTTTTTGTTTAAATAAGCATCATATTTGGGCATTTTAACATGTTTAAAACCAAAATTCAATTATTTTCAAATCATCATATTTTCATCTACATTCAGGGATAAAACGATCGTTTTTGTGCATGTGTCAATTTAATAATTTTTACTTGGATAATTTTTATGATTTTTGTAGGATATTTTGATGCATATGGAAGAGGGATTCATGATGATATATGCATGCACAAGGAAATACAAAGGAATGAAGAGAAAATAATTCAAGTTCAAGATCATAGAGGACCCCACCCACTAACCTAAATCTACAATTAGAAGCTAATGGACAACTAAGTAGAGATTAAAGCTTCATGCACATTAAATGATGGATTAATTAGTGACTAATGGTTACTTTATGGCCATACTTCCTAAATGGCATTTTGGGAAGCTCCCTATAAATAGAATTAGGGTTTTATACATGTATAAATAGCCATCTTAAGTACATGTAAATAACTTCTACTCTCTGTTATGTTTACTTAGGAAATTAGCAAGTTGTAAACACAAGTCAAAGTGAAATAAAAATGGCTTACAAGCCTCTTTCTCTTCTCTTTTCTTCTTGCTTTTATTTACTTTTATGTTGATGTTTTCTATGCTCTTTTCCTTGTTAGTAGATTAAATATACATTCATGCAAGTAGTGTAGCTTTTCTTTTTTTTGCAAGTAGTTAGTAGTTAATATTTCTTTCTTCCTTTGCTTAGTTTTCATTTTTTTTTTTGCTTTTTAATGTTGAAATTTACAAGTGTTGATTTGATAACATAAATGAGTCGCTAAACCCCTTCAATTTGGGGGTAATGAAGCTCTCTAACTTTATGTAATTTCAACAATTTTACAGTTTATGATCTCTTTTGTTTATGCTCCATGAGAGTGAATTTTGATGCAAGTTTATACAAGTGAGTTTGACAACTTATGTTTCTTTTGAAAATGAGCTATTCTTATTCAACATAAACACAAATTTCATCATCATTTGTTAATCCATTTTTGATTTTGAAAAGAAAGTAAAAACAAAAGTTAATGATCTATCTTACTAAATACAATAGTAAATAGATCATACTTAAATGGCTTTTGCTTTGGCTTCATTTTCTTGAGAATTTGTAAGTGTATAATTGTTTATTATAGTTTGATGGCTTGAGTTATGTTGATCAATAACATAAACAAACTATACTTGTGATAAATGCAATAATTATTCCACTTGATTTCATAACTGGAGATCATAAATTATTTATTTGTTGATTTACAAAAATATGAGAGTGGCTTTGCCTCTAAATTGTTCTCTAGTCTAATAGTTTTTAAATCACATTTTAATTCTATCTTTAGCTTCTTTTTTGTAGTTAATAATTTCCTCTCACTTTGGTCTAATTTGATTGAATTGAAAATTTTAAAATCTTAAAAATTCCCTACGGATCGACCCATACTCGCCACGTACTAAAATTGTACACCGTGCGCTTGCGGTTATTTTATTTCAAAATTTATCGGCATTTTTCTTATTGATCGAAAATTTGCCGTTAAACATATGTCATGTGCACA
Organism: Allium cepa; assembly: GCA_030765085.1. NCBI lineage: Eukaryota > Viridiplantae > Streptophyta > Magnoliopsida > Asparagales > Amaryllidaceae > Allium > Allium cepa. The sequence continues at coordinate 129,947,295 of CM060930.1, forward strand.
TATATAACAGACACATGCATAGCCTTGTATATACTGGAACATATATTTGACGACCCAGAATTTTGGACCATTTAAATTGGGATATTTAATTGATTTTAAGTATTTAAAAGTTAATTTTTAAATTGAATTCAAATATCACTATTTATTTGATAATTAAATTACTGAATTTAATAATTTGAAATTGGGTAAATTATTAAAACTTCAGTTTTAAGCCTGTTAAAAATAATTTGAAGGCTTGTAAAATTTATATTGATAGCACTGAAGATAGTAGAACTGTTAAAATTGAATTTGGAAGTGCTTTGTTAAGTTTTGAAATTTTATCGTTTAAATTAAATTTAAAAATAGCTTTCCGATGGAAAGTCTCGGAATTCGATGAAACCAGCTCCATTGGATCCGTAATATTGTATTATTGTCGAATTTTAAGTTTCGTAGTGATTGGAGTTGTTGTGTGAGCATACGATATATAAACACGCTAAAATTTGTATCGAAAATGTAATATAATAACTGGGTTCAAAAAGCTTCTTCTCCATACAATCAAATTAGGACTCAAAACCTTTTCCATTGTATTCGAAATAGGGGCATAACATTATAAATGCCTAGCAGCATGCCTCGATAAGAGATCGAAATTTTGAGTTGCGATAATTGAGACGATTTAAATTTGGATTCGTATTTGAATAAACAATATAATACTATAGCAAGGGAGAACACATGAAGAAAAAATTTCAACATGTGTACACCTGATGGAAAATGTGTCTCTTTTGAAAAGAAAACAATAAATAAAATAAAGTAAATAAAGTCGAAGCTCATTTTTCCATTTCCGTTCAAAATCAAACTCGCTAACTTCCCTTCAGTTATTTTCGATCAAACGAGAAATCAAATTTCAAACATACTGGTGGCCTCAGATCTCCACCTTCACGTTTCTCTCCTCTCTTCCTCCTCGTAAATTCATTCGCGTAATCAATTTCATGCCCAAAAATAAAATAAAAAAACGAATGGAAATCGATCACGTTCCATTCACAAATCGAAATCGATTTGTTCAATTTCGAGAATTCAGATCGTAGATTTTATTCGCGAAGCTAGGGCTACGCAAGGTTGGAGGCTCCGCGTCGTTGAAGTGATTGGTGGGATGTCGCGATTTCTAGGGTTTCGAGCCGGCCTGTGTTCGTCGATTGGTGGTTTAGGAAGCGTGGCAGAGTTCTCAAAGGGAAGCACGCTCGAATGATAGAAGTTAGGGCTCGATGTCGATTTCAGTAACTCTGGGTTTGGCGAATTCGTCGGAGGCAGTTGCGTGCGTCAAGGAGGGTGTGGTGGCGTTCGATGGTCATAGCCACGATCTGGTGGTTTCGGCAGTTAGGTATTTGTTTTTAGTTAAATTTAATTTAATTTAAAATTTATACTTGTGTATATATAAACGCAGTGGAAATACATATAGAGGGATATATTTTAACAGTAAGGTTTATAAGGAATTACGGTTTAATACAAGTATAAAACTTTAGGAAAAGAAAGTGATTTTGAGCAGTTTAAATAAAATCAGATTTCTATTATTTTTTTAAATACGTATATATATATATATATATATATATATACACATGCCTATCTTAGTTAATTATATATATAGAAAAAGATTTTGAAATATATAAGGATTTTAAAAATTTTGAGGAATTTATAAAAAGTAGATTTTTAAATCTATAATTTATTTTTATATATAGTTTTAAGAGAGAAATTAATAATTTAACTAAATCATTAGTCGATTTAAATTATTACATGGAAATTGATTATTAAATTAATTCAAATATTAATAAATTGTATAATGTTTATACAAGGTTTTAAATCATGCAAACAAGCCAGTTTGGAATGGATTGCAAATAGCAAGATAAAAGGTGGTTAATCTCACTCTTCTGGGTTGCTATTTAAATTTACATGGTTAAATTTAAATATTTGGTTGAATGATTGATTTGATTTGTTGTGATATATTATATAGTAGTATATAGTATATTAGAGTGATTGATTTCCCGCATTTTGTAGCGGATGAGACCCTATGCGCCGCATAATAGCGGATGATATTATATAAATCCCATATACCGCGATATTCCACCTTGAAGTGGAATTGGTATTTTATGTTGTGCTAATATCTGTGGATGCAGAGAAACATGTGGAGGGATCCAACTGGATTCCTCAAAATTATTTAGATTGTTTAATATTTTGTGTTATGAATATTTGATATTCTATGATGAATTATATTTGGAATATGGAATGCTATGGTTTGCTTGAATATATTTCGGTACGTTGAGTTATCAAAATCTATAGAAATGAGATTTCTGAAAAGAAAATAAAAGAGTGAATTTTTAAGTAAAATAATTATAGAGAATTTGAATAAATTTAAGAATGAATTGGAAAAGAATGAAAGTGGTTTTAAAATTCTAATAAATAATTCCGAGTATGGAAAAAGGGGATTTTGAATAAACAGAAAATAATGAATTGCAAACTTAAGTGATATTATTTAAAGGAATAAAGAATTTACTTTAAAATTCAAGGTTTGAATTTATTTAAAAGGATAAAGAAGGAATTTGGGGAAACTGAAATTGGTATTTTCAGTTAAAAGATTTTAAATCATGATTAAGAAATAAAAATCCGAAGTTAATGGATTTTGAAATAAATTGAGTAGGTAAAGGAATTTATTTCAAAATGGAGTAAATTGGAAATCAATTTGGAAATTGATTTAAGTATTTGAAATTGGAAATAAAGAGAAGCGAGACTTGAAATTTATAAACTGGGTTTATAAAAGCAAAGTTGTATATCAGTTAATATTTGGAAACATAAATTCACGATGGGAATTTATTAAAGGAATGGGAAAATTTGTTTAAAAATAAATAGTGATTTATTTTTAAAGGATGTGAAGAGAAGTATATTTCCTTGGATAGCCAAGTACGTTTTCAAAGTAAAATTTTAAATATAAGTTAAAAGCTTTAATGTTGTTTTAAAAAGCATGTTTTAGAAAATTTATTATTTCTAAATGTTTAAATTCTAAAGTAAGTATTTTCTTTTAATCTATTATGGCAGTAATCATTTAAAGGTGGCTTGGTATTATGTTTCAAAAGTTAGAAATTTGGTTTTATATTGTACAAAGTAGTTTTATTTTAAATATTCTTAAAGTATATATTTTGAATAAGTATTAAAGTAATTTTTAATTTAAATGTTTTAAAGGATATTTTTAATAAAGAGTTTTAAATTATTTTAAAAATCTAAAGTTTTGTGCTTGGTTTTTTCAGTGAAAATAAATATTTGAAAATTTATTTCATGAGAAAAATGTGGTTTGAAACTGTTTTCAAAGGGGTTCAAAATGGAAATATATTTTGCGAAGATATTTTGAGGTTAATAAATAATTTGGTGAAATTGTTTATATTGGATGGTTGTTTGTGAATGATAATCGATAGTTAAATAACCGACTATCAATATTGGCCAATGCGCTGATCGTTTCGAATAGACCGGAATCGGGATTTATTTCCGAAAACCACTTCGATCTGGTTTGTATGTTTTCGTGGGGAAAACGAGTTCGGAGTCGAAGATGGAGCAATGAAGTGCAAGGGCTAGTCGCTACTAATCCTGAGGATGATTCCAAATGGATGTAGTAGGAGTAGTGCCTTCGGTTCCATTCAAACCCGGGACGGGCTTGTATGGATGTATGCTTTCGGAACATCGTCATGTGGACGATGGGCATTCTAAGTGAAACGTTCTAAAAGGTACCGCTTAACCTCAAGCCTCATCGGTCGGGAATGACTGAAAATCAGGGGTTACGCAACAAGGCTAGGTGGGTAGCGCCCATTAGGGTAAGGTCATCCATGTCTAGATGTCCCTTTTGGTGAAAATGGAAATATATCTTGCGAAGATATTTTGAGGTTAATAAATAATTTGGTGTAATTATTTAAATTGGATGGTTGTTTGAGGATGATAATTAATAGTTAAATAACCGACTATCAATATTGGCCAATGCGCTGATCTTTTCGAAGAGACCAGGATCGAGATTTATTTCCTAAAAACCACTTCGATTCGGTTTGTACATTTTCGTGGGGAAAACGAGTTCGGAGTCAAAGATGGAGCAGTGAAGTGCAAGGGCTAGTCACTATTAATCCTGAGGATGATTCTAAATGGATGTAGTAGGAGTAGCGCATTCGGTTCCGTTCAAACCCGAGACAGACTTGTATGGATGAATGCTTTCGGAACATCGTCAGGTGGACGATGGGCATTCTAAGTGAAACGTTCTAAAAGGTAACGCATAGCCTCAAGCCTCATCAGTCGGAAATGACTGAAAATCAGGGGTTATGCAGCAAGGCTGGGTGGGTAGCGCCCATTAGGGTGAGGTCATCCCTGTCTAGATGTCCCTTTTTATTCGGCTTAGTGGTGCGGTTGCTGATCCCAACCGTGGGGTGATCTTACTCCGGATTATCCAGTAAAGGGTAGTGCATGTCTTGTGTTGCAGGGGATTGGAAGTAATCCTCGGTACGGTGATCTAGGCCACGTACTGTGACAGGTGGTACCCCAGTGCCTAGTCATTAGTTGGAAATCCATTCTCCCTACGCGCATGTACGGTTTTGATTGTGCCCAACTATTGCTGAAACGTGAGATGTAAGCATTTCAGCTAGATTCTATTTTACTTTCTATAGATACTATTATAATATCAGAGGATTTTGATAAAAAAGTGTTTTGGCTATCGTAAGGTAAAAACCCGACATGTTTATTTGTGGCGTGGTCTTACGAGATGCTTTTGTTTTCAAAAGGATTGTGAAACTTTAATAATCAATTTGAGTGTGGTTTTCTCACGCTGGTATTTCATACTGACTCGGGTGTTATTTCACTATAATGCTCGTGTCAGACCGAGTATTATAGATTACAGGAAATGATGCTGTGGAGCTGGATGGCGATACATACTTCCGTATTTGTATATTCCACTGTGTATTCAGTTTTAGGAAGGATGAGATATTATAACCATCCTGAGTTGTGTTGTTGTTTGTATTGAACTCTGATGTTGTACTCTGATGATGTAATGTATAAACAGATGTATTTGTTTTTGTGTAAAGATCATTTACTATCTATCATATTTTATTTCGCTGCGATGGTTAGATTCTGATGTTGTTTTCTATTTTCTTCTTCTATCTCTTCTTCTTTAACCCAAATGGTTCGTATTTCCGTTCATCTTGAGTTGATTGATGGAGAATAGTGTCGACTCAAGGGGTACGTAACTACGGGTCATTTCAGTTGGTACCAGAGCTAAAGGTTAAGCGAGAACCTTGGCTCTGGTGGAGATTACTCATTTAATAGAGTCTGTAGTACTCTAAAATGAGTTTGAGTGGTGAGCGCGTATTTGTTAGTGAATATAAAAATTATTTTTATATTGTATTGATTTATCGATTGGGTATTTATGGATTCTGGTCGATGTGTGGGACGCCATGTCATCGATAGGGGTTTCTAAACTCTTAAACACGATAAACCGATACAGTATTGTTTTAAATAGGGTAAATGAAATAATTTTACCCAAATTATTTTGTATATAGAAGAAATAATTTTTCGTAAATTATTATAGTTATATATGGATGCTTGGTTGTTAGGAATGATGATATTAAATTATTGTCATTAATGTGTAAAATTTAATAAGATATTGAAAATATAACTAAAGCTAAGGAATAAACTCGTATACAAAGGATATTTGAAATGTAAACTGTAAATGAGATTTATAAATTGAAATAAAATTCCAGAGTAATTTTTGAATGTGAGTTGAAGGATTGAAATTTTAAAATTTGAAAATTTGGAAAAAGTTAAATTTCTTGGGATTTAAAAATGGTTTTCAAGGGTTTTGGAGAAATAATAGTAATACTATTTGAGAAATATTTTTGAATTGGATTTGAAATCCAGAGAGATTTGGAATTTAAAAATATTTGACAGGATTTTAAAGCAATAAAAGCATTGAACCCTTTCGGTCGCTAGAAAGTAACTTCGGTGATGACTGCAGCATCATCGATGTTCATTTTCGAGTTTCCCAGAGAGAAATTGCTACCAAATTGTTTTAAATTGGAATTGTTTGCAAAATTGTTTTGGTTTTGAAATTCAAAGAGATAATTGAATTTACCAAAGGATTTTGGATATAATTGATTTCAAATGATTTTTGAAATATTTAAATGATTATTGAAGACTCTGGAAGTGATTTAAATGTTTTGAGTGTCTAAGTAATGACTTAAGCTCTAGAGGTTTAACTAAAAATGTTATGGATTATAAGCAGGTTTGGAAATTTATGAAGTTTGAAAATTTCCTGGAATGAAATTAACTTGTAAAAAAGTTAATAAGTTAGAAGAGTTAGTCGAATTAAATGTACTTAAGTTAAGTTTAATATTGAGTTGAATTTGAATTAAACTGAAAATAAAATTTAGTTGTATTTGAATAAAGTTGGAATGGAATTGAATTAAAATGAATTCAGGGAGTTATTGATAATATAAAATGAAATAAAATTCTTACTTAAATAAAGGGAAGTAAGTTGAATTGGAGTTTATGAAATAAAAATGCATGTTTGGCTAAATAAGTGTATAATCTCAAGTAAAAATGAAATATGAATATAGCCAAGCATAAAATGGGTAGAAGTATGGAAAAATATAAGTGTGAGACTTATAAGGAAAAATGGTGAAGTAAAATAGTAAGCCGAAATAAAATTGTTTTGTATTTTGGAAAGTGAAATAGAAATCCAAACTCGAATTATAAATTAGACTGAATTCAAGAAACTAAGTGAAAGCGACTTTTTGAACATAGAAAACGAATATTGAATTGGAAGTGGGAGTAAACCAATTTGGAATAAATTAGAAAATTGAATATGTTAATGAGATTTAATTTGGTTAAATAAAAGTTGAAAAGAAGTTTGAGTTATAAAATTCAGCTTGAATTGCTAGTAAAGTAAATGTAAGTGGAAATGTTGTCAAATGGAATGGAATTGGATTAAAATCGAAATGATTTGGGTTGCAAATAAATTCAATTCAAGTGTAAATGAGTTAAATATAAACTTGAATATTATTTTAACAAACTGAGAATGGGATTAAAATTAAAATGGATAAAGAGTGGGGTTACTGAATTTGATGAGAATCAAATTAAATAGAAGTGAGCTTAAGTTATGAAGTTAAAATAACTTGAAGAAAGTAAATTAACTTAAGTTTAAAATTAATAGAAATTAACTTCTAGTAAAAGTGAAATTCCATTAAATAAAAGTCTGGGTTAAATTAATTTGGGAAATTGTTATTAATTTATCAGTATTTATTGTGCCAAGCTTAATAAAATGTTTTCTTAATGAAACAATTGCGGAAATGGAATGAAAAGCAGGTGTATGGCTTGTAAATAAGTTAATATGTGAAGAGACTTTAAGAAAATTGATTATGGAATCAACTGAAATGAATTGGGTTCGTTTGGATTAAAAAGGAATTGAATATAAGCGATTGAATAATAAACCATTCTAACTAAATAAAAATTTGGTTGGAAGTTATTTGAATTAGTGTCGAAATCTTAAAAAAATTGCTTATAAGAATTGTGTGGTATGCAATGCTTATTCCTTGTGCTAGCTATTGAAAATGAGTGAAATGTAGATAAACTTCCTATATTTTATACTTACATGTTTGAATTAAGTAAGTACAGGTATCGGGAAACCATTTGGCTGGATTTTGGGCGCGCTAATTGCTAAATAATAAGTCGCTTGCTTAAAAATGCTAAATAGAGGTACGCCTATGCAATAAAAATAGGAAATATGAACTGTTTTTGTTTTTCCGACCGTGTTGGTCGATGTATATATATTTATAACTTTGTCAAATTGCAAAAGTTCCTCCGTACAAAGGAGACTCTGCTAAAATTTTCCGAAAATTTTGGGAGTTAGAACAATTTTTGAAAATTTATGGAAAACTTTTTGTTAGCGACAAAACGATTTCAAATTGGAAATTGAAATAAATTAGTGGATGAAACTAATTTAAAATAATGATATGAATCGGTTATAAATGGAAGATAAAATTCAATATTCAGAGTTGAAGATAAATTGAATTAATATGGAAATGGGAGAACTAATTTGAATAGAAGTAGATATAAACTAAAGTGGTGAAGTGAAAATAAATATAAGAAGCGTATAAAATACTTATATTGAACTTAAGAAGAAATGGCAGAATTCTTAAGTAATATGGGTGTCGGGAAAATATATTGAATAAGCATTTGAGTGAAGATTTAATAAAAATATGTGAAATGATAAGCGTTGATAAGTGAATAGAAATCAAAATGAATGTGAATAAAAGAGAACGGATATAAATACGTAGGATGTACGTATATTATTTTATTCGCATAGAAATTTGATCCAGAATCGAGCATAGAATTTCGAGATAGCTATATCGATCCGAGTTAGGATTTTTCACTCGATTTTCGACGGCGAACCCTGGATATGGATTTTGATTGATTCTGAAAATTCTCTGTCATAGGTATGACTATGAAAGGAGAATGACGGTTTCTGATCGAGAAACCAGATCTGAGTCCGCACTAGGAAGTTGGGTTGACGATACTAGTTCGGAAGTAAAATTTTGTGTTCGAAAGAGCGCTCGAATTTGATATTGCATATTGATGATATATGTACATCGTACGGGCTTGGATGAATAAATATTGAAATTTTGTAAAGGAGTCAATAAAATGATTTTGAATGTTGTGATTGGATATTACTGCTATGTAGGATATACAGGTATTATAGAGGGAAAGGAAAATTGGTTTTGATTTCAGAAGATAAATTCGAATTGCTCGATAAAAATGTATGTGTTTAAATTTCTGTATGAAATTTGATTGGGTTTTGATCTATCCACTTGGCTTTTTGTTTTCTTTTGGAATTTGGGAGCCCGTAGAGGCATTTTTTAGTTGTACCGAGCTAGCCGCGCAAAGGAGACGCTGGCAAAAAAAATTGGAAATTTAGAGAGTTAGAAAAATTTTGAGAAAATTTTTATAATTCAAAATTTGGTTTTAAATTCCAATTTGAATTTTTAAGTAATAATATTGTTTGGAACGTATGGATAGGTTTGGAAAGCTAGCAAAAGGGTTAGTGTGTCTTTAATAAAAGATATGCTATGGCAAGTTGATAAAACTGGTTGTTTTGGAAAATAGTTAACGGTTTGTGGACAATTCTTCTTAATCGGTAATTTCAGGGACGAAATTCTATAAGGGGGGAGGAATGTGATGACCTAGAATTTTGGACAATTTAAATAGGGATATTTAATTGATTTTAAATATTTAAAAGTTAATTTTTAACTTGAATTCAAATATCACTATTTATTTGATAATTAAATTATTGAATTTAATAATTTGAAATTGGGTAAATTATTGAATGTTCGGTTTTAAGCCTGTTAAAAATAATTTGAAGGCTTGTAAAATTTATATTGATAGTATTGAAGATATTAGAAGTATTAAAATTGAATTTGGAAGTGCTTTGTTAAGTTTAGAAATTTTATCGTTTAAACTGAATTTAAAAATAGCTTTCCGAGGGACAATCTCGGAATTCGATGAAACCTGTTCCATTGGATCCGTAATATTGTATTATTATCGGATTTTAAGTTTCGTAGTGATTGGAGTTGTTGTGTGAGCATACGATATATAAACGCGCTAAAATTTATATCGAAAATGTAATATAATAACTGGGTTCGAAAAGCTATCTTCTCCATACGATCGAATTAGAACTCTAAACCTTTTCCATTATGTTCGAAATAGGAGCATAACATTATAAACGCCTAGCAGCATGCCTCGATAGGAGTTCGAAATTTTGAGTTGCGATAATTGAGACGATTTAAATTTGGATTCGAATTTGAATAAACAATATAATACTATAGCAAGGGAAAACGCGTAAAGAAAAATTTTCAACATGTGTACACCTGATGGAACACGCGTCTCTTTTGAAAAGAAAAAAATAAAGTAAATAAAATCGAAGCTCATTTTTCCATTGTCGTTCAAAATCAAACTCGCTTACTTCCCTTTAGTTATTTTCGATCAAACGAGAAATCAAATTTCAAACATAATGGTGGCCTCAGATCTCCACCTTCACGTTTCTCTCCTCTCTTCCTCCTCGTAAATTCATTCACTTAATCGATTTCATGCCTAAAAAAAAGAATGGAAATCGATCACGTTCCATTCACAAATCGAAATCGATTTTTTCGATTTCGAGAATTCAGATCGCATATTTTATTCGCGAAGCTAGGGCTACGCAAGGTGGGAGGCTCCGCGTCGTTAAAGTGATTGGTGGGAAGTCGCAATTTCTAAGGTTTCGAGCCGGCCCGTGTTCGTCGATTGGTGGTTTGGGAAGCGTGGCGGAGTTCTCAAAGTAAGCACGCTCGAGTGATAGGAGCTAGGGCTCGATGTCGATTTCAGTAACTCTGGGTTTGGCGAGTTCGTTGGAGGCAGTTGCATGCATCGAGGAGGGTGTGACGGCGTTTGATGGACAGGGCTGCGATCTGGTGGTTTTGGCAGTTAGCTATTTGTTTTTAGTTAAATTTAATTTAATTTAAAATTTATATTTGTGTATATATACACGTAGAGGAAATGCGGATAGAGGGATATATTTTAACAGTAAGGTTTATAAGGAATTACAGTTTAATACAAGTATAAAACTCTGGGAAAAGAAAGTGATTTTGAGCAGTTTAAATAAAATTAGATTTCTATTTTTTTTAAATATATATATATATATATATACACATGCATATCTTAGTTAATTATATATATAGAAAAAGATTTTGAAATATATAAGGATTTTAAAATGTTTGAGGAATTTATAAAAAGTAGATTTTTAAATCTATAATTTATTTTTATATATAGATTTAAGAGAGAAATTAATAGTTTAATTAAATCATTAGTCGATTTAAATTATTACATGGAAATTGATTATTAAATTAATTCAAATATTAATAAATTGTATAATGTTTATACGAGGTTTTAAATCATGGAAACAGGCCAGTTTGGAATGGATTGCAAATAGCAATATAAAAGGTGAGTTAATCTCACTCTTCTGGATTGCTATTTAAATTTAAATGGTTAAATTTAAATAATGGGTTGAATGATTGATTTGATTTGTTGTGATATATTCTATAGTAGTATATAGTATATTGGAGTGATTGGTTTCCCGCATTTTATAGCGGAAGAGACCCTATGCGCCGCATAATAGCGGATGATATTATATAAATCCCATATACCGCGATATTCCATCTTGAAGTGGAATTGGTATTTTACGTTGTGCTAACATCTATTAATGCAGGGAAATAGGTTGAAGGGATCCAACTAGATTTCTCAAAATTATTTAGATTGTTTAATATTCTATGTTATGAATATTTGATATTTTGTGATGAATTATATTTGGAATATTGAATGTTATGGTTTGCTTGAATATATTTTGGTACACCGAGTTATCAAAATCTATAGAAATGGGATTTCTGAAAAGAAAATAAAAGAGTGAATTTTTAAGTAAAATAATTATAGAGAATTCGAATAAATTTAAGAATGAATTGGAAAAGAATGAAAGTGATTTTAAAATTCTAGTAAATAATTCCGAGTTTGGAAAAAAGGGATTTTGAATAAACAGAAAATAATGAATTGCAAACTTAAGTGATATTATTTAAAGGAATAAAGAATTTACTTTAGAATTCAAGGTTTGAATTTATTAAAAGGATAAAGAAGGAATTTGGGGAAACTGAAATTGGTATTTTCAGTTAAAAGATTTCAAATCATAATTAAGAAATAAAAATCCGAAGTTAATGGATTTTGAAACAAATTGAGTAAGTAAAGGAATTTGTTTCCAAATGGAGTAAATTGGAAATCAATTTGGAAATTGATTTAAGTATTTGTGTAACGACCCTGGATTTTGGCCCTATTTATTTTAATAAATATTTAATTTAATTAACTAAAAAAGGAACTCATCATATTAAAATGAATATGATTTTAGAAATATTGCCATTTGTTTATAATGGATTTGTATTTTGAAAAGTAAATTGGATTCTAGAAATTTAAAATAAAATCACTTAATATATTTACAATAAAATCTTTCTTATAAAATTGAATTAAAATGCTCCATCTTATTATCATTTGGTAAACTTAAATATATAAATGCAATATATAGAAAATAATGTTCAAAATAACATCTAATACTATCAATATAAAATACAAATATAAATCAAACATAGGAATGTAATTTAAAGAGTGATAGTTAAAATACAAAATAGAAATAAAGATATATAGATAATAATGTTTGAAATGAAATTTAATTCCATCAAAATAAAAATAGGTCTAACATATGAATATAACTTAATTATTGATAAATTACAAATGTAAGCAAGAAAAGACAAAATAAAATAAAATAACACAACACAACATACGTATATAAACTATTCAAGCTATAAGTTCATAAGACAAATATTTATATATATTATCTTCATATTCAAGACCAAATGTGCCTGCAAAGCATAAAATAAACCTGACATATATGTATGTACATCATTCAAGCTAGAAAATAACAATACATAAAGTATTTCATCTACAAGCCAAATTTCTAACTTGCAAAATGAATATCTGCCTACAGAATATCTTCACATCTAAAACAAAGTATAAAGTAAAAAGATAAAACATAATATCTTCATTTGCAAGCCAAGTATTGCCTGCAAAGTATATTTTTCATATAAAATATTTATGTACAGCAAATCATAATTATATTATGTAAGCATATTAAAAAACAAAGCATGCACTTGCTATCAACTCAGCCAATGTTTTGTTCAAAAGCAAATATTACAAATCTTTTCTTTGCAGTAATAAAAAAAATCTGTTCATTAAAAACAAAAGGGAGAAAACAACTGACCAGTTAAGCCTTCCTTTATACATCTTATTATCTTCTATATATATCTATTTGTATCTTCTTTTTCTAGTTCGTTCAGTAAAAACTTAAGTAAACCAGAGAAAAACAAAGACAAGGAAAAAGAAGTAAAAATCAAATTTAATTCAAAACAGAAACAGGAAGCGCTCAAAACAAATAGGGATTAAGAGCAGATTCGACTGCAGTCTTCATCACCTCAGATTATTCTTTGTTTAGAATTTTGCTAGTGAGTAAACATGAAATTTAAAGCTTCAAGTTTAATTTAAATCAGTCCAAGATTTATTTATAATCTGGTTCATATGTGTATTGACTTTGATTATGATTCTGTGTTGCCATATCTTCCTTGTTAAATGGTTACAGGGAGAATATGCTCCTTTAAAAACTCAAATTTTTGTTTGTTAATCATTGTTATATTTAATTTTTCAATCATACCTGAGATTCAAACTTAGATTAAGTTTTTTTGAAATTGTTTAAACCATCTTTGGGAAAGTATACTACTGTAAAACTGTTTTACAGGTAATCAAAGAATATATTGATAAATTCAACTGCTATAAAAATCTAATTCAAGTTTATAACTTGAAAGCTTAGTGATATTTATGAGTTTTAAAATGAAAATGAAGATTTTTTAATTGGTATTTCATGAGAAGTTCATATGTGAATAAAAACTGCATTTTTACCAATTCCAGGAAATTGAATCAATTTAAAAAGTTGAAATTTGAATTGAAGCAACTATAAACATCAGGGATTTCGTGAAAATTATCAGAAAATTTTTATATTGCTTGAGATTTGGATACGAGATCATAGTAGGCTTTAGTTAGAGTTTTTAGTTCATGTCAGTTATGTATCGAGTTCATGTCAGAAAATTAAACGTTAGGTCGTGAATTCTGAAGTGAAGATCGGGATGGTGTTTTCAGAATGCAAGGGTTATCGTCGTTGACTCTAAGGGCGATTCCAAAATGAGTGTGACGAGATAATGCCTTCGGTTTCGTTCGAACCCGGAACGAACTTGTATGGATTGAATGCTTTCAGAACATCGTCAAGCGGACGATGAGAATTCTAAGAGATATGTTCTATAAAGGTAATCGCAACCTCAAGCCTCATCAACCGTGAATGGCAAAAACAGGGGAGGTGCAGCAAGGTTAGGTGGGTCATACCCAAGCTGGACGAGATATACCCCTGCCTAGATGTAACTTTAAATTTCGGCTGTGTGGGCGGTTGATTGCAACAACTGCCGGAGTTACCTTGTTCGGGACTGTTCAGTAAGAAATGGTTCCGGCCTTGTGTTGCAGGGGAGTTAGGGTGGCTCCTTGGTACGGTGATCTATGCCACGTACTGTGACGGGCGATACCCCAGTAGTCCGGCCATTGTATGGAATCCAATCTCCAATAAGCGTCGTACGTTTTGATTGTGCCCAACTATGTTGGAATGTGAGATGTAAGCATTTCAGCTATTTCTGTAATTTACTTGAAAACCCTAGACACTATTATAATATCACTGGATTTCCTATGAAATGTTTTGGTTAGCGTAAGGTAAAAACTTACCCATTTTTATTTGTGGGGAGTCTTACATGATACCTTTATTTTCAAATGTTTTTCAAAGTTAAACAACTTTAAACCGTTTACTCATACCAGACCCATGTCTGACCCGGAGTTTATATTTTGTTTTTCATAAACTCTTGGGTACTCAAATTATTTTATGAGTAGCCAAGTGATAAATTTTGGACTTTGATTTCTGGAGGAGCTTGGAGCAGGAGTTCCAGACGTATGTAGTTATCTATCTAGTTCCGCTGTGTAGTTGATGTATGATGTATCTCTGATATATATAACGATAGATGTATGTATGACTGTCAGGTGTATTAATATTGTATAACTCTTATATATGTAAAAACTATGTAATAATTATGTGATATATTATATTTTGTTCCGTTCCGTTGTGAGATTCTAATGTTGTTGTTCTTTCTTGTCTTTTCTTTTCTTTTTCTATCTCTTTCTTTCTTAATGATGATACGTCTTTCTGGTAGTAGAAGGGCGGGTCGTCACAATTTGAAACTGAAAATTTAAAAGAGAAGCGAGACTTGAAATTTATAAACTAAAAGCGAAGTGATATATTAGTTGATATTTGGAAAAATAAATTCACGATGGGAATTATTAAAGGAATAGGAAAATTTGCTTAAAAATAAATAGTGAATTATTTTTAAAGGATGTGAAGAGAAGTATATTTCCCTTGATAGCCAAGTACGTTTTCAAAGTAAATTTTTAAATATAAGTTAAAAACTTTAATGTTGTTTTAAAAAGCATGTTTTAGAAAATTTATTATTTCTAAATGTTTAAATTCTAAGTAAGTATTTTCTTTTAATCTATTATAGAAGTAATTATTTAAAGTTGGCTTGGTATTACGTTTTAAAAGTTAGAAATTCAATTTTATATTGTACAGAGTAGTTTTATTTTAAATATTCTTAAAGTATATATTATGAAGAAGTATTAAAGTAAATTTTAATCTAAATGTTTTAAAGGATATTTTATAATAAAGAGTTTTAAATTATTTTAAAAATCTAAAGTTTTGTGCTTGGTGTTTTCAATGGAAATAAATATTTGAAAATTTATTTCATGAGAAAAGTGTGATTTGAAACTGTTTTCAAAAAGGTTGAAAATGGAAATATATCTTGCGAAGATATTTTGAGGTTAATAAATAATATGGTGAAATTATTTAAATTGGATGGTTGTTTGTGAATGATAATTAATAGTTAAATAACCGACTATTAATATTGGCCAATGCGCTGATCGTTTCGAAGAGACCAGGATCGGGATTTATTTCCTAAAATCCACTTCGATCCGGTTTGTACGTTTTCATGGGGAAAACGAGTTCGGAGTCGAAAATGGAGCAGTGAAGTGCAAGGCCTAGTCGCTATTAATCCTGAGAATGATTCTAAATGGATGTAGCAGGAGTAGTGCATTCGGTTCCGTTCAAACCCGAGACGGACTTGTATGGATGAATGCTTTCGGAACATCGTCAGGTGGACGATGGGCATTATAAGTGAAACGTTCTAAAAGGTAACGCATAGCCTCAAGCCTCATCAGTCGGAAATGACTGAAAATCAGGGGTTATGCAGCAAGGCTGGGTGGGTAGCGCCCATTAGGGTGAGGTCATCCCTGTCTAGATGTCCCTTTTTATTCGGCTTAGTGGTGCGGTTGCTGATCCCAATCGTGGGGTGATCTTACTCGGGATTATCCAGTAAGTGGTAGTCCATGTCTTGTGTTGCAGGGGATTGGAAGTAATCCTCGGTACGGTGATCTAGGCCACGTACTGTGACGGTGGTACCCCATTGCGTAGTCATTAGTTGGAAATCCATTCTCCCAACGCACCTGTACGGTTTTGATTGTGCCCATCTATTGCTGAAACGTGAGATGCAAGCATTTCAGCTAGATTCTATTTTACTTTCTATAGACACTATTATAATACCAGAGGATTTTGATAAAAAGTGTTTTGGCTATCGTAAGGTAAAAACCCGACATGTTTGTTTGTGGCGTGGTCTTACGAGATGCTTTTGTTTTCAAAAGGATTTTGAAACTTTAATAATCAATTTGAGTGTGGTTTTCTCACACTGGTATTCCAGACTGACTCGGGTGTTATTTCACTATAATGCTCTGGTCAGACCGAGTATTATAGATTACAGGAAATGATGCTGTGGAGCTGGATGGCGATACATACTTCTGTATTTGTATATTCCACTGTGTATTCAGTTTCGGGAAGGACGAGATATTATAACCATCCTGAGTTGTGTAGTTGTTTGTATTGTACTCTAATGTTGTACTCTGATGATGTAATGTATAAATAGATGTATTTTTTTTGTAAAGATCATTTACTATCTATCATATTTTATTTCACTGTGATGGTTAGATTTTGATGTTGTTTTCTATTTTCTTCTTCTATCTCTTCTTCTTTAACCCAAATGGTTCGTATTTCCGTTCATCTTGAGTTGATTGATGGATAATAGTGTAACAACCTGCATATTTATCGATTTTTATATTTAAATATTTTATTTAAATATTTTATCGATACTTGGAATTTAGTCCGAAAACTACTTTTTGCATACGGTCGAATCAGGACTCGGGACCACTTCCATTGAGTTCAAAACGCCGTTTGCGATCTTTTTGAGTATAAATTTTGATACGTTTGGAGTTAGAGGAATTTTGCCACTTTTTACTTAGGGCTTTGGTTTGGGATGAGCCCAAAAACCCCACTTATGTGTTCAGTCCCAACCCTCTCCTCTTCATTTACTTCCTTTCTATTTTCCTAATACTCAAGCTTTTATAACAATGGAGAGTGGAATGGGAAATTGAAACTCAAGCCCTAGTTTTCTTTTGCAAATCAAACTCTAGCCCCAAACTAATAGAAGAACCCATTGGTAAGCCTTCTCTTCATCTTCTCCAACTCCTTCTCTCTTGAATTTCAGAAATTCCTAAACCTAACTTTGGGAATGTTCTTCTTTTTGAGCATAGATTCAAGCTCGTTTGGGTTGTGTTGAAGAGTGGTTGATTCTCCCTTTGCTTTCAAGCTTCTTCTTCATTTGTTTGGGTTCAAAGGTGAGATTTTTATCTCACATCTTTGTCTATAATTATCTTCGATTGTTAGGTATGAATTCCTAACACTTATTCGTGTGCAATTGATTTTGGTTTGGATTGATTTGGTGTATATACCAATTTTTGATGTTTTGAAATCAAAATCTATGAAAATCCTTTTATGGATATTTGGACATTGATATTTGAGGCGTATCGAAGAGCCGTTAAGGCTGGGTTGTCGCTCAACGTAAATCCTTAGTCGTCGTTGCTCGTCTGATCGCTTTCGGTATTTATTTCGGCCATTTTTGGTCTAGGTTCAGGGAATGCCCTGAACCCCAGTTTCAGACGTCTGAAATGTTAGATTCAGACGTCTGAATATTATACTGGGAAAATTTGTATTCCCAGATTCAGACGTCTGAATCTATATTTCAGACGTCTGAATTAGTTTGTTTTGGACCAGAAAGAAAATAGGCTAAAAATTGCCTATTTCAGACGTCTGAAATATAGGGTTCAGACGTCTGAAATATACTCTGGAAAACTTATGGTTTTCCAGATTCAGACGTCTGAATCCTTGATTTCAAACGTCTGAATCTGCACTTTTTGCCTATATTGCCTATTTTGATTGAATTTCCAACTTTAATCGATTCGTGTTGATTCCCTTTAAACGTGAATTTGAACGTGAATTTTGATGATTGATTGTGAATATTGCCTTTGAACGTGAATTTCGATGCCTATATTGCCTTTGAACGTGAATTTTGATGATTGATTGTTTCTACAATCATTTCTATGATTTTTCACTTTAAAAATATAAAGGTTTTCTATAATAGTAGTAAATATCAAAACTCTTTCTTCAAATGATTTCAACACTATTTTATAACAAAGCTCCTTTTCTCAAACCGATTTCTAATCTATTAGTATATACAAACCGTTACCTCACTCGTATGAGAAATCTAATTAAACGACTTAGTAAAACAAGTGGTATGAAACGCTTGCGTTTACTTCGTCGGTTAATTCTTGGACTTGTTCGATTGAATCTCTTGTGACAATTTTCTAGTGGATATCTACAATTTTTTCGTAAATATTTAAGTTAAGCTAGTGGTTATGGGACATGAAGCTAAGCTCGTATATTTACTAGCTTACTGTAGTTGACACTTCTTGATGATCGATGATGATCATTTTATGATTTAGACTAGCAATTGTGCGATGTCTCTTTGACTGCAAGGTTAGACTAGACCTCGTCTGTGTGATTTCGACTCACACCTATCTCTTTATCTGCGAGGTTAGTCTAGACACCATTTGTGTGATTTCGAATCACACATATCTTTTCTGTCTGCGAGGTTAGACTAGACACCATTTGTGTGATTTCGACTCACACATATCTCTTTGTCTGCAAGGTTAGTCTAGACCTCATCTGTGTGATTTCGACTCACACATATGGGGTAGCTCCCCATGGTCTTCGAACCGTCATGTGATAGGCCTCTTTCCCTTTTTATGATTTCTGGATTTCGTGTGTTGATTTCTGGAAATTTTATGCTTCACCTATTTTCGTGATTTCTATTGATAAGCTTTATCAATTTTTGTGCATTGGTGAATTCGTGTGTCATTGACTTGTTGTGAATACACGTTTTAGGTATGATACCCTTTTTGGATCTTTGAGAAGATTCTTGTGATATTGATTAATATCATGTTGATTTTGAATTACATACTTATTGTAGTATGCCATTATGGTTATCATATGTTTATGCCATATCTCTTAATCTATATCATGTCATCTGATATTTATAGCTAGACTGATCCGTTTATTATTTTCTTATTAAATAATACTCGGGTCAGACCGAGATGTTACAGGTGCATCTGCTTGACTTCTCCCCAGGGATTCATTACTCTGACTTTTGTCTAACCACATAGATTAGTTGTTTTTGTTGTATACACTTGAGATATAGACTCGTAGTTGTATTCTTTTGTATAGCACGTGTTGCTATTCTTCTGTATTATTGTGGATCTTTCTGACCACTACTCTGATGTACACTTTTATTTGTGGAATATTCATATCTGTTTCCGCCTTTGTGATATGAATTATCTGTGACTGATTTATGTTATGTCTATTTCTATATTTGTTTCCGAAGATTTATTTATAGCCACCGTGTGATAGCTTTGAGTTCGTATCAGTATGTCGGACTTCCTCCTTAAATGAAATGCATGCTATACTATCTGACATATCGGTGCTCGCACAAAGAAATTACACGGATGGTCGCTCCTTAACAGCCTTATTCTCCGTGCTAGTTGACAGCATTACTCCGTAGTGTTCTTGGCTAGCGTGGGTATAGAGGTGGGGCGTCACAGCTTGGTATCAAAGCCAAACTTCGGAACAATGTAGAATAACTTAACAAGGATCATCGTCCTAAGTCCACCTTAGGAGTTATGTCTTAGGATTAATTCGAGTCGTCGTACCGATTCATCCTATATCCTTTATGATTCCTTGTTTTATCTAGCAAGATTGCTTAATATTCATTAGTGAATAATCTTCTTCTTTCTCTTCTTTCTCTTCTTTCTTTCTTAAGGAAGAGAAATGGTTAGACCTGGTCGTCCCAAAGCTGGACCATCTAGTGCTCCACCCCAAGATGGAGTTTTTATGACTACCCAGCAACTTCTTGACCTTGTCACGAATGCTCAAGCAGCTGGATCTAATCTGGAACCTACTCACCCTAAATCTGGGTTTGCACGTTTGTGCAATGATTACACCAACCTGGGTGGGAAGCCATTTAAAGGTTCTGAAACTATCATCGAGGTCCAGGCTTGGTTGAGGACCTGCGATCGAATCTTCATTCGCATGAATCTCGTCGATCTTCACCTGTTCAGGTGGCTTCCAGTATGCTCCAAGAGAGAGCATTGGACTGGTACGAACTTCTTATTTCTGAGATTAATGAAGCAGATCTCACCTGGGAGCAATTTTGGGAACGCTTCGAATTAAAATTCGTCCCAGAAGCAGAGAAAGTGACATTGGCTTGACGTTTCATAGACCTTGTTCAGGGTGAAGCCTCCGTGACTGATTATGTTGCATCCTTCGAGTCACTTTCCAAATGTGGGGTTGAATACATCAACACCCCATTGAAGAAGAACCAAAGATTTGTCTATGGCTTAAACAAAAATCTCAAGAAGCCATTACTTCTAAAATTAGAAGTTCCCTTCGACCAACTCATTGATATCGCTCTTCGTCTTGAAGAGGCGGATAGGGAAAGTGATGTTGAAGTAGTGGGTTTCAAACCAAACTTCAACAACAAGAAGAGGACAAACAAATTCAAAGGTCCTTATCCCAACAAAAAGAGTAAGCAAGCAACTCCTACTGCAAAGGCTCCTTCTCCTAGTAGTGGGAAATGCTTCAACTGTGGGTCTAGGGACCATTTCGCGAACAAGTGTTCAAAACCCCGTTGTTGTCGCTATTTTAAGAGCCCGGATCATTATATACATCAATGCCTCAAACTTGAAGGCAAGAAGGAGGGAATTTTAAATGTTGCTCAAGCTCCTGGCAACACATCTCGTGGTCAAGGTATACTCATTCTATCCTTGATGGTATTATTATATTTCGTGATCAACCTATTTGAGTTCTCTTTGATACGGGTGCATCCCACTCTTTTATATCAAAGGAACTTGTCGATACCTTTTCTTTAAGTGTTGTTGCTTTAATGACTTCTTTAAGAATTGTGAATCCGGTTGGGGGATCTGCAACTCTTAGTTTGCTTTGTAAAGATGTGGAGATTATTTTATGCGATTTTTCCTTCCTAGCCGATTTGCATGTCATGCGTTATTTAGGCTTTGGAATGATTTTGGGAATGGATTGGCTTAACCGTTATGAAGCTCACATCCTATGTCCCGAGCGGACTATTTATCTCTGACACCCGCAATCTGTAAAGCAGATTTCTATTATTCTTAAAGATTCGGATTCTTCTTTGACTGCATCTTTATATTCTTTAAATCCTCGTGATGATGATAATGATGATGAGGAAGATGTCATTGCTCTTATTCACGTTGTTCGTGAATTTTCCGACATATTTGAGCCCGTTTTAGGATTGCCACCTAAGCGAGCAATTGAGTTCAAAATTAATCTTATCCCTGGAGCTCAACCTATTACTCGTCCTCCTTATCGCATGTCTAATAAGGAGAATGAGGAGATGCGCAAACAATTATCTGAATTGGTGACGAAGCAATTTATTCGCTCTAGTTCCTCGCCTTGGGGAGCTTCGGCTATTTTCGTGAAGAAATCCGATGGTACAATTAGACTTTGCGTTGACTACCGCAAGCTTAATGATCTTACTATCAAAAATAAATATCCTTTACCTTGGATTGATGATCTATTTGACCAACTTAGCGGTGCTAGAGTCTTTTCACAATTGGACTTGGCTACCGGTTTTCATCAGCTTCGCATTGCTGAGGATAGCATTCTTTTGACATCGTTCCGTACCCGTTATGGATCTTATGAATGGCTTGTTATGCCATTTGGTTTAATGAATGCTCCGGCTTATTTCGTTGACCTTATGAATCGAGTTTTCAAAGGTTTTCTCGATCGATTTGTTCTCATCTTCATTGATGATATTCTTGTGTATTCAAAAACCGAGGAGGAACATGAAAAGCATCTGCGGATTGTGTTGGAAACTCTTAGGAGTAATCATTTAAAAGAAAAATTTTCTAAATGCCATTTTTGGCAATCTCGTGTGAAGTTTCTCGGTCATATTATTTCCGAATCCATAATTTCCATGGATCCTTCAAAGATTAAAGCGATTCAAGATTGGAAAAGACCTGAGAGTGTGACTGAAATTCGTAGCTTTCTCGAATTAGCGGGCTTTTACCGTCGTTTTATTAAAGACTTTTCTAAAATTGTCGTGCCTCTCACTAGCTTAACAAAGAAAGGTGATAAATACGTTTCGTCGGACAAATGTGAAGCTTCTTTCCAGAAATTAAAAGAACTCCTTTCTGATGCTCCTATTCTTGTGATTCCCGATGGAAACCAAGATTTTATTGTTTATACCGATGCTAGTCGCATTGGTTTGGGTGCCGTTCTTATGCAAAAAGAACGTGTTATTGCTTATGCTTCTAGGCAATTGAAGTCGGCCGAGACTAGATATGCCACACATGATTTAGAACTCGCGGCTATTGTTTTCGCTCTTCGGATTTGGCGTCATTATCTTTTAGGAGAGAAATCTGTTCTTTATACCGATCATAAATCTTTGAGGTATTTATTTTCTCAAAAGGAACTTAATTTGCATAAACAACGTTGGCTCGAGTTCCTTGCTCCTTATGATCTTGATATTCTTTATACCCCCGGTAAGGGTAATCGTGTCGCCGATGCTCTTAGCCGTAAGCAACAAGCAGTTGTTTCTATGATGATATCTGAATGGGACGATCTTGAGATCTTATCCACTTGTGAGATTCGAGACCGCGTATCCGATTTATGCTCATCATTTGTTTTATGTAGCCTTGAGGCTCATTCTCTCTTTTAGACCGCATTCTTGAAGCTCAAAGGCTAGATCCCGACTTGGCTCTTCTTGGCCAAAATTTTAAGGATAGAATTGATATTGAAGGTTTGAAAGACTTTGATATTGATTCTCGTGACGGCATTCGGAAATTTGGTAGACTTATCGTGCCAAATATTAGTGATCTTCGAAAAGATATTTTAGAAGATTCCCATCGTTCTAAATTTACCATTCATCCCGGTGGTAGTAAAATGTACGCTGATATGAAGCGACTTTATTATTGGGAGGGGATGAAATCTGATATTGCTAACTTTGTTAAGTGTTGCATGACTTGCCAACTTGTCAAGGCCGAACATCAAAGGCCTGGTGGGTTATTGCAACCTTTAGAAATTCCAATTTGGAAGTGGGACCAAATTTCCATGGATTTTATAGATGGCCTTCCCCGTTCTCGTTCGGGTCATGATAGCTTATGGGTGATCGTTGATAGACTTACTAAATCCATCCATTTTATTCCCGTTCGGTCTAACCGAACCGTTCCTCTTTTGGCCAAACTCTTTATCAAAGAAATTGTTAAATTGCATGGAGTTCCTACTTCTATTGTTAGCGATCGAGATCCATTGTTTACTAGTAGATTTTGGAAGAGTCTTCAAAAAGCTTTAGGAACGAAGCTTAATTTTAGCACTGCTTATCACCCCCAGTCCGATGGACAAACCGAGCGTGTGAATCAAACTCTTGAAGATCTTCTTCGTACTTGTGTGCTCGATTTTGGTGGAAGTTGGGAAGATCATATTTCACTTGTTGAATTTTCCTATAATAATAGCTTCCAATCTAGTATTGGTATGGCACCTTTCGAGGCACTCTATGGAAGGCCATGCCGATCTCCTTCTTGTTGGCTTGAGGCCGGTGAGAAGCTGGTTTTAGGTCGAGACTTTATTCGTGATTCCACAGAGAAGATTGAACTTATTCGACATAGGATGAAAGAAGCCCAGAGTAGACAAAAATCCTATGCCGATAATCGAAGAAGGAGATTAGAATTTTCTGTTGGAGATCTTGTTTTTATTCGTGTTTCACCTATGAAAGGTGTTGTACGTTTCAGTCGGTCGGGAAAGTTAGCACCTCGATATATTGGGTCATTTCATATCACTGAACGTATTGGTTCCATGGCTTATCGCCTATCATTAACGGCTCAGTTTTCTTCCATGCATGACGTGTTTCACGTTTCTCAATTACGGAAATGTCTTCGAGATTTCGATTCTATTCTTGAGACCGGTGTAGTGGAAGAGATTGAAGTTTCTCCTAATTTAACTTATGAGCAGCATCCTATTCGAATTATTGCTTCGGAGGTCAAACGCCTTCGAAATAAAGATGTCCCGCTAGTGAAAGTTCAATGGTCTTCAAATCCTAAGGATTGTTCTTGGGAATCTAGAGAGTTCATCGAACGAACACATCCGGACTTACTTTCCTGCGCTCTTAAAGGTGAACCTTTTATTTCAGATTTCTTTTGTGTTGAATACGCTCTCGTGGTTGTTACTATATATCTTCTTCTTAAATATTGCGAGGACGCAATTTCTTTAAGGAGGGGAGTCTGTAACAACCGGCATATTTATCGATTTATATATTTAAATATTTTATCGATACTCGGAATTTAGTCCGAAAAACTACTTTTTGCATACGGTCAAATAAGGACTCGGGACCACTTCCATTGAGTTCAAAACGCCGTTTGCGATCTTTTTGAGTATAAATTTTGATATGTTTGGAGTTAGAGGAATTTTGCCACTTTTTACTTAGGGCTTTGGTTTGGGCTGAGCCCAAAAACCTCACTTATGTGTTCAGTCCCAACCCTCTCCTCTTCATTTACTTCCTTTCTATTTTCCTAATACTCAAGCTTTTATAACAATGGAGAGTGGAATGGAAAATTGAAACTCAAGCCCTAGTTTTCTTTTGCAAATCAAACTCAAGCCCCAAACTAATAGAAGAACCCATTGGTAAGCCTTCTCTTCATCTTCTCCAACTCCTTCTCTCTTGAATTTCAGAAATTTCTAAACCTAACTTTGAAAATGTTCTTCTTTTTGAGCATAGATTCAAGCTCGTTTGGGTTGTATTGAAGAGTGGTTGATTCTCCCTTTGCTTTCAAGCTTCTTCTTCATTTGTTTGGGTTCAAAGGTGAGATTTTTATCTCACATCTTTGTCTATAATTATCTTCGATTGTTAGGTATGAATTCCTAACACTTATTCTTGTGCAATTGATTTTGGTTTGGATTGATTTGGTGTATATTCCAATTTTTGATGTTTTGAAATCAAAATCTATGAAAATCCTTTTATGGATATTTGGACATTGATATTTGAGGCGTATCGAAGAGCCGTAAAGGCTGGGTTGTCGCTCGACGTAAATCCTTAGTCGTCGTTGCTCGTCCGATCGCTTTCGGTATTTATTTCGGCCATTTTTGGTCTAGGTTCAGGGAATGCCTTGAACCCCAGTTTCAGACGTCTGAAACGTTAGATTCAGACGTCTGAATATTATACTGGGAAAATTTGTATTCCCAGATTCAGACGTCTGAATCTATATTTCAGACGTCTGAATTAGTTTGTTTTGGACCAGAAAGAAAATAGGCTAAAAATTGCCTATTTCAGACGTCTGAAATATAGGGTTCAGACGTCTGAAATATACTCTGGAAAACTTATGGTTTTCCAGATTCAGACGTCTGAATCCTTGATTTCAAACGTCTGAATCTGCACTTTTTGCCTATATTGCCTATTTTGATTGAATTTCCAACTTTAATCGATTCGTGTTGATTCCCTTTAAACGTGAATTTGAACGTGAATTTTGATGATTGATTGTGAATATTGCCTTTGAACGTGAATTTCGATGCCTATATTGCCTTTGAACGTGAATTTTGATGATTGATTGTTTCTACAATCATTTCTATGATTTTTCACTTTAAAAATATAAAGGTTTTCTATAATAGTAGTAAATATCAAAACTCTTTCTTCAAATGATTTCAACACTATTTTATAACAAAGCTCCTTTTCTCAAACCGATTTCTAATCTATTAGTATATACAAACCGTTACCTCACTCGTATGAGAAATCTAATTAAACGACTTAGTAAAACAAGTGGTATGAAACGCTTGCGTTTACTTCGTCGGTTAATTCTTGGACTTGTTCGATTGAATCTCTTGTGACAATTTTCTAGTGGATATCTACAATTTTTTCGTAAATATTTAAGTTAAGCTAGTGGTTATGGGACATGAAGCTAAGCTCGTATATTTACTAGCTTACTGTAGTTGACACTTCTTGATGATCGATGATGATCATTTTATGATTTAGACTAGCAATTGTGCGATGTCTCTTTGACTGCAAGGTTAGACTAGACCTCGTCTGTGTGATTTCGACTCACACCTATCTCTTTATCTGCGAGGTTAGTCTAGACACCATTTGTGTGATTTCTACTCACACATATCTTTTCTGTCTGCGAGGTTAGACTAGACACCATTTGTGTGATTTCGACTCACACATATCTCTTTGTCTGCAAGGTTAGTCTAGACCTCATCTGTGTGATTTCGACTCACACATATGGGGTAGCTCCCCATGGTCTTCGGACCGTCATGTGATAGGCCTCTTTCCCATTTTATGATTTCTGGATTTCGTGTGTTGATTTCTGGAAATTTTATGCTTCACCTATTTTCATGATTTCTATTGATAAGCTTTATCAATTTTTGTGCATTGGTGAATTCGTGTGTCATTGACTTGTTGTGAATACACGTTTTGGGTATGATACCCTTTTTGGATCTTTGAGAAGATTCTTGTGATATTGATTAATCTCATGTTGATTTTCAATTACATACTTATTGTAGTATGCCATTGTGGTTATCATATGTTTATGTCATATCTCTTATTCTATATCATGTCATCTGATATTTATAGCTAAACCGATCCGTTTATTATTTTCTTATTAAATAATACTCGGGTCAGACCGAGATGTTACAGGTGCATCTGCTTGACTTCTCCCTAGGGATTCATTACTCTGACTTTTGGCTAACTACATAGATTAGCAGTTTTTGTTGTATACACTTGAGATATAGACTCATAGTTGTATTCTTTTGTATAGCACGTGTTGCTATTCTTCTGTATTATTGTGGATCTTTCTGACCACTACTCTGATGTACACTTTTATGTGTGGAATATTCATATTTGTTTCCGCCTTTGTGATATGAATTATCTATGACTGATTTATGTTATGTCTATTTCTATATTTATTTCCGAAGATTTATTTATAGTCACCGTGTGATAGCTTTGAGTTTGTATCGGCATGTCGGACTTTCTCCTTAAATGAAATGCATGCTATACTATCTGACATATCGGTGCTCGCACAAAGAAGTTACACGGATGGTCGCTCCTCAACAGCCTTATTCTCCGTGCTAGTTGACAGCATTACTCCGTAGAGTTCTTAGGTAGCGTGGGTATAGAGGTGGGGCGTCACAAATAGTGTTGACTCAAAGGGTACGAAACTGCGGGTCGTTTCAATATATATACGTACAAATATACATATACACTTATATATATATACACACTACAAAAGATTTAAGATATTTCAACGGTTTAATAATTTTTTACATTAAGTCAAACTCTTACACACATCAACTCACACACATGGAGGCATAAAGGGGAGTGGCATTGTCATGTGCCTTGAGGTGATGGGGGGTGTAGGCAAGGGCATTTTTATCCATGCACTTTTGGATATTTATCTCAAATAAAATTTCTATGAATACCCATTCATTCTTTCATAAGTTTAAAACTATTATTCCTCTTATTCTTCCTTTTCTCAAGCAATTTTAATGGATTCCTGTCTTAGGAACATTATAAAAAAATTAGCGAAAAGAAAATAAATTCATATAACTATATATACATTAGTAATCCACTGCAAAACAAGACCAGACCACTCCTTCCTCCACTATAAACCCACGGCCACCACCTCCTACCTTCAAGGCCAAGCCCATCTCCACTTGCAAGCTTGGGCTAAGCCCATCCAAAGGTCCGAGGCTCGATTCCACAAGCTTTGATTCGATTGTAGCGAAGCTATAACGAATTTTCATGAAGTTAGAAACTAATAAATGTGAGAAACTCTATTATGATATATTAGATGATATATATGTTTGGTTTTGCTTGGTTATGATGATTGTGAACCATATATGGATATGATAATATGTTTTTTTGGATGTGTAAACAATTCACGTTTAATACACGTCGAATATCACAAAAGAAATCACTTTCCTTTAATAACTTAAATGGTATATATGAGATTATTAAACCTCTTTAAAATGGTTTAAAATTGTTTACAAATGCTTCATAAACATTAAAGTCGGTTTGGTGAAGTTTGAAAAGTTATGAAAATTGAGTCAAAAATAAGTGCGCCGTGTAATGGTAGTTCACGATTTCGCGCCGTAATAGTTTAAGTTCATTTGTACGAGGAATTCGAAGTTGGAATTATTTGGGAAAATAATTTTCCAAACTCTTATTATCATAGTTTTCAAACTAAAGAAAAAGATAGAGATTTCATTTAGTTGATTTTGAATTATGAGCAAATCAAGTTTTCAAAATAGTTGTGATTCGACAATACGGAGACCAAAGCAATAAATTCTTTAGAATTGATATTTTTAATCCTTTAAATATGTGGAATAAATTCTATAATTTTTTAAAACATTTAAAAAGATATTTGAGTTTTAAAAATTGATTTTTAAATGATCGGAAAGTTGTTTTGCTCAAGTAAGCCTTAAAGCACTATTCATAGCACTATTCGCAGCACTTTTTGCAACACTTTTAATAAATTTTGATATATGGCTTTAAAATGAAGAATGCTCTCCTAAGTATTTTATAAACGTTTCCAAATAAATAATTAGGAATTTTATAACGTGGAGGTTTTATAATTTATTTTAAAGAATTTAAATAAATGATGTAAAGAAAAGCTGTTATAATTAAATAATTTAATCTTGGTTCAAAAAACCGATGAGTGGAATGGATTTTTCTATTTGTGCCTTTCTGATGTAATGTGATTAAACTAAGGAGATGTTCAGGAGCAACCAGTGCCTTGGATCACCTGGCCTCTTTCTTGGGCGAGGAATAGATAATGTCGAAATGTTGGAAACGAGGCAAGTATAGAAGATTCAAATTTAATTTAATACAACTTAGGATGTATATAAATAATCTTCTTATACTTGGTATTAAATTTCAAGGAGGGACCCATACTATTCATGTGAAATTAAAAGTTGATTTCACTGTTATTCAATGGATAGTAAAGGTTGAATACAAAAATTGATGTTGAATAGAATTACTATAATTTCAATCGACAATTTTTATTCAATAAGGTTTTGTAATGTGATTTATGAGAAATGATTTTGGTTTGATATTTCCAAAGCTAAAGAGAGGATTAATGATTCCGTATATACTGGAACATAATATGATTTAAAGATTTATATCTCCAAAAGAGATATTTTATTAGATAAAGGATATTAATGAATGGAATGATAATCACCCTCTAAATTAACAACTTTGCCAACGGCCAGGGACTAACCATTCGTGTGAGTTCCGTTGGCGGAGCTCTAGAGCTTTTCGCATACTTTTGACGTTTGTCACACCTCCTTACGTAGTCCGCAGCATCTCGATTTACAGTTGGCCAATAGTATCCATAGCGGAGGATCTTTTTTGCTTGTGTCTGCCCCCCTGTACGGCCACCACATTCTCCTTCATGAACTTCCTTCAGGACTCGCTTTATCTCCTCGTGGGCAATGCACCAGAGTAAGGGGACCGAGAATCCCTTTCGATACATTATTCCATCTTGCATTACATATCGTGTAGCTTTGCGAATGACCTGTCGTCTTTCGCTCTTTCTTTCGGGCAAGACCCCATGTAGCAGGTATTGCTTGAATGGGGTTATCCAAGACTCCTTCTTGATTTCTGTTTCTAAAACGAAATCTACCTCCATCACATTTATACTCGAAGCATGTAAGGTTTCGATGTGAACCAATCCCATTTGATGTGCATCGTCGGTGCTTGCAAATTTGGCCAATGAATCAGCTTCTCTATTTTGTTCACGCGGGACATGCGAAATATCGTAATATTCAAGGTCTGTCAATAGTCCGTGTGATATCCTAGAATTTCAAGGAATTTAAAATGTGATAATCTCTTAATTAAATTATTTAAAATTGATAAAAAAATTATTTTCAAAAATAAATAACCAATTAATTAATAATATGATGTTTTAATTATGGTTATAGATTGATTAGAAATAAGAATAATTATTTAAAGTGTGTTAATTTATATATTTGATTTTAAATAAACTTGTTATTTTCAAATTTAATAAGTATTATTTAAAATTATATATATATATATATATATATATATCTGTGTGTGTGTGTATGTATTAAGTTGTTTTTTTAAATGGAGTAATCAATTTCAAACATAATAATGTGTTTATTTAAAAAAATAAATGTTTGAGTTTATTTTTTAAATTGGATTTTAAAAGTAAAATTTGAATTTGAATCTGGATTTAAATTTGAATCTTTAAAAGATAATTATTTTATCATATTTTGATATGAAATGTATGTATAAAGTTTTTATTTAAATAATATTTTTTTATATTATTTTTTCTTAAAAGGAATATTGTTATATAAATTTAGAAAGTGTTTATTTAATAGTAAATAAATACAAAAGTTATATTAGCATTTTAAAATGGATTAAATGTAGATCATGTACGATTTTATTTAAATAATAATTGGTTTATATTTTATTCTTTTAAAAAAAGTTTTATATATATTAATTAGAAAGGCATTTAAAATATATTTATTAATTAGGAAATTTAATTTAAAAAGCTTTTAAATAATTTTAAAAACAAATGAAAGTAAAAAATGACATGTGTCAAAGTTTTAAACATGTTAAAACATGTGTTAAGTAATTAATTAATATAGATGACAAGTGTAAACATGATAACAAGTGTCATATTTCAATTTTGTTTTTCTTTAATTTTAAAACAAATCTATATAAATCTATAATCTTCCTCCCTTCCATCTTCTTTGTTCATTTTTACATTTTTAGATGAAGCCAAAACTAGAAAATTTATCAAATCTGAATGTTTTTCCCTGTAACTATTTTTATGCAAAGCCTGTAAGATTTTCAAATGCAAAACCAAAACCTGAAATCTCCTCTCAAACCAAAAATGAAAACATCAAGCTTTGTAACTAGTTTTCAGTTCAAAAAAAAACCTGCCACATTTTTTCAAATCTTCTATACAGACACTCCTCAAATTCAAGTTCAAATGCCTGAACACTCCTCAAACCAAATTCAAACCCTTCTTCTATGATTCTTCAAGCCTGCAACCATTTTTCTATTTTAAGATCAAGTTTGTATCTATTTTTGAAGTTAGACCAAAGCCTGTTAACAAGTTAAGTCTGTAACACTTTCAAGTGTTCATAGCATTCCAGTTTCCAGAGCCTAAAGTTTCAAAGCATTTCAGTTTTTAAAGCAAGCACTCCAGTGTTTAAAAAAAAAGCAAATTCAGTTTAAAGCTTCCAGTTTTTTTTCAAAGCTCTGCTCCTCTTTATAATGTGAGTAAACATTCTAATTCAAATGCTAAAGTAGTTTTAAATTTGCTTTCATATTATTTCTGAGATGAATTATCCTTGCATGTGAATATATGGTTATGAACACTTTATGTATGTTAGTTTTGAACTGTGCATGTTGACATGTCTCTGTTTCCAGGTTTCGGTGTTAACATATAAATTAAAATTTCATATCTTTTTTTTATTCACTGACAACACTTGGATCAATAACAAAATAGATCAGTTTTAGCATAATCTAGATACTAAAAATATAAACAAGTATGTAAGTGATCAAATATGCTTGCATTTGAAAATAACAGTAAAAATCTTTTAAATTATGTAAAACAAATATTGAATTTCACTTATTCGAGTTTATTTCTTGAAGCATCTATGGAAATCATGATTTTTGAAACAAAAATTACAATTTTTAGAATTGTATTGAGAATGCAATTATTAGATGACCAAAATTAGGTTTTCGGATGATCCCTGGTGAATGCAGTGTTTCTGGGGGTCGACGTTCTGGCTGGAGCTAGATGGATGATCAGGGAAGTGGGCAAAAATGGTAGAAGTGGAGGTAGTTCGCCGTGGTGGCGGCGATAGGGAGAACTAAGTTTTTAACCTAGTTTGGTTGAGGGTTGAATTGGTGGATACGGCTGCATCAATGGTTGATCGAGTGGGTCCTGATTGAGGGGATTGGTTGCTTAGGTGTTCGGCAAGGCGTGGACGAGGTAGCTCAACCTTCGGTGGTCAGAGGCGTTTGGGCGAAGCTTTTTCTGGTAGTAGTTTGAATTCCATTTTTCAACTGAATGGTTCGATTTGGGATCATGGCGTGTGATGATGTTTTGACGTTTGTGATGGGTTGCTGGAGGGACCGTGGAAGCGTGGGAGGTTCTGGCGATGGTCGGAAGATCGACGTGGGTGGTGTAGGTTGCACGGTGGCAAGGTGCGTCAGTGGATGGTTAAGTTTTGGAATGGGAGTTTGTCTCGGGAAAGAACTCACGTGATAAGGGTTTTGGCTCGAGTAATTCCTAGGGTCGTATGCAAGAACTTAAGTAAACTGTTAAGGTTTTAACAGTTTTCAGATTTTAAATCAAACAGTTTTTAAAATTTAAATCAAACTGTTTTAAAAAGAAGGAAAAAGAAAGAAGTACTTGGTTTGATTCAAGTACATATGGGTTAAGTGAAACGTTAACTAGTTTTTAAATTTAAAATAAAATAAGTTTTTAAATTTTAAATAATTAAGTTAAATCGGTTCTTTTGGAAATTCATTTGAAATGAATTATTTGTATGATTTGTAAACTTAGATGTTTTAAGTTAAATTCTTAAAGTTATTTTCAAACTTAATTTGAAATGTAAAAAGGAAATGAATAAGGAAATGATTTATCTTAAAAACTTAATTTAAGTTTGATAAATGTTTAATTATTTTTAAGTTTTGATAACTTTAATTTATCAAATTAAAACGATATTTTGTTTTACATCCTAATTAATGATTTAATTAAGTAAAATTAATTTATTAAGATAAAATGGTTAAAATGTTTTAATGGTAATTAAGATATTTATTAAATAATGTTTTATCTTAAGATAATTTAAAGATTTATTACCTTGAAATTAATTAAGTTAATTAAGGAAAATTAAGTTTAATTAATTAATTTGATTAATAATGATTAAGAACTAATTAAGGAATTAATTAAGAGTAATTAATTGATTTAAATTAATTCATTTAAAATAATTAGAGATAATTAATTAATGATTAGAAATTAATTAACTAAGTAATTAAGGTTGATTAATTAGTAATTAGAGATTAATTAACTTGTAATTAAAAAGGTACTTAATTTATAATTAATAATTAAGTTTTATTAATTAATAATTAAGAAATTATTAATCTATAATTAAAAGTTAATTAAGGATTAATTAACTATTATTTAAGGTTAATTAATTGTAATTAAGAATTGATTAACTAATTAATTAAGGATTAATTAATTTGTATTAAGTTTTTTATTAATTGATAATAAGGTTTATTAATAATTAAGGATTAATTAATCTATAATTAAAGATTAGTTAATTTAAAAAGGGGTAACTACTGGATGAATTACCCAATTATAATTAATCAAATAAGTGTGATTAATTTGGGTTAATCAAATGGATTGATTAATTAAAGATAATCATTTGGTGATTGATTAAGTATAATTACTTAATGAGATGGATAAGTGCAATTACTTAAGGTAAGTAATTAATGTATAATTACAGGATGTAATTAATTAATGGGAAGTAATTAAAGGGTAATTACTTGGAAGAAGTAATTAAAGATTAATTACTTAGTGTAATTAATCAAAGGATTAATGTAATTAATTAAGGAGTAATTAATTAAGGTAAGTAATTATAGGATGATAATTATTATTTATGATTAAGATTAATGGGAGTAATTAATTAAAGTTTAATTAATTAATGTAATTAATTAAGGATTAATGTAATTAATCATAATTAATTAATTAATGAAAGTAATTAATTAGGAAGCATTAATTGATGTAATTAATGAAAGTAATTAAAGGTTAATTACTGTTACTGGTTAGTTATAATTAATTTGTGAAATTAATTAAAAGGTAATTACTTTATGTAATTAATGAATAATTAATCAAGGATGATTAATTAAGATAGATGAATAATTAATTTATTTTAAAGGATGTAATTAATTAATGTTTTATTTAATCAAGGTTAGAGATTAATTCTTAAGTGATTAATTTGATTTAAGTTGATTAAATTATCATAATATGGATTAATAATGATTGCTTATGGATGATTGTTTGAGTTGAATATCTAATTTGGTTAATATCTATTGGATGATATGCTATGATATTCTGTGATGTGATATTGGATATGTCTGTGATAAATGTGTGATATTTATTTATGTTAATGTTGTGCGAATTCAAGTTTTGAATTGAATTGTTTAACCTTAAACAACTTGGACCTAAAAGATACGTTTTGGATTTCGATGAGACCAGGATCGGGTTTTCAGATTTGGATATCCGAAAACCACATCGATCCAAATTTACGATAGGTCGTGAATCTCAAGTGAAGATGAAGATTCAAAGTGCAAGGTTTATCGTCGTTAACTCTGAGGGTGATTCCAAAATGAGTGTAACGAGATAATGCCTTCGGTTTCGCTCGAACCCAAAACGAACTTGTATGGATTGAATGCTTTCAGAACATCGTCAGGTAGACAATAATCATTCCAAACTCCAATAAGCGCCCTTGGATTTGATTGTATTGCCCACTTTTGTGGCTAGTATGCTGGAATTTAACCATGTAACAATTTCAGTTATTTCTTATTTACTTGAAAACCTTAGACCCTATTATAATATCATAGAATTTCCTATCAAATGTTTTGGTTAGCATAAGGTAAAAACTTACCCATGTTTATTTGTAGGGAGTCTTACGTGATACCTTTATTTCTAAAGGTTTTTAAAATTAAGCAACTTTAACCCGTTTACTCACACCAGACCTATGTCTGACCTAGAGTTTATTCTGTTTTTCTCAAACTCTTGGGTACTCAATTTTTTATGAGTAGCCAAGGGATTCAGGTTAGGTTTGACGAATTCTGAATGAGCAATGGAGCAGGAGGCTTCAGCGTATAGATATATAGTATTCCGATGTGTGTACTCTGAGTCATTTGTCTGTATTGTATATTGAGTTGTATAATCAGACAGGTGTTTATAACTATCTAGTATGTGTTGTATAAGCTATGTAACTCTGATATATATGATATTATATAATATCTATGTGATTAATATAATTGTTCGTTCCGCTGTTGAGATTCTGATGTTGTTTCTTTCTTTCTTCTCTATCTTTTCTCTTCTCTATCCCTTTCTTTCTTAAAAATGATGCGTCTTATTGTGGAGAATAAGGCGGGTCGTTTCAGTCCGTGAATCCGGGCAAGGTATGGAGCAAGCCTATGCCCCTTTGCTTGATAATCTCCCCGCACCTGGTACACCACCAATTGTAAGTCACAAAAGATTTCAACCAATTTTACTCCAAGTTCCCTGATAAGTTTCAAGCCAGCAACCAATGCTTCATACTCAGCTTTATTATTTGTAGCTAGAAAATTGAGCTTCAAAGCGTAACAAATTGATCGGTTTTCGGGAGTCACAAGAATTATATCATCCCAAGAACAAAGGTCGTTGGATGCCCCATCAGTGTATAGTTTCCATCGAATAGATGGAATAACATCATCACTGTTTGGTTCATCTGATATAGTAAATTCAACGATGAAGTCCGCTAGCGCTTGCCCTTGTATG
Source organism: Allium cepa (assembly GCA_030765085.1). Classification (NCBI taxonomy): domain Eukaryota; kingdom Viridiplantae; phylum Streptophyta; class Magnoliopsida; order Asparagales; family Amaryllidaceae; genus Allium; species Allium cepa. Next base: position 129,983,094 of record CM060930.1, read on the forward strand.
GCCCTTCGTGGCAGGTAGGTAATATTGAACTGACTTAACTCGATATTCCATTTTAACATCCTCTAGAGGTTTCTGATCATTGGAGTACCTGTCGCGAGGGTTGATCGGTATAAACACTGATCGAGTGTGCCTGAAAGTACGAACGAAGCTTGCGTGATGCAATCATCAAGCAGTAGGCTAGTTTTTCAATTTTAGGATAATTTCTTTCTGCCCCCGTTAAACTTTACTAACATAGTACACTGGCTTTTGAACACGGTCCTCCTCGCAAACCAAAACCGCACTGATAGCATGTTGGGATACGGCCAAGTATACATACAACACTTTATGGTCTACTAGCTTTGACAATACCGGGGGACTTTCCAAATTCCCTATCAGAGCTCGTAATGCATCCTCACAGTTGGTCGTCCATTCGAAATTTCTATTTCCTTTCTTTATTACATCAAAGAAGGGAATACATTTATCTATGGCTCTGGGTATGAATCGACTCAGCACGGCCACTTTTCCGTTTAGGCTTTGTACTTGCTATATAGTTCTGGGCACTTATATGTCTCGAATAGCCTGAATCTTTTTTGGGTTAGCTTCAATTCCCCGCGCATTAACAATGAAACCCAAAAACTTCCCTGACGCAACGGCCACCGACTATCATGTTTATGACTAGTCCACCTACAGTTCGAGCAGGTTCCTCTGGATGGCGTGGAGCTTGCCTACGGTCAGGGTCTGATGTTCCTTGTCTACATTCCTACGGGTTCTTGACAAACTCCTGCAACTTTTTTTTTCGAATCAAATTTTCTATGGCATCGTGGAGGTGTCTACACTCCTTGGTATTGTGCACATAAGTCTTATGGAAGCGACAATACTTCCCTGTCCGCTTTTGTTCCTCTGTGGACTCTTTTGGACGTGGCTTTCGGTATTGGAAATTATTACAAGTCGATAGGTAAATATTTTCTATAGATGCATTCAGAGGAGTGTATTCGTTGTAAGTCAAAATCCTTGGTTTCCATTTTCCGGCTTCCCTTTTCTTTTCGGGATTTCCTCCTTCGGACCCTTTAGATTACCCTGGGTTGTTCTGGACATTGACCTGGACCTTTCCCGAGTTATCACCGAATTGTTTTACAGCAATGTTGTTGTTCACAGTTTCTTTGCCAGGCTCTGGTGCATTGTCGCGTCTCGTCCACCTGGCTTCCTCTCTTCTTATGAATTAATGTGCCTTGGAATAAAAACGTTCTAGTGTAGTTGAAGGCTTTCCTGCCAGCCAATCGCCAAACTCTTAATTCGGATCTACCCCTCGCATGACAGCCATCAGAATGGCATGGTCATTTGGGTTGCTAACTTCAGTAGCCGCAACATGGAATCTTTGCAAGTACTCCTTTAACGACTCCCCTAGAGCCTGAATCACACTTGATAAGGACATCACATCCTTGAGACGAGTCACATGAATCCTGAACTGTTCCATAAATTTCGTCGCTAATTCATCAAAGATGGAGATAGACCGCGGAGGAAGTCGGACGAACCACATGGTAGCGATTCCAGATAAAGTCGTTAGGAAGCATCTACACTTAGTTGCATCATTTTCTTTGGCTTAATCCATCATCAATTCATATCTCATCACATGCTGTCGGGGATCAGTCTTCCCTTCGTAGGCCGGAATAGTTGGCATATTAAACTTCCTGGGGTACTCGGCCTGTAGAATAGTTTCTGTGAATGGAGTATGACTCCTAAATATACCCCAATCATCATTAGTCAAGCCTTGGTTTTCTCTCATCAGCTGTCTGACCATAGCCGATAGGTCCGGGGTTTGTATAGAAGATGGCAGGTTGGAATCTGTCCTACGAGACCGTTCTGTTTGGTGTCTCCTCTGTTGACGATCTACCAAACGTGTATCCTGGGGATCAGCTTCATTAGGACCTTGGTGAGCCGACCGTCCAGCTTCCACTCATGCTCCATATCCTAAGTTTCCTGTCCCAGCTTGGGTATGGTTCCCTTGGTGTAAGTGAGGGACCATGGATCCAAGTAAGGAACCTAGACCATCTTTGGTTGATCGGTCAGCAACACCTGCTTGTGTTCTTTCAGTTCTACGGCATCTACGCCTGTGAGGTTCATTAGACGAAGTCGAGCTGTCAGATGAGGAGTAAGGAGCAGGGCTACCTCCAACATTTTGATGTTGTTATTGAGCAAGCCGACTCATGCGTTTGGCATTAGCTTGAATCTGTTCGTTAAGTTGTCTCCTGTTTTCCATGAGTTCTCTCATTAGGTCTTGAACTCCATTTTAGTGACAACTTCCATTTGGTTTTGGGCGACGACAGTCTCTGCTCTGGATTAACTTGTTGATTGTTGGGTCCTACTTGCTGGACACTAGCAGTCTCGTTGGTGTCTGTGTTGTATGAGGCTGATCTGGTACGAGGTCTTCCCATTGTAGAGTTATTGGTAAGAACTCTGAGTAGAATCAACGGACTCCCTGTGAATGACTTGGATCTCCTACGGGGGATTTCTTCAATCCAGTAGCTATAGAGTAGATCCTAATAACCTGAGAATGCGATTCTCAGTGAAAGCACCAAAATGTTAGCATCAAAATTGGTCACTAACACCCAAAGAAGGATTTGTGTAGAGAGATTAATAATGATAGTAAATTAAAATAGAGCAATATATGTAGAATTGGATAAACTAGAATACCATATTTATAGTGGTTCGGCGTAATTACCTACGTCCACTTTGAGTTTAATCTTTATTTCTTTTTCGAACAATTGAATACAGATACAATCCGTACACCAACAAATTGAATACAAGTTCTAACTAAAAAGGAATAAGTCTTGGAAATGGCAGACTTTGGGGTAATGAAAAGTTGTCTTTGGGGTAGGCTTTGTGAGGTTGGAGAAGTCAATGCAAACTCTCCAATACCCATTTGGCTTTCTACCAGCACTACGGTAGCTACCCAAACCAGATATTCTACCTCAAGAATGAAGTCGTTAGCTAATAGCTTCACTACTTCTTATTTAATGCTATATACCTTTATGGGTTAAGTGGCCGATGCTTTTGATAGATGGAGGTGGCTTTGGGAACAATGCTGAGTGCATGGATAATGATCTTGGTACCGAATGTCAGCCATGTTAGCATGCCCCCATGCCAAGACATCTTTGAATTACTGTAGGAATTTAATTAGATCATTTCAAACTTCTGAGTTGAGTTCTGTTTCGATTTGAACAACTTTTCTAGGGTTGACACAGTCTATGGATATCGATTCTAATAGAGTAGCCGGCCTCCCCCTAAAGACTAAATTTTGCATATGGGGGTCAAGTGATAGTCAGGGTCTAAATTTATTTCCAAGTGACATTAGTCTAATGTATAAATCATGTACTTTATGGCATCCTCGGTCAGGACAAACACTCATGTTTAGGTTGGGTTATTAATGCCTCCTTTGGTACAAACGAGTCTTTCAACATTGAGAGTGTGGGAGTTGTGTTGGATGTCCTCACCAGCTAATAGGGCGTGACTTGTTCATTCGATGTTAAGATGAGTTATTTAGTTCTTTAGGGATTGGCCAATGAGATTGGATACCATCCCAGCCTTCATTGCAGCGAATGGTCCCGACACGATCCTGAGTGATGCTAGGCTCAAGGGTCCTTTTGGATGACATACCACCAGTTGATGTAGCTTCACCACCTTGGATGGTCCTGGCATGAACCGGAGTTCTAATGGCTCGAGGTTACTTCTAGGTGACACATAGTTGGCAGTTGCATCTTCAAGGGAAAGGACGGTCCATGCATGACCCTGAGCGATACTAGGGTCGAGGGTACTCTCGAGTGACACGTCGCTGATAGTCATGACTTGATCAGGTAGGCCATTGTCCATAGGAAGAGCCGCTAATGTTGATGTCATGGATTCAATGTTGGGGGCAGTCTCGGCATGTACCCAAGTGCTAATCGACTCGAATATTCTCTTGAGAGACTCATCGATGATAGTTGCAATTTCCCATTGAAGCTTGAGGATACCTTTCTTGGCTTGTCAGAGGGAGGTCCCATAACAACATCAAGTTTTTTGTTGATTGCTCTGGATTTCCCTAATCATGCTCAAGACAGGGAACTTCATGATGAGCCTATTATAGGAGATGATCCCATCAAGTTCCGCAAAGAATGGTCGTCCTATTAAGAGACTGTATGCCGATGAGCAATCAATTACTACAAAGTTTACCTGAATCTTTGTTGCAAGTGGGTCTTTACAAAATGTGGTTACAAGGGAGGTAGTACCCATTTGGACAATCCCCACAACCCCAAAACCATAAAATGGTAAGGCACGGGGGATGAGGTTGAAGGCAAGAAGCTTGGGAGCCTTGAAGATGTGTCTGAACATGAAATTGACTGAGCTGCTTCCAACCACGAAGGCTTGATGCATATTTGAGTTGTTCATTGCGAGAGTGATGGCTATAGGATTGTGATAGAGTAAGAGATCGCTTCCCTATCATCGAAAATGAGCGCGATGGGCTGATCTATTACCTAGCTAGATGCTTTGAACATTCAATGTTCTAGAATAGATCTAGTCTATTGAACCCACTTCTCTTTGATACCAAGACTATGCTCCCCAGTTGCTTCCGGCAATATGCGAGCCTCTGCATATGGTAAAGAGGTCAGTTATGGATGCGATGTTTTTGTTGGGTTAATAGGGTGGTGTCAGTTGGTTGTTTTGGGTTGTCCTTTGTTCCACTTAATGCCAAACAAACTCTAAAAGCGTCCCTCCTCGAATTATTATTTCAATTTCATCTTTGAGCACTCTACACAAGTTGGTGGAGTGGTCGTTGGTTTGATGAAACTGGCATTATTTATCATTGCTACGAGGCTCCTCCCTTCTCCTGCCTCTAGTGGCATTCTATCTTTAGAATTGCACCTAGTCGTGGATAGTGAGATATATTCTCTATATCCTTGTTTGAAGTACCATAATTAGCATACCTGGACATGTGTTAGGTTCCACTTAGTGTTGTTTTGTCAACCCATGGTTGACGGTCAGTACTATCACAAGTACCAATTTGAGTAATACATTGGGTTTTATTATCGCTATCAAAAAGATTGGCATCCACCATCTTCATAATTTTGTTCACCCGTTGATAAGAGTTAATTAAGGATGTAGTTGGATGCATTTGGAGTTCCTTTCACATTCTCCATTTATACCTGACCCTGAGTAAAGGGCCATAGCTAGGCTATTCTTTTCATCACCTTTAGTCCAGCTAGGATTCTTTATTAAAGCAGTTCACATACGATCGAAGACTCTCAGTCTGCTCCCGTCTAATGTTACATAGCTCGCTAGCTATCAAAACATGGGTTTTTAAAGTGAAGAACCTGGTCATGAAGACTGCGCATGGATGGTCCCAAGAATGGATGTTCTACAGTTGTAGGTGAAGGAACCAGTGGGAGGCCGGACCTGTGAGAGTGGAGAATAAGTGTAACAACCCACCACTTCGACCTTGGGTCTGATGCCCGAACCGATGTCGATAACCCGAGTACCGAAAGGATGAGTCATTGAGGCAAGATGAAATACATATACAATTACAGACACAGACAAATATTAGATATCAGATATAGTTCTAACTAACACTATCTACTCTCAAAGTCTCACAATGGAAGGAAGTAAATATAACACAAAAATACACACCATAGTCACATTATCATGATATGTCTATGCAGTCGAATGCATATGTCTAAATAATACAACTACAACGCAATCTATATCAATAGCCAAATACAATTTACAACACTTATTTACGTCATACAAACATATACAAATGAGTCTCCATCTTTAATACCATCCCATCTCCAAACTCCATTAACTTATATATGTATATGTGTGTGTGTATAAAGGGGAAAATAGGAGGGGTCGGGCATAAGACTGGTGAGTGAGCCATACTCTACTCTATATATACTATAAAATAATACTACATTATGATATAAGTCAATCGCTCGGCTACCACATTTTCTGTCGCCACATCATACCTAAGCGTCGTATACGTCTAATCATATCACATCTATGAGGACTAGATTCCCTAGACTTGGCTTGTGTGCTACAGGGTTGCCTATTGTCCATCGTCGCATCAATCGCATGTAGAACTCATGCCCGGGACTAGCCTCATGTCCTCTAGGGTCGCTTGTTGTCCTTATGCTACCTCTTTGGATTCCCTAATTAGTCTCATGCCCTACAAGTTCCTTTAAAATCCACTTCCTCTCATTGGTCTGTCATACCACTATAGGGGAGAAAATCATCATGCCTGGACCGCCTACTGTGTCACAAGATCGCATTTGTGTCCACATAAAAACTCTGGTTGTCTATCCTACGCCCCAGACTCGTTCACATTTGTGTTCATCGCCGTATCATATTTCAATGTTGCAACAACATATATAACCACTTAAAACAACAACCAATAATCACATGTATTCATTCACCTCATGATGTTGTCATCCATCTCGTTATTAATCTCATATCACTTTCTAGTACACAAAAGGAATAAGAGTCAAATCGTTCATTGTTTATTTTTACATATTCCCTTTTGGGTCCAGGTTCAACTGGTGCCCAAAAATGGCAACCGATGCACGGTCCAAACCCACTGGTGTACATTTCATGTTTTGGAAATTTTAATGTTCATCGCCGTTTCCACCTACAACCTTCTCCATTCTACATCTGGTCATCTGAGAACATATCTTCACCTTAGCTTTTAGTTTCTAAGTTAAGTATTATCATTGATTTCATCAATTCAAGTGTGATTCATCAAATTAAACTTATTCATGTGAAACCTAGTTCTAACTTCAGTATTTATATACAAATACCTCCCAATTCCCATTTTAATATGAACTTAATCATCTATAAATGTTTTTCTACCTTATTAATGCCAAACTGTCATGATTAGAGAATTATAATTGCATTATATGAAGAAGAGAGCACGAATCACTTATTGAAAATCCAATATTGCACTTGCCTTCGTTGTTACTCTATTTTCTAGCCAGAAACCTTTGTTTTGTGAAAATTTTCCTTTTTAGATTGTATTTCTCATCCATACGGTCTTTCTGGTAGGTGGATCACAAAATTTCATTAAGAAATAAAGGAGATATGTCATTTTGAAGTTGCATATTGAATTCTACAAAACAGGTTACAGGATTTACACCCTTAACACTTGTTGTCTAGCTACTACACTCCCATGGTCCTGAATTTTTCCACCAAATCACTTTAAATTTTAGCCCTCTTTGATAGCTTCACGATGCCATTGGTTCCATGAATTTTGTTGAGATATGAAAGAGGCATTGCATTTTGACCTTAGGTAAGTAAAGAGGGAAAGAGGAAAAAGAAGATGGATAGGTCGGTTTTCTTAAATGGAAAAGATACGTGGTCTTTAGTTTTTAAACACAAGGAGGGAAATTGTCCATCTAATTTCAAATTCAAAATTTAATTCTTTAGCGCCCATTCTACTGAGTATCATTTCGCATATAACTCCTTCACATGAACTCCAAATGAGTCAAACCAAAATACCGTGTGAATTAGAAAAACGAGTCAGTCATAATGGTGTTGGTTTCATAGTCAAATTCTGTTATCTAAAAGATGACCATTTTCCCTTCCTTATTTCTAATTTATTTTATTAATTCATTAAATTCAGTTATTTCCATATTATCATATTATTAGTATATAATTAAATATTCATTAATTTTTTGGAGTATTACATTTTCCCCCTTTAAAAATATTTCATCTCTGAAATTCTCATGGGAGAAAGAATGTATAACATTCTCTCATATCACACACATACATAAGAACTAAAAATAAATCAACTAATCATTCATCTAAACAATTATCCATACAATAAGGAAGCTAATCAAACCAAACGTCCATAGCATACAAGATCTGAAATCAAATTCATCAAATTAGGGTACGTGTTCAACTAACTTATATAAATACATAAATGTTGTTTTGTATACTTTTATGAAATACAACCAATAACATAGCATCATGATATGTACTAAAATGACATTTGACATCATATATGCAAATATCTAACATTTGGGTCGGTCCTCCTATATGAATGAGATGATATGACATATAAAGCATGTATCTAAGCATCCTAAGGTGAACTCATAATTTCTATATGTATGCACAACCAATCACATCAGTATAGCGTGTGTTAATTACATATACAAGAGAAATCATAAAAATCTAAACATATAAACACATTATAATTATAGCACAATCCATGTAATGACCCTGACTCGACCTTCGAAAATTGGCACTGAATACATCACTCGTATTCGAATGTCGCAAATCCAAACATCGAATCTGGTTCGCCGGAGCTTATAACACATTAAGTATAATAACAGAGCGGAAGAAAAAGATAATATCATTGATATACAACAGTTGATACAATATCGGATACAACATGAATATCAATATTATCAGAGATACAAGATAATAGCGGAAACAAAACATCAACTTGATCTTCCAAAGAATAGAAAGAAGATAGAATCCAAAACCGCATTCCAATGCCAAAGTTCCAAAACCAAATAGCTTAACTCAAAAGCTTCGAAGACTCTAATCCAAAAGCAGTTATATCCAAACCATAAGCTCGAACCACCATCACGATGACTTAAGCAAGGTCAGTCACCTTGAACAAATGCTATCGCCAAATCAAAAGGCGGGGTGCTATCGAAACTACACCTATTATTTGATTATCTGAAAATCCCAACTCTAGACTGCCCGTGTGGAAATTATGGGCACCCAGAGTTTAGGAAGGGAATAATAAACTCCAGGTCAATCACGGGACTGGTGTGAGCAAACAAAAACAGTTTTCTTTAAAACAAACAACAAAATAAGTAAAAGAAATCCACAATGCTTTTTTGGAAAATGAAACTACCATAAGGCCTCCCACCGCACACACAATGCAAACGCAGAATTGGAGGAGATTTCACCTTATGATAGTCAAAAATGCTTGATACGCGAAAACCATTTGATATTATTATTAGTGCATAGTGCAGAAAAACTTTCGAAAGTATAATATTAATCTTAGCCAGCATAGACATTTTGCACATATGCTTACTACAGCTACCATGTTCAATAGCAGGTTACCGCCACATTCCATGGCTGGTTATACAACTAAAACCGTACAGGGCGCGTATTGTTTCTTTGGATTTCCAACAAATGGTTGGGCAAAGGAACTTCCTACATAAAATGGAACACCTCTGGAGGGACGTCCCAGAGAACCTAACCGGATCTCTGCCAACACAAGGCCGGGTTACCTCTGTAACTAGATAACTACTGACACGAGTATGCCATCTCCCGGTCATTACCAATCTTTATCCGAGGCGCCTCTCAACCAACAATCACAAAGCAATAAGTTTGCAGCAACCACAAAGTTAAGTATCTGGGCTCCATACCATGATACCACTTATGATCCAGAAGGAAATGGACATACCCTCAAGGGGCACTACCCCCAAATAACTTTGCTGCAATGATTCCTGTTTCGACCATTATCGGGTTATGAGGCTCAACGAAGTCTCGTCCACAAATCTACGCTTTACACAAAAGTCATGCTTCGATCAAAAAATGATCAGCAGCACTTCGTATGCCACATTACCAAATTGGGAATGTTTCACTAGTAACCATCAACTACATAACCTTTGAGCTCGTACGTCTCAGAGAAGGGTGTTAAGCTAAAAGAATAAATTCTCCGCCACCAAACAGAAATGTATTTGATTGAAACCAGCTTTATATCTCAAAGTGTAATGTCAGACACACATCCATACAAGTCTGTACCGGGTCTGAACAGAACCGAAGGCACTTCCAAAGAAGCTCTTTCAATCCGGTGTTCACAATCTCGATCGGACTCCCCATCACATATGGAGATCTCTATACCGGCACGACTCAGTGCAGAGACATTCGATGGGTTGTCCTTTCATTCTCGAAAATACCCGGTCTTCGCCACCGGTCTTCAAATGCTATCCATATCATCGTATCATTATTCGAAATGGTTTATATGACACAACATCCTCTCCCGGCTAAACCGAATAATGAGCGGTTAATTTAAAAAGCATATGGATATTGGGATCTTAGTTAAGTCACAACTTATTACCCAAACTTTTCTTTCAAATGGTTTAAACAAATTACCATTTTCAAATCTTTAAACAAAAAGATTCACTTCACAAAGTTCACCAATCTTTCACAAAAGTTAATTCATAGCTTTCAAAACAATTCCATTCTAAATTCGATTAACTCATCCAATCTTTAAATCAAAGATTCATACAATAGCTTTCAAAACGATTTTCATTTCTCTTTTATACAAAAGATACACCTTTCCAATTTCAAAAACAAAGTTCAACAATCTTTCACAAAGATTTATTCATAGCTTCCAAAATAATTCAACATAAATTGGAAATCTTTTCAACATAAATTGGAAATCCTTTCTTTATATGAAAGCTATTATTATTTGAAAACAAATAGTTTTCGTTTCGGAAAAATCCGATTTCATATGCACGAGTTAAAGCCCTTCAAGTATAGAACTTGCGTTAAATTCAAATTCCCAAAACAACACTTTTTAAAATGGTTTAAAATCCATATAAACACATTTATAACTTATATACCCTTTTTAAACCATAATTTCCAAACATAGAATTCAATTTCAAATCTTGAATTTAAATTCAAATCGAACTATTTAAATTTCAAAACTTTATTAAATTATTCAAAATAACTTTTATTTTTGAAACTCCTTTTTAAAAGCTTTTCATATTTAACCCAACTCCATTTCCAAAACTATTTTGGATTCAAAAATTCAATCTTTAAAATCATTAAAAATCTGTGACTTAACCAACTTCCTCGTGCAATCCATATTTATGTGTATATGGTGTAGTTCAGGGGTTTCACACAATAGTGCAACATCATCGATCATCACAGATTCAAGCACATCAATGTCGATAAGCGGTATATTCCTATAACGTTTATCTTCCATTCGTAGATTCACGGATAAATAATATACATTCATCACATATAAAAATAAATTATATTCATCACAGCTCGAATCAAAATAATTCATAACATAAAACATTACACACAGAGATATCAAACAATTCAAAGCATTTCATACAATTCAAACATCCATAAGTAAGATTAATTATTCATCTGATTAATTTGAAACAGATTAATCACTTATGATTAAATTATTAATCCTGTTTAATTAATATTAATTACAAATCATTTGATTAATTATCCTTTAATCATTTATTAATTAATAAATTAATTAACCTTTAATCATTAAATAATTAACCTTTAATTATTTAATTATCCTTTAAATTAATTACCCTCAATTGATTAATTAATAAATTAAGTAACCCTTAATTAATTACCATTAAATTAATTAATTATTCCTTAATTATCAATTAATAAACCTTAACTATTAATTAACAAAACTTAATTACAAATTAATTAATCCTTAATTACCATTTGATTAATCCTTAAGTACCATTTGAATAATTCTTAATTAACAGTTAACCAATCCTTAATTAACAGTTAATCAACCCTTAATTAGTCTTTAATCAATCCTTAATTAATCTTTAATTACAGATTAATTATCCTCTAATTATTAATTAATAAAACCTAATTATTAATTAATAAAGCTTAATTACAAATTAATTAACCCTTAAATTAATTAACCTTTTAATCCTTAATTATTTATTGATTAATCAATTAATTACTCTTAATTAATTAATTTCTTAATTAATCCTTTATAATTTTTTATTAAATTAATTAATTATACTAAATTTCCTTAATTAACTTAATTAATCTCAAGACATTAAATCTTAATTATCTTATTAATGCCTTAATTACCATTAACATATTTAAACCATTATATCTCTATAATAATTTTACTTAATTAAATCAATAATTGAGTTTAAAATAAAATAATCATTTAACTTGATAAATTAAAGTTAATAAAACATAACTTTTTTAAATGCTTTAAAAATTATCAAGTAATAGTTTTAAAACTAGTTTCAATTTGAATTTTAAAATTTACTTTTATAAAAATCTTAAAATTTCATTTTAACTAAGTTTTAAAATCACTTTAAATTTTACTTAACAAAATTTATTTTAACAGATTTCCAAACTTTCTAACCAATTGTTAAAGAAAACGATTATTATATAAAGAGTAAGTTTAAATAAGAAATTTAAGCTAGATTTTAAACTTTAAATCTCAAAAACATTGATTTTAAAACCTTTAAATACTGCACAACACTGTACTTTGGATCAAACCCGAAGACCACTCGGGTCTACCCCGAGTTTCCCTTTCCTTCTTCCCCTTATTTCAAAAACATGAATTTTATTTAAAGTTTTAAAAACCTACAGGTTTAACCCCACAAACCACTCGAGTACAAACCCGTGTCCTTTCCCCAAACACTCGAGCAATGCTTCGAGCAAAACTCTGAACCAAAACAACAGACACAAAACTCCTCATCGTGCACATGCACCATCGTCAGACCACCTCCAACCATCGACATAGCCTCCGGCACATCGACCATCATCCAGACCTTCGATCCCTACCCTCGAATCACTCGCATAAGCCTCCAATCAAAATCAAGCAAAGAGGATGAAACTGGAACATATGACCATCACCAGAATCTGCCTCGAACACTCGCCTCCGACCACCAGAGTCGCTGCAATCCCATCTACGTCTCCACTAGCACTCTCTGCTGCCTTTCCCCAAGGTCCGGTGAAGCTCGATCCACCAGAGACGATGCATTGCCCCTGATTCCATATTCGACCAAAATTAGGTTTAGAAACGTAAATCAACTCGCCGCCGATGCCACGACGATCAGGAACCCCACCAGCCATTTTTGTCGAACTCCTTGAACCTTCCCCTAACTCCAGCCAAGGTTCCGACTCCCCAACAACTGCCGATCACCAGAGAACACCCAAAAACCCTTCTCTGGTTAACTTAAAATTACACACGTTATCCTAAATTAAAAATCATGTTTTTTATCTTAAAAATCATATTTTACAAATTATAATTGGATTATCAAATCATAATTCTTGATTTCAACATGCATTTAAATTTTCTTCTGAACTATCTTGTTTCCAAAAAAAATTCAAACCTATTTTGCTTGAAATAAATTTTAAACTTTAATTTATGATTAAACAAACATATAATATTTGAATCTCAAAGCATAACAAAGATCAGGTGAGTAGATTTTGGATTTTTGATCAAAACCTTTAAGTTCTGAATTAAGAACAGAGATGGTTACTTCAACAGGCATGCACACTTACTTATATCCATAAACACAGAGATAACTCGTATATATGTACAAAAAAAGCATCATTCATCTCAGACTTCCCAAGCAAATAGATATTTATTCACTTAGCTTTCGATTTTAAATGTTTGCTCACCTGGAAGTATGAAGCAAAGCCTGGAATGTTGAAAACAGGAATTTGAATTTGTTTGAGTTGTTGAATTCCCATGTTTTGAAAATCTTTGAGTTAGCTTCAGATTGAAACCGCATGAGGTTGTTTGATTGTTATTTGTTCTGCTTTAATACTGATCTTTGAATTGCTTGAATTTCCTGAGTTGATCATCACAGGCTTTAATTTTGTTGAATTTGTTTGCTTTGTTTGATTTTTCTCCAATCTGATTTTGATTTTGTTTGAGAAATTTTTGATCTAAAATTCGCTTTACAGGTTTATGTTTTAAGTTTGCTTGAAAATGGTTACAGGTTTTGATTTCTTACTTTGAATTGAAAAGATATGAAAAGAAACGAAGAAAGAAGATGGAAGTTTACATAGTCTAAATTATGATTTATTAAAATTTAAGGAAAATAAAATCTAATTATGACACTTGTTCAAATAAATCAACATTTTGCATTACCAATTCCTAATTAACTTACACATGTATTCACAAGCTTTAATAATCTAACACTTGTAATTATTTATTTTTAATAAATTTTAAAAAGATTAAAAAGCTTTTTAAATTAAATTTCCTAATTAATAAATACATTTCTAAATTAATAAATGCTTTCTTAATTTTGTATAAATAAAAACTTTTAAAAGAAAATAAAATAAAAACCAATTATATTCTAAATAAAGTCATATATAATATATTTAATCCATTTTTAAATGTAAATATCAAACTTTTGTGTTTATTTTACTATTTAATAAACACTATCTTAATTTATATAAATAAATTCTTTTAAAGAAAACAAATCTTATTTTAAATAAAAACTTTATACATATATTTTTATATCCAAAATATTTTCAAGATATAAACCCTTTCAAATTCCAAATTTAAATCCAAATTTTAAATTCAAATTCAAATTTAAATTTTGAAATCCAATTTATTTTCCAAATATATATTTATTTTGAATATCAAATCAAAATTCTATTTAAAATCAATTTATATTCATATATTTAAATAACAAACAAATATCTTATTTTATTTGGAAATTTTAAATAAATTCACCAATTAAATCCAAAAATTTATATGAATTATCAATTTAAATTTTACTCAAAAATCGGGATTGTTACAATCCATACATAAACAAAACAATAATTAATCTAAGCAATTATTCAATCAAGCGTAGATATTAACTAAACTAACAATCAATAAAATCGAAACTCTTTGGAAAGGGATTAAATTGAAAAGATAATATCCACCCCTTCACTTTCCAGTTGTCCCTGATCAAATTGTTCTCCCTAAGATAATCCAACAAAATCTATTACTTGCATAACTCATCCCAAAATAACTATCTCAATCGTATGTGCATGCCTACAACTTATATAATCCTTGCTACGATCTCAAATAAATAATATCATAATGCATATCAACAGGTAGCCTTAGCACCAACCTGCCCCAAACCAAATTGCAGTCCCTTACACCATTCCTAATGCGCACACCTAACACCTAAATCATCCAGTAGTAGTTTCCTCGGTTTTTTTTTTGGATTGCTAAGATAAGGCAACTCAAAGTAGAATGTGTCTTACCTAAACAAATCCAAACAGCTCAAATCACTATATTATTCCTTCTTTCACCTAAGGACGTCCAAAATGATCGATGTCTTAACTCGATGAATGTAGCATATCTTCTATTCAAACCTTCGGTCCAACTCAAGTGGTATCATTATGCTTATGATATCACTTCTCTAAATATCAAATAAATTTTTGATACATAAAGTACACCTCCTTTAACTTTTCAAAAATTCCATTATAAATCCTATAACTAAACAAGCATAGAAATGAAAGAAATCATATTCTATTCAACCAATACAACCATAGAAAATAGAATTGTAAATCTAAGTGAAATCCTAACCTAAGAAAAATTGCTAGCCTAAGATAATGATAGAGTTAAAAGAATTGACTGTATAATATATTGCCTACATGCACCTCATATGCAATGTAAATGTTGTACCTTTAAGTTGCTACTTTAAAAGGGTTTCCTTTGAATAGAAAGTCTCTCTTCAATCCGAGGATGATTGAAAAGAACTCATCTACGACTCACTCAAACTCAAATCCGAACCTTACAAATCCATTCCATAGAATTGCCTCCACATCTTTTATGTGTGCTAGTCATAATGCTCTATCCTCGATCGTTCCAAGAAAATTTCTACCATATTTCTTATTTTACTTTAGTATCCATTTAACAGAGTACCTATTTTCTTAAATTTCCTAAGTCAGGTTTATCTCAATGGATCAAAATTCGTTATCGAAATCCTTTATCCAAATTCCTTATCAGTATCAATCAAAAATATTTCTCATATAATCATCACTGTGAATCCTATTTGGAATATCCTTTATAAACAGAGCTCGTAACTCTCAAAAGTCTTTATTTTTCAAATCATACTTATCTATACAATTCTAAAGACGTCATTCCATACAACTTATGTTAATGCCTCAATTATTGATTTTGATGACAACAACCATATAAAATAAAGATACTAATATTTGCCAAGTTATATATATAATGCAGAATATTACACAGGTGCTAAATCAAAAACTGTATAGTATAAAGACTCAAGATAAAAGATATGAAGAGCTCTGCATTATAATTTAATATTTAGAGTCATTAGAAAATGTTATTTAATTCTTGATAGCAATTTCTGATCTTTATCTAAATTTACAATCTTTGATATTTTAAACAAAAGTAAATTATTTAATTACAAATTATATATTTTCAAATATTCTATAAAAATTTTCCAAGAGTTCAAAAATATTTAAAGACTATATTAAAATTATTTTACAAAGTATAAAATTTTCAAAACCATTTAAAAGAAAACTTTTTCAATTTTAATAAGCATATGTCAACATACACATTTTAATATATCAACATATAAGCCGTTAAATTGGTTTTTTTAATTTTGAATGGAAGTGTCTTATGGAGACAACCCTTCACAAATGGATAAATATATTTATTCTCTATATAAAGGAGAGTTCAAACAAATTTTTAGTTAACTAATAACTTACTTTCTTCTCGCTCCTTATTCTCTTGAAAAATATACTTTATTCTCTCAAAGTTGTATTAATCAGTTCATATGGCATTGTAATGATTCACTACTATGTACTTACTCTTTCGCAAACATCTCTCTCATTTCAAAGATCAAAGTGCTATTGAAGAGGCTATAAGATCCACTGTATCCAAAGTACACTAGTAGGTGGTCTTGTAGCCTAGTAAATCATGAGAGTTTTTTCTAAACTCGAAAAGCAGAAGGGTGTGTCTTGTAGCCTCGAAATTGAGATTTTAATTGGTTTGCTTACTATTTACGAAGTAGGCACTTGAAAAGAAATATGTATAAGAAATTTTATAGGACTAGATGTAGGAGAAATCCAAACCAGTATAAAATCCCTAATTTCATCTCTTAAACTCCTTACTTGTCACTTTACTACTTATATTTATTTCTGTAATTGCCTGCAAGTTTATTTATCTGTGGTTGATATCTTTTTATTGATTCAATTGTTAAACAAGTTAAAATAGTCTCATAAAAGTTATAAAACACTATTTACCCTCCCTCTAACGAAGAAAAACTAGCATGGGAAGAACAACAAGAAATTGAAGAAGAAGAAAAAAAAGTTATGAAATTCAAGGAGAAGATGAAGAAGACGAGGAGGAAGAAGTAGAGACTTCTCTTGAAAGTTTCGAGAGACCATCTCAAAGCTTAAACAAAGGAATTCTCAAAAATCAGAAGAAGATCATCAAAAATTAAAAGAAGCTAACTAAAAAATTCACCGATCTTTCCAACAAAGTGGATAATAATTTTAGGATGATTATGAAGAAGCTCAATAGGAGCTCATCTCCTTAGTTGTCTTTTAATTCTATCTAGTTATCCACTATATCTTTTCTAGCTTTTATTTCCTTGTGTCCTTTGTTTATTTCAAGTTATCTTCTTATGTTTTCCATTTTTATTATGTATCATCTTGTTTTAATCAATGAAATTTAGTTCTTCCTTTATAATTGTTATATTAGTTTCTGAAAATAATTTAAATATAATGGTAGTAGAAACTAAACGTATATATCAAAAACATTAAAAGCAATTTTAAGTACATATGTCAACATACATATTTGTATATGTCGACATACGACGGCTGTTTGGCAAACTTTTTCAATTTTAAAAAATTGTAACTACCTTCAATTCAATTATTCCAAACGAATTTTCACTCTTATTTAATTCTATGTCTTCCAAAAAACTTCACTTGTTAATTCATCTTTCCATCCCCTTCTATTCTCAGTGTTTTTGTTAATAGTCTTCTCCACACCAAAAAATTTGTGAAACCTTAAAGAGACACTCCAATCATTCAAAGATGTTCTCTCCTTCATACTAAGAAATCAGAAGCATTTGGAACTAAGCCAAATGCAAATGATTAAAGAACAGGAGATGCATTTCGATGCTCTTGCTGGTGGATTTCCTTCTGTATCAAAGCTAATCAAACCAATAACCCAAAATGCTCAAACATCAAGTACAATGAAGATTGGGATGCCATCAAAGCAAATTCAATCTTTGGATCTGAAAGTTGGGTTGAAGTCCCTGGAATATCTAGATTTATACTTATTTTAATTCATAAGTGTGTATATTTATTTTCAATTTGATTAATATGTAAATAATTAATAATCTTAGGCTTGGATTCATTTGATTTGGTGTGATTATATAGCATGGATCGTAAAATAAACAAGTATGTTTTTGATTTGACCATATTATAGTGTGTATTATATAATTAAAGATTGCATTATTCTATTTATTTATTGTCTTTAGTATTTAGTCTGTAACTTAAAGATTAATCATCGTATATACTAATATATGCCATGATTATATCATATTAAATATCCAGTATTTATTGTTTATGGCTCCCATATTAAACAGAGATGGCAACAGTAGAATTTTCAAAGAATACTACTCACAACAGACCTGAACCGTTCAAGGGAGATGGTGATGATTTCTTGACATGGCAGAATCAGATGTTGTTTTATCTCACCACACTCGGTCTGCAAAAGTACCTCGAGGAGGAGGAACCGATTCCTGCACCAGGCAAGGAAGCAGAGGTGAATATGTGGAAGCATTCCGATTTCTTATGCAGAAACTATATTCTGAATTGTCTCGACAAGGTGCTATACAAAGTATATCAGCCTTTAAAGACATCAAAAGAGCTCTGGAATGCACTTACCGCAAAATACAAGACGCAGAATATCAGTCTTAAGAAATTCATTGTAGACAAATTCATGGACTACAAGATGGTTGACTCCAAACCAGTGACTACTCAACTGCATGAACTGCAAATCATCATTCATGAACTCGAGGCGGAAGGTCATACGGTTGGAGAATCATTTTTGGTTGAAGCCATCACGGGAAAACTGCCGCCGTCATGGAGAGATTACCGCAATTATCTAAAGCATAAAAAGAAGGAAATCTCTTTACAGGATCTCATAGTCCGATTGAAAATTGAGGCAGATAACCGTGGAATTACAAAACAAAGCGAGGAGGCATTTGTGGCTGAAGATTCAAAGACCAAAAACAAAAAGAAGAATTTCCAGAAGAAAAGGAAAGCTCAAGACAACAAACCAAAAGACAACAAACGAACCAAGAAGTTTAATGGCGAATGTTGGGTTTGTGGAAAAGTTGGACATGCCGCTAGAGATTGCAGGCTCAAAAAGGACCGCAACAAAGAGGCAAATTTAGTAGACAACATGGAAGTGGATGAGTCCAACTTCTCAGCAGTTGTATCTGAATGCAATATGGTTCAGAATCCTAATCAATGGTGGGTAGACACAGGCGCTACACGTCATGTCTGCTCTGACAAATCCATGTTCTCTACATACAAGAAATTCGATCATGAAGAAAAGCTCTATATGGGTAATTCAGCAGTATCTATGATCGAAGGCAGTGGCACAGTTATCCTCAAGTTTACTTCGGGAAAAACTGTCAAGTTGAATGACGTGCTCCACGTTCCAGACATACGCAAGAATCTCATCTCTGGTGCAGTATTATCAAAGAAAGGATTCAGAATGGTGTTCGAGTCAGACAAAATGGTTCTGTCCAAAGCTGGAATGCATATCGGAAGGGGTTACTTATGTGATGGCCTATTTAAGGCAAATGTAGCCGTTATCGGCAATAAAACAATGTATTCTGATTGTGCTATTAATAAAATTGAAGTTTCTTACTTGCTTGAGCACGAAATTTTACTATGGCATGATAGATTAGGACACATAAACTTCCGAAAAATGAAGAAATTATCAAACTTGGGATTGATTCCAAATTTCCAAGTAGATAAGAACTACAAATGTGAGACATGTGTAGAAGCAAAAATGGTCAAACAACCATTTAAATCTGTTGACAGAAGCACCGAACCATTAAGTTTGGTACATACGGATTTATGTGATTTTAAATCACTACCTACAAGAGGTGGGAAAAAGTATATTCGCCAGTAACACGAATAACCTCTATAAGAATGCTAATAGCAATTGCATCTATCTATGGTCTAGAAATTCATCAAATGGATGTAAAGACAGCATTCTTAAATGGAGATCTCGATGAGGAGATCTACATGGAGCAACCTGAAGGTTTTATTTCAAAAGGAAATGAAAACAAAGTCTGTAGATTAGTAAAATCATTATATGGACTAAAACAAGCTCCAAAACAATGGCACGCAAAATTTGATAGTGTCATGATAAGAAATGGTTTTCGTATAAATGAGTGCGATAAGTGTGTTTATTATAAACAAATTGGACAAACATACGTAATGATTTGTTTATATGTAGACGATATGTTAATATTTGGTCCAAATACTCAGGTAATAGAGACCATAAAGAAGATGTTAACAAGCAATTTCGATATGAAAGATTTAGAAGTTGCAGATGTTATTTTGGGAATCAAATTAATAAGAACTCCTAATGGAATTGAATTATCTCAGTCACACTATGTAGACAAAGTGATTGAAAAATTCCAAGACTATGGAATTAAAGGAGTGAGAACACCTTTTAATCCATCAGAAGTACTGCATAAAAACACTAATGAGAGTGTAATGCAACTGGAATACTCTCGTGTAATAGGATGTCTCATGTATCTCATGAATTGCACAAGACCAGATATAGCTTATGCAGTAAGTCGACTGAGCAGGTATACAAGCAATCCAGGAAAGGAACACTGGAAAGCACTAATGAGAGTACTTGGATATTTAAAAAATACCACAAATTATTCCTTACATTATGGAAAATATCCTGCCGTCTTAGAAGGATATAGTGATGCAAACTGGATTGCAGATTCAGAGGAATCAAAATCAACGAGTGGTTATGTCTTTACCCTAGCAGGGGCAGCAGTATCATGGAAATCTACTAAACAAACATGCATAGCTCGATCCACTATGGAATCAGAGTTCATCGCACTAGATAAAGCAGGCGAAGAAGCAGAATGGCTTCGTCATTTTTTAGAAGATATTCCGTTCTGGCCTAAACCTGTACCGGCCATATGCATACACTGCGATAACCAAGCAGCGCTAAGCAGAGCGCAAAACTTTGTGTATAATGGAAAGTCACGACATATTCGTCGACGCCATAACACAGTTAGGCAGTTACTCTCAAATGGAACTATTTCCATTGATTATGTGAGGACAAATAATAACCTAGCGGATCCATTTACTAAAGGTTTATCAAGAGAGAAAATTGACTGCGCATCGAGGGGAATGGGTTTAAAAGCCTAAACCAACAAGAGTTACCTTATACGGAAACCTATCCTAGCGACTGGAGATCCCACGGACTAGGATCAATAGGCAAACCAGTTATGAGTAACTCAAGAAGTAATGCATTTATCTGGACTTAGTCCCACTCCATTCCTATGGTGCACAATATAAATGCATGCCTACAGAAGTATTTAAAGGTTAAAACTATGTTTTTTTAATGATGACCATATCTTGGAAATAACAAGTGGGGTATATGTAGGATACTCTTAATGGTTGCGATCACCTATGTTAGTGTGAGCTGGGTCGGCTCTATGAGAATATTAAAAGGCTTTTATTCTCTAAAACACTCGCAGAACCTAAAATTGTTCAGGACCAAAATGAACAAAACCAAGAGATTGGATGTGAAGGGAATCAATGCTTCGTAAAACTTATTGTCTGGGTATACAATAAAGGCTGACGGTTCAAGATGAAATAATTCACCGATTAGCCAAGTAGATCCGATAAGTTTTAACTAGGGAAAGTTCAAAGTGAAATATCTACTTATCCACGATAAAGCATTATTCCATATATACTCTGTGATATTTCGCTTTGTGTGGGGGATATGTATATTATCATTCATGTGGGGGATTGTTGGAATTCCTCTAATACAAATTGAATGAAATATACATATAGTCCCACATCGCCAATTTGTTGAGAGGTATAGAGGTTTATATATGCCTTTCTCATGAGGAGGTTGGGGGCCTGGGGCTCCCAAATGTATGCTTCGTTGTGAGGAGGGAGATCTTGCATCACCACCACACGCGCGCGCGCGCCGCCGCCGCCGTCCGTCCGACCGGACCGGGCCGGGTACGGGTCTAAAATGACCATTCTTTTTACTAGGCCACTGTTTAACAGTTTTGGGCTTTGTCTGAAACTGGGCTGGGCCTGGAAATTGAAGAGAAGCGGGCGGATGAAAGACAGACGCGGATTTTGTCTGAAGAGGCGCGATTTTTGAAACGGGCGCGGAAATGAACGGGTGCGACCTGACTGAAGCAGACACAGGCGAACGGGTGCGACCCGACTGAAGCGGTGCAGGCAAAACAGTACGAGCGGGCGGGTGCGATACAGATGCGACTGTACGGACGCGACTGCTTGAACGAACGGGTGCAGACACGACCGTTCGGAAGGGATACGGACCAACTATAAATAAGGAGGAAAACTGATCACTTTCCTCACTGAATTTTCTAATCCCTTCTCTTCTATTAACTGCTGTTCTTATACTCAAATCACAGAGTGATATACTCATTACAATTTCGAGCGGAATTCGTCTGTTGTATCTTGGGAGAATTTTTGAAATAAAATTCTTAAGGAAATCGTTACGACGAGCCTCAGACACAATCCGGTTAGAATTTTAGTCTGTTTGTATATTCATATACATTATTCTATTTTTCTACCCTTTATTTTGGTTATACTATTTATTCGAAATAGTATAACGTTGTTGTTGTAATTTATTTACAACATTCATATTGTTATAATAATTAATACAGAATTCCAGTGTAGTGGAAATCTGAATTATAAACTTGTGCGACGAGTTTATATTCTCTGTTTTGGTATACTAACGTATAACATATACAAGCGATCGGTTGACCTTGGACCAGTCGACTGGTGGATGTATAACAGTCGACCGATGCCTGCTGTGATGGTAAGAATAAACCTAGGCCAGATGGTCCGGATTTAATAAATTAAAATCTAGTGGATAGAATTGATTCTAACGCCTATAAATACATGCATAACCCTCACTTTTATTCTCATATTTTCTGAATAAGGAGTGAAGCTCCACCATCTTTTTTTCTCCATAAATTCTAAAAAATATAAATTAGTATATATATATATGTATGTATGTATGTATATGGAGAATAATGGAAAAGGAAAAAGAAAAGGAACAAGGAGTGAATCAACTGTACAAATAAGAGGTAAATTCTAAATCTAAAACTTTACAACTACGTTTAATTCAAATCTCTTTTCAGATCTATACTTTAATACATATTTTGGTAGAAGGAAAGAGAGTCAAATAAGAAGAATGTACTTAGATAGGTGAGCGGAAAATTATATATTTTTATATGATATTAGATTTGTATCGCTGTGAATTTGTTCTTTTTATGCTTAATTGTAAATTTTATGATTTTAGGCTTATATATATAAATACACACATACACACACGATAACCTAAGATCCTTACTTACATTGTCTGTGAACTGTTAACTTTAATTTAATGTGTGTATGTGTGTGTGAATATAAATCTAGAATGTAATGGTGAAAGTAGTCCTTAAAAATTATGAAAACAAGTCATTAAAAAGATTGTATATTAATTCCAGATTTAGTTGGTTAAAAGTTATAAGTTGTGCAATTTTAATCAAAAAGTACTTTCTAATTTAATTGAGATTTTAATTCGTTAGAATGAAGAATATTTTTATGTACATAATTTCTTTAAATTATCCAACTTTATAATTATAAGTATAAATGTGTGTTGTTCACAAGGAATATATCTAGAAGGAAGAGATGTGCAAAGTAAGGATGCATACCGTATTTTGCACTGTCTATTTCAAATAGAACAGAAAATATATTTTCTTATAACTCCAAACATAATCCAAACTTATTTTAAATAATTTATGAAAATTGCAACGTTAACATTTCTTTTTAGGAAGATATAGATCCAATACATTAAAATGTAGAAATCCCTAAAGTGAAAATTAGAGTGTTATAAATAGAATTAGTAACAATCTCGTTGCCAATAAAAAGATGGTTGAAAATAGACAGTAAGCGTTAACATGAATAAGACAACGAACTAAAGAATTGGAGAAGTTATAGTAATTTCATTAGAATGTGCATAAATTGAAAAGAAGCAGTAAATATACTCAATTGTATAAATTGAAAAGGGGTAGTAAATTATAGGGGTTTTGGGCCTAAGGTCTATATTCTCAAAGCTCGTGCACAAAAAGTCCCTACTCATGAACTCATGTAAATTAGGTCCATGTTTTGTTATTTTTTTTAGCAAATTGTCCTCTTCTAGAAAATCGGCCAAGCATTGAAATTAGGGGAAAAGGTAGCATAAATTAATCAAAAACTAAAAATAGGGACCAAATTTTTGTAACTTTTTCGAAAGGGACTTTTCTTCCATCATCTTTCAATTTTAAGGACTTGGCGACCGTTCCTCGTAGATTATATCTAATGTAATAATTAGAAATGGAATGGTAATGGTTATTTAATCTATTAAATTAGAAAGAAGCGGTAAATGACATCTACCGACATTAATGATTTAAGAAGTAGATTTATGTAAACGCAAAGTAATATTAATAATTGAAACTACAAGGCCTAATAAGAGCCAAAAATTATACAGCCTTAAGGATACGATTATGATGGGTGTGAATTATTAGATCAAGCTAATATTTAGATTAATTATAAATGACATAATCATTAGTATGGATTGAAATGAAAGGTCGGTAATGTTACACAACAGAGTTTGCCCTCTACAAGGGGCGATCAGCAGCTGTGTATATATTGCACTAATGTGAGACATTTTCAATTGTAGGATCCGTGGAAATATACGTTCGCATATAGGTGAAAGAAATATACCAAAGTAGGGTCCACCTTAGTTTGAAATGTCAAAGGGTCGAGTAGGATCTACTTTAATCATTATAGAATATGTGTTATGTAACCAAGTGAGTATTTCCTTAGTTACATTAGGCAATTTAATTGGGATGGTGTAGTCTCGGTGTTATGTCAGCAGGATTGGTAACATATATGTGAGGAGTAGGGCTGTACATATAGGTCGAAACCATCATTGATCCTGAAGCGGTCGTAGGAAAGACTCGGATTACGTCTAGAAGGACTACACCCCTTACTGGTGTTGGTCATGTATGAGACATGAACCACCTTAAAGTTGTTTGTTAGTTAGTTTTTTGTTAAGAGGCAAGCCTAGATAACACATAGTTAATGTTTTTCAAGCAACTACGATAGTATGAGGAGCCGAGTCCTTAATAGTCTAAGGAGCCGAGTCCATGATAGTCCGAGGAGTTGAGTCCTCGGTATGAAGTGGCTAAATAAATCTTAAAGGAAAATTAGAATACAACCAATTAGTTGTAATTCCATCGTTAGGCCCTAACGGGAGGTTTTGCGGTGTACGTTGGTCGACCTTGACAGATGGTGGCTACCTTGCACAGTGCAGATTTATGGATACTAGCGGGGAATGTATCATGGTCCATATGAGGCTATGATATGTTACACACACACATATAGTTATTGTATACCTCAAGTTGGTTGGGCTATTGTAGGCGTACACGAAGTCAAAATGACTATGCTTTAAATAATATACATAATACGTAATGGAAAACAATCGACATAAATTAGTGTTTTGGGTAAAGTATGTAATTTATCAGTCATCGAAACTTTTGTTCGACCCCATCCTCATTACAACCCACACTGTAGATTTAGAAGGATAGGTATTACTAGGTGGGAACAGTGGAAAGTCAAATTTCATTATGCATGCTCTGTGCTGACGAGGGCACTAGTATTAGAGATACTAGCCTTGGTTAGTAATGATATATTTTACTATACTTTATTATTCCGTGTGAGTTCTTTTCGATAGCTCTCTGATATATTTTTGTTTATTACAAGATACCAACATCAACAGTACGTAACCTAGTGGACTTGGATTTTCGATTTACCGAAAATTCGAGCCCGTTAAGATGCGAGTTATTACAATATACTTTCGCTTTCTCCTTGAAATAAGCTTCATGAAACACACCTGAAATTATTTATATGAAAATTTGAAGTTTTTTCTACAAATATTTACAAAAAATTAACGCAAATATTTGTACTAAAACTACAAATTTTCGTTAAAAATTAATTATAGGCTTGTTTCATGAAATTTGTTTTCAGGAGGAGACAGGAATGGACTATTTTTAAAATAAGGTGATTCCTTAATGACAAATTCTATTTAGATACGAGAATTTGCTAAGTAGCTTCCTGTAATTTCTAAAAAAATAATAGAAAAAGTTGCCCTTATTATATTTGTATTCCCCTTTATCTTCTTTCTCTCTTTCTTCTCGTATTGTACATAAATTTCCTAACCATTAAACCCTTATGTTCTAAATTCTAGCTAAAATATTAAATACATGGATTAAATTGTGGACCTTGATGATGATAGAGTGAATCTACATGAATTAGAAGTGGTAAACTTAGAATTTGACTTTTTTATTTTATTTTTTATGTTTGAAATTGCTCATATTGTAAAAGATTGGGTGAGAGATTGATAATATAAACACATCTTAAAAGTGAGTGGTTTGTAAACCAACCACGTAGGGACAATGCTACCACTACGGGATAGAGTACACATCCACGTACATCGATTACGTAGTTGAACAAACAATCACTCACACCCACAGCCTCTACAGTAATGTAATTTCATCCTAAATTTGCATTGATTTAGTGGACGGTTACATGTTCTGGTGGAGTTGTTTTGGAACGGTAAGGTTTTCTCGTTGAAAAGTTCTTTTTACTAGGTAACGTTATTTAGGGAGAAATTTAACAGTAGGATGGATACACTCAACAAGAAACAGGGATATAGTATTTTTTTTTCTATTTTGTGAGGAGCTCCTACGCTCGTTTACATGTTTAAATAGAACCAGCCTTCCCTTATTTTGACTAAAATTTATATATTGGAATGTGTTAATTAACTCCTTTACCTCTTTTCTTTTCACACAACCAATTTTATGATGGATATCTTATACATAAGCAAGAACTGAATTAGTTTTAAGAATTTAATAGTTCTACGTCGAAATCATACCGGTATGCATTCGTTATTCACAATCGACATTGCTGAAGAAAGTAAAATGTTTATGAATGGAAGTTGAAACAGCTCAGTAAACTCCAAATAGGATCACAATATACCATTTTTTATGAAGTAATACTTGTATAAATTATTAAATTAAATATATAAAACGTACAATTAAATGTCATTAAATATTCAACAAGCATATAAAAATAAATATCACAAACCATTTAATTAACATTATAACAACTAAAATAAATGTTATTTGTTATTTAAATGAGTATCGTAAAATATTTAATTATTTATTAAAAGTTCCTTAATCGAAAATTCGAGTCACCATGAATTTATGAGAGAAAGTGGTCCCCCCGTGAGATGAATAAGGCAATCACCCTATGAAAACATAAAATACATATTAATTATTTGTAATAATCAGTAGTATAACTACAATATTTTATTAAGTACCATATTTATGATATTGAATTAATTGCATTAAATATTGAATTAAATAGTATAAAGTATTTTGCTATACATTACGAAATATTTCCACTAAAATATTTATATATAGGAATGTGTTAATTAACCCCTTTACATCTTTTCTTTTCACACAACCGATGTTATGATGGTTATCGTTTTAGATAAGCAAGAAATGAATTGGTTTTTAAGAACTTAATAGTTCTATGTCAAAATCATTCCGGTATGCATTCGATTCCGGTATGCATTCGTTATTCATACTTCAAATTGCTAGAGAAAGTAAAATATTTATGAATGGAAGTTGAAACAACTCGGTAAACTCCAAATGAGATTATAGCATACCATTTTAGATGAAGGAATATCTGTATAAAATATCGAGTTAAACATATAAAACGTACAACTAATTGTTACTAAATATTCAATAAGTATATAAATATAAATATCACAAACCTTTTAATTGATCTTACAACAACTAAAATAAATATTATTTGTTATTTAAATAAGTATCGTAAAATATTTAATTATTTATTTAAAGTTCCTTAACCAAAAATTCGGGTCGGCATGAATTTATGAGAGAAAGCGTTCCATTCATGAGACGAGAAGGCAATCACCCCATGATAACATAAAATAAATATCAATTATTTGTAATAATCAGTAGTAAAATTACAGTATTTTATTAAGTACCGTATTTATGATATTGAATTAATTGCATTAAATATTGAATTAAATAGTATAAAGTATTTTTTTATACAGTATGAAATATTTAATTAATTACCAATGACATATTTATTCAATATCATTTACTATTTAATTAACTAACATAAATAATGGATTTCATAATATAGGCATTTAATTATCATTCCAAAACTTTTATGTAAAGAATATAAATTATTTAATAAATATTGTTAATTACAAAATGTACAAGTTTTGTTCTGCATTAAAAGGTATGTTGCATCTCTATAAAATTTAGCAATAAGAAATAGTTGGTTGACAATCTCATCATGTCGTGCACGAACAAAGTAAGGTCCCTCAACAATAAATAAGCATGCTAATGAATTTTTAGTAGAGTTTATGTACTCTTTAACATCATCTTATATGTTCCTGTGTGACAAAATAAAATAGATTCAAAATTGGTAAATTAGAATTAATTTTTTTTATCATGAAAGTCAATTGGTGTTCAGTATTATTTTATTACGCAATGTATTGTCTATTAAGTAATGTATTTATGACATTAATTGATATATTAAATATTGAATTAAATAGTATAATATATTATGTTGTATGTTACGCAAATATTTAATTAATTGTCATAAGTATAACATATTTATGTAATATTATTTATTACTTTATTAAATGTTATAAACTAATTAACTCATAATACAGTTATGTAATTATCATTTCAAAAGTTTTGTTTAAAGAATATAAATTATTTAATTAAATATTAAAAATTATTAAATGAACAAATTTTGTTCTATATCAAAAAGATACGTTGTGTTTCATCAAAAGCTAGCAATTAAAAGTGTTTTGATTGATCGAGATTCACGAAAAGGACAACCTCAGATGCATAATTGTATTTTCTTATATAATCCGTAGAATTGATGTATATTCTATATGTTTTCGTGTTTCCATGTATAAATAAATAAAAAAATATTTAACAACGGTAAAATAGAACTAAAATTATGATCATGAAACTAACGTCCAACTAGGGACGTAAATGTACACCAAATTCATGGGTAGCAACGGGCCTACCACATAGGCATAACAAATTTTAAAAGAAGAAGGGTGCTAACGCATTAAACTTGTTTGTTATTTTAAATTTGCAATTTTCCTTTGTCCTATACTAATTAAATATATCATTAACGTTAGCTTGCTCACCTATCTTTTTCCAGAAATATATTAATAAATTAAATCTTAAATTGGAGGTTTCTTGGAAATTAAAAATTCGGAAAAGGTTAATTAATGAAAATAATCACATTGATTCCATCAAAATTAGGTCCATTGTCTTTAAACTTTTTTATAGCTGTTCAAACTTCGCTCAACTCTTTTTATTCCGTATTTTTCCTAAAATCTCAAGCTCTTCTAATTTCATAAAAATAGCTAGAAATTTGTTAATTTCTCAAGAAAATCCGGAAAAAGGAGAGATTTGTAGAGAAAATTACTAGCTAATTTTCCTGATTTTGCTCTGTTTTTTAGGATTCAAAGCGGCTTCTGGTAAAATTTGGGGTTTAGTTCTTTTTTCTATAGATTTTTACTAGCGCTGTAAGTTTATGTTATAGTCGTAATTTGAATCAAAAAAAAATCGAATTTTTGATTCTGGGTTTAGTGTATTGTTTAATCTGAGCTCATATCCAGTGTGTTAACTAGATCTTTCCTGTTAATTATCTTTTCATTCCTCCATCTTTGAAAACCGCTGAATTTCAAGGTCAATTGTTGAAAAAACCTCCAAAATTTCCTTGATTTAGGGCTCCTTTTCTACAAAGTAGCTGAAATTACTACTTAGATTCAAGAAATTTCCTTCCCCCTCAAAGTTTGAGTTATGGAAGTGAAACCTGAAACTGGAATGGTAGCAAATAGGGAACCCTTTCCAATAGCAATGCAAAAACCAAATTTACAGTCTCCACCTTCAATGCAAAATATGCGTTTAACTTTCACACCAGACGGCACTGCAGTTTACAAACCTGTTACAGCCGCACCGCCTCCTCCACAGCCTGCAAATTTGCAAGGAGGAGGTAGCATTAACAACAGTGGTGGATCCCAACCATCTTCAGGGCTTATGGTAAACATGGGAGAAAAGAAGAAAAGAGGCAGGCCAAGAAAGTACGGGCCTGATGGTGCACCGGTGCATGTAGTGGGCCTGGGCTCACCTCAGTCAAGGGCTACACCAAATAGTGGGCCTACTGGGACAAGTGGGCCTAGTGGGTTTATTCCTACGAATCTGGGTAGCCCAACAGGGATGGGATCGGGTCCGTCAGGTGTGCCAGGATTGAGCTCAGGTGATGGCAGCAATGTAATTAAGAAGAGAGGAAGGCCTAGTGGTTCTGGAAGGAAGATGCAGATGGCTGCCTTGGGTATAATCTCTGAAACTTGCATGTGTTGTTTGCTTAATTTGCTTTTGTGTTTGTACACTTAAATGATGTAATTGTTTGCCTCATGACTAAGAATGCAAGAATTTTTAATATGAAAACAAATATGGCAGATATTGGATGCTAATTTTGTTTTGGATAATGGTTGTTTAAGGATTTGGAAGACATGAACTGGATTTTGTTATAAACCAGTGGATTAGTCAGCAATGCTATAGACTGAGACATAAAGCTTGATAGTTGCATTAACCTACTTAAGTCAAGTTACTATCACTGATAAATACCATATTATCATTTGAAGCTACACCACTAATCGTGTAGAATTTTGTTAGTGTAAAAGGTACATGATAAATTAAAAATGAGGAAAATTTTATGTTGATTAAGTCAGTGATCCTGTTATGGCACATGGCTGTTTATTGTCAGTTAATGGTGTCAAAGCGACTTTTATTTTATTTTTGTGTGTGTGTTTTTTTTCCGTAATTGATTTGGAATTTCATAGATCCAATGTTTTGAAACTTTTCAAGTGTCAATCCTAAGGTTTTCAATATTTTCATGCAGGATCAGCGGGGAGTGGGTTTACCCCACATATTATCACCGTGAATACTGGGGAGGTAATATTTTGTACCCACTAAAACTGTTTGTACTGTTATTCTGTTTAGCATTAGTATATGATATGTGCATTGTATCTCACAGTTAACACTGAAGCTAATCATGCACCTTTTAATTTTTAGTTTTGAGAATTTGAGAAAACCATGTTTTAAACAAGCACATGGAAGGCTGATCCATGTTTCTAAAAAAGTGTTCAGTGTCCACTGTTTACATTTTTTATGAAATGGTTTTGAAATAATAAATTGATAACACACAGTTTAACTAGCACAATTTGGGTTTCTTATTGTATGTCAATTCTGTGGCTGATCAACAATTTATTTGATTTGACTCATTTTTGTCCAATTTACCCATGTCTGACATTCTATTTGGAATTTGGGTTAATTGAGCATCTCCTTTGTCAATTAGATCTGATTGTCACACCAAAAACAACATTAAAGTGGTAGTTTATTTTTTGATTCTCTGGTGTTTTTTTTGTAACGAACATGTGATGTTCTAAATATTTTTGATTCAGATAATCGCAATGTAGGCATTATTGATTCTTCTCCCCCTGAAGTATGTCGGATACCATGATGTTAGAGGGTTAACTTCTTAGTAACTTTAACTTTATTTTTTGTAGGATGTGTCGGCAAAAATCATGTCATTTTCTCAGAATGGATCGCGGGCAATATGCATTCTTTCAGCAAACGGCGCCATTTCTAATGTTACCCTTCGGCAAGCAGCAACTTCTGGCGGGACTGTAACTTATGAGGTTTGTTTACTCTAAATCTGTCATGCTCCAGTTTACGTAGAAATGAACTGTGTGCATAAATAAATATATGAATTGTAAATAAATCTGGGGCTGTTATGGTTACTATTTCGCAAACACCGTTACCATACCAGTTTTATTGGTAAGCTAAAATTGCTAACCGTTACCAATAGGTTGGTATACCGAAGATTTGTATACCTATAATCCTTTAAGTGTTACACTGGTAATAGTAAATTACCATTGGTCTAAAAAAGTTGATAACTTGACATGTTGTTACACTATAGCGTTGTTTCATTATACAATTTATAGTGTTACTTGATAAACGATATAAATAAGAAAGAAAATATTTAGCATTATTTCACCGAATTACTAAACTAAATTTAATTATTTGCTTGATTTTAAACGCTTGTAATAAAGAATATTACATGAATGAAAATCAGTTAAAAATTGATTGGTAAACTTACCGTTACCATTGGTTTTGAAGAAATGTTACCGATGATTTGTCGTAGAAAATGATAAATTCACCGTTACCATAATGATTAAACCGGTATACGTATACCGATTTCACTCAAAAATGATTACCGATAGACTGGTAATGGTATGGTAAGTATAAATTTACCATTACCATAACAGCCTTAAATAGATTAAATGACATAATATGCATATCTCCTCAATATTTTATTTACTGAACCGCTAGCTCCTGTGCTGATAGAAGGAGATATGCATATTACGTCATTTGATGTAAATGAGATAAATAAGTTATACATTCTTTAAACCTCTGTTACCTTTGGAAGGAAGTAACATGGCTGAAGGTACTCATCTTAATGTTTGTATCCACATGAAACAAGTGACACTTGCTTTCCTAAAAGCATGCATTTGGAAACCAAGTTTATGTGCACAAATTATTTTGTATTCTTCTAAACTTTCAGATCCTCTTAAAACATTTCTTCTTTACTTGTTTTATTCAAATTATAGGTCTTACATGTCAAACTTATTCGAAAGTTTGGTTGATTATAGTTGCACTGCAACCGTAGTAACTTTTACAACTTGAAGACAATGATAATAGTGTGATGTTATCAATCTTGCTCAATTTTGTGTTCTACACGAGAAAATTCCTAAGTATTGTAACTCAACAAGTTACTGTTTTTATTTGGTTAAACATTATTATCATTTTCAAATCAACGTTCAACCATACTACTTACAGAATTACAACATTCTACCATGTTTTTGAGTTTATAGTGAGTGGACTAGTAGATTCTCCATTAATTCAACCAATACTTAAGATTTTATATAAAGAGTAATAATTTCTTGTCTTCTCTCCTTTTTAGTTTTCGCTTATTGAATGATTTAAGGGGATGAGTATTCTTTTCAATATTCACTCATTTCTCTCTTAATTTTTTTTTTTTCTAAATGTAGTGAAATAGTAAAACCAAAATAAAATAAAAAATAAAATGGATTTTTGGGCTTAAAGATTTTAGGCTCAAATAAAACACATTTAATTAATGTTAACAGAAACTAACACATCTAATCTTCTAAAAATGTTTATAAGAAGATACTAAAATTTCCTATATTTGATTATTCAAAAAATATTGGTCCTTACTAAGTCTTTTGAGCTATGTAGAACCTTCAAATGTGAAATTGGAGGAGCTCGTTTTTTTCCCTTTTTTTAGTTGTTCAATAAATAAAAGTTGTGTCATTGATAAATGATTGGATCATCTTTTTTATTCCTGTTTTTTAATAGTAAGAGTGATGCATTATTCAAGTAGAGCACTCAATTTGATGTTTCATGGGTTTGAATCCATGACCTCTAGAACCCAAGTCTAGAACACCATACCACGAACCGTTAAGCTAGCGGTCCTTGACATCTGATCTGTTGTTTAAGTTGGCTATTTTGGATTTTGGTTATATATGTTAAAGTTTATTTTATATATAACTTCTTAGTGATGCTCAAATTAAACATATAAATAGTTGATGAAAACCAAAGAAAAACAAAATGTTGATTTATAACACAATTTGATTGTAGACACCGGCATAAATCAAAATTTGGTTTATGTAGTATTCGTGCAAATCTTCATTAGTTTCATATGGTTATATATAATATATATTTAATGCAAGCATTATTATGCATATGATTTTTTTCTTCTCAACTGACTTTGCGTACCCACAAATGATGTGATTTTTAGATATCCAGCATGATTTATGTCATAATGACTCATGATTTTATACTTCTAGATTTTTTTTTAAAAATCAGCCCATTAAAGAACTTGGAGTTACGAAGATATTTAAAATCATGTTCTTCATAACATGTAGATGAAATCGTGTTATGGAATTTTAATATTATGCACATAATTTTTGAGAAGTATTTGAGTGATTTAAGTTCGTGTATCTACATATGTACATAAATAACAATGCTTCACCGTGTCCTCCTTTTTTCCCCTTATCTTCTTGTAATTTTATTTTTTTATTTATAACAATATAGGGGAGATTTGAAATTTTATCATTATCGGGGTCATTTCTGTTGACTGAAAGTGGAGGTCATAGAAGTAGAACTGGTGGTCTCAGTATATCACTGGCAAATCCTGATGGTAGAGTCTTAGGAGGCGGGGTTGCTGGACTGTTGACAGCTGCATCACCTGTCCAGGTCAGCATATCTAAAGTAGCTTCTGTAGTATAATATGCCAATTTATATTTCGGCTCTTCTACTTTTTTCCTTCATCCTTTAAGCCTCAAAGCAAGCTTAAAACAAACAGCACATGCTCATTTGATTATGCTGCTTCCTACTTTATGTTATATCAAGTCTTCCACTTTTTATATTTTCACCATTTAGCATTGAGTGCAGTAGGCTACTTTCTGTGATTTTACTTTTTAATTTTGAAATATCCCCAAAAATTTTGTTTTAAAATCGTACCCAGTAATGTTAAACATCTTTCCAGCAAAAGGTAAAAGGCAATTGTTGTAAGTAGTAATTATTCCATGTATTCAACTTTTAACTTTCATCACCATATAAATATTAAATGAAAAATAAATGCAATAGGGCGAAGTTTTTACTGGGGGTACGATGGCTTTTGACCTTGCTTAGAAATATCGGTCAAACAAATAATGTAGTTGGAAAACTTAGAAATACATTGGTGTTTTATATCATGTACTAATAAGATTTGATTCGTACTAATGTTGAAAAAATTTGAGAAAAAAATACAGGTTGTGGTGGGAAGTTTTATACCGGAAGGAAAGAAAGAACTGAAACACATCAGTTTCCAGCAGCCCTTTACCGCACCCAACCCAACCAACAGCGGGCCAATTCCCATGGCAGCTGCAGCCCACAGCCCGATTTCGCAGGGCACGTCAAGCGAGTCCGATGATGAGCCCGAGCCCATTAAAAGAATGAATCAAAACTCAGGATTCGTGAGCAGCAACACCAACAATAATAATCATCCTGGAATAGTTAACATGCAGTGGAAATAAACTGAATTAGCTATGCAGACTTGTTTGATTTCTGGCTTTTGGTGCATTTGTGTATTGGTAGATTATGCATTATTTATCTTCTTTCTTAATGCGTGAGTAGTTTTATATTGTTGTTAGTAGTAGCAACTATCTCAGAGTGCTTAGCTTGATGTATTGGATGTTGTACTTGCAGTACATCTTATGTAAGCTTAGTGTTGTGTGTTTTTTCAATCCTTGGTTAAAGTCTAAATATTTGAAGTATCAGCTTTTTAGTACCGATGTTTACTATTTGTAATGGGAATTTGGAGGTTTATTGCCAAAGGTGTGCAGTTTCCTTATGTCAGTGTTTGTTTTGGCGTTGGTTGTATGTTCACAAAACCAATTGCCTATAGTGGATGTCTTATGGCTAACTTAGGTTTATGTGCGTGTGAGATACAAGGGATGATGGACTTGAAGAGTTTTCAATACCTCAATAATTCAATACGTCAGCTACTAAATCATGAGAAAGTCCGTTAACGTTTTAAATCTGTATGTTTATGGTTATGCTAAATTTTTTAAGATCTATATGTTTATGGTTTAGTTAGTTAGCTCTTGTGGAAATGATTATCGGCCATGCAAAGTGTGCGTAGTTTGGTAAAAGTGAAGTCCACGTTCAGAGATATAAAGCTATGAAATATAAGGTAAAGAAGGCAAAGAACAATGGTTTTACTCGAGGACATTACCCAAGTTAGGTAGCAAATCTAATGTTAGCGAGAGCCTAATGAAAAGTGTCATATCCGCATGGATTTCATTATCCTAATTAATACGGCATGTCCAAAGGGTCTCTTCCGATTACCCAAGTTGGGTATCTCAGTGTATACGCTTAACTAAGAGCATTCAAGCTTCATCGGTAGCATAGATTTATTTTGCTACAGGCTGATGTCATTTTGAGCACAAAAGCACAAAAGCCACCTATAAAAAGCTTGAGAATCAGATGTTTGTTGACCAAAAAGGGTGAATATGGAATTGTACATGGATGATATGCTTGTGGAGTCTAAGAAAACCTTCAAAGGCAGCAGGAGCGTAGTATGTCTGTAGTGGTCTGGAGAGTAATAATGGATGAGTCTATAGATGATCATAATTTGACGTCAAAGATTAGAAAATGATCAAAAGTAGGGCTGACGAGTTGATGTAAAGGTGGTGACGATTAAAGTATTGGTGATGGGTTGCATTGTTGGGAGAGGGAATGTAGCTTGCCGGCTACAGGTCAGGCTTCAGGCTAAGAATGATATTGAGTTGTTAGAATCAAACCACATTTTTGCAAGTTTGGGTTGTTGTGTTGCTTGTTAGACTACGAAGATTGTTGGTAAACTATCAGAGTGGGATTTAGATTTTGATGGTGAATACCTAGTGGCAATGCATGTTGACGAAGATGGTGCGCAGAAATACTGTTATATGGCTAGACATTTATCGAGTGCTCGAAAACTATTTGATGAAATGACTATGAGTGAAGTAGGGTAAATCTGTGAGTGAAGTGGATTCGTTTCTTGTCATCCAACAAGTAAATGAGTAAGAGTCATAGCTCTAGCTTACTTGGAAGATAATTGATACAACAGTGTCAAAGGATTGTCCATATGCAATGACCAAGTTTGTCTTTCGGATGAAACCATGATAGTTATTGATGGTTCATGAGCAATAAATCAGTTAATATGAATCAGTTGTGCATGTCAAACTTAGAGGTGATTCAGATCGTTAATGCAAGACGATATAACAATCAAGAACTTTAGTTCATTAAAGATTATTTAGTACTTTGTAAACTAAATGTTTGAGACACATTTATTTTAACGAAGGGTGTTAGAATTAGTAAAGATGTATACTTTTAGTTTGTCATGATTTCTTTGTTCATCCTAGTCATTAGGAAATTATAGCTATGTCCTAGTTTTATGGTTAAGCTTGTCTCATATTGCACCACCTATATAAAAGGCGAGTTGAACAAGAAACTTCATCCTTTATCTCTCAACTAATTATTTTCATATTAAATTCAGTTTCACTTAAAAATTAACAAAAACATATGGATGTTCAAATCTCATTGGGATGTATCTCTGCTTTGATTAAATTCATTTTGAAAGCTATTAACAAATGTTAGTTGTTGTAAACATTTTTACACACAAGATATTCTTAACAAAATATAATAGAGTTCAATACGTTAAGTATTAAACCGAAAGATCTTGCCCACGAAAACCTATGGACATCTTCTCCCATTTTTCCTAGACATAGGATATTCTTAACCACCCCTATTATCGTTGCATTCCATGAAATATAATTAACCCATCATTTACAACATTTATAGCCGTCTCATAAACTATTAACTTCTCAATTAATTGCTCTAACCACCCACCATTAGATATCATTTATTTCTCCTTAATTTTCTTTTCATCAACTGTAAGAAATACTCATTACCGGCCATTATTATCCTAATTATACTTGTTTAACTTCCATCTTTTAATCAACCGTTTTTCTACAATAAATGTCCAGATAAAATCCCTTTTTCCATAATAAATAACATTTCTCGATAATAAATAACCGTTGCTCAAATTTCTTGCAAGTATAGTTAACAAATCAGTTCAGCATGACCCGACCCAATACAAGCCGACCCAGCACATCCAAACCCGGTCAGTTCATGTTGGTCCGCACTTAGTTTGACCCCAAGCCAGCCCATCTACACAACTACATTCCATGTTCATGACATGCTAGATCAACTCAACTCAAGGCGGCTTCAACAGCTAACTCTCCAAACAAGATCCGACTCAAGCATGGCGTGTCTTTAGCCTGGCTACATCACAGCCCGCCTCCGACTAGTTCCAAGAAGCCCGTCTCCTTATCACACAACCATCCCGGCACGTCCCTCGCAACTCAGTCCTTAGCAATACTCAAATTTCCTTCGTAAGCGTCGGCGGCAAGTAACTGTCCAACATGACCTAGAAGAAGCTACTCGTCCACCTTATTACATAGACAAGTAAAACTAAATGATAATTCATATATATGACCATACTAGGTACTGTAGTAGATATGCCAAAAGCATGCCACTAACATTTAATGTACATTAAATGCAAAGTAAGCGCCTAGTACGAATGGACAATTGGCATTCTTCTCAGCCACACATTCTACACCACCTTTACAGCTGTCTTTCATTAACCCATGGAACTAGATCGATGACTAGGAACGCTTCTCGCTAGTTTTACTATGCAATCTCAGTCATCCATCGTCCATTTCAGCTACGACAAAAACCTCATGCCATACATCAAAGGGGTTTAAAGTCAATTTTATGCTCAATATACACATTTCCAATAAGCAAATCCTCTCAAAACTCTTAAGATTAGTAACTTTTTGGTTTCAACTGTATGATTTCTTATTATTCTCTTGTAATTCCTTATAATTTTAAAAGAGAAACATAGTAACAGAATCTCATAGTGGACGTAGGCAAGCTTGACCGAATCACTCTTAGTCTTTGCGTCATTTGCATTAGTTTGCTTATTTTCTTCTTATTTTACATTTTCAAGTAACATTTGCTTTCACAAATGGATTAATCTAATTCTAACATTTTGTCACTAGAAGGAAGGCCTCTCCTAAATATCTTACCT
This sequence comes from Allium cepa, assembly GCA_030765085.1. Lineage (NCBI taxonomy): Eukaryota > Viridiplantae > Streptophyta > Magnoliopsida > Asparagales > Amaryllidaceae > Allium > Allium cepa. Next base: position 130,022,016 of record CM060930.1, read on the forward strand.
TTGTTCACCTTTTCTTCTTTGCACACTCTTTTCACGTTTCACCATGTCAAATCCTAATGGTGGGAACAAACTCATTAATTCTAATAACCATGCAACTAATGGTAACACAACACTAGTGTTTCCAGTCCCATCCTTAGGCTCGACAATGACATGTGGCAAAGTGTGCTCCAATGCTTGACCAATGTGGGAACTATAGCCCACGAGGTAAATGAACCGAGAACAAGGTTGAACGCCTAGATAACTATGAACTTTTGTTCCACTGCCTCTTCCAGTGGTTGAATTAACTCCTCATCAACCTGTCATCCCTAGTGCTTATGACCTCATGAACACGCCGAGGCTCGGGATAGAGTGGTGCCTGAAACCCCGACCGTGGGTGTTCATGCCCATCCAAGGAGATGTGTTATGCATGTGCCTTGTCACGTTATTTTCACTACCCTAGATTTAGAACAGAAGTCAACTTTTGAACTCCTTCATGCAGCAAATGGAGCTCGGGACTTGAGGTTTGAGCACCTAAGTAGTGGTGCCCATGCCATCGGCCGAGAGCCAAGGGCCCCATCGGTGCACTCCCAATCTCATAGGGGTGCAGATAGGCCTAGATCAAGAAAAGGGCAGGCCTGTCATTCATGGTCGCTCTCTATGCACAAGGAGAGGAGGTCTCCCACTCTAGCTTACCAACACCATCACTCTCCATCACCTCATTATCACCAATCTTCAACTCCTCAAAGACGTTGACTGCGTCCAAAACCAATCATCGAACAGATAATCTCATAGCAGGCTTATGCTAGCTTCCAAGAGGAAATGACCATCCTTCACCAGCAACTCAACAGAATGCAAGCCTGGAATGCATAAGGAGAAGCTTTTTTGATGATGAGAACGGTGAGCCATATTTTATGGAAATCCCGAACACTTACATCTGCCGGCAGTATATCTTGCTACCCATTCATAAGTCTGATGGAAATGCTGACTCATCTAATCACATTACTGCCTTCAACACTATCACCCGCCATTTAGCCTTCTAGCATAGCTGAGTGCCTACTCTTCCTATAATACCTTGCAAAATTGATAAATATTTTATTTAAATATTTATAATATAATAATGTGAAAATAATTGAATTTAATTAATTAATAAAATTAATTAAATATAAGGAGGGGACAAAATGGTCATTTTTTAGAGTTTGGAATTTAATAAAGAAACCAACGTTATTGAGGCCGTGTCGTTTTTCTATTTGTGTAGTATTTTGGTTTGCCTCGTTTGGAGTTCGTATGAAGGAATTACTGGAGAAATGATATCAGGTCGAATGAGCACTAAAGACTTGAAGTTTGAGTTTGAAATTGGACAGATAATTTCCATTCTATTATGAAAATCACGTATCTTTTCCATTTAAGAAAACTAACACATGCTTCTTATTCTTCCTCCTTCTTCTGTCTTGACATACCTAAGATCAAAATGCAATATCTCTCTCATATTTCAAATAAAATTTACAAAACCAGCAGCGTTGCGAAGCTATCGAAGAGAAATACAAACTTGAAGTGATTGGTAGAGAATGGCAGTGTAGTAGGTCGACCAACAAGGGATAATGGTGCAAATTCCGTAACCCATTTTCAGAATTCAATGTCCAACTTTAAAATGGATATTGCCTTCTTTTCTTAATGGAATTCCGAAATTCACCTATCGAAAAGACTGTATGGTTGAGGATTATGATCTGGAAAAAAAATCGAGGCAAAAAACAAAGGTTTTTGGCCAGAAAATGATAGAACAACGAAGGAATGAACAACTTTGGAGTTTCGGTGAGTGATTCGTGCTCTCTTCTTCATATAATGTAATTATAATTCTCTAATCATGACATTTGGCTATAATAGAGTAATACAAATTTATAGATGATTAAATTCAAATTAAAATGGAAATTGGAAGGAATTTTCATATAAATAGTGAAGATAGAACTAGGTTTCACATAAATAAGTTTAATTTGATGAATCACACTTGAATTGTTGAAATAAATGATAAGACCTAACTTAGAAACTTAATACTAGGGTTTAATATGTTCTTAAATGACCAGAGACAAAACAGAGGCAGCCAGAGGCCGAAACTATGGCCAAAAATAAAATTCGTAAAACCTAAAACTTTAGAAAAATACGTAAAGCGGTCCATGATGGGCTTGGACCAATGCACCAGTGGTTGTTTTTGGGCATATGTGAAATCTAAAACCAGAAGGGCCTACATATAAATGAATAAGGAATGCTTGTTTCTCTTGTGCAGTAGAAGGTGATCTGCGACGAGTGACGAAACGGATGACAACATTATGAGGTGAATGAATACGCATGATGATTTGTTGCTGTTTTAAGTGGTTATTTATGTTGTTGCAATATTGAAATATGATATAATGATGAACACGAATGTGAACGAGTCTGGGAAGCAGGATATATGACCTAGAGTATTTGTGAGGATACGATTGCAGTCTTGTGGCACTAGCAGGTGGTCTAGGCATGATGATTTGCTCCTCTATAGTGCTACGATGGGCTATGGGAGGGAGTGGATGTTAAGAGACCTATAGGGTATGGCAAGTCCATGGGTCCAAATAAGTAGCACGAGGACAACATGCGATCCTGTAGGGCATAAGGCTACTCCAAGACTTGAGTCCTATATGCGATCAACGTGACGATGGATAATAGGCGTCCCTGTAGCACACAAGGCAAGTCCACGGAAGTGAGTCCGCATAGATGTGATACAGTATGGTTAGATGCTTATGACAATTAGGTATGACATGACAATGGAAATTGTGGTGGCCAAATGTTGAACTCATATCAAGATATAATATTATTTTTATAGTATATGCAGAGTAGAGTATGGCTCACTCATCAAACATATTTTTGAACCGCCTCTATTTTTCTCATTATATGTATATCCAGGTTGATGGAGTTTGGAGATGAGATGGTATTAGAGATAGAGACTCATTTGTATATATTGTTTATGACGTAAATAAGTATTGTAACCTAGATTTGACTATTGATATAAAGCGGGTTGTAGCTGTATTATTCAGACTTATGTATTCGATATTATAAACATGTCATGATGACATACTATAGTATTTGTTTATGTATTATAATTACTTCTTTTCGTTGTGATACTTTGAAAGTAGATAGTGCTATTTAAAACTACATCTGATATCTAATATCTGTCTTTTTTTGCAATTGAACATGTATTTTATCTTACCCCAATGAGTCGTCTTTTTCATTCTCGAGTTTTCGGCGTCGGTTCAACTGTCAAACCTAGGGTCAATGGGGCAAGTTGTTACATTTGGTATCAAACCGGAGACTCATTTGCATATATTGTGTATGACATAAATAAGTGTTGTAACCTAGATTTGACTATTGATATGGATTGGATTGTAGTTATATTTTTTAGACGTGTATTTGACATTATAGAGATGTCATGGTGATGCGACTATGGTATTTATTATGTATTTTATTTACTTCCTTCTGCCGTGAGAATCTAAAATTAGATAGTATCAGTTAGAACTATATTTGATATCTGTCTATGTCTATAACCGTATATGTATTTTATCTTACCCCAAAGACTCATCCTTTCATTTCTCCGGTTGTCAATGCCGGTACGGGCGTCGGACCCTAGGTCAAATGGGCGGGTTGTTATATTTCATATCAGATCATAAGTTAGGAACCAGGAATGTGTTAAGAGAGCATATTTATATTTTCTATTATAAATATGTATGTATGTATATTATAGAGTTGAATATGTTTTTAGCTGCTCCAATTGAGCTACCTTTCTGTTGAGGAGTTGTTAATGAATTCCAATTACAGATAGAAAAAGATAAGTAAGTTAGTAAGGTTGAAAACTAGAACAAAGATCTATTTTGGTAGGATGAAGCCGAAGACTGGAAATCGTAATAGAATCAATAATAGGAATATTGTGGTCTGAACGTCCACGTTTAGTTCTACCTATACCTAAAAGCAATGAGCCATACCAATATAAACCCCACAATACCGCACTTAGTATATAAGAAATAGTTCTTGGTCATATGTTAGAATTGAACTATAATTGGTAATTGGAAAGTGGTTAAGCACTTGTGAGAAAAGATGTAAACATTTGGATTTGATTGGATTAATGTATGGATAGTTAGTAAAAGAGTGGTAGGAGAATTGATTTTGAAAGCCAGATAGTTTTAATAATGAAAATTTAAATAAATTGTTAAAATGGAAAATTAGTTATGAAATTGGGAATTATAAATTTTGTTTATAAGAGAATTTAGAATCGATATTGTATTTGTATAAGATATTATGTATTTGATGGATTTTTGACAAAAAAAGTTTAAATTCTTAGTTTAAAGTAAATAGAATTTTGATGTCTTTATATATATATATATATATATATATATATATATATATAATATAAGAAAGTGAGGGATTTGTGAAATGAAAATTTTGAACACATATATAGTAAATATATGATCTAAGATTGTAGAAATGGTTTTCTAAATTGATATAAGTAATTTTAAATTATATTTTCATATATGGGATGTGTTATTTAAAAGTGTTAAAAATTCTATTTATGGAATAAATTAATGTATATTTATATATAATAAAATGACTATAAATTATTGAAATGATGTCTTTTTGACTAGCAAAACAAAGAATATTATTTTGCACATGGAAGCCGGATTATGTTGACCATACTAGATTACTTGAGCCAGAAAGCATAAAAAATACAGCTCATAAATAAAAAGCTCACACTCAAAACATTACATAAGCTACGTATCATACCAGTTAAGATTAAATCAAAATAGAAAGAGAGACATTTAAGATATCACGTAGAAGCAGTGCAAGTTGATGGAAGAGCAATCTTGGTTATAATGTAGTCTATACCATCATCCAAGTCATCCCCGACATGCAAAACAAGATCAAGGTCCAAGGGAAGAGGGTGGATGAGATTGAGATGGTGTGGAAGAATCAAAATCCATGACATGAATAGATTCGATATCTTTGTCAAAAGCTGTAGCGATGGGTTCCTATAGACTAGATTCCCGCAAAACTTCTACCTTTGTGGCCAAGTTGGGACCTTAACATGACATTTTCTAGTTATATGTTTTTGTAAAGGGATTTTTGATGGGAGAGGAATAGCAAACTCAAACATACCCCATGATATTGTCTAGAAACATGAGGACATATGGTGACTAAAGGAGTGACAGTTTGTACAACTGGGAGGTTTCCATAAGAAGGAAATGGCCATATGTCCAATTACATGCTCAGAAAGAAAGGGGTTGAGGGGAGGAAGTAGGAAGCTCCTTGGCAGGCGTAATCTAAATCAAAGCTCTCACATATGCCAATTTACACTCAGTAGTCTCATCAAAGCAATCAAGATTCCCGACAGGGACTACTAGCTAATATAAACCTTCTAAAGTTTGGTATAGTGATGGGATATTTGTGAGTCTAACCCAAACACGGATGGAATGCACATGCTCCCTAGCTGAATCGATGGTAGGGACCATTTATTGATGATTAAAACTTTATCAAATATAATAAATGGGTCTGATTCAAGGATTTGAGCTCGAGCATCCGAATAAGAGAATTCAAAGAAATACATATCATTGTTAAAAAGTACTTTAACCATTCCTTTGGGTTTCCAGCCCTAAAGAAGATGTTTTTGAACAACCATATATGGCAAATTTTTATACGAAAAGAAAACCACAAGGTGGTTCTTCCAAAACTCCTTACTGGAATCAACAACCTCACTAGGAGGGATAAGAACTTTACCTTCACCAGTTTTAATTTTTTTAAGTGTACCTTCCTGCATTACTCGGCTTCCGAGAGAATATGAAATGATGCTATGAAATAAAGAAATTATTTTAGAAGATAACTACAATTTTTTTAAAATTTAATCATATTTTAAGTGGTTATCATTAGATCATTGAAGGTAAAGAAGTGAATGGTGTTGAAATGTAATTATAAAGACATACTAAATTGTTGACATCAAAATTGGCCACCAACACCCAGTTATGTGAAAGCATCAATATCCTGTCATAGTTCTTAGATAGTATCTAATGTAGAGAATATAATATGAAAAGAAACAAACTAAAAATGAAAGTAAGTAAAAAGAGACCACCTGCTAGTGCCACAAGACTGCAATCGTATCCTCACAAATAATCCAAAATAACTCCAGCCTACATCCACTCCAAAATAATCCTTTTTATTATACTGTAGTTTGTTTACAGTTACAATTCGAAATCCAAGAATAAAATTGACAGAGTGTTGCATAGGTTCAAGATAAAGAGAAGTAGAAAGAAGATCCTTTTTTCTGACTCCATGCCTATTATATTTATAAGGAATATGTGCACGGATCGAATTGAAATTTCGGCAGAAGAACCTCAAGGCCATGACGAGGCCACCCAAGAAATTTCAAGCCCATTGGGGCCCATAATATGGATCAGTACTGATACCTTTTTGGTGTTCAAATAGGATGCAATCCCTTTGGGGTGTTCCTCATGATGTTAGCTACTTGCCCTCCAAATCTTGTGCCATTTTGTCTTATTGTTTGTGAGATATCACACTTTCAGTTAAGTGATGTTGCATATATTCTGATTTCAGCTAATCCCTTTGGAGGGATAGGGTTCGATCCCTCCAAACTCCTCCAAATGACATGTGATCCCTAACAGAGCTTCTCCATGTTATATTATGTATAGCCACTGAGTTTTATGCCTATTGGATTAGTAGAACTCAAGCTATTGATCGATCTTTGTTGTAATATGGTGCAAAGGCTATAACCGATCCCTATGGAGGGATAGAGGCCAATCCCTCCAACCTGCTCTAAATGATGTACGATCCCTATGGTGTGTTTTTCATGTTGGAATAAGCTTGTGCTCCAAGTTTCATGTCAACTGGATGTGCAGAAGTTGAGATATTGATCGCTCTTTGCAATAAAGTTGGGTTTAGCCGATCCACAAAAGGGAAGAGGGTCGATCCCTTTGGAAGAATAGGGACCGATCCCTCCAAAATCCTCCAAAGTCCATGTGATCCCTAGGGTAGACTCCTTAGGGTCCCATATTCATGTTTTCAAAGTTTCACTTAAATCCGCCATGTGGTTGTTGAGTTATGGAGCGATCATCTTGAGTTGTGATGTGTGCATCATGTTTAATCTAATCCCTCTTCTAGGGGAAGTATTAGTTCCATATTTAGTCATTTTTTGAGTGCTGTCCACCCGAATCCTTTCCACTATAGTCCATAGTTTCAAATATAACCGATCTCCAATCTCGGTAACCATCTCTCTAGGCTTTCTGCCTTGATGATCATGAAGTCTGTTGGGTTAAATCCATCTGTGTACTGCCTTGTCAAAAGGCAGGTTAATATAAGAGTTTGAAGAAAAGATTTTATTTTATGGTTTTAAGTAAATAAGATGTTTAGTAAAGTAATATTTTGAAGGTGATGATGTATTTTAAAAAGCGAGTGGATATTTTAAATTTGGATACATAATAAGGTTTTGATAAGAAATATTTTATTACAGTCATAAAATATAAAAAGGAGTTTTGAATGGTTAAACAAACAAGAAAGACAATGGTTATGCACTGGAATAAGCCCTATGTGCAAATATGCTACCATCTTGTAAAGAGGGAAAATAAATTGTGAAAGTAGGCGAGTTATGATTTTGGACAAGGAATGTGATGGTAAGTAGTTCAAGTATAAGTCTTACGTAGTGCATGAATTATTGATTTTGGAGTAGATTGAATGGCTCATTATGAGATGATGGGGATGCGAACAGAAATGTAGTTGGATAAGGATTGTTGACTGGGCATGATTTTGTCATAAGTCGTGATCTCGATAGTCATATGGATTTAGAAGAAGATAAAAATTATGCATGCCATCGAAGAAGATCTGACTTCTTCCCCAGGTAGATAAAATTCGTAAGATCTATGGATATGCCAATTAGGAATATAACTCTAAAAGAGGGCCAAAATTGGTTAAGAGAATATCTAAGTAATGAAAGATAGATTGTAGTTATGGTCTGAAAGAGAAAGGTAAATCAAATTTTTGTGTTGAAGTATTATTGTGAAAATATGCTTACTAATAACAAACTAAATTGGTTAAGATTCATATGAAGGTGATTTAGGCCTAGATTATACTTATTTGATATTGGAATATTTTTGAAGATGTAGTTGAAATAAATTTTAAAGCTAGTTAGTGCAAGACGCATAAGGGTATTGGAATTTCAGTTGTTTGGATCTTGTTAATCAATAGATTAAAAATATTTTAGAGATATGAATGTATATTTCTATTGTAGAACCTAGAGTTTATTTTAGGATATGGTCCGATGGCCCATATGTGATCAGACTCGATGGTCAGTCCATAGTGTAGAAATGAAATGATAGACATTCACATTCTTTCATTATGTATCATTTCAGTAATGGTCGAAGATGGAAGCAAATGATATTTAGGATGCTTTGTTATTTGATATTGTTGTAGAGGTAGCTTATTTGAGTTGATCTATGGATGGGTGTCGTTGACCCGATGTGGTAGGTAACATTGCACCATTTGTGTTATATGGCTTGGATGGATGTTGTCCACGAAGCAAGTGATTGTAATTTAGCTGTATATGTTTTAGGATGGTAGTTATTTGAGTAAAGATGTGGTCATAAGTATATAGTTTAGATTCGATGTGACATGAGTTTTATTACATGTTCACTTGCTAGGATATTACCTTTTTTCGATGTTCCTAAATAGATTATGGCATAAGATGTTACTATGATTATTGAGTACTTTATTTATATGGTGAGACACCAAACTTTTTGAGTTGTCTTGTCCATAGTATGGAATGATAGTAAGGCGGTGAGATAATGCATGAGGGGAGATACCATCAATTAGTTGTTATTAGTAAATGGTTTGTGCTTGGACTTTTGGTTATGAAAAATATCGAGTTTGATCCATTGACTTTAAAAGCATATTTTGGGATAAATCCAATATTAAGATTATAAAGGGTAAGTATGTGGTTAATGGATGAGTATTAAGGTTATATACGTTGTAGGTTGCAGAATAGAGGGTCTTAAAACTATTATAACACCAGGGGACAGTGTTTTATAACTTTTTATGAATCTTTTAAACTTGTTTAAGAATTGAATCAAAACATAATCAATGCAGGTAATCACAAAATAAATATTAGCAGTAAAGTAAAAAGTTAGAGAGATGGCACCATGGATTTTATATTGGTTTGGATTTCTCTTACATCCTATCTCATATAATTTCTTACACAGATTTCTTTTCAAGCAACGACTTTGTACGGCCGAAAAACCAATTACAATCTCGATTTTAAGGCTACGAGACATACCCTCCTATATTCTGAGTCTGGGGCAAACTCTCTTGATTTATCGAGCTACATGTTCACCCACTATATTTGAACGGGCTACTAAGCACACCCACTTGATTTGAACGGATACAAGCACACTCACCTAAACAAGAGCAGAGTTAACGTTTTTCCAAAGATAAATAGTTATGCTTTAGATACAATGGATTCTATAGCCATTTCAATAGCACTTTGATCTTTGAAATGAGAGAGAGCTGTTTGCAAAAGAGTAAGTAAGTAGTAGTGAATCAATACAATGGAGTATGAAAGGATTCTATATGGTTTTGAAGAGAATAAAGTATATTTTTCAAGAGAGTAAGGAGTGAGAAGAAAGTAATATTAGCTAGTTAAAAATTCGTTTGCACTTCCCTTTATATAATGAATAAACATATGTATCTATTCGTGAAGGGTTGTGTCCAAGAGACACTTCCATTCAAAATTTAAAAAATAAATTAACGACTTATATGTTGACATATTAAAATGTGCATGTTGGCATATGTTAGCTACAATTGAAAAATGTTTTCTTTTAAATGTTTTTGAAAATTCTATACTTTGTAAAGTAATTTGAACATAACTTTTAATATTTTTGAACTCTTGAAAAAAAATTGTAAAATATTTGAAACTATATATTGATTTTTTTTTAATTATCAAAGATTATAAATTGGATATAAAGATCAGAAATTGCTATCAAGGACTTTAACAATATAATCTGATGACTCTAAACACTAAATTTTAATTTGAGCTTTTCATATCGTATCTTTGAACTCATGAGTCTTCATAGCTTTTATCTTGAGTCTTTATACTATACAGTCTTTGATTCAACACCTGTGTAGTATTCTGTACTATATACTATATAACTTGGTAAAATATTAGTATCCATATTTTATATGGTTGTCATCAAAATCAATAATTATGGTATTAACAATCTCCTCCATTTTAATGATGAAAACCATTAAATATTCCTGTATACATATACATACACACACACACACACATATATATACATATACATACATATATATATATATACATATACATATACATATACATATACATATACATATACATATACATACATACACACACACACACACACACACATATATATATATATATGATATAACTCCCCCTGAGTTACATACCCCTCTAATTATATGCATGTGTATATTTTATATTCCCCCCATTTGTCATCAATAAAAATGGATGAAAAACCCCCCTCTAAATATGATATACTTATGAATTATGGAATCAAAACCAATATTTTAATTCTAAGTTTTATGCTAATCAATTATGGGTTTAACTATATAATTGTGATTGGACTAAAATTGCTAAAGCATAAAATAAATGTGACGTAAAAGATGCAAAGTAAGAAAACAGTAAAATTCTTAAGATGTTATACGTTAGTATACCAAAACAGAGAATATAAACTCGTCGCACAAGTTTATAATTCAGATTTCCACTACACTGGAATTCTGTATTAATTATTATAACAATATGAATGTTGTAAATAAATTACAACAACAACGTTATACTATTTCGAATAAATAGTATAACCAAAATAAAGGGTAGAAAAATAGAATAATGTATATGAATATACAAACAGACTAAAATTCTAACCGGATTGTGTCTGAGGCTCGTCGTAACGATTTCCTTAAGAATTTTATTTCAAAAATTCTCCCAAGATACAACAGACGAATTCCGCTCGAAATTGTAATGAGTATATCACTCTGTGATTTGAGTATAAGAACAGCAGTTAAAAGAAGAGAAGGGATTAGAAAATTCAGTGAGGAAAGTGATCAGTTTTCCTCCTTATTTATAGTTGGTCCGTATCCCTTCCGAACGGTCGTGTCTACACCCGTTCGTTCAAGCAGTCGCGTCCGTACAGTCGCATCTGTATCGCACCCGCCCGCTCGTACTGTTTTGCCTGCACCGCTTCAGTCGGGTCGCACCCGTTCGCCTGTGTCTGCTTCAGTCAGGTCGCACCCGTTTCAAAAATCGCGCCTCTTCAGACAAAATCCGCGTCTGTCTTTCATCCGCCCGCTTCTCTTCAATTTCCAGGCCCAGCCCAGTTTCAGACAAAGCCCAAAACTGTTAAACAGTGGCCTAGTAAAAAGAATGGTCATTTTAGACCCGTACCGGTCGGACGGACGGCGGCGGCGGCGCGCGCGCGTGTGTGGTGGTGATGCAAGATCTCCCTCCTCACAACGAAGCATACATTTGGGAGCCCCAGGCCCCCAACCTCCTCATGAGAAAGGCATATATAAAGCTCTATACCTCTCAACAAATTGGTGATGTGGGACTATATGTATATTTCATTCAATTTGTATTAGAGGAATTCCAACAGTATATACGCAAGTGTTTATTTTATTCCTTCTATATTTTATTCCATACGAACGCTAATTAATTATCATTTATTTCCTTCCATGCTTAGATTTAATTTGATTTAAAGTTGTCAATTAACATTTATATTCCATGGTTGCCTAAATGCTAAGCTGATAATATTTATTGCTTTCTTTTTAATGTTAATATTCATCACTGTTACCCACGTCAATTTTTATTTATTTCCTCTTTAGCGTTGATTTAATTAGGTTTGCATAGCCGTGTACTTAATATTTGCATTCAATGTTTATTTTGATGCTAAGTTATTAACATTTATTTTCGATCTGAAAAATTCAACGTTAATAACTATTTTGTTTGAATTTCGATTGTAAAACTTTATAGTGGAAATTAGGTTGAAAGGCTTCTATTTGGAGGGTAATAAGTTTTAAGGATAACACTTCTGAATAATTAGTTTTAATGACAATTTACAACATAATGATAAATTCATTTGCCTTTTTAAGTTATACAGGAAAATGATAAATCCTTTTATCATTATTTCTGTATAATTGAAAACGATAAATTCTTTTATCTTTTTTATGTAAAATGTCCTTAAAACTAATTTTTCAAAAATAGTGTCCTTAAAACTTATTATCCTGTACAAATAAGTCATTGAAGTGAAAATCCCCAACTTTAGATATGAAAGTTCGTCAGAATATCATGAGCATAATTGTGCAAGTTTAGTAGTTAAATTCTGACGTTTATGAAAGCTCTATTTTTAGGCTTTAATAATTATTATTAACTTTTTTCATTAATTTCTGTTTATTTTTATGGGGTGTTATATTCTTCCCCTTTAAAAGAATTTCGTTTTCAAAATTCCTAAAGAACTAAATCATGTAACATAACGCGCAACCATTCTAAGTTATCTATTCATTTAGTGTACAACCAATTTTGCAACCAATAGTATACAAATGCATGGTGTATCGCAACATATAAGATATGTATGCAAAATAATACTAAATCGGTGCCTTCTATATGAATGTATTCTTTAAAACAATTTTAAAAATAATGTGCAAACAACCTATATACCGGTAGTTCTGCTGGTACGCAAGTTTTGAAAATTAAATTCTTTATTTTGCACAAAAAATTTCCCACACTTATACGAATAGAAGTACGGTTCAACCATTTTTTCATCTAATCTCTACCATCCAATACATAGCACATAATTTTTAACATCCAAAAATTTTGAAAATCAAGTTTTCATAAATCTATACTTTTATGCTGGAAAAAGAATTATACGGAGAATTTCGTATTTCCATCTTTCTCTTGTGTACCCATTCCGCTGTACCTTATAACCTTCTCTTACACTCCCGATTCTTTTCCAACTTTTCCAAGTACATTCTGCATAAGAAAATTTATTTATAAATTAAGAAAAAGAATATTTTCAAAACAGGTTTTGTTCCTCTATCAAAAAGCATGGAAAAAGGAATTCCAGAGCTAAAATAGTTTTTTTCCTTGTCATTAATCATATAACCATTGTCACTTCTGTTGAATAGTAAAGTTCATATTTGCTAACCCTCAACTTTCCTATGCTGAGCATGTGGTATTTCAAAAATTAGAATTTTCCTTTACCATAATCCTTTTCAATTAAAATTTTGAAATAGTTGGAAAAGTTTAAAATAAAACTATACTTTTCAAAACCTTTACAAAATATTTTATATATAAAAATCAAAAAAAAATTAACAAAATTTAAAAAGTATTTATTTTTAATTTTTGAAAACAAAGCAAGGCATATCTAAGGCAATTGGGATTCAGTTGACGGGTTAATGCTTATGATTGATCCTAACTTATTTTGCAACCAATGTTAAATTTTAAGAACTCTTCCTTTTTATTTTAGCACAACCACATCATACAAGTATGTTTATAAATTTCAGATTTTAAGGCATTAGATACTGACATGGTTTAGCAACAATCTTCTTTATCCTTCGCTTGCTAAAATTTATCTTTTCAAAATTTTAAGGCTTTTGGACTTAACATTATTTTAGTTTTAGTATTTAATAAATTTTCTATTTTATTTTACATGAGATTTCCTTATTTATTGTACTTTTTAATATATAGCAGTCAATCCAAAAAATCAACACAATAATAAAAATGAACTTTTTTCATAATATCGTATGTATTTTTATACAGACAGAGACAACTATTGCTTACAACCCAACTAACCTAAAAGAAACAATTGCTGGAAGCTCCCTTTCAACGTCAATTGACATTAATGATGTTGTGGCTCTATCACTTTTTATTTAATTAAAAATGGGCATTTTCACTATGCGATTCTATCATAACCCACATACCTTAACTTACCTTTTTGGCTTCTAATAAATAAGGTGCATCCATTACTTCAATTATTATAACCAAATATAACTCCGTCTTTTTTTAATCTAAACCTCTTGATAATATCCTCAAATCTCGGTATATAATTTCTTCATTTCGCTCTCTCATGCGGATGTGCTTTATAGCTCATAGAAATATGTTTATTTCTCGTTTCTTTATAAGTTCTTCTATATGGCTTTCACATTGTTTAAATAAAATATTTATAGGCTCGTATCAATATTCTTTATATCTAAAGGGAATTAGCATTCATCGCTATTTTAACAATATCCTAACTTTTACCTTGTCTTATCAATGCAGTCATCTCTATCTGCTCCATATTAAAAAGTTTGGTTTGGTTTCCACTACTCTTTATAAAATTAAAAATTCACAGTTATAAAGTATTCAATCCAAAACTTTTATTTTTAAAAACATAATCTTACAAATTTTTGTATTAAATTCAATAATTGCATGGTTTCCAAAAAGTCTATGAGAAAATTCTTATTTTAACCAACTTTAATTGTAGGTATCTTAACTTCTAAAACTATAATTTATGATTTATGAATTAAATTTGTTTCTCCTATTCCGTTGAGAATGGGATTCAAGGAGGTTTTTGATAATTGTAACTTCAAAAGTACATTAATCTCTGAGCTATATATGCTAGATAATAACTTTCCATCAAACTTTATTTCAACCATCCCCTTTAGGTAATACCTTAAATCAATTTGTAATTCGCTGTTCTAAGCTCGAATTATATTCCATAGACAATGAGAGTGACATTAAAACTTGGGGTTGAGAAAACAACAAAATTTACTCATCAGCCTCTGTTTACAAATTTTTGAATTTCTCAAGAACTGAACAAGAAACGTTTAAGTTGGAGTGCTAATGCTCCTCCTAAAGCAAAAATACACGTGTGGCTGATTCTACACAAGAAATTATACAAAATTGAATTTTTAAAGAAAAACACTCGGTTAGTGACAATTTTTTTTTATAACTCAAACTTAGGAAAACATAATGCACCTATACTAATAACTAATTCACTTGTTGTAAGTATGCTTCGTATCTTCGACTTTAGCATGGATAACACAAATTTTAACTATGAGTACTACTGGGTTATATTAAGAAGTCAATATACCAAATAGCATAGAACCCTTCTCAATACCATTTTCACAAACACTTGTTGGTATTTATGGTTTGACAGGAACCAAAGAATGTGTAAAACACTAATGCTCCTGCCGGTAATCTAACTTACGCTATAACGTTATTTAACTACAATTGGATCGCTAATCCTAGCTACAAATTGGCCAAAAGTGTACAAAGAACTTCTTAAAAAAGTAGAAAGCCACACTAATTGTTTAAAGTTAAAAGTTCATGGTAATAATGTTAGTCACAATTTGGATTTAAGTACCATCATTATTGACCCAATTACCGCGAATATCCTCAAACATTCATTCTCTACTAAATAACTGAGATCATGACTATTTCTACCAAAAGTTTTTGCTTCCACATATATGTATATAAATCATTTATATCATATATGTGTGTGTGTGTGTGTGCGCGCGCGCGCTGCTCTCATGTATTTTGTTGAGACAGGTATAGTGAATTGTTAAGGCTTGGTCTATCCAAGGAGATGTCAATGCAAAGCAGATACGATAAGCTTGGATTATCTTCCAGATTTATATGACAGAAAACTTTCCTAGTGCCGCTCATAATTCGCATACTTCCTTCGGATCTTTCATTTTTCTAGTTATTTACCCATATTTATTTTACTTTATTTTTGGGGGAGGGATTTTTTTTTGTTTTTTCCTCTTTGTAAAGGGGTTTTGCTACCTGTCATGCTTATTGGCAACACCTACTTAAGCATGGAATAAAATTACATAAGTGCTTTTCTCTCTAAGGGGATCACTCATTTTACTCCAAAAAAAAAGTCCAAAGGAAATGTTAGCAATTTAATTTGAAAGATCGTTTCTTTTTTTCAAATAGTAAAAGTTAAGTCTTTATTACATTAATAGTCATTCAAACCAAACTTTCCTTTAAAGCCCTTTCACAACAAAGATTTTACTTCTTAAAAGTGGGATTTTTTAACCCAAACCAACTATTAACTTTTGTCTTTAAAAGGTCATTGTTAAACCAAATCATTTTCTTTTCAAAGATGCACTATTGAAGAGTTTCTAGAACGTCTTTTATAACTTTGGAAAATAAAAACTGAAGCGGACAAGGGAACTTCTATCTTATTATTTTCCAATTACTCATGCTATCTCCACTTCCAACCTTAATGGAGGCTCTAATAGCTTGTAGGGGGGACTTTTAAAAGATACGTGCAATCAATGCGCACAATTATGAAAAAAGTTCATTTTTCTTTGTTTTGCCTTTAATTTCCTATATAATTTCTTATTAGATTGCTTGAACTATTTTAATATAAACTTCTAATATTGCTTCTATTTAAATTTCCTAATGTTGCTGCTATTTAAATTTTTCCTAGCTAAGTTGCTCTTATTTAAATGGTTTACCCTTATGCAACTTTTTTATGCATAAATCTCTTTCAGAATTTTCTCCATATTTCCCTTATAGAGGAATATTCTTCTTATCTTTACTATCGGTTGTTCTTACCCTTTCATTTTCTTTATCCCATTTAAAACTAGTACCACATTCTATTGTCGACCATTTTCAGAAGAATTTTAAAACTTAATTTTTTCATAACAAAAAATCGACAAGCTACATATATATGCTCTATTTTATTTTTATTGCAAGAGAGATATCTCTTTATTAAAACTCATTTTAGCTAAAAAAATTAGTCTAAACAAATTTTAATTTATACCAGAAATTCTATCTAAATAAAATATAAAATGATATTTTAATTTGTAGAAAACTTTAATAATTTACTTACTTTTCAAAAATATGGATTTCCCTAAATCCCTTGAAAATTATTTTAAATATATTATATTTTTTTCAATCTTTTTTTCTTTCATATAGGTCGAACTCAAAGTGAATTTATTTGTCCATTTTTTGGACTTTTCTTCTTTTCCCACTTATTTCTAACTAATCTCTTATTAGAATATATTAAAGATCTGAGTGCCATCTTGGAGTGATTTCTACACACATTACTCCATGAACTAGCTCAATTCTTCGTCTCAATACTGCAAGATATAGATTCTTCACTTTTCATTCATCTGGATCTAATGTACATCATCAATCATACGAAATCCACAACCATTGGGCAATCTAATCCCAACAAAGGATTCTAACATGGAACTTCAGGGACCCTTCTATATGTCGTATTCATGCATTTCTTAAGTCAACGCCTTTTAATACGACCTGTCTTCCCTAGGGTGATCGAGTAGGCGCATATCGGTTGCAACTACTTTTATACTCGGTGTTTATAGGATTTGGCGTATAATATATATATATATAGGTATACAAATATGTTCACTTAGTGTATTCTGATTTCTAAGATTGACTAGTCTAAGCTCTTATACCAAGTGTAACCACCCGTACCTTAATGGGCCCACATTTTCGCTAAATCAAAATCCAAATCCACTAGAGTACGAATAGTTGGTGTTGATATCCTATAATAAAAAAAGTATATCATAGAGCTATTGATAAGAACTTACAACAGAATAATAGAGTATAATAAAACATATAATTACCGATCAAGGCTAATATCTCAGATATCTAGTGCCCTTGTCAGTACAGAGCGTGCATAAGAAAATATAACATTCCATCGTTCACACTTTGTACAAGTACTTGTCCATCCATGGGTTGTAATGAGAAGGGGGTCAAAAAAAAGTTCTAGTGACTGATAAATTACATATTTATCCATAACACTAGTTTATGCCGATTGTTTTCTATTATGTGTTATGTATATTATTTAAAGCGTAGTCATTTTGACTTCATTTACGCGTGCAATACACCTAGCCTACTCGAGGTATACAATAACTAACATACATACATACGTATATATAGTAAAAGTGTCTACTACAATGCTGAAATACCCTAGAAAAAATCTTAAATTTGAGGCAAACAATTCAGAAAACATGGAAGATGATACTGGCTGGAAAGAGTTTAGAAGAAAAGGCAAAGACAAGTCTATTCGGCCTATGGTCTACATGCAATAGTAGATGAATGGAAGAAATAAAGTCTTGGATACTAAAAATCAGGAATTTAAAGTAAGCATCAGAACATGGGCAGACGCCATAGTTGAAAACACATGTATTGAAGGTGGGGTCACCGGATTTGAGAATTTTGATGATGATGATGATGAGGAATATGCTGACCTGGATGATGATGTATTTTCAACTGTGAAATCCATGAGGGGTAGTTCAATTTATATCTATTTAGTAGGTAAGAGACCCTATTATATTCATCCGAATGAATATACTATAAGAGGGAGTGGAAGCCTACGGGTAAACGGGATGTGTTTGCAAGAGAAAATGGGTTTTACCTAATTAAATTTAGTAACAAATCTGATTGTAAAAAAGTGTTGGATGGTGATCCGTGGTTCATGGACAACAAATTCATTTTTACAAAGAGACAGGAACCAAATCCGAGACTGGAATATGATATGTTGGAATCCCATCCAAGCTGGGTAGGATTGATGAATTTAGTTTTTCTCTTTGGAATGCCAAAGGCATTAGTAAGCTAGCTATCTTAACAGGCACCCCGCTGGCTATCGATGATAACATAAGGCATACAAAATGTTTAAAGTATGCTAGAGTCTTAATAGATATCAAAGCAAGTGATAATTTGAAAAAACAGGTGCGAGCTAAAGATAGTAGTGGTAATACACACATACACAAAGGATATGAAGTATGAATTTATGCCCCTATTGTGTAGTCACTGCAAATGTTTTAGACATTCCGATGCCCAATGTGGTACTACATCCCCCCTACAAAGCAAGTTTAGAGACCAAAAGAGGTACACACTTCAGAGAACCTTTAGAATAATCAACACTAAAATGTGGACTTATCTGAATCCACTCAAAAAGGGTCAGCTTTTACCAGTCAGACACGTACTACTATATACAAGAATAATTGCACAACTAAAGCTGGTAGCCATAAGGGAACCCGGTCATCCTATGCAGAGGAAGATAGTGTTGTCTAAGAGGTAGTAGTGGAGAAGGTAGGTGATGTTGAGGAGACAGATACCCAAATCCATTCCGATAAGCCAGGAATGTAGGAATCTATTACAAATGAAGATATTGGTGAAATAAGTAATGTTTCATTAGAAGTCCATGCTTCTGATGAAGAGGAAGAGGATCCTATACTAATCAAAAGTACGCTAAACATTCATGCTTAAGATGAAGAGGATCCTATATCTAATCAAAAGTACCCTAAACAAACCAAGATTATGATCTGCAATTTAACAAAACAGAGGACAAAGGAAAGGTAACCAAATCGTGAGAGGTTTCTCCTAGGAAATTGAGGAGTAAGCCTCCAACCTTTAAATGTCTTTGATAAGTTGGAAAATTAGGGGTCTAAATAACGACATGCGGCGTTTAGACCTCTATAATCTAAGGAAAATGCATTCTCCTTTTATCTTAAGTATTATTGAAAATTAGATTAATGAGGAGAATCTCGGGTTTTTTTTTCACTAAATCCATGGGTTATGAACGGGAGCGTACTCATAATAATGATGTTGACGCAGCGGATATTCGAAAAACAAATGAAATGGATGAAAGTAGCAAACGGTGAATTGATAGTCCTGTAATGCCCGAATTCGTTGATTCGAAGATACCGAATTCTAGCTATCTCTATCACGTTGATCGCGCACGATTCCGCGAAAAGAGATCTACAATTCTTCAACGTTGATCTTGCGCACAAGATACCGTGAATCGGCTTCAACAAACGATAATTCGAGCGCACTCGAATTACGTAAGTGGAGATAGGAGTTAACATTCGACTACCGATTTAATGAAGGCACAAAGCTTCATAAGCAAAATTTTATTCAATTTTCAACAACCCCTTACAATGACATTACATTCCTATTTATAGGGTTTACAACACAACACAAATGACTTGAGAAAATTACAACACAAAATAGTACATGACGTGACAAACAACACACGACATAAGAAATACGACCTATACAATACAGTACGCGACTTAAACTTGTCACGTGACTTAAAATAAGGTCGTTCGCGACCTAAAGAAACAGCTCGCGATTTTAAATGGAGCACGGCAATAGGAACGCGACCTAAAGAAGATCGCTTCGCGACCTAGAGCTTCACGAGATAGCATTCGCAACTTACTGGGCTTGAACGACTCAAAAAGCATGGCAGCGACCTAAGGCCGCTCGCGACTTAGCTTCGCGACTTAGGGCTTTTGACGACAACGATCTAGTTATGTCGTTTGCGACATCAGGAGGCGGAGTTAGGTCGTGGCTACGGTGAAGGTCGCGAAGTGGGCAGAGAGGCTTAGGTCGTGGGTCGGGGCAATAATGGAGGCTAGGTCGTAGGTCGCGGCGGTGGTTGCGATGGGCTGAGGCAAGCGCTTCATCATCCTCCTCTTGTTGGAAAGAATTCGACCCCGAATTCACACTCTCGTCATCATTGACAAGCTCCTCTCCATAATACGGAATTAAGTGTTTGACATTGAAAACTTCAGAAGTATGAACCTCTTCCGGCAATCTTAACCGATACGCATTATCATTGATCTTCTTCAAGATTTCTAGTGGTCCAATTTTTCGTGCTTTCAACTTGTTGTAAGTTCCAACTGGAAAACGATCCTTCGTCAAAACGGCATATACAAAATTTCCCTCTTTGAAGACAACTCTTCTTCGTTTTTTATCCGCCATTTGTTTATACTTCTCATTTGATTTAAGTAATCGTTCCTGTACAACCTTGTGGCATTCGTGTAACTCATTTACCAAGTCACTAGCCCGCTTAACAACTTCTTTCAGTTGTGGCACTATTGTCAAATCCAGCGGTCCCTTTGGTAAGCTTGAATATACAATCTGAAATGGACTGAAACCTGTACTTCGGTTAATTGCATGATTGTGAGCAAATTCAGCTTGACACAACTTCAAATCCTAACTCTTCAAATTGTCTTTCACAAGACATCGTAACAAATTTTCCAACGATCTATTCACCACATCTGTTTGTCCATCTGTCTGCGGATGGTAAGCGCTACTAAAATTCAGCTTCGTTCCGACCATCTTCCACAAACTCAACCAAAAATGGCTTAGAAATCTAGTATCCCGATCAGAAACAATAGATTTAGGTAAACCATGCAATCGATACACCTCTTTAAAGAATAATTGAGCTACTCGAACTGCATCTGCTGTCTTCTTACAGGCTATAAAATGCGCCATCTTCGAAAATCTGTCCACCACAACAAATATAGAATCATTCCCCCTTTGAGTTCTAGGCAAACCCAAAACGAAATCCATGCTGATATCAACCCATGGTCTGGTAGGCACAGGTAACGGCATATATAATCCTGTATTCGTCGCTGTTCCTTTCGAAACCTGACAGATATGACATCTCTCCATAAATCTCTCTACTTCTTTCCTCATTGACGGCCAAAAATAAGACTGAGAAATCAACTGCAATGTACGATATCTGCCTACATGGCCTTCTTCATGTAATTCTTTAACAATCTTCATTCTCAAACTACAGTCTGGTATGCATAATCGATTTCCTTTAAACAGAAAACCATCCACCAACACAAACTCATCAGTACTCCCATCCTTAACTTTCTCAACAAACTTTGCAAAGTAAGGATCCTCCTCAAACAACTCTGGCAATAATTCGAATCCTGACACTTCAACCTTCAGCGTTGTCAACAAGTGATTCCTCCTGCTCAAAGCATCCGCTACACGATTTGTCACCCCTGATTTGTGTTTCACAACGAAAGTAAACTGCTGCAAATAGGCAATCCATGATGCATGTCTCGCTGAAATCTTGTCTTGTCCTTGCAAATGTTTCAACGCTTCATGATCAGTATATAGAACAAATTCTTTCTGAAATAGACAGTGTCTCCAATGCTTAACGACTTGTACAACAACATAGAATTCCACATCATATGTACTATATCTCATCTTTGCCCCTGATAACTTTTCACTGAAATACGCAATAGGACATCCCCTCTGACTCAACACTTTCCCAATTCCAACCTTTGATGCATCAGTATGTAGCTCAAACACTAACTGAAAATTTGGTAAAACTAGAATTGGTGCAGACGTCAACAATTCCTTGATCCTTCCAAAAGCATTCCCGGCTTCCTCTGACCACGAAAATTGTTTACCCTTCATGCAATCGGTAACAGGCGCCATCACGCTACTGAAGTGTGGAATAAATCTTCGGTAGAATGAAGCCAACCCATGAAAACTCCGAACTTCTGTTATCGTCTTGGGCTGTGGCCAATTTCTGACTGCCTCAACTTTACTCTGATCAACTTGAATACCTTCTCCTGAAACAACATAACCCAGAAATAAAACACTATGCGTCATAAACACGCATTTCTTCGTAGCAGCATAAAATTGTTCCTCACGAAGAATAATCAACACTTCCCTCAAATGTTGAACATGCTCCTCCGTACCTCTGCTGTATATCAGAATATCATCAAAATACACCACCACGAACTCCCCAATGAATGGTCTAAAGATTTGATTCATCACCCGCATGAACGTACTAGGCGCGTTTGATAACCCAAATGGCATAACCAACCATTCGTATAGACCCTCCCTGGTTTTAAAAGCAGTCTTCCACTCATCACCTGGTCTAATACGAATTTGATGATAACCGCTCTTCAAATTAATCTTCGAAAAGATAGTCGTCCCACTCAACTGATCTAGCAAGTCATCCAACCTTGGCATTGGAAATCTATATCTCACAGTAATCTTATTCAATGCCCGACTGTCAGTGCACATTCTCCACGTCCTGTCCTTCTTCGGTACCAACAAAGCTGGAACAACACATGGACTCAAACTTTCCTGCACACGTCCCTGCTCAAGTAACTCTTCCACCTGCCTCCTCAACTCTTCATGTTCCTTCGGACTCATTCGATAATGTGGTCTATGCGGTAATACTGCTCCCGGAACAAGATCGATTTGATGTTGAATGTCTCTCAGTGGCGGTAACTCCTTGGGCAACTCTTCTGGAAATACATCCTCAAATTCTTTCAAAACTGGCTT
Source organism: Allium cepa (assembly GCA_030765085.1). NCBI lineage: Eukaryota > Viridiplantae > Streptophyta > Magnoliopsida > Asparagales > Amaryllidaceae > Allium > Allium cepa. The sequence continues at coordinate 130,045,171 of CM060930.1, forward strand.
CGCTTCTTCTGGGATTTCAACCTCTTCACTACAATCTTGTCCAATTAACACAAAGACTTCAGGCTCCTCTTCAACTTCCTTAACAAACTCCTTCAAAGTTAACAAAGTTTTCAGCTCTTCAATCTCCTCAGATTTACTCTCTCCCTGTTGTCTCTTCTTTGGAACTAAAATAATCTTAACGCCTTCAAACATAAAACTATAGCTATTGGTTCGACCATCATGCTGCACTGCTCGATCATACTGCCACGGTCTTCCCAAAAGCAAGTGACAAACATCCATCTCAACTACATCACACCAAATCTCGTCTTTATATTTCTTCCCAATAGAAAATGGAACTTGAACTCGCTTATCCACCTTCACCCTCCTCCTTTTCTCAGACATGCTAACTTATAAGGATTTGGATGTTTTTTCGTTTTCAACTTCAATTTTCTCACCGCTTCTGTAGAAATAATATTGTCACAACTTCCTGCATCAATCACAAATTTACAAACTTTCCCCAATATTGTGCATGTCGACTGAAAGATGTTACTCCTCAACCAACTAGCTTCATCCTCTTGCTTCGGTGTTAAACAAGATCTCCTCATCATTAGATTACAGCCTTCGTCCCCCGATGTGATATCCTGTTCATCTTCCTCCACTGGACTAGAATCACCTTCACCAACATTCTCAACTTCAGCCTCAGCTATCATAGTTCGTTTCCTTGGTTTTGGACACTCATTGCTTTTATGACCCACTTTCTGGCAATTGTAACATTTGAAACTGTTGTTGCCCTTTGCCTTCGCAGCCTCATTCACAGCCGGTTTAGTAACAGCCTTCGAAACAGTAGTATTGCCACTAGCTCCCTTCACTTGATTATTGGAATTTGTGAACACACCACCTCCACGCCTTCCCTGCTTCTCCCAAGCTATCGCTTTCTGGTGTGCCTCCGCCACAGATCTCGGATCAAACATATTAACCATATCCTGGACTGCATTCGTAACCCTCCAACAAATCTAGCAGTCAGTTGTTCTTCCGTCTCCATTATATCATTCGTGGCAATGAGTTGGTAAAATTCATCGGCGTAATCATTGACTGATTTCGTCCCCTGCCTTAGATTCTGCAATCTCTGGTACATAAGTGATTGATAGTTGTATGGTAAAAATGTAGCTCTCATCAATTTCTTCATTTTCTCCCAATCTACAATCTTCGACTTTCCCATCCGTTCTCGTGTAAGTTTAGTTTGCTGCCACCACGCCAAAGCTCTCCCCCTCAGCCTTGTAGCGACTAACTTCACTCGGCGATTCTCCGGAATCTCCTTGAAATCAAAAATTTCTTCAACATTAGACAACCAATCTAAAAATTCTTCAGCAACCATTCCACCCTTGAACTCTGGAATTTCCATCTTCATTCCCGATTCCCATCGACGATCATCCACTACATCTCGATACTGACGTCGTGTTGGTTCTCTATCTCGGTAATGAACACTTTCCCTATCACCATTAAACTCCTCATCAAAATCTGAAGTATATCTATGTCGATCACGACCTCCAACATCTCTACTACCACTCCTTCGATCAACATTTCTATCACGATTGTCAGCACTTCTACGATCATGATCTTCCCTTCTCTCCCGATCTGAATGTGGTGAAACTCTACTTCTCCCATGGCTCGATTCAGGTGAAGCTCTTCTTCGATTTTGATTCATTTCAAGCATCATTCTCTCTAATCGACCAATTCCTTCATTCAACTTTTCAGTGAAACTCTCGTTGATTCGTTGTTCCATTTCATCGGCCTCTTCTCTTCCATACAAAGCATTAATATTGCGATGGCGTTGAGCTCGTCTCGAAGGCATGATTGAACTTCAAACAAATCCAAGAATAAATTTTAAACACTTTCCGAACTTTGATCCAAAGTGAGATGGATCGAAACTCCCAACTTGTTGCAACTTCACGATGAACACCAAATTTCTCAATAATTTGCAAATCCGATCTCCAAACTTCAAATTCTCAAAACCCAAGTCTCCAAATGATGCAAACTCCTTGTGATCTCACTCCGATACCAAATTGACGCAGCGGATATTCGAAAAACAAATGAAATGGATGAAAGTAGCAAACGGTGAATTGATAGTCCTGTAATGCCCGAATTCGTTGATTCGAAGATACCGAATTCTAGCTATCTCTATCACGTTGATCGCGCACGATTCCGCGAAAAGAGATCTACGATTCTTCAACGTTGATCTTGCGCACAAGATACCGTGAATCGGCTTCAACAAATGATAATTCGAGCGCACTCGAATTACGTAAGTGGAGATAGGAGTTAACACTCGACTACCGATTTAATGAAGGCACAAAGCTTCATAAGCAAAATTTTATTCAATTTTCAACAACCCCTTACAATGACATTACATTCCTATTTATAGGGTTTACAACACAACACAAATGACTTCAGAAAATTACAACACAAAATAGTACATGACGTGACAAACAACACACGACATAAGAAATACGACCTATACAATACAGTACGCGACTTAAACTTGTCACGCGACTTAAAATAAGGTCGTTCACGACCTAAAGAAACAGCTCGCGATTTTAAATGGAGCACGGCAATAGGAACGCGACCTAAAGAAGATCGCTTCGCGACCTAGAGCTTCACGAGATAGCATTCGCAACTTACTGGGCTTGAACGACTCAAAAAGCATGGTAGCGACCTAGGGCCGCTCGCGACTTAGCTTCGCGACTTAGGGCTTTTGACGGCAGTGACCTAGCTATGTCGTTTGCGACATCAGGAGGCGGAGTTAGGTCGTGGCTACGGTGAAGGTCGCGAAGTGTGCAGAGAGGCTTAGGTCGTGGGTCGGGGCAATAGTGGAGGCTAGGTCGTAGGTCGGGGCGGTGGTTGCGATGGGCTGAGGTAAGCGCTTCATCAGATGTGCTTTGGGGTGGGGGGTGGTGGGGAGGTCGTATTCTACTTATATGGAACAAATTAATATAGAAACTTGATCTTATGGATAAAGATGAGCAATAACTCATTATAAAATCTATTGACTCGACTGGACCCACTCTAATTATCAGTTGTGCATATGCCAGTAATCTTGCTTCTCATAGAACTAAGTTATGGTCTAATATTATTAATATTGCAGAAAAATTTAGTGGGCCATGGTTAGTGATGGGTGATTTTAATGCAGTCCTTAAAGTTGCAGAGAAGAAAGGTGGTCTTATATTGTGTGTTTCCTAGTCGGAGGAGTTTAATAACTGTCGTGGTGGCCGCAAGACTTGTGGAGCCAATCCATTGTGGCCTGAAATTCACATGGAGAAGCGGTGAATGCAGGAAAATATCATGCAAATTCGATAGAGCTCTTGTTAGTGTGGAATGTATAAACATGTTCTCTGATATTAATGTTACTATTCCATCTAACTCTAGTAGTGATCATAGTCCTATTTTCTTTAACCTGGTTGGGAAAAGTAAAAATGAAAGAGACAAACCCTTCCGATATTCCAATGATTGGCATCTCCTTAAAGGATATATTGAAGTAGTCAATCTGTCTGATATTGTTTTGGAGGAAGGACACAGAGCTACCGGTTAGTGCAGCTACTTTAAGTAACTAAATTCATATTTAAAGAATGAAATAGATGTAGACCCAAGAAGACAGATCAAATCAACTACTTATGGACTCGATGTGAAGAACTTCTCTAATGTATTGATAGTGACCTAGCAAATGATGATACATGGAATGACTACTATTAGGTGTAAGGCAAGCTTAAGGAGGCTCTCAAACTGAAGGCAATGGAACTGAAACAAAGAGCTAAAGAAAGATGGATAACAGAGGAGGGTGAATGCACTAAAAAAAATTTATACTAAAATGTCTATTCGGGCTAACACTAAAAATAATTTTCAATTACTTGATCAAGATGGTAATGCTATTGTAAACAAGGCAGACATTGAAGGGGAGGTATTAAATACTATAATGATTAATACAATGGGGAATGCTTAACTGACTTACCAGAAATTAAATGCAGACGACCGATCAACTCTAAGGGTAGGAGGTTGCTGACTAAGCTGGTTAATGATAGAGAAGTTCGTGCTACTTTAGACTCATGTTGATGCCAGTGTAGGCCCCAATGGGCTGAGTTCTAGGTTTACCTGATTACAAAGTGCACTCTATAAAGGTAGAAGTATATCTGAAAACTCTCTTATGACATATGAGCTGATTAGAAATTTTAATAGAAAAGGTGCTGACAAACTTTTTCTAAAGTTGACCTCCACAAAGCATATGACAAGATAAATAGACATTTTATTCTCCACATGCTTAAATCTATGAGATTCCTAATAAAATTTGCAGACTTTATCAGCGAATGCATTTCTACACCTATATTTTCTATCTTGATTAATGGCATTCCCAAAGGTTTTATTAGTTCACATTGAGGTATTAGGCAAGGAGATCCCTGTCTCATTGCCTTTATGCTATTGCAATGGAATTTTTCACTCTCCACATGGAGTTGGCTAGTATAACAAGCAAATCCAGACTATTTATAGTTTCCAGCCTAAAGTTAGCCACCTTTTATATGCAGATGACCTGATCATTTGTATAAAATCAAGTTGTGAATCTACAAAAGTTATTAGATCGATTTTTCTAAATTCAGAAGGGAGAGTGGGCCTCAAATTGAATAAACCCAAAATTAAATGCTATTTCAATAAATTCTATAAAGATAAGAATGCGGTTCTTGACATTTTGAAGGAAAAGGAAGATGATCTGCATATCAAATACTTAGGAGTCCCTTTATCCTCCAATAAAATCACTGATAGGGAATGTGCCGAATTGATTTCCAAAATCAAAGATAAACTTCATGGTTGGATCTTTAGACTCATGTCTTTGGCTGGTAGTATTAAATTGGTCTACACTATCATCCAAGCTAAAGTTAACTTCTGGTTACAAACTTTCCAACTGCTTGATGCCTCGTTGGAAAAATTGAGAGAGTTTGCACTGATTTCATATGGAAGGGTGGTTTGCATAAGATCAAATATAAGGATTTATGTAGACCTAAGGATGAAGGAAGTGTTGGATTAAGAAGATTAAAGGATACGAGAGATGTTTTCATGATGAAACAAACGTGGAAAATCATTAATGACAATGGACTTTGGGCTAGATGGATGAGATAAAGGTACATAAGGCACAATTTTTGGCAAACGGCTATAGATAATAATGCTTCTGACACCTGGAAAGCTATCATGTGGATACGAAGTAAGCTTGCATCATGTTGTACTAGAGAAATAACAAAGGGAAGGGAAACTATTTGTAGAAAGATCCTTGGATTCAAGGGAAATCATTAATTGATAGATTAACACTGAATACTTATTCTGCTATGCATCTCCAGTTAAGACTATTCAAGAGTTGATATAAAATGATAATTAGGACAGCTCCTCCATTCTAATTTGTCAAGAACAAAAACAGCAGATTTAATTTAGGCCTTTATTTAGTGGAAGAGAGAAAGACATTTGGACATAGAGGCCTACTGGTCATGATTTCTGCACTAAGTCTGCTCACTGTGAAATCAGGACAAAAGATTAAAAGCTAAAGTGGAGCAAAAATTATATGTGATCGGGTAAACAATCCAAAAATGGCACTAACAGCTTATAAAGTAATGATGAGGAGAATGCCTGTGTGTGATATACTGCATAAATGAGGGATTACTAATGAAGTCACTTGTATTTTGTGCAATTAGGAGGTTGAATCTCATTCGCATTTATTCTTTGAATGTGAATATTCAAAAAAAAATTGGGAAACATGTAACCGCATGGCCAATTAGACATTCAATCGAATAAACCGTTGGAAGTTATTGATTACCCATCCGGTGTTGGTCACTGCGTAGATCTGAAATCCAAACGAGCAGAATTATTCTCACTATAGTTGTTTGGAGCATTTTGAAGGAAAGGAATCATTAAGTATTCGAACATAAGAACAAGAGCCCATTAGAAGTGAGTAAGCTAGCTTTTGGTGACATGCAGTTGGTGACTAAAAAAATTAGGGTAAAGATGCTAACCAACCGGGGACGAGGAGCAATTGATAATGGAGTAGTGGATCGAGCTTTCCATCGGCAGAAAACCCAAGTAGCAGTTTTCTATTCCAATAGCCATGAATTCGATTTCGTAGCTTGAACTTTATAGAGTCGGATAAGATGTTTATTTTGAATATTTAGACTTTGATTATTCGTTGTATGTTTAATTAAAGTAGTATTTTGTTCCTATGCTATGTACGTGGCTATAGGTCGATCAATGTGGCTATTCATGCCTAATAAAATCTCTTACCCGTTTTCAATATATATATATATATATATATATATATATAATTATAATAATAATATATCATAATCCCACATGAACCAGGATACATTCCCTCTAGTATCTGTAAATCTGCACCGCTCCAGGCACCATCTGTGTCTAGGCCTAATTGCCAGCATACACCACGCACCTTTCTGTTAGTGCCTAATAACGGCATTACAACTAACTGCTGTATTTTAATTCGTCTCAAAGACTTATCTAGCCACTTCATATCGAGGATTCTGCTTCTCAAACTATCATGGAATCAGCTCCTTGGACCATTGAGGGCTCAGCTCCTCAGACTATCATATTCCCTTAAAAGACTTTAACTAGGGGTTATGTAGCCTTGCTTCCCAATAACAAACAAACTAACAAACAACATCAAAGTGGTGCATGTCTCATACATGACCTACACCAGTAGGAGGTGTGGTCTATCTAGGCGTAATCTGAGTTCTTTCCCATGACCGCTCCAGGACTGATGATGATTTCAACCTATGTGTATAGCTATACTCCTCACATATATGATATCGACCTTCCTAAATAGCGCCGAGCCTACACTCATCGTCCCATTTAGATTGCCTAATGCAATCATGGAAATGCCCCTTGGTTACTTAACACATACTCCCTATAAGGATTGAAGTAGGCCCTACTTAGCCCTTTAACAGTTCTGAACCGAGACGAATCCTAATTTGGTATAACCCGTTCACTTATATGCGAATGTATATTCTTACGGGTCTTACTGTTGGAAATGTCCCACACTAGTATATGCATATACAACTACTAGTTGCCCCTTGTAGAGGGCAAACTTCTGTTGTGTAACATTACAGACATCGCATTCCAACCTATACTAAGAATAAGTCATTTATAATTAATCTAAATATTAGCTAGATTTAATATTTTGCACCCGTCATAATCATATCCTTGAGGTTTTATAATTTTTGGCTATTTTTACGCCTTCTAGGTTCAATTATTAATACTCTTTTACTTTTACACGAATCTACTTTTTATTTCATTAATGTCAGTAGATGCCATTTACCGCTTCTTTCTAATTTAATAGATTAAATATATATTATTATTCCATTTCTAATTATTACAATTAGATATAATTTACTGCCTCCTTTTAGTTTATACAATTGAGTATATTTACTGGTTCTTTTCAATTCATACCTATTTTAATGAAATCATTATAACTTCCCTAATTATTTAGTTCATTTTCGTATTCATTTTAGTGCTTATTGTCTGTTTTCTAGCAAATTTTTAATGACAGTGGGATTATTATTGATTGTATTTATAACACTCTAATTTTCACCTTTATGGATTTCTGCATTTTAATGCATTGGAACTACAACTTCCCAAAAGGAAACATTAATGTAGTAATTTTCCATAAATTATCTAAAAGAAGATTTAGGTTGTGTTTGAAATTACAAGGAATTATCTTTTCTATTTTATTTGAAATAGATAGTGCAAAATACGGCAGGCATCCTTACTTTGCACATCTCTTTCTTTTAGGTATATTCATTGTGATCTCAAACAACACACATTTATGCATATAATTACAAAGTTGAATAATTTGCATAAATTACATAAAAACACTATTCATTCCAATGGATTAAAATACAAACTTAAATTCCGATTAGAATTTACTTTTTAATTCAAGTTATACAACTTATAACATTCAAATAACTAAATTTGGTATTAACATACAATCTTTGACCTGTTTTCATACCATCCCCATGGAGGTGGGGAATGGAAAGCTTTTGGGGACTACTTCCTTACATTCTAGATCTATACACACACACATATTGAATTAAAGTCAACAATTCACAGAATATATAGGCAATGATCATAGGTTATCGTGTATGTGTGTGTTTAAGCCTACTACCCCAAAATATATAATTAGGCATAAAATGAACAGATTCGCAACGATATAAATTTAAAATTATATAAAAATATATTTCCCACCCACCTCTGAGCTTTCAAATCTCTAGATCTAAATCCATTCTTCTTATTTGACACCCTTTCCTTTTACAAAAATATACATTAAAGCGTATATATATTTGTTAGAATTATAAATCTGAGAGGAGATTTGAATTAAATGTAGTTGTAAAGTTTTAGATTTTGAAATTACCTCCTCTTAGCAAAATTAATTCACTCCTCGTTCTTCTTTTTTTTTATTTTTCGCTATTCTTCACATGCATGCGCGCGCACACTCTCTCTCACACACACACGCATATATAACGTACTATTTTATAATTTCTATATTTCTTAGATTTTGTGCAGAAAATAAAAGGGTAGAGCTTCGCTCCTTGATTTAGAAAATATGAGAAAAAAAGTGAGGGCTTATGCTTGTACTTATAGGCACACGAATCAAGTTCATCCGTTATATTTTAATTAATTAATTCCAGGATGTTAGGCCTAGGTTCATTTTCATCGCCATAGCAGCCACTAGTTTACCACCATACCTTCACATATCGCCCGTTATACCCCCACTAGTTGACCGATTGCTTGTATATACGTTAAGTGTTTATTATTTTTTATTCCATCTAATTTAAAGTTAATTAATTATCATTTATTTCCTTCCATGCTTAGATTTAATTTGATTTAATGTTGTTAATTAACATTTTATTTATTGGTTGCCTAAATGCTAAACTGATAATATTTGTTGCCTTCTTTTTAAACATTAATATTTATTACCTTTACCCATATCAAGTTTTACTTATTTCCTCTTCAGCATTGATTTAATTAGATTTACACAGCCATTTACTTTAATATTAAAATCATTTAATGTTTATTTTAATACCAAGCTACTAATATTATTTTCTTAATTAGTTTGGAATTATTTTCGATCTAAAAACTTCAAACATTAATAACTTTTTCGTCTGAACTGCGATCGTAAAACTTTGTATATGAAAGTTCATTAGAAGATTGCTACAAACATAATAGTGCAAGTTTCAGAGCCAAATTTTAACTTTTACAAAAATTCTATTTTTGGGTATTAATAATTATTTACTAACTCTTTTTAATTTATTTTATAGGGGGTGTTAGATATATTTTGAAACTTTTAGATATGTGTTGATAACACCTTATTTCCATCATATTGAGACAAAGTTAAGGGGTATGCTTAGTGGTAATTATGTAATATGATTACGTATATGTATACCTTGAACCTTTATAATGAATCTTATTCGAAATAATAATATGTTGTTTTATTCTATTTCTATCATGCATTACTATAATAATGTTATGAGCACATTTAAAGACATGTACAAAGAAAATCCAAGGAAAAGTGATTGGTTGATTGTAGTTATGAATGAGTTTGTAACCATGAGTATTAAATCGAATATTAAGAATATTTACTCTTAAATACTCCTAGTCAAGGTATATTGAGAAATGGATACTAATGTACCCATAGATATTAGTGTAGGTAATGCTCTCCATATGATGGACGGCGAGTTACTCATAGTCATTGAGGGCACCAAGAGGTTACATAAGTGTAATTGTTTATAAGAATTATAGAATATACTCATCAAGATTTCTCTATAAGTTATTGTATCTAGTGGTGATGTGTGGTATCTTCCGATTTAAAGTTACTATGGATATTTTACGTGAATGCTTTACTTTGATTATGGAAGTCCACTCATTATTAGTGTACGTTACAGCCATTTTTGGGGATGTTTTGAAGTATAAGAAGGGAAGCACTACTCAAGAAGGGATACTTCCCCTGCATATAGAGGGTTGGTGCTACTATAATTTAAAGTTTACTCAAAGTCAAAGCTTTTGGCCAGAACGATTTCGCTTAATCAATGTAAGTTATCAGATTGAACTAAATGACTTTTAGAGTTTGGACTTCACAATTAACTATGGTCATTATTAGAGTATTCACATGACTTAAGCTCTAGATGTCTTAGTAGCATATTGATGACGAAAAGAAATTGTCCATAATATCATTGCTTAAGGGTGGCACTTTAAATAGACTAAAAATAAGGATTTTACCTAAATGATCTATAAGCATTCGACTCATGCTTAATATTGTACTTCAGCAAACTTCGTATGGGACTCAATATTAAAATTGTTTAATTATCAACCTAGGGCCGAGTTCGCAGCCGAGAGTCTTATAACATAATTTTGAAGCATTTTAAATAACTTAAATATAATTTATGCATGTTATAAAATATATAAATGGAGTAATATTAATACAAATGATATATTAATATATATTTCAAAGATAAAATATTATGGAACTAAATATATAATTATTGTATACTTACTTAATTAGGTAAGGCCTTAAAATAACTAAAATAAATAATGTATTATTTAAGCATGTAAAATATATGTTTCTATATATTTAAAAATATTAGGGAATATATTATTTAATTGATTTAAATTAAAATTCACCTAAAATGTTAATAAATATACATATTGCATATTTTTTAAAGGGGTAATGATTAATATATGTATATTGAATGGTAAAAGGCATGACCTACTTTTTAAAGAGATATTTTTGGATATTTACGTCTCTCTTTCTCTAATAAATATAGTTTCACCCTTCTATTAATATAAAAAAAAGGAAAAAAAACTTCATTAATAAGAAAGCTTATAAGGAAGTAGCATCTCCTCAAGCTTATATAGAAGCAAAATAATTTTGAGAACAAAGGGTCGATATTGAATGTGATAATTAAAGGCGTTGTCATCGAGATAATAATCCTTAAATTTAATTTCATTATTGATGATAATAAACTAGGAAGCAACAGTAGTAATTTTTCAATTAAAACTTTTTTTAAAATTATGTATATGGATTAAATATTATATATGCATATGTATACATTATGATTATAAAATATATATAAAATAAATTATACATAATTTAAAAATTATAATAAGGATAATAATTTTCATAAAAAATACATTATATACATATGTAAGTATTTAAATTATATATATATATTATAATAATAATATAATTATATACAAATACTAATGTTTGATTATTTGTGCCTTTAAAAAAATTATATATATATATATATTATTATTTTCAAATTTATAAAAAGATGAATATATATATTGTTATAATTTTAAACCAATATTTAATCATAAAAGCCTTTACTCCGTATATACATATATTAGTTTTTTTTCCAATATATATATATATAATTTTGAAAATAATTAAATATTTAATATACATCCATACATCCATACATACATACATACATACATACATCAAAAAATATTTATATTTTAAATATATATCTTGTTACATAAATATACATATACTTAAATGCATGCATATATATAGGTATTTAAATTAAAATAATACTTGTATTTATACATATACGTATGCATAAATATATAAACACTTATATATTTATGTTGATTGCATATATTCTCCCATATAATCATGTATTCATGTTAGACATTTAAATAATTATTATTGTACACTCTATTTATTCATTGAACATATGATTTTTTTGATAACATTAAATAGAAAATAAAGTTAATCAAATTAATAAATTAAATGATATTTAATTTATTTAAATCAAAATTTTAATTTGAATTTTAATTTAAAATTCAAAGTCAAATTTAAAGTCTAAAATCAGATTCAAAATTCAAAATTCAAAATCAAAAAAATCAAAATACAAAAAAAATTGTATTCATTAGTATTAAAGTGTTTTTTAAAATAAGCAACAAGTATTCATAATAATACATGTTTAGTTCCATATGCTCGAACTAAATAAGGTGAATGCTCGACACACATGATTCATTAATGGTAACAAAGCAAGTGCATGATAGGGGGTTGTCATAGTGTGATATGTGACAAAGCATTGGCTCTTTCTCATGTATGTCCTAAGTCAAGGAATTGATAGGTTGTGTGTGATTCGAGAGGCTACGCATAAAACTTGTGTCGGATGGATCTTGTTTGATCACCCTAAAGGATTTTGGGCTCTACCGATAGTGATATAAAAACCGATACAACAATGGTACTCGAGCTTGCATTGTGCTATTGCAATTGGTTTACTGATACATAGGAATAATATAGTGTTTAGGAAGACAAGCACCATTGTCCAAGTGGTTAATTGATTCGGCTTGGTGCAGAATGTCACAAGTTCGAAACCTGCTTTCGAATGTTTATTTGACATGGGATATGTTGTCCCATTGATTTGTTGTATATAAAGTACCAGTTCAAAAAAAAAAAATATAGTGTTTAGGAAAAAGTGTTTAATTAAGGAGAATGTTACTCTAACTAAGGCGGACATGAAACCTCCCTAATCATGGCTCTCACCGAGCTCATCAAGGTGGTCTCTTTTTAGGGTATTGTAACACCTCATAAAATTTAGTAAGAAATTAAGTAATTAAAATAAAATTAAAAACGAAAATTTTGTAAATGTTAGAATTGGGTCATGAAAGTTGTTCTACTAAGTCCGTGACCATTTTCTGATCAATTTCATACATAATATACTGAATTGGAGTTAAAATGAAAAGGTTATGGACGTTTGAAGTTTTCAAATTGAGATTAATTCAAACGAGTTTAAATTTGAATATTTGAATTTGAAATTAAAAGTTTGAATTTTGAATTTAAAAATATTAGCTGAGGTTAACATTTGAGTTAACATGGGTTAGCGTAAGAATGAATTGAATTTAATACGGTAATTAATAATATTAAACAAATATAAATCAATAGTGTAAGAAAGAGGAGCGATCGACGTGTTGAATACAATCGATCGGCCGCTAGCAGTCGATTGGTGGAGGGTTGCGTTCAACTGCTATCTGATGATGGTGGTTATGGTTAGCTTATTTTTTACGTTCCAGATTTGCCTATTTTTAATCGAGCTCTATAAATAAACCCTAGACCCCCCAACTTTTCTTTCATAAAATTTTGTAGCAACGTCGAGACTTTGTCAAAATCATTCCTCCTAGGGTATCAGAAAACAGCAAACTTTTAAGTAGGTAATTCTAATTTTTATCTCTAATTTAAATTATAATCACAATCCTTCTTCTTTCTATCTTCTAAATTTGAAAGTCTAATCAATACACACACGCAATTTATTTGTTGTATATTCAGAAAGGAGGAAGATCTAACAAAGAATTAAGAGCCGTGTAATCAGATCTCATCTTCTTTTTCTTCTTTAGATTTTAGATTTAGCTGGAGTTTAAGCTAAGAGGTTTAGATGTTTTATTCTTCTGATTTTTATCATATTCCTTTCTAGTTTCTGATTCTATCTAGATCTAATTCTATATATAACTCACTTTGTTGTAAATTCTAGGAAAGGGAGATCTAAAGGGGAGTTAGGTGGTGGAATCGAATCAGGAAGCAAACAAATCTTTGTGAGCGAAAATATCAAGTTTCTCACATTGTTGTAATTGAATAGTATTTGATTGGATTTCTCGTATGCCTTGGGAAATTTTGGTGGACGAAAACATAACATCTAAAACACCTAAAAAATTCCTAAATAAATGTAAATTTGTGAATATGTTGGAATTTTAATTGTCTGTATTAACATAGTAGGATCAGAACTGTGTTTAAGATTTAGATAAATCATAATCTATTCCATTTTATTTCTTTTGATTTTTTTGAAGTATAAAAAAGGTTCTAAAAGAAAATAAATTAGAAATGGTGTATAAATGTGACGCCCCACCTCTATACCCACGCTAGCCAAGAACACTCCGGAGTAGTGCTGTCAACTAGCACGGAGAATAAGGCTGTTGAGAAGCGACCATCCATGTAATTGCTTATCACATGGTGGCTATAAATAATCTTCGGAAACAAACATAGAAATAATCATATCACGATATGAATATATAACTAACACATGAAAGTGTACATCAGAGTAGTGGTCAGTAAGATCCACGATCATACAAAAGAATAGCAACACGTGCTATACAAAAGAATACAACTATGAGTCTATATCTCAAGTGTGTACAACAAAAACTGCTAATCTAAACAGTTAGCCAAAAGTCAGAGTGATGAATCCCTGGGAAGAAGTCAAGCAGAAGCACCTGTAACATCTCGGTCTGACCCGAGTATTATTTAAGAAAATAATAAACGGGTCAGTCTAGCTATAAATATCAGATGACATGATATAACATAAAAGATATGGCATAAACATAAACATCCATAACGACATACCACTATAAGTATGTAAATAATGATCAACAGAAGATCAATCAATAAGAGATAATCAATATCACAAGAATCTTCTCAAAGATTCGGAAAGGGCATCATACCCCAAACTTGTACTCATAACAAGTCAATGACATAAATTCTAGAAATCAATGCAAGAAGTCCAGAAATCATAGAAAAGAGAAAGAGGCCTATCACATGACGGTCCGAAGACCAAGGGGGGCTACCCCACATGTGTGAATGGAATCACACAGATTATGGTCAAGACTAACCAAAAAGCAGAAAGGTATGTGTGAATGGAATCACACAAGTGGTGTCTAGTCTAACCTTGCAATGAAAGAGACATCGCGCAATTGCTAGTCTAATTCATAAAGCGATCATCAAGATCAACGAGAAGTGTCAATTACACTAAGCTAGTAAATATAGAAGTTTAGCTTCATGTCCCATAACCACTTGCTTAACTTAAATATTTACGAACAAACTGTAAATCTTCACTAATAAAATTGTCACAAGAGGTTCAATCGAACAAGTCCAAGAATTAACCGACGAAGTGAACGCAAACGTTTCATACCACTTGTTTTACTAAGTCGTTTAATTAGATTTCTCATCCGAGTGAGGTAAAGGCTTGTATATACTAATAGATTGGAAAATGGTTTAAGAAAAGAGCTTTGTTATTAAAAATAGAGTTGAAATCATTTTGTTGAAAGAGTTTTGATATTTACTACTAGTTTTGAAACCTTTATATTTTAAAGTGACAAATCACAGAAGCGATTGTAGAAACAATCAATCACAAAGGTCACATTCGAAGATGTGATAAAAATCCAAGGAAATCAGCTCAGCAAGTTCTGTTGAATATTTTTCAGATAAGATCCCCTACGGAGGGGGGGTCCAGGGGGGTGGCAACCCCCCTAGGTGGGGGTGTAGGGGCAACGCCACCGCTTACGGGTTTCGACCTGCCCGGTCAGGTCGCGGGGGGTCCAGGGGGCAGCGCCCCGACCAAAACGGTACGACCTAGTGAAGACAAAATGAGGTCTAACGACCTAAGGGGAATAGGGTCGAGCGACCTAAGGGTTGCGACCTAGGGGCCCAAGGGGTCAAGCGACCTATCGGGATAAGGTCCAACGACCTATAGGGTTATAATGTCATGTGACCTATCGGTTTATAAGGTCATGCGACCTAACGAGCTATGGCCAAACGACCTAGTAATGGTAGTAGGGTTGAGCGACCTAAAAGTTTAACCGGTCAAGCGACCTAAGGAAGATAAGGTCTAACGACCTAACGCTCGCGACCTAACGGTCTAAAGGCCATGCGACCTAGAGGAAAACAAGGTCAAGCGACCTAAAACGTCGCGACCTAACGAAGAGGGGGTGAGCGACCTATGGTCATAAACGAGGTCGAGCGACCTATAGAGGCATAGGATGCAGCGACCTAAAACGTCGCGACCTAGCGACCTAAGAGGATAAGGGCCGAGCGACCTAACATTCGAACGACCTACGACCTAAGCTCAAATACGAGCTACGAGCTAGCGACCTACGACCTAAGCTCAAATGCGAGCTAAGGCCTACGACCTAAGGCCCTAACGTACTAACATTTGTCGCGACCTAAGTGGTGACGACCTAACAAGGAAAGGCTGAGCGACCTAACGCTGCAGAGGGGATTTAAGGCCAGAAACGACCTACGACCTAAACCCCATACGACCTAATGTGAAACGACCTAACTCCGAAGTGAAAATTCAAGGCAGTGCGACCTAGCGCGATAACACGCGAACGACCTAAGGGTTAGGTCGCGAGCGACCTAACTCCGAACACACGAAAATGGCCAGAACGACCTAAGTGCAGAAAATTCACCAAAACGCTAAAAATTGGAGTTTTTCGCCAATCCAATCCAAACCAAATGCAAATGTGCATGCAAAAGTGATAGGGAATCATTCCCAACAGTCCAATATAGTTATAGACTAGATTTGTGAGATAAAAATCTCACCTTTGCACCAAATATCAATGAAAATGAAGTTTTAAGCAAGCAAGAATCAATCCTTCTTCTATCTAAGCACAAGAAGCTTGAATCCAATGTCTTCTTCTTGAATTTGGAGTAGAAAGATGGATTGCAATTGAATTTGAGTTTTGGAATTTTAATTTCCCATTCCCTCCACCATTAATGCCAAAGCTTGATTAGTTAGGAAATTTATGAAGAGTGAGGAGAAGAGGGTTGGAACTTGGGCTTAATAGGCTAAACCAACCCAAAGTCCAAAGCGGGAAAAGTTAGTGAAATTTCACTAACTCCAAACCTATCGATGTTTATACTTAAAAAAAGTTGTAAACGACATTTCGAACTCAATGGAAGTGGTCTCGAGTCCTAATTTGACCGTTTGCAAAAAGTAGCTTTTCGGACCAAAATCCGATTAACGAGTTAATATTTAAATAAAATATTTAAATACAAACTCGATAAATATGTGGGTTGTTACAATAAAATTTGAATTTTATTAGAGTTTGCACTGCCTGTTTTTGTAAATTAAACATGTATGGACCCGTTTTAGCTTCAAAAGTGCTCTATGTAAAAGTCGAATAAAATACGAAAGATCTAAATTATAAGAGTTGTTTTCCTCGAAATAGAAGAGGTAAATTCTACTATGTTAATATATGAGATGAGTTTTGTATTATTCCTTTTTGTATACAAGTTAGTGCTGGCTAAGGATATTAGCTATATATTTTATTAAACTTTGGGACTTGTATAAATTTGACATTTAAATTAATAAGCATTTCTTTTCTTGACTAGAAATATTTTATTCGAATATCATGCATATATATAATATTGGCATATTGATTATTAAAGTTAATAATAACATAACATAATAATTATAGCGTATTGAACGTATTGATTAGAATTAATAGAGTTGTAAATAGTATTAATTTGTAAGATGGAAGTTAGTGTAAATTAGAGAATTAATCTCTAATTAGATGCATAATAAGGGGATACCTTATGGCCTCAGTTATTAATCATGTAGGAATACATACATACATACATACATACATACATACATACATACATACATATATATATATAACTAGTATACGTATAAAGTATGACTAAGTTATAAGGATGCGAGGTTAGTCCAAAGTTACATGGAAATCTACCCAGTAAAATATGGCTAACAGCGGTGTAGCTTTGTGGACTACTATGGAACATTGTCTATAATAAATAGCCACATTGGACACGAGGTTAGTCCCAATACTATAGGGTAAATCTGTTCAGTCAATCTAGCTATCAACACCTATGAATAGTAGGAATTATGTGAGATGTCATGAGTGGGTTATGGGTCATGAGTTACGCTTTGGTATGGTGGGTGAAATCCTTAGGAGTGGTTTGCTTTAAGTTAAAGGTATTAAGTGGCTATAATAGAATCCACTTTTTTCTTAGATGAAGTATTAAGTGGCCAAATAGGATTCTTTATTATGTCAGCTAAGAAGAACCATGCAGGGATCCGCCTTAGGGTTAGGCCTGAAATGGCGGGAACCTGCCTATTTTATAGGTCTTAAATGATCAGAGTCTACCTAATTCCCATTAAAGAGGTATTAAGTGATTTGGATGCTTCCTCTTACATCTAAAACGCTAGTTGTGTTAGTGTTGTATAATCAGACTGGAAGGGCCTTCGAACTTAGAGTTGACTTTGTGCACATGTTATGTAGTTGGACTGGAAGAGCCTTCGGGCTTATGTTAACTTTATACATATGTTATGTATTTGGACCAGAAGAGCCTTCGGGATACAGATATAATGACCCAGAGAATTTTAATGATTTTTATAATGTATTTAACTAAATTTTTCATGAAAGTATATAATAAGATTTTGCAATGAAAACTTAATATTTGGTATGCGTCTATTTAAACATAGCAAGGGTTAAATTTTCATCAAAAAATATAGAAGTTGTTATGTTGTGACATTTTCAATTTAAATTTAAAGTCAGTTAATTTGATGGAAATAAAATACTTTTGAAATTTGAATATTTGTACATAATAAAAATGAAAATCATTTTCCGAGCGATACGTCATATTTCATTTCGCCAAATTTGGATAGCTCTAGCCCTGTTTATCTTATTTTCGACAATTTAGCAGTAGTTTTGGGCAGCAAATATCGACTTTTGATAGGATGGTCGTATCGTTGATATCTGTGTATCATTGTGTTCATCTCATTGTGTTGATTTCCTTAGTATATTTATTTGAGCATTTCGGCGTCTGGTGCACGGTGAAATCAGCAAACGATTCATTGTATTGGTACCTATATTGAGCCCTTTTGAGTTCCTTGTGACCATTCATTATCCATCGTGTCAAACTGTATAGCCACCAGCCTTCATTATTTTTCTTAAATTCAAACCTGACAGTCACTGTTCCCATTATATATATATATATATATATATATATATATATATATATATATATATATTTATTTATTTATTTATTTATTTATTTTGGTTTGTTCCGCATTTTCTCTGACCCTTCTTATTTCGTTATCTATGACTTGCATTCGAGTAATATAATTATGATATAAGAGTAATATAATAATGATATAACATTATACATATTTTTGCTGAAGACAGTTGTCCTTTCCCTTCCTTTCCGAAACTCCAAACTTGCCTCCTCTGTTTTGCCATCAAATCCAACCTGCCCGTGATGCCAGCTAGCAGTCCTTCCCATCGCCAAACCCTCTTCCCCAGAGCCTGACCTCCACCTTCCTTCCACGTGCCAGGTATTACGCCCGCTCCATCAACCGAAGCCCACCACCATTCCATTTCCCTTACCTACACCAGTCCACCCATTCCAAAAACCGCCTACCACAATCGATCACTTTCAAGCTCGCCCTCATCTCTTTCCATCGCGCGCAACGCCTCACCTAACTGCCAGAGACCCACCAACCCGCACGCCTCTTTCCTCTCTCACTCTCTTTCGCACATGTGACAGCACCACCCCGCAAATAACCACCATAGTCGAGAACCTCCGGTCCTTCCACTCCTCAGCGCTGTGCCATTCCCTCCATGCCACTTTCGGCTAGCTTGCATCACCCCTTGGCCAACCTCCACATGGCTCGGCCAACACCAACCTCAGCCCAAATCGACCAACCTTTCAGCCTTGCACCACCCTCCATCGAGTCAACCGACGACACCTAGCAGCTGCTTTGCAGCCACCTCATCCACGGCCTGTGCCTTCCACTTCCTTGCCGATCCTTGTCAACAGCACATACACTCCAACTACTCGAGCACAGTGGCTATCCTAATCATTTGCTCTTCTATTTCTTGTATTATATATACAGTTCATGTATTAAATTATATGGTTTGTTTTCAATTTGGGTATCCTGCTCGTATGATAATATATATTTATGTTTGATTTTAAAATCTATGTGTTTTAAATTAAGTAATGATTTTGTAATATATATATATATATATATATATATATATATTAATTATGTTAATATGTTTTATTATTGATTTTAAAATATATTTATAAAGATTTTTTTTTTTATATTGGTTTTAAAACATATGTATATAGAGATTTTATTTATATATGTGGTGTAAATGGAATATTGATTTAAAAAAATAATAAAAGGATTTTTTTTTAAATTGAATATTGATTTTAGAAAAAGGATATGATATATATGGTATCTTCATCAACTCCAAGTATGTCCACCTTGCTCTACTTTGAAAATTGTCGTTTGGATCAGTCGCTTTTCGAGTTCGTGATTCAAAATTGTAATTTGTTGTGTTGTCTATTTTCTCTAGTCTCGAAGTGTGAGCGATCACTTACGATTAGCATTCTTATATTTTGTAAATTTAATTCATATGGAATGATAATTGAAATATGTTGTTAAATTTTGAATTGGTTAGAAATTTAATTGTTAAATATGATATGTTATTATCTGCATTTGTTTACCTATGTTAATTAACATATGGCACCATGACTTATTGAATATATATATATATATATATATATATATATATATATATATATATAATTTAAATGGCTAACTATGGTCATATTTCCCGTTGATATGCTACATCATTTCATAATATTATTATATTGTTCTTACTCTGCAAGTTCCCTGTTAATTTAGAAAATCCATATGGGTTTAAATGATACATACCCAAACGATATTATAGATTAGAGAAAATCGTTACGGGTTGAAATGATAAACCCAAGCGATTTTATTGATTTTGAATTTTGGGATTGCAGGTTGAAATGATGTAAACCAGTAAATTTAAATAATAGCGGATTGAAATGATAAATATCCGTATCACTTGACCATAGGATTAACAACAAATTTTATATCGAGTTAGAAAATTGCCGATAAATTTTGAATTAAATTTTACCGCAAGCACACAACGTACAATTCTAGTACGTGGCGAGTACAGGTCGATCCGTAGGGAATTTTTAAGATTTTAAAACCTTCTAATCAATCAAATTAGACCAAAATAAGAGAAGAGTGTTAACTACAAATAAAATGAAGCTAAAACTAGAATGAAAATGAGAAAAACTATGAGATTAGAGATCAATTTAGAGATAAATCCACTCTCATATTTTTATAAGTCAACAAACAAATAATCTATGATCTCTATTTTTGATATTAAGTGAAACAATTGTCGCATTTATCATAAGTATGTTTTATTTATGTTATTAATTAACATAACTTAACCATCAAACAATAATACAAGTAACCCGCTTATCAATTCTCATGAAAATAAAGTCAAAGAAAAAGCTATTTTAAGTATGATCTATTTACTATTGTAATTAGTAATGTTGATTATCAAATTTTGTCTTTACTTTCATTTCAAATCAAAAACCAATTAGCAAATGATGATGTAATTTGTATTTATGTTGAATAAGAATAACTCATTTGCAAATAAAGCTACACAAAGGAAGAAAATGAGATTAACTACTAACTACTTGCATAAAAAATAAAGCTACACTACTTGCATGAATGTAAACCTAAGCTATAAAAATGAAATGAAAGAAAGCATAGAAATAAACATTAACATAAAGGTAAATAAAAGCATGTAGAAAAAAAGACTTGGAAGCCATTTTTATTTTATGAAACATTGTGTTTCCAACTTGCTTGCTTATTTTCCTAAGTAAAATAGGAGAGTAAGAAGATATCTACATGTACATAAGTGGGCATTTATACATGCATAAAACCCTAACTTACTTTTTAGGGTGCTTTCCAAAGCGCCCTTTAGAAAGTGTGGCCATAAGGTAACCCATTAGCCTCTAATTAATCCATCATAAAATATGCATGAAGCTTTAACCTCCATTTAGTTATCCATTAGCTTCTAATTGTAGATTTAAGTAAGTGGGTGGGTCCTCCATGATCATGAGCTATTTACCTCTTCATTCCTTTGCATTCATTTGTGCATGCATGTATCTTCATAAAACTCTCTTCCATATGCATCCAAATTCTTATAAAAATCATAAAAAAATGTCCAAGCAAAAATTCTCAAATTGGCACATGCACAAAAATGACCATTTTGCCCTTGAATGAAAATGAATATACGATGATTTGACAATAATCGAATTTTGGTTTAAACATGTTAAAATTCCCAAATATGATACTTATTTAAGGGGATTTTAGGCTTAAGGAAAAAGTTGCAGAAAAATTTAATTTTAGGGACAAGAAGTTTGCTTTTTAGGCTGAATGACACTTTTTAGTGTAAATCACAGAATACTAGTTGTAACTATCATTTTTTGCTTACACTAACAAATGCCCTTCAGACTAAAAAGCAAACTTGTGTCCCTGAGACTAAATTTTTTCGCAACTTCTTCCCTGCGTCTATTTTCCTGTTTATTTAAATAAAATAGATAAAATATGAATGTAAATATATGCATACTTACGTGCACATCAACGATAGAAAATTATATAAGGACACCGTTGGTCTATTTTTCAAAAATGATTTTTAAAGTTTTGGATAGAAATAGATGGGTTTTAATAAATATTGATTTTTAAATATAACATAAAGATATTTTAGTTTGTAAAATTTAGATTATTAAATCATACGTTTGGAAATTTTAAGTTTATAAGTTAGTTTTGAAAATATAAATTTTAAGATTTTACTTATAGTTTTATTGTTATTATTTTTAATATATAAAATAAGATTGAATATAATATATATTTAATAATAAGATTAAATTTAATATAATTAATTTAAATAATTTATATATATAATATGTTTTAAATATTTGTTTACAATTTATATCAATATATTTTTAAATAGATTTGGTAATTAATCAAGTAAATAAAGATTGGAAAGGTAAGTTAAAGTGGACTTGAAATTTATTTATTTAAGAATTGAATTTAAATAAAATTAATTTGAAACTTATTAATTTTGGGACTTTAAAGATACAATTTTATAGCTTGATAATTTGATTATGATTAAATTTGATTAATTGAATATTTTAAGATTATAATTGAATATTTAATTTTGATTTAAATTTGTAATATGAGATTTTATTAAATATTTATAAAATGGTAATTAATTGAATAATTTCAAATTAAATATAATTGTAACTGAATATTTAATATTGATTTAAATTTGTAATTTGAGATTTTATTTTTGATGTTACTAAAATGATTAAGTGAATAATTTCGAATTAAAAAAAGTTAAAGTTGAATTTTGAAATATAAATGAAATTTATCAAATTGAGTTATTGAAAATTTGTTTGAATATTTAAACTGTGAAACTTATTGAATTGAAAGTGGTTTAAATTTGTAGTTCAAACCTGGAATTGAAACGATATAGATTAAAAATGATTTAATGAGAATTTGAATTGAACTTATAAACTTTTGATTGAAATTGTTGAGCTAAGATTGATTTAAATTGAATCTTGGAACTAAAGTTGATTTGAATTGATTTGTGAAAAAAAAACCTCTTTTAATATATAAACTATTTTAATATATAAACTACTGTGTGGTTATGATTTTGGAAATGAAAATGATCTAAAGGGAATAATGATTTCGAAAGTGAATATAATTTCGAAAGTGAAATGATTTTGAAATGAATATGGCATTTTGATATGAAGTATAAACTATTTGAAATGAAAAAGACCACGGTGTGAAATAAGCATTTGGTTGTTAAAGAGACCGGAATCGGATATTGTCATACTCTCTGTCAATTCCGAAAACCACTTTAACAACTGTGTACGTGGTGGAGATTCCAGAAAGAAGTAGGATGGTTTGGCGACGATTCTGTATAAGGTACTTACGCAGCCCTGACTCCTGCGAGTCAGTTTGATGTGGCTAAAACAGGAGCTATACTTAGGCCAAGTGTGGTCGCACCTTCGATCGAGCTTGCTTCTACGATACCATTCTATTACATTGTGATTTGATTGGGTGCACCTTTGATTTTGGGAGTGTGTCTCGAGGTATGCGATAGCAGCTGCTATGCGTTACCATCAGCTTGGTTCTGCAAAACGGTAGAATCCTACCCTAGGCATTGCCTCGCGTGCCTTGTCACATGCTTTATCGCACCTTCTACGAATTTGGTTTATACCGTACCTATGGAGTGCCCTTTGATAATCCTCCAGTATACGGAGGAATTATGTTACTGTATATACTACGATAATAAATAAAATGTGTTAAGTGGGATATGGGTGATGCCTTAACGCTATTTTAATAGTTTACTTTACTATAGACATTATCTATGTAGAGTATTGTACTATGTATGTAGATAGTTTAACGGATCTTTGAAGGATGGGAACCCCAAACATCCTTTAAGTTATTTACATTTCACTTGATATTTCACTTAAGTTGATTTAGTGGTATAAGAATGTTAATCCTCACTCGAGTGTTTGTGTTTTGCTTTATGCTCGGGTCAGACTGAGTGTCACAACATTTGAGACTCACCTTTGGAGCTTGGAGCTTTGCTTAAAGACCTGTCTTATATTTATTCAGCTTTCAGTTATTTTATTTATTTCCAATACATGTTTAGACTTGTCATCCACTTATGTATTCAAGACTATTTTGTATTCTGTTGTATTTTATTTTAAACTCCGATGTTCTATAGAAGCTGCATGAGCTACTATTTATTTATTCTGCTGCTTATTGTCATATTACTCTGTACCTATGATTCTGTGATTGATTTATCTACTGTATATGCTAAGTTTTTCGAAATATAAATTAACAATCTGTTGTTTTGTGCAATTCAAGTCTGACATGTGTGGACAATTATCGATTTGGATGGTTCAAAATAGCGGATCGTCGCAATATATGACTTTATATGTATGCTATGATTTTGATATGTAAGACGTATTTCTTATTTAAATAATACCACCCAAGTATAATTATGGTAAAGCTTGACATTTCCATTTCATGGACATTTGTTGTTTTGGCCCACTCCTTATTACAATACACAAGTTAGAGGAGGCAGTGCTGATTTTATGAGGCTTAGGTGGAGATGAGGACTTGTGGTAGTTAAATATATCTATTTGTGCTTTTTTAGTATTTCTAATGTACCAAGTTCAGAAAATTATGTAATTTTGAAATATTATACTATGGAGGTTTTGTGTAGACATGTTGTAATATCTAACATGCTATGTTTCTAATGTTGAATATGCTAGTATATGATTTTTATTTGATAATATATATATATATATATATATATATATATATATATATATTCATTTAAATGTATCTGTTAATGTACTATTTTATTTTTCATATAATTAAATAAATATTTGGTGAATAAAATAAATAACACAGAATTTAAATTCAAAAACAGATATTTTATTTAAACAAATATTTATTACAATTTTGAATAGTACAAATTCAAGCTCTCACTATATATACAATTTCAATTACAATACAAATTCGATTAGATTACAATTTGCAATTTACAAATGCACCTCACTACATATCACTCATTCCCTTGTATTTAACTTCAACTCTATTCCAGATTGAATCCAACATCTAAATTATCTGCAAAGAAAACACTAACGCGGTAAAATTGAAAAAGAAATATTTTTGCAATGTAAAATAAAATGATCTTTGAAAATATTATTTGCCTCACTTATTTGAGTTGTCCGTCATCATTTAAATTTGAATTCATCATACATGAACAGCGTGTGACATGCATGGTTTGTCACTATACATGCCACAAGGGCATGCACACCGATATACACTTGATGAATCTACAGGTCAAACCCAAATCAAAACCGGGTTCAACACAAATGAAATAAAAATTAAGTCACGATATCAACACAAAGTCAAACCCGAGCTATAAGCTGGATTCAATTCAGGTGCAATTCCAAAAATCAGGATGAAATTCAGGTGAAATCAAAATGAAAAATGACGTGCACAAGAAAACAATGTAGCTGGTTAGATATGGAACCAGAGCTACAGTTTCAAGTCCATAACAACATCAAATAACAAACTATAACATAGACATATGTATATGCATCTACAAGTGCACTAGGGCAGTACACAAAAAGACTGAAACAAAGTACACTGTGTAGTTGAATGAAATGTCAAAAACCAGACACAATATAGTACAATATAGCAATGTGGAAGTGCTGATCATGCATTGAACCAGTGAAAACACAACAGTGTGCAAATGAAAACCACAAGACCAAACCGTGCACATGTAAACAAAACCCGGTACAAATACAAGTGAAACACAGTACAAGCTCAACAACAAAGCTTAAATCAACACCAACTGAATACAAGTAAGAAAATAAATACTCCAAGACAGACCGAAGATTCAAACATGAGTGCAATAGGACAAATCGACTAGCATGAACCAGATAGACCAGTGAACAACAAATGGCCAAAGGAGAAAATGAAGTACACAAGTGAATGGCAACAAACAACAAAATTTCATATGCAATCAGGTCTTAACAGCATAGACTCGAAGGAACAAGTCACTGTGACAACAATGCATATAGACCAGACAAGATCATAGAGATGACACTGATGTACACATATAAAACCGTGGACAATGCAATGTACAAGTACAGGATACAGTGATGCAGAAGTTCGAACCAAAAATAAGGTCGCAGGGGATTTCAAACCAAAGTCAAATCTGAATGGCAGAAAATCGAAACCGTGGTGAGCAAGAAAAATTCCTAAATTAATTCGAAACCGTGATGAGCAAGCTATCGTCAAATTATACGAAATTGAAGAAGTCGAAAATCGTCTCAAGCATTCAAACATAATCAAGCGGACGAACAAAATTATTGACGATCAAATGAATTTTTACGAACGAAAATATAGGAATTTGAATCCTATAAAACCCAATCATCATCGGCCGAAAAAACATCGAGTTCAAGCAAGTTAAACAGTATAGCAAAAGGAAAAATTACATACCAATTCATAGTTGAACTCGATTAAATTGAAGAAGCCGTGTTCGAATCGAAGAAACAGTCGATTGTTGAATCAAATCAGGGGAATAGCAATTGTTATCGACAAACAATCAGTCAGCTTCATCGATTTCTCCAAAAGCCCTAATTTTCGAGTAAAGGAAAAGAGGAACAAGCGAGTAAAGGAACGAGGCTGCCATTTTTATAAAGCAAAGCAGGATATGGAAATAAAAGAAAATAAAAGGGGCCGACCTTGTTTTATTAGTGTTTAATTATAAAAGCTCTAGTTAATTAGGTTTTTTATTTTTTAATTGTTTCTTAAAATTGTAATTTTTTATTTTAAACCTTTGTAATTTCTAGTCGTGTGACTAGGGGACGAGCTATGGTTGTGTAGTTCGAGAATTCGCAACTCAGTGACTGAGTTGTGGTAGAGTTTTGAGCATAGTGTTAGGTTAGTCAATAGCGGATGTCGTGTGTTTACATGTGTAAGTGTTTGAGTACTTAATTTCTAGTAGAAACCTTGGGGCAACACGTAGGCAGGGTTTTTCCGAAGCTGGTTAAATCAATGTGTTCTATTTTCTATTTTTATTATTCTGCTATTATCTGTATTGATATTATTCGACTACTATCCGTGCTTAAATTATTTCATATACTTCCATAATAAATTTTTATAATTAATATATCACCATATTCACCCCCCTCTAGGGTGAAATCGATCCTACAAGTGGTATCAGAGCCAGGAACAAAAGCCATTTTTAAAAAAAAAAATTGATTTTCAACGACGGATATTTGATTTACAAATTTGAATTTTTAAAATGGCTTCTTTTAATAAAGCTTTTACTGAGGGTCAATGCAATATTATTCCTCCTGTTTTTGATGGAACAAATTTTTTAAATGGAAATTAAAAATGGAATTATATTTAAAATCTGTTAATATTAAATGTTGGGATATTATTAAAAATGGATGTGATATAACAGACAAGAAAATTACTTCGATTAATGCTCTTGCTATGCATATACTATATTCTCATATTAATCAAGATAATTTTAACTTTATCTCTCATTGTGAAAGTGCACAGGAAATCCGGAATACCTTTGATGCAATATATGGTGCACAAGTCAACAACCGTAAGAGATCCCCATAATCAACTCAGAAACGTTCTTGACAGGACTGGCAAAATGCAGCAATGATGAAGATTCAATAGCCGATGAGATAAGTGATTTTCCAATCAATGATTTAGTTCTCTTGTGCCAAAAATTAATTGAAAATAAGAAAGCTCTTGAGTTGAAAAATAATAAGTTGGAAAGGGTACAAGCTAAACTTCATCGAAAAAACAATGATTTGGAAAATGAGCTTAAAAACGTTAAGAAAAACAAAAATTCTAATTGCAAAAGGTGTTTGAATCATGAAAAATAATTTTCCCATCTTCATGAAAAATTTCAAAAGTTAGAAAATGAAATTTTAATTCGAAAGAAAAATAAAACAGAGTTGATTTGTAAAAGCAACATTTTGTAAAAAGAGTTGGATTGCTCTAAGAAGTCAGAAATTTCTAAATGTGCGATTTTTGAAAAGAGATTAAAAGAGATCAATGAAAATTTCAGAACCCTTGAAAAAGAAAAGGTGATTTTGAGCAAATCTGAAATTATTCAGTTAAATCACGAATTTGAAAAGGAGATTGAAAAAATCAAGGATTTTGAAAAGATTGAATTTAAAAAACTCCAACTCTTTGAAACTGAGATGCTTGAAATTAAGAATAGAATTAGAGAGCTTGAAAAGGAAAATGTGGAATTGAAAATGAATTTTTTTGAAAAGAAATAAAATAGCATTAGTTGTTGTTCGATGCTAATAAATGAAAATAAACTTTTGAAATCCAAAGTAATTAAACTTGAGTTGGTTACTCAGAAATTTTTCGCTAGAGATAAATTATTTAATATACTCTTAGAAAACCAACTCTTTGAGAATAAAAGGAATGCGTTTGGATTTGCAAGAGTATCAAAATGTGGACAAACAACTAATAACACTGTCAAAGTGAAAAGTGTGATACCCATACACATGAAAACTATTCCAATTTGGGTTTCAAAAGGCACGAATATAAAATCCCTCAAAGTTAAATAAATTCGGGTGCCGAAAGGAACATATATAAATAGTTTTAGGCCTCCACGAAATTATTTTTCAAAATCTTTTGCCACTAAGAGCCATGGACCTATGAAAACAAATAGGTTAATAAAATTTCTCTCGTACAAGTGTGGTGGCAGGCTAAGGAACAACAACAGTGTTATCTGGATTCTAGCTGTTCCAGACACACAATGGGTGACAAATCAAAGTTCCTTAGCCTAGTACAATTGTGACAGAATCACAATGGGCAACAACGAAATATTATTAGTAAAGGTAAAATAGATAATGGTATATTCATCTTGAATGATATATTAAATGTGATAATCTGCACCATAACTTGAATTTAAGTCTGCCAAGTTATGTTATAAGGAGATGAATGATAACTTTGATTCTGACTTATTCAAAATGTTGAACAATCATCTTTGAACTGTTTCATATAGATTTGCTTGAACTAATGATGGTGTTTTATTAATTAATGATTAATCTCGGTGCACGTAAATATATTTGATTATCTTACGGCTTCTAGATTTAACACTATGTTTACTATTTGTTTATTTGCACGGCTTCAATTAAATTTCATTTAATAGCCGTTAAAAATGATTTTAAGATATTTTTTTGCACACTTCGTGATCTGGTCTATAACTAGTGATAACCTTGAGTGAAAGAAAAATTTAGATGTAAATTACACTTGTAATCTTGTTGATAGAAAAATTTCTAGTGGAACGTGATTTATATTGAGACATTCAGTAATTGCATCGTTTTTCAAAGAAAATATCTGCATATTTTTCATCTCATATAATTTTCTATTAGCAAACATTTTTCTTTTATAAAAGCCCTTCCAGAAAATCATTTTTATTGACCTTATTTCAGACTAGTCATTTTTGAAAAATTTGATTTTATAATTATCTTTGGATTTGATTTTAAATGACTACATTAACTAATCTGACTCGCTACTGATTATCGAAAAGATAAATAGTGATTGAAAAAGTGATGAGTGTCGATATTAATCATATATTATAACTTGAGACAGTATATTTAGTAAATTTCTTTAGAAATTCAAACAAGAGTTATAAAAACTTTTTGTTGGTAAAAATTCCATAACCATTTATATTTCTATCGTATTTCTATCAACCATCACTCATCAAAATCCAGAATAGTATGTCAACATGTGGTATTTTAATTAGGAAATCATTCGTTTTTGAATTTATTGTATTTTTAAGCAATAAAAACATCCAAAATATTCACTCTCACTTAAAAGTACTCACGGTTATGCATGGGTGAATTACTTGGAATTTTGATTATGTGCTTCCATGCTCATTTAAAAGTCCTCACGGTTATGCATGTATGGAACGCATATCAAAATTGATTAATTAAATAGACAAGTTGATTCTAATCCCATTTAAAAGTCCTCACGGTTATGCGTGGTTACAAAATACTAGAATTCATTTTTTTAATTTTTTTTGGAATACTACTAATCTCATTTAAAAGTCATAAGGTTATGCATGGTTAGTAGATATTTAAATTCCTGAAATAAATATACGACAAATAGACACAACTATATGGTTTTATATGATGACATCACACCAATCATTCTAAAGTGGAATATGCGTTTAGAAGAGTATTTTGAGTTTTGTTTGATTTTTTACTGAAATTTGATATTTATACTCGATTTGGTTTTAATGTTGTATTAATATCTATCACTTTATCTCTATTTTTCTAACACTACTACTCTTTTGCTGATAAGAAAAGGGGGAGAGAAAGGTTAAGTTTTGGGTACTTTTGGCACAGGTCCTTATTAAGTTTCAAAATTCATGAAAAGTCATTCACTAAATTTCAATGTAAATTAGGTCCTTGTTTTTATTCACGATTATTGCAGAGCTGATGCAACTTTTCATAAAAGTTGCTGATATTTCCGCAACTTTTCTGTACACTGTGAACATAGTGTATGAAAGTTGCTGAAATATCAGCAATTATTTATAAAAGTTGCTAACATTTCAGCAACATTTATGTACAATGTGAACACAGTTTATGAAAGTTGCTGAAATATCAGCATTTATTTATAAAAGTTGCTGACATTTCAGCAATAAGTTTTTTCGTTCCTGGAAAACAGGGACCCGATTTACAATGAAATTTTGACAAGGAAAGTTGCTGAAATATTAGCACTAATTTATAAAAGTTGCTAACATTTCAGCAATAATTTTCTTCGTTTCCAAAAAAAGGGACCCGATTTACAATGAAACTTTGACAGGGACCCGCTTTAAAATATGAAAGTATGATAGGGATGCCTTCCTAATTTCCACTTAAGATTTTGGAATTTTCAAGTCAAATGTATTTTTTATTTGAATCTAGGTTCATTTGCATATTTTTATTTATTTTCATGCATATATGAAGGAGGAGCTTTGTTGTAGAGAGGGAGCATTCAAATAGAGGAAGAAAATAGAGTCTATTGATGATCAAATACATTTAATAAGCTCAAAATCTTAAATATATGTTTATTATCATCAAAAGGAGGAGATTGTTGAATATGCTAGTATATGATTTTTGTTTGATGATAATAAACATACATACATACATATATATATATATATATTCATTTAAATGTATTTGTTAATGTACTATTTTATTTTTCACATAATTAAATAAATATTTGCTGAATAAAATAAATAACATAGAATTTAAAATCAAAAACAGATATTTTATTTAAGAAAATATTTATTACAATTTTGAATAGTACAAATTAAAACTCTCACTATATATACAATTTCAATTACTATACAAATTCGATTACATTACAACTTTCAATTTGCAATTGCACCTCACTATATATCACTCATTCACTCGTATTTATCTTCAACTCTATTCCAGATTGAATCCAGCATCTGAATTATCTGCAAAGAAAACACCGAAGCTGTAAAATTTAAAAAGAAATTTTTTTGCAGTGTAAAAATAAAATGATCTGTGAAAATATTACTTGCCTCAGTTATTTGTGTTATTTGTCCTCATTTAAATTTGAATTCATCATACACGAACAGCTTGTGACATGCACGATGTATCATTGTACATGCCACAAGGCCGTGCACACCGTTACACTTGATAAATCTAGAAAGGATTGGTGAGCACAAGGTCAAATCCAAATCAAAAGCTGGGTTCAACACAAGTGAAATAAATATTAAGTCACGATATCAACATAAAATTGAACCCGAGCTATAATCTGGATTCAACTCGGGTGCAATTCCAAAAATCAATATGAAGTTCAGGTGAAATCAAAATGAAAAGTGACGTATGTATATGCATCTACAAGTGCACCAGGGTAGTACACAAAAAGATTGAAACAAAGTGCACTGTGCAGTTGAATGAAATGTCAAAGACCAGACACAACACAATACAACATAGCAATGTGGAAGTGCGGTTCACACATTGAACCAGTGAAAACACATCAGCGTGCAAATGAAGACCACAAGACCAAGCCGTGCACATGTAAACAAAACTAGGTACAAATTCAAGTGAAACATAGTACAAGCTCAACGACAAATCTTAAATCAACACCAACTGAATACAAGTCAGAAAACAAAATACTCCAAGACAGATTGAAGATTCAAACATGATTGCAATAGGACAACTCGGCTTGCATGAACCAGATATACCAGTGAACCACAAGTGGCCAAAGGAGAAAATGAAGTACATAAGCGAATGGAAACAAACATTAAAATTTCATATGCAATCAAGTTTCAAAAGCATAGACTCGAAGGAACACGCCAATGTGACAGCAATGTATATAGACCAAACAAGATCATAGAGATGACACTGATGTACACATATAAAACTGTGGACAATGCAATGTACAATTACAGGATACAGTAATGTAGAAGTTCGAAACAAAAATAAGGTTGCAGGGGATTTCAAACCAAAGTCAAATTTGAATGCCAAAAAATCGAAACCATGGTGAGCAAGAAAAATTCCTAAAGCAATTCGAATGCATGATGAGCAAGCCATCGTAAAATTATAAGAAATTGAAGAAATCAGAAATAATCTGATGCATTCAAACATAATCAAGTGGCCGAACAAAATTATTGACAAATTCAAATTAATTTATATGAACGAAAATATAGGAATCGAATCCTATAAAACCCAATCATCATCCGTAAAAAGCATCGAGTTCAAGCAAGCAAAACAATAAAGCAAAAGGAACAAATTACATACCAATTCATAGTCGAACTCGATCAAATTGAAGAAATCGTGTTAGAATCGAAGAAACGGTCGATTGCGGAAGCAAATCAGAGGAATAGCAATTGTAATCGACCAACAATCAGTCGACTTCATCGATTTCTCCAAAAGCCCTAATTTTCGAGCAAAGGAAAAGAGGAACGAGCGAGTAAAGGAATGAGGCTGCCATTTTTACAGAGCAAATCAGGATATGGAAATAAAAGAAAATAAAAGGGGTCGGCCTTGTCTTATTAGTGTTTAATTATAAAGGCTATAGTTAATTAGGGTTTTGATTTTTTAATTGTTTTTTAAAATTGTAATTTTTTCTTTTAAACCTTTGTAATTTCTAGTCATGTGACTATGGGACGAACTACGGTGTTGTAGTTCGAAAATTCGAAACTCAGTGGCTGAGTTTGTGGTAGGTTTTGAACGTAGAGTTAGGTTAGTCGACAGCAGGTGTCGCGAGTTTACGTATGTAAGCGTATGACTACTTAATTTCTAGTAGAAGCCTTGGGGGCATCACATAGGCAGGGTTTTGCCGAAGCTGGGTAAATCTGTGTGTAACATCCCCAAAATTATCAATCAAAATAAATAATATATTTGAACTCTTGGGGTTTGATTTGAGAATAAATTTGAAAAAAATCTAAAACAAATAAAATAAGTAAAAGTAATATATGAAATGAATTCTAATTTTTATCCTATGTTAAAAAAAAATTATTGAGATGATAAATGTTTTTTTTTTAAATCATTTGGATTTAAAATGTTTATACTTCAAATTAGAAATTTAAGATTTGAATTTAAATTTGGAATGAATGTTTTAAAATAAGAAGCATTTAAAAATCATTGAGGAACAAGTATACAAGTGTAAGACAACTTTTCTTTTAAAACATTGTACATATGCATATATACAACAAATGAATAAAAAGTATGTATATTGGTTTATAAAAGTTTATGCATATAATATAGGGAATGAAATCTATACATTTCTTTTGCTTTGTTACATCAAAAACTGAAACTTACCTTCACAATAAAATTTAATGATTTACAAAATCTATGTGTTAAGATATCTTCTTACAAATGGCACAAACCATCATCTCCTCAATAAAATAATCAAATAAAAAAATTCAGAAAACTTTTCACCTTCTAAAAATTCGAATTTTAAACCCCAACATCTGATTCTCAGTAATCAAAAGATATTTGCAAGTGTTATTTCAAACATTCAAAAAAAAAAAAGTTCAAAAGAAAACCAAACTGTCTTCTTCCCTTCAAGCAAAAAAAAAAAAAAAAATATCTGAAAATACTTTCTCATGCTTCATAACCTTAGTGTGATACTTTCAGGTAAGCTCTGTTTTAAAAAATTTATAGTTTATGATTTTTTTTAAATCAAGTGTTGACAATCAAATTCAAAAATGAAAACTGCAGGTTTGTGAAGCAAAAAAGGGGGTTTCTGGTTTCAAAAGGCAGTGCATAGTTTTTCTTTTCTGGAAATAAGTTTTAAAGGCAAGTGACTTTTCTTTTTAAAAGTTTGAACTTGAGGTTATAACTCCTTATGAAGAAAGAGTTAATCCAGCAACCTTTAATCAAATTTTTGCAGGAAGGTTAAGGATTAAAAGCTACTTTTTCTTTTTGGTTTCTAAGTTCATGTTTTCAAGTTGCAGAGAAAAGAAGTTTCTCTGTTAATCCAAAACTGTAAGTGATCTAGAGTTTTTTTGTTATTAATAATTTAAAATAAATGAAAGCAACATGGGATTTAATACCACAATATCAATATTTTATTGCAAGAAAAAAAAAATCAAGAGTTAAAAGCTTTAATCTATTTTGGTTTCAAGTTTCAGAAATAAGGAGTGTCTTCTCAGCTATAAATTTCAAAAGTAAGTAAAATAGAAATCCCTGTTTTGATAATTTAAATGCATGAATATAACCACAATTAATCAGAGAATTGTTACCCATCAAATTTCAGATCTAAACCCCAAGAGAATTAGAGTAGAAAAGAAGAAAAGGAGTAGCAGGCTCATCTTTCTGTTTGAAAACTGTCAACATCCTCTGGAAACAAGTGAGTAAAATCCTGTTTTCCTATTAATCTTTTGTTGTCGTATGCTGGATGATAGAGTAAAGATAATCTTTGGTTTCTCATGTAAGAATTTTTGAATATATGATTGAATGTTGGCTATGCATGCTGATTTTACAAAGAGCTAATTACTGTTCTAGCTTCAGAAAACCAAAAACCTGTCATACCATTTTTCCCCTCTTCCCCTATTTAATCTGCATGTTAAACTATGGTTGAACTTACACTGTGTGTCAGCAACAAGTTGGGGATCTTTAGTTTGAACTTACACTTCATTCCAGTAACAAAACTAAACAACTTTTTTTTTTGTAAATTGCTTTACTGGAAACTGAAGTATTTTTAAGTATCAGGGGTTACCATTTCAAAAAAACCCACCTTCTCTCCTTCTATTTCCTTCTGAAATGGAAAAAATATTTGAAAGCAAGTTGGGATTTTAAACTGACAACATGTTTCAGTAATTAAATAAAAGAAAGCTTGAAGTTTTCTTTGTCTAGAGACTGTAAAATAAAATAAAGAAAAGAAAAAAAAAACTGTAAACATGATCATGCTCAAATCTCTGGTTCACAGAGTAAACTATCTACAACTACAACCTCTTCTACCTTCTCTTTGCTTCTGGAGATAATTGTAAGTGAGTTAAGGATTGTTAAAAACTGTATTTATCTCAGTAGTGAATTAAAGCAGAGAAATTTGAATTTTTCTTCACTGGAAAATGTAAATGCAGTCACAACCCAAACAAGTGAAATTTTCGAACCTCATAGAATTGAATTTCAGTAACACCACTTGCATTACCATCAAGAATAATGATTTTTTGAAACAAAAATCAAATTTTTTCATTGCATATTGCTCGGGAAAATGGGGGTTGATCGGAAATTAAAGTTTTCCCAAAATCTGATGATCTAAGAAGCTATGGCCCTCGAATTCGCTGTCGTAGATGGCTTGGGGGCTCGTGATCATCAGAAAAATGCTGTTCGATTTTTTAAAAACCCAGAATTTGAATTTGAGTTTGTTTTAGGGTTTAAGAACCCAAAATACTACGCACGGTTGAAAGGGCTTGCCGCACCACCACAGAGGATCGGACCGCGTGCCACCGAGGGGGTTCGAAGCGTGACACGATGGCGAGGCTTGGTACTGAGTTTGGTGGCCGATTATGGCCTGGGGCGGCGGCGCGTGGCAGTTTTCGATGGTGTTCCTGATGATGACGTTGGGTGTGATGCTCGATTCGCGACTTCGAAGCAAAAATCGAGGTCAGGGTGTTCGTGTCGTTTTAGGGGACGATAGGTGACTCGCTCGTGGCCTTGGCTCTGACCATAGGCGGCGGCGCTAGCAATGCACGTGCACGTGGGTGGGGTGTGTATCAGCGTGAGGCGTTGGGGGAGACGAATGGTGACTCGGAGCAGTACGCGGGTAAATCGCGTGGAGACTCGAAGTGCAACCCGGGGGGATTCTTGGTGTTCACCGTGTCGTTTTTACTTAACCAAAATTTCGAAAAAAAAAGGGGCACGGGTCAATTTTGGGATAACTCGAAGTAGGGGGAAGTTTGGCTCGGGTACGACCCGAAGCATGTCTCGGGTATGCAGATGAAGCACTAGCACAGTTTTGATAAAACTTTTGAAACGCAATGTATTTTCTAAGTGAAGTAACCATAGTTGTTAATGTAATATGAAACTAATAGTTTTTAAAGTTTTGTGAAGTTCAAATTATTTAAATTAATAAAAGTTGTTTAAATGTTTAACTTAATAAAAAGTTTAAATATAAATATAAACTAATGTACAAATACAAAGTTCAAACCAAGTTTATAATAATAGTAAATAACAAAATTGATGTTTTGTAACGACTTTTTAAATATAAAAGAAAATAATTTAATAAATTAAAGAATAGGAGACTTATAAAATTAATTTAACTTAATAAGTTAACGATTAAGAATTTAAAAGTGAAATAATAAACTAAAGAATAATTTATTAACTTAGCCAATTAAAAATAATTCAAAATCAAGTAAAATTCAACATTAATTTGAAATGATTAACAAAGACAATCATGTAGCTAATTCGCCTTAATCACAATTACTTGTATCAACGATGATTAATCATCATCTAATACCCCATACTGGATTGACGCTTTTGTTGTGGTATTGTGATTGCTTTGTGATGAGCTATGATTTGTGATTTGCTCCTGTATGTATGTGAAACCCTTTTTGCCCGTAAAATGGCATTTAAACTTCGATGCGACAGGGAGTCGGATTTCAGTTTGTTATCCGAAACCCACATCGAACCCTGAATGTGAACCTTTGTGATTGATACACCCACATGTTTTAAATTTGAAGCGCTCACTATTCGGATTAGCCGGGGAAGGACCTTTGTGTCGTATAACCCATTCCGAATAGTGATTCGACGAATGGATTGCAATTGAAGACCGGCGGTGAAGACCGGGTGTCTTCAAAAACGATAGGATAACCTATCGATTGTCTCTGCACCGAGTTGCTCCGGTATAGGGATTCCCTAAGTGATGGGAAGTCCGATCGGGATTGTGGACGCCCGGATTTGCAAGGGCTTCTTCCTTTATTGGACGAAGTGCCTTCGGTTCTGTTCGAACCCGGAACAGACTTGTATGGTCGTGTGTCTGACACTACGCTTTGAGATATAAAGCCGATTTCTTTCAAATACATATCTGTTGGTGGCGGAGAATTTATTCTCTTAGCTTAACACCCTTCTCTGAGACGTACGAGCTTAGAGGTTATGTAATTGAAGGTTATCAGCTATATACTCCCAATTTGGTAGTGTGGCATACTAAGTGTTGCGGTATAGTGATGATCATTTGTTGATCATCTGTGATCAAAGCATGGCTTTCATGTAAAGCGTAGCTTTGTGAACGAGACCTCATCGGACCTCACACCCCGGAAATGGTCGAAACAGGAAAGATACGACAAGGTTATGAGGGTCGCGCCCTTTAGGGTATGTCATTTCCTTCTGGAAAAAGGTAGTGTCATGGTATGGAGTCCAGATGCTTACCTATGTGGTTGCTTCAATCTCATTATTCTGTGTGGTTGTTGCTTTGTGATGGAGGGCCCTCGGATAAAGGTCCCAAAGGACCGGGGAGTGGCATATTCGTGTAGTAGTTACCTAGTTACAGAGGTAACCCGGCCTTGTGTTGGCAGAGATCTAACCGTAACGTTAGTTCTCGGGACGTCCCGCCAGAGGCGTACCCATGTGGCATAGGAAGTTTCTTAGCCTGACCATTTGTTGGAAATCCAATTCCCAATACGAACCCAATACGGTTTTAGTTGTAGAACCTGCCATTTAACATGGCAGCTATAGTAGGCATAGTATCATGGTACCTATGTCGGCTACGATAAATAGTTTACTTTCGAAATGACTTTCTACACTATGCACTAGTAATAATATCAAAGAATTTTCCTCGTATTAAACATATTTGACTATCATAAGGGGAAATCTCCCCCAAGTGTGCGATTGCATTGTGTGTGTGCCGGGAGGCCTTATGGTAGTTTCATTTTCCAAAAGCATACCGATTTTTCTTGTATTAAATCTGTTTTATTTGAAAGCAATTACCTTTGTTTACTCATACCAGTCCCATGACTGACCCGGAGTTTATTGTTTCCTTTCTAAACTCTGGGTGCCCACCATTTCTACACGGGCAGCCTAGTAGCAGGTTTTCTATATTTTGGCTCTAGCTGCATTTTGGGAGTATTTTGGTTTGGAGACGGTTTTTGGTGGATCATACCTTGGAGACATTTTGGAAGCTTTTGGATCTCGAGGTGCTTAGCTTGGATGTTCACTATTACTTTACCTTTTGAAGACCTTTGACATATGATATCTAGTTGTTCTATTATGTCATTCTATTTGGATATGTAATTCATGTATTATGTACTCTGATGTTGTAGCAGATATTATTGTGGTGTTGTATCTGTGATATGATGCATGATGTTCATTTTATTTTCCGCTGTTATATATTCATCTAATGTTATTATAAGCTCCATCCGACTGGAGTTCGATGTTTGAATCATTGACAGTCGAGTACAAGTGAGGTATTTGATGTCAATTTTCAAGCGTTGAATTTCGGGTCGTGACATGTGGTATCAGAGCTAAAGGTTGAGTAAGAACTTTAGCTACGGAGTATAACACATTAGATGGCTCATTAGAGATAGGGTGGAGTATACCCTAGAATGAGTATGATTGATTAACACATCCAATTTTTCTTAGTCTATTTCCTTTAATTGCCAATATTTCTTAAGATATCTCTTCCAAATAACTAAGCCAATTTTTCTTACTATTACAGATAGTAAGGATGAGCGGAAGAAGAAGCAGTGTTAGGGGGCGAGGAAATGCCACAGCACCTAGCCAAGTTCCCCCTACTACCGAGGCAGCTTTACCTATTCAGAATCAGCCGAATCTGGCTGACTTATATAAGAACTTCTCAAGACTCGGGGGTAAGCCATTCACCGGCAAAGAGACGATTATGGAGGCCCAGGCATGGATTAGGTCTTGTGAGAAAATTTTTAAGGGGCTCAAGCTACAGGATGATCAGATGCGTCTCATAGCTACTTGGCAACTTCAAGGTGAAGCCTTAGCTTGGTGGGAGACGGTCACTATTGATGAGCCTGAGGACGAGTTCACTTGGGGCATATTTAAAGAAGCATTTGAAAAGCGCTACTTGCCATCATCCGGGATTTCTCGTATGTACCAAGAATTCATGTATTTAAGGCAAGGAAGTCTGTCGTTCGAGGAGTATCTCAATAAGTTCAATGAATTGTCACGCTTTGGTCCAGAATTAGTGAACACACCGTTGAAGAAGAATGAGCGATTCATTCGTGGGATGAATAAAAAGTTCCACGAAAGGATGACAGGCCACGTGAAAGAATCATTCTCAGATTTGGTTGATATGGGATACCGTTATGCTACTTTAGACATGCAAGAAGCACCAAGGGAGCAAGGAAACTCAAGCAATCCGAATTGGAAGAAAAGAAAATTTGGAGGCAAGAAACCTTGGCACGGCAAGGAGAAGAAGAAAAGAAATCAAGGGAGCACTATGGAGAATGTCACTTGCTATAATTGCTCGGAGAAAGGCCACTATTCTACCAGCTGCAAAAAGCCCAAGAGAAATCAATCTGCTCAAGGAAAGCCTAGAAAGTGCTATTATTGTCAAAAGGAAGGGCATGAAGTAAAAGACTGCCCAGTTATGAAGCAAGCCCAAACAGCTAAAGTATACTCAGTCAAAGACAAGCCCACATCTTCTAAAGCGGAGAAGGGAAAAGGCGTC
This sequence comes from Allium cepa, assembly GCA_030765085.1. Classification (NCBI taxonomy): domain Eukaryota; kingdom Viridiplantae; phylum Streptophyta; class Magnoliopsida; order Asparagales; family Amaryllidaceae; genus Allium; species Allium cepa. Next base: position 130,085,562 of record CM060930.1, read on the forward strand.
CTGGAAGGTAATCTTACCATTTATAATAGCATTGTTAGAGTTCTTTTTGATACTGGCGCTACACACAGTTTTATCTCTCAACAAGCTATTAATGAATTGAATATTGAACCTAATTTTGTTGATGAGCCTATATGTGTAAGAAATCCAGTTGGAGGTCCCGCAAACCTCTGTCTTCGATGTAGAGATGTTCCTATCTCATATTCTTGCCATCAATTTCCTATTAGTCCTTTTGTTCTAGACTTCAACGAATTTGAAGTCTTGCTTGGAATGGATTGGCTAGCAAAATATGAAGCCAAACTGGATTGCAAAAATCGATTGATCTCAATCAAAACTGAATTTGGGGATTTCATCGAAATTTCTTGTGAGGACCCTAGTCCTAAAAGGGAAGGGTTGATGTATAATTTGGGTTATCCTGAACCCAGCTTGCAGTCTATTCTTATTGTTGGAGATTTTCCAGATGTATTTGAGGAAGTGAAATCTCTACCTCCTCACCGAGAAATAGAATTCAGAATCGACCTTGTGCCCAATGCCCGTCCTGTCGTTCATCCAAGTCGCAGGATGGCACCTAGAGAAAGGGTTGAACTAGTCGAGCAAACTAGAGAATTACTAGAAAAAGGGTTGATTCGACCCAGTGTTTCTGAATGGGGCTCAGCCGTCGTATTTGTTGCTAAATCAGACGGATCCTTGAGATTGTGCGTGGATTACCGCGATCTCAATAAGCAAACTCTCAAGAATAAATTCCCACTGCCCAGAATTGATGATTTATTTGATCAGTTGCACGGCGCTTGTTTCTTCTCAAAGATGGATCTAGCCCAAGGATTCCATCAATTACGAATTGCCGAAGACTGTGTTCATTTGACAGCTTTTTGGGGTCCCAATATGTTCTATGAATGGTTAGTCATGCCTTTTGGGCTAACCAATGCCCCAGCATACTTTGTGGACCTTATGTCTCGTGTGTTTCGGGATGTATTGAATAAATTTGTGATCGTATTCATTGATGATATTTTGATCTATTCCAAGACCGAAGAGGAGCATGCCGAACACCTTAGAATTGTCTTGGAGATATTGAGGAGAAACATTCTATATGCTAAATTTTCCAAATGCCACTTTTGGGTCAAAGAAGTCAAATTTCTTGGCCATATTGTTAATGAAGAAGGGATTTCTGTGGATCCTAGCAAAATTTCCGCCATTCTTGATTGGAGGAGACCTACTACCCCAAAGGAAATTCGAAGCTTTTTGGGCCTAGCAGGTTATTATCGGAAGTTTGTTCAGGACTTCTCGAAGCTAGCTAGTCCTTTGACCAAGCTAACAATGAAGAATGCAAAGTTTATTTGGACTCCAAGATGTGAAGAAGCTTTTGAGGAATTGAAGAAGAGATTGACCACCGCTCCTGTTCTCGCCATTATCAATGGGAACCAGGGATTATCTGTTTATACCGATGCTTGCGGTGAAGTCTTGGGTGCAGTATTGATGCAAAACGGAAAGGTGATTGCCTACGCGAGTAGACAATTACGTCCTCATGAAAGAAATTATCCGACCCATGATTTGGAGCTTCTAGCTGTTATCTTCGCTTTAAAAATATGGCGACATTATCTTTTGGGTAAGAATCTTTTCAGCTTTCTTATCAATCTGTGAATTTAATTTAACTCAACTTAACAAATATACTTATCGAATTCTTTTTATTTCTAGGTGAAAAATTCGAATTATTCACCGATCACAAATCTTTGAAATATCTCTTCACCCAAAAAGATCTGAATTTGCGACAACAGCGTTGGCTGGAATTTCTAGCATCCTATGACCTGGATATTCTATATACACCCGGAAAAGCCAATGTGGTGGCGGACGCCTTGAGTAGAAAGCATGCTATTCTTGCTCATCTTGTCATTGCTCCTACTCTTCTTGAGACAATCGCCAACAAGCAAAAAGAGGACAAGTTTCTTCAGGAGATATATGGGAGAATCCGTCAAGGTGAGGATTCTAGTTTTATAATTGATGGTAATGGAGTTATAAAGATGAAAGGCAGAATTTGTGTCCCCGACATTCCAGATTTGAAACGAGAAGTGTTAGATGAATGTCACAAATCAAAATTTACCATCCATCCAGGAGTCAACAAGATGTATAGAGATATCAAAAGAACTTTCTGGTGGAAAACGATGAAGAGAGATATATCTATTTATGTGAGTCGCTGCGCTACTTGCCAACAAATCAAGAGCGACCAAAAGAAGATAGCGGGTCTACTTCAGCCATTAGAGGTGCCCAAGTGGAAATGGGACCAAGTGTCGATGGATTTCATCGACGGTTTGCCGCGCACTCGAAAGGGAAATGAAGCGATTTGGGTCATTGTAGACCGTTTAACTAAGTCAGCCCATTTCTTGCCAGTAAAAGCTACCCGCACAGCTGCAAGTCTAGCTAATGTATATGTGAAAGAGATTGTCCGTCTCCATGGCATTCCTAGCAGCATAGTGAGTGATCGTGACCCGATCTTCACTAGTAGATTTTGGGAGGCGTTTCAAGACGCATTAGGAACCAAGCTGCATTTCAGTACTGCTTATCACCCACAGTCTGATGGGCAGACAGAAAGGATCAATCGAATCTTGGAGGATCTATTGCGGGCATGTATACTTGATTTTGGTGGTTCTTGGGAGGACCATTTGCATCTGGTCGAATTCTCTTATAACAACAGCTATCAGGCCAGTATTGAGATGGCTCCTTTTGAGGCTTTATATGGTCGACCGTGTCGATCACCGGCATGCTGGATCGAAACAGGTGATAGACTCATTCTTGGTCCGGACATGATTAAAGAAGCCACCGAAAAAGTTGATTTTATTCGGAAGAAAATGAAGACAGCTCAGAGTCGTCAAAAGAGCTATTACGATCGTAGAAGACGAGATTTGGAATTTCAGGTTGGGGACTCTGTTTTTCTTAAGGTATCTCCTATGAGAGGTGTATTGAGATTTGGGAAGACTGGTAAGCTAGCACCACGATATATTGGTCCTTTTCCTATTCTGGAGAGGATTGGTCTTCTAGCCTACCGTGTGCAGTTGCCTAGCTGGTTATCGGGTGTGCATGATGTATTCCACATTTCTAACCTTCGGAAGTACGTGCACGATCCGGACAGTATGATTGAAGAAGCTGCCCAACAGGATCTCGACATCACCCCCAACTTGACAGTCAAAAGAGAACCGATAAAGATTGTGGATCGTGAAGAGAGGCAATTAAGGAACAAAGTTGTAAAGCTAGTAAAAGTTCAGTGGAGTGGCGATCCAAGAGACTGCACTTGGGAAACAAAAGATAATATGCAGAAGTCTTATCCCAAATGCAGGGTGGATATCTCGGCTTAGCCGGTAAGCCATTTCCTTATTCTTTTTGAATCGTATATTCTTTGTCTATTTTTCTCTCTCTTTCAATTTCGAGGACGAAATTTTCTTAAGGAGGGGGTATTTGTAACATCCCCAAAATTATCAATCAAAATAAATAATATATTTGAACTCTTGGGGTTTGATTTGAGAATAAATTTGAAAAAAATCTAAAACAAATAAAATAAGTAAAAGTAATATATGAAATGAATTCTAATTTTTATCCTATGTTAAAAAAAAAATATTGAGATGATAAATGTTTTTTTTTTTAAAATCATTTGGGTTTAAAATGTTTATACTTCAAATTAGAAATTTAAGATTTGAATTTAAATTTGGAATGAATGTTTTAAAATAAGAAGCATTTAAAAATCATTGAGGAACAAGTATACAAGTGTAAGACAACTTTTCTTTTAAAACATTGTACATATGCATATATACAACAAATGAATAAAAAGTATGTATATTGGTTTATAAAAGTTTATGCATATAATATAGGGAATGAAATCTATACATTTCTTTTGCTTTGTTACATCAAAAACTGAAACTTACCTTCACAATAAAATTTAATGATTTACAAAATCTATGTGTTAAGATATCTTCTTACAAATGGCACAAACCATCATCTCCTCAATAAAATAATCAAATAAAAAAATTCAGAAAACTTTTCACCTTCTAAAAATTCGAATTTTAAACCCCAACATCTGATTCTCAGTAATCAAAAGATATTTGCAAGTGTTATTTCAAACATTCAAAAAAAAAAAAGTTCAAAAGAAAACCAAACTGTCTTCTTCCCTTCAAGCAAAAAAAAAAAATATCTGAAAATACTTTCTCATGCTTCATAACCTTAGTGTGATACTTTCAGGTAAGCTCTGTTTTAAAAAATTTATAGTTTATGATTTTTTTTAAATCAAGTGTTGACAATCAAATTCAAAAATGAAAACTGCAGGTTTGTGAAGCAAAAAAGGGGGTTTCTGGTTTCAAAAGGCAGTGCATAGTTTTTCTTTTCTGGAAATAAGTTTTAAAGGCAAGTGACTTTTCTTTTTAAAAGTTTGAACTTGAGGTTATAACTCCTTATGAAGAAAGAGTTAATCCAGCAACCTTTAATCAAATTTTTGCAGGAAGGTTAAGGATTAAAAGCTACTTTTTCTTTTTGGTTTCTAAGTTCCTGTTTTCAAGTTGCAGAGAAAAGAAGTTTCTCTGTTAATCCAAAACTGTAAGTGATCTAGAGTTTTTTTGTTATTAATAATTTAAAATAAATGAAAGCAACATGGGATTTAATACCACAATATCAATATTTTATTGCAGGAAAAAAAAAATCAAGAGTTAAAAGCTTTAATCTATTTTGGTTTCAAGTTTCAGAAATAAGGAGTGTCTTCTCAGCTATAAATTTCAAAAGTAAGTAAAATAGAAATCCTTGTTTTGATAATTTAAATGCATGAATATAACCACAATTAATCAGAGAATTGTTACCCATCAAATTTCAGATCTAAACCCCAAGAGAATTAGAGTAGAAAAGAAGAAAAGGAGTAGCAGGCTCATCTTTCTGTTTGAAAACTGTCAACATCCTCTGGAAACAAGTGAGTAAAATCCTGTTTTCCTATTAATCTTTTGTTGTCGTATGCTGGATGATAGAGTAAAGATAATCTTTGGTTTCTCATGTAAGAATTTTTGAATATATGATTGAATGTTGGCTATGCATGCTGATTTTACAAAGAGCTAATTACTGTTCTAGCTTCAGAAAACCAAAAACCTGTCATACCATTTTTCCCCTCTTCCCCTATTTAATCTGCATGTTAAACTATGGTTGAACTTACACTGTGTGTCAGCAACAAGTTGGGGATCTTTAGTTTGAACTTACACTTCATTCCAGTAACAAAACTAAACAACTTTTTTTTTTTTGTAAATTGCTTTACTGGAAACTGAAGTATTTTTAAGTATCAGGGGTTACCATTTCAAAAAAACCCACCTTCTCTCCTTCTATTTCCTTCTGAAATGGAAAAAGTATTTGAAAGCAAGTTGGGATTTTAAACTGACAACATGTTTCAGTAATTAAATGAAAGAAAGCTTGAAGTTTTCTTTGTCTAGAGACTGTAAAATAAAATAAAGAAAAGAAAAAAAAAAAACTGTAAACATGATCATGCTCAAATCTCTGGTTCACAGAGTAAACTATCTACAACTACAACCTCTTCTACCTTCTCTTTGCTTCTGGAGATAATTGTAAGTGAGTTAAGGATTGTTAAAAACTGTATTTATCTCAGTAGTGAATTAAAGCAGAGAAATTTGAATTTTTCTTCACTGGAAAATGTAAATGCAGTCACAACCCAAACAAGTGAAATTTTCGAACCTCATAGAATTGAATTTCAGTAACACCACTTGCATTACCATCAAGAATAATGATTTTTTGAAACAAAAATCAAATTTTTTCATTGCATATTGCTCGGGAAAATGGGGGTTGATCGGAAATTAAAGTTTTCCCAAAATCTGATGATCTAAGAAGCTATGGCCCTCGAATTCGCTGTCGTAGATGGCTTGGGGGCTCGTGATCATCAGAAAAATGCTGTTCGATTTTTTAAAAACCCAGAATTTGAATTTGAGTTTGTTTTAGGGTTTAAGAACCCAAAATACTGCGCACGGTTGAAAGGGCTTGCCGCACCACCACAGAGGATCGGACCGCGTGCCACCGGGGGGGTTCGAAGCGTGACACGATGGCGAGGCTTGGTACTGAGTTTGGTGGCCGATTATGGCCTGGGGCGGCGGCGCGTGGCAGTTTTCGATGGTGTTCCTGATGATGACGTTGGGTGTGATGCTCGATTCGCGACTTCGAAGCAAAAATCGAGGTCAGGGTGTTCGTGTCGTTTTAGGGGACGATAGGTGACTCGCTCGTGGCCTTGGCTCTGACCATAGGCGGCGGCGCTAGCAGTGCACGTGCACGTGGGTGGGGTGTGTATCAGCGTGAGGCGTTGGGGGAGACGAATGGTGACTCGGAGCAGTACGCGGGTAAATCGCGTGGAGACTCGAAGTGCAACCCGGGGGGATTCTTGGTGTTCACCGTGTCGTTTTTACTTAACCAAAATTTCGAAAAAAAAAGGGGCACGGGTCAATTTTGGGATAACTCGAAGTAGGGGGAAGTTTGGCTCGGGTACGACCCGAAGCATGTCTCGGGTATGCAGATGAAGCACTAGCACAGTTTTGATAAAACTTTTGAAACGCAATGTATTTTCTAAGTGAAGTAACCATAGTTGTTAATGTAATATGAAACTAATAGTTTTTAAAGTTTTGTGAAGTTCAAATTATTTAAATTAATAAAAGTTGTTTAAATGTTTAACTTAATAAAAAGTTTAAATATAAATATAAACTAATGTACAAATACAAAGTTCAAACCAAGTTTATAATAATAGTAAATAACAAAATTGATGTTTTGTAACGACTTTTTAAATATAAAAGAAAATAATTTAATAAATTAAAGAATAGGAGACTTATAAAATTAATTTAACTTAATAAGTTAACGATTAAGAATTTAAAAGTGAAATAATAAACTAAAGAATAATTTATTAACTTAGCCAATTAAAAATAATTCAAAATCAAGTAAAATTCAACATTAATTTGAAATGATTAACAAAGACAATCATGTAGCTAATTCGCCTTAATCACAATTACTTGTATCAACGATGATTAATCATCATCTAATACCCCATACTGGATTGAAGCTTTTGTTGTGGTATTGTGATTGCTTTGTGATGAGCTATGATTTGTGATTTGCTCCTGTATGTATGTGAAACCCTTTTTGCCCGTAAAATGGCATTTAAACTTCGATGCGACAGGGAGTCGGATTTCAGTTTGTTATCCGAAACCCACATCGAACCCTGAATGTGAACCTTTGTGATTGATACACCCACATGTTTTAAATTTGAAGCGCTCACTATTCGGATTAGCCGGGGAAGGACCTTTGTGTCGTATAACCCATTCCGAATAGTGATTCGACGAATGGATTGCAATTGAAGACCGGCGGTGAAGACCGGGTGTCTTCAAAAACGATAGGATAACCTATCGATTGTCTCTGCACCGAGTTGCTCCGGTATAGGGATTCCCTAAGTGATGGGAAGTCCGATCGGGATTGTGGACGCCCGGATTTGCAAGGGCTTCTTCCTTTATTGGACGAAGTGCCTTCGGTTCTGTTCGAACCCGGAACAGACTTGTATGGTCGTGTGTCTGACACTACGCTTTGAGATATAAAGCCGATTTCTTTCAAATACATATCTGTTGGTGGCGGAGAATTTATTCTCTTAGCTTAACACCCTTCTCTGAGACGTACGAGCTTAGAGGTTATGTAATTGAAGGTTATCAGCTATATACTCCCAATTTGGTAGTGTGGCATACTAAGTGTTGCGGTATAGTGATGATCATTTCTTGATCATCTGTGATCAAAGCATGGCTTTCATGTAAAGCGTAGCTTTGTGAACGAGACCTCATCGGACCTCACACCCCGGAAATGGTCGAAACAGGAAAGATGCGGCAAGGTTATGAGGGTCGCGCCCTTTAGGGTATGTCATTTCCTTCTGGAAAAAGGTAGTGTCATGGTATGGAGTCCAGTTGCTTACCTATGTGGTTGCTTCAATCTCATTATTCTGTGTGGTTGTTGCTTTGTGATGGAGGGCCCTCGGATAAAGGTCCCAAAGGACCGGGGAGTGGCATATTCGTGTAGTAGTTACCTAGTTACAGAGGTAACCCGGCCTTGTGTTGGCAGAGATCTAACCGTAACGTTAGTTCTCGGGACGTCCCGCCAGAGGCGTACCCATGTGGCATAGGAAGTTCCTTAGCCTGACCATATGTTGGAAATCCAATTCCCAATACGAACCCAATACGGTTTTAGTTGTAGAACCTGCCATTTAACATGGCAGCTATAGTAGGCATAGTATCATGGTACCTATGTCGGCTACGATAAATAGTTTACTTTCGAAATGACTTTCTACACTATGCACTAGTAATAATATCAAAGAATTTTCCTCGTATTAAACATATTTGACTATCATAAGGGGAAATCTCCCCCAAGTGTGCGATTGCATTGTGTGTGTGCCGGGAGGCCTTATGGTAGTTTCATTTTCCAAAAGCATACCGATTTTTCTTGTATTAAATCTGTTTTATTTGAAAGCAATTACCTTTGTTTACTCATACCAGTCCCATGACTGACCCGGAGTTTATTGTTTCCTTTCTAAACTCTGGGTGCCCACCATTTCTACACGGGCAGCCTAGTAGCAGGTTTTCTATATTTTGGCTCTAGCTGCATTTTGGGAGTATTTTGGTTTGGAGACGGTTTTTGGTGGCTCATACCTTGGAGACATTTTGGAAGCTTTTGGATCTCGAGGTGCTTAGCTTGGATGTTCACTATTACTTTATCTTTTGAAGACCTTTGACATATGATATCTAGTTGTTCTATTATGTCATTCTATTTGGATATGTAATTCATGTATTATGTACTCTGATGTTGTAGCAGATATTATTGTGGTGTTGTATCTGTGATATGATGCATGATGTTCATTTTATTTTCCGCTGTTATATATTCATCTAATGTTGTTATAAGCTCCATCCGACTGGAGTTCGATGTTTGAATCATTGACAGTCGAGTACAAGTGAGGTATTTGATGTCAATTTTCAAGCGTTGAATTTCGGGTCGTGACACTGTGTGTTCTATTTCTGCTTTTATTATTCTGCTATTATCTGTGCTGCTATTATTCGAGTACTATCTGTGCTGAAATTGTTTTATAAACTTCCGCAATAAATTTTTATAATTAATTGTATCACCCTATTCACCCCCTTCATGGTGAAATCGATCCTACATCTAAAATGGTTTACTTCATGAAATGGGTACTTGTTTCTGATATTATATTTTATCTATTCTGCTATGAGATTATGAAAGTATAGATAGATGGCTTCGTGTACTGTGAATTGTTTTTAATTTATCAACCTAATAGCTTACCTTGAGGAAGACCTATGGTTTGGCGGGCTTTTATTGGGTCGAAATTAGGTCCGTTTCAAGGGAGGGGTGTTGTCACAGGTATGCCCTAAGTGCAAGGGCCAAATTATATGTGTCTTGGATTGATTAAAATATCTACTTGAATAAATATAAATTTACAAATTAAAGACTAAAAATTATTTTGAGTAAAAGTTAAGTTTGTATGAATTATAAATGTATAATCATATAATAATATATAGTAATAAATGATATTCAAACAGTTTAAATTTAAAATTTTGACTTGTTTAAATGTAAAATTTAAATTATAAAAAGCCATAATTCAAAATATTATAATGGTTATAATTAATTAAAAGATTTGTTTAATAAAACATATATGTACATAAGTATAAGATAAGATTTAATCACGAAAGTTATAATATAATTAATCTTATAAATGTATATAAATAAATAAAAGTGGTTTTTGAAAAGTAATTAAAACCCTAATTAGGTATGAGAGAAGTTATATATGTATGCAATGTTCATACACATACGTAATGGCATTCAGTATCATTGAGTATTGCGAATACTCATAAACCCTTATAGTTGATAATTGATATAACTCGTTAATATACTTTAACATTAAGAACCTATAAGTATTAGTTCCTCTTTATCATTTATTGTAAATAGAGTACTAGGACATATGCATGGTTGTTGAGCACCCTCAAGATTTACGTATGCATCTAGTGATGTTTCGATTGTACTAAGTTGGTGAATATACCTATATAACCTTATTGAGTACCCTCAAGGGTTGTATAGATTATCTCATGCAATCAGGAAATGATGGGTCATCAATGTCTAGTACATTGCAATTTGTTTGGCACCTTCAAGGTCGTGAAGATGATTAGGGGCAAAGAACAAAATTAGTTAGGAGTTATATACAATATATAATTAATAAACAGTTACTCATCATTTATGGGGATCACAAGCTGTTAAGAATCCTTAAGGTTGTGATAACATGACAAACAGATCCTAGCAACCACTAAAGGAGTTTACGAAACTCTTGTGTCCCGTTTAATAGTTTTAGGATATGCAGATCTAGTTGGAGCCTTATCAAAAAAATATGATAAACCCATCTAATAAGCATAAAAACACATGCAATGTTATATAAATCTACTTTAAAAAACTTTATGTATGTAAAATAATCATAGTTATTTATTGGTAAGAACATACTAAATGAACTAAATCACAAAATTGACTAAGACATGTAATAAAATACTTACCTAATTAGTAAAACATTTTGCATTTTGTCATTTTGAATCCCATGCAAGAATCTAATGATACAACCAATAAAACTTTCAAATTCTAGTCAATTAATTTTGAAGTTGCCTAATACCATGTGTTACCTACTATGAGGACAAGACAACAATATGGATATTTATTCCATATCTGGTCATATAAAAAAGTTGTATAGTGAGAAATTGTTTTTTGTGAGGTATGAAATTTCAATGAAATTGTTTCATTCAAAATGAGCAAGTAAACCAAAGTGCAAGATCATGTACTCGATATGACCCAGCACATCGATAGACAAGGGACCAAGAACTGTACATAGACTTAGTTCTTGGATCATTGGAATGTCGATTTGATCCATTCACTTGTATTCTACTTAGTCGATCTCCTTAAGGAAGAGCAAATGCATTTTAGTGAAGGATTATGGTCGTCTCGTGGTAAAAGGTTCCTTATCGTTAAAATAATAGCTTAAAAAAAGAAAGTGAAAGACTATAAATGGAAGTAACAATATGTATAATTGGAAAATGAAGAGAGGATGAATGTCACCTCTGCTTCTTGAAGAGACATGTGAAACATGTAAAGAGCCGAATGTTTGAATGGTTTATAATTAAATATTGGAATTATTTAATTAATTGAATCTTGAATTTAATTCAAATAAAAATAATTTTGAAAGCTTATTTAAATTCTTTTTAAATAATAAAAGTTTACTGTAAATTTTAATTTACAATTTAAGTGATTAAAATTGTTTTAAAAATAATTCATTTTTAATTAACGTGTGAAATTATCATTTTGGGACACTGTCTCGAATTTTGATAAAACCAGTGTAATTAGATTCGGAATATTGGATTGTTATGCACCAATGAGTTTCGTGAGATCAGACGTGCTGTGTGATCATGCATTCTCAAAATGCACAAAATAAAATCAAAGAGAACAAAATATATTATTATTTTTCTATAAATACCCCTAGAAAACCTTAAAACCTAAATTATTTCATTCTCTCTTCTTCTGCTTTTTAAATTTTGCCTACGACCTTATTTTGATCCCTTTCTTCAATTGTTTGAGAGAAATACTCAACAAAATTTTGTGATTTTAGATCAGTTAGCTTCGTATTAGTTAAGGCTTCGATTCCCCATGTTCGGATTCGAGTACGATAGTGTTCGATGGTGATGGACATTGTACAGCAGTAGCTAGGGTTGGCAATTCAAGGCGAGGGAAGCTGAGTTGATCAAATCGGAGAGTACCATGGTGCTGCTCTCATCGAAGGGCACCTTGTTGGCCCATTCGTTGGTGCTTCATTCATCATAGGGAGAAGGCGACTTGGAGGTGGCTGCTACTGTCGGGATGAATGATGAGGCATTATAGGTGAAATCGATGTCGCCGTTAAGTTTATGGAGATATGGGGATTCATTTGGCGGCGAGTTGGTGGACTCCGATCAACTAGTGCAAATTACAACTGTACAATATCGCTTATGGAGAAGCAGTCACTCTTCACATGGGACGATCGAGTTGAATGATTTTTGGATGGTCGCGAAGCTTGCGTTGAATGGATTTTGGGGATGGTCGTCGTTCATCGTTCGATGGTCCGTAAAGGCATGTCAGTGATATAGGGTGTGCACAAATTGTGGTGGTGTATGCTTCATGCACATCGTGAGGAATTAGGAATCGAGGAAGATGATTTATTAAGGAAAGGAAGGTAATTTACAAAGTTAATTAACTTAGTTAATTAATCCTATTTCTTATAAAATGTGTAACTTTTGCATCATGAGGTCTGATTGAGGCACCATCTTTGCCATTGCGTTCGTGTCGAGATTATCTACATGATGGAGTGGGATTCGTGGGTTTAGAGATACTGGAATTTTAACTGATTTTGGACTATTCGAAAACGCGAAAGCATTAACTAGATCTTAGGTGAGTTTTACTGACCAGTTGATTGATCATATATTGTTGTATATATAATTATTGTTGTGTTGAAAATATAAACTGAATAACAAACAATGCAAGTTATTACTTTTGGACCTAGCTTTGTTTTGTTAAACAAACGAGAACATTATTATTGAGTATAATAATGTCCATTTGATCATCTATATCATGTATCGTGGCCTATACTGCTTGTTTACATGTTTGATATTGCTTTGTGAAAAGAGATAATATGTTATGAATGTTAGAAATGAATTTGTAATATCCCGGAATTTTTAACAATATCAATTTAATAATCTGTATTAAAAATTAAATTGATATTGATATTCTGTTAAAAATTATTCAAATAGATTTAATAATCTTCTTCAATAAATATTTAAATTGGTTATTTTATTTTTAAAATAATAATAAATAGATTTGTATTGTTTTAATTTTAATAAATAAACCATATTCTTCTAACTTTAATGTTTTCAATAATTTGGAAATTAGTTTTTATTTAATAATAGCTCTTCAGAGTTATAAAATAAATGATCTTGGTTTAAATTAATAAATGAATCATGATTTAAAATTCTAATATATATTAATAATTTAGAAATTTTAATTTTTATTAAATATAAAGTTTTCAAAGCTATTTAATAAATAAATTTATGATTTTTAAATTGTTAAGAGAAATGTTTAAATGTTTTAAATAGTTTTAGCTTGAGTTTTAAATTTAATTAAATTTACAAAAAAAGAGTTTTATAGCTTAATTAAATAGGAAAATTTATTAATAAAAATATAATTTCCTTTAGAATGGTTTTAATTTAATAATGAGACATTTTTAATACAATATTAACAATGTATTGTGTTATAAATAGATTTTTGGTTAAAAATAGCTATTGTTATTTCAAATTTTGATTTGTATTCATAATTTGATTTTTAATATTAGATTATGAATTTAATTTGAATTTAAATTCCAAAAGGTAAATTTTAAATTGTTTTAATTATAAGCTTCATTTATTAGTACAATTTTTTTTAGTTCTTTTTAAAAGTTTATATACATATTTAATATTAAACTAACAAATTAAAACTTAGCTTAATACATATGTTAACTTATTAATCAAATACAAATTATTTTTAAATAAAAGGACAAGTGTTATTAGATGAGCATTCAAAGTGACAAATGTTGAGATTATTTACAAGTGGCATTTGAAATTTTGTTTTCTTTTATTTTTATTTACAAATAATTTCAGCCTTTATATAAACAAACCCTTTTCCATTCCATTCTTTTTCTGTTCAAAATCTAAAGCTTAGTTAAAAAAATCTGAAAACACTTTCTCTAAAACCAAAATCAGTAAATCCTCTTCATTCCAAAATCAGTAATCAAACATCTCAAAAGCAAATCAGTTATCATATTCGAATCCTCAGTTCAAAAATGTAAACCATTTATCCTTTAACCATCTTCAAATGCATAGCAAAATTCCTGGAACCATTTTCAAATTGAAATCAAACCCCTGTAACATAAGAGAATTTGGAAATTGATGTTGCATGCAAATTTGCCATCTTCAAATTGCAGTTTTTACAAAATCTGCATTTTCTGTAATTTGGAAAATATGTTCTGCAAACAAACTTACATTTTCAAGAGCAATCTGGGTTATCAATGAAATCAGTAGAATTAAAGCTTCAACCTGTATCTAGCCTTGTTTTTTTTTCAAGCTTCAGCATTTTGGTTTTCAAATGTTTCTCCTTCAAATTCAAAAGCATCTGGGATTTTGTTTCTGCATGCAAAGTCTTCAGCATAATTCAAAGTTTCTTTTTCAATTCCGGGAAGCTCTGTTCTTCCTCCACAAATTGGTGAGTAACTTTTAACTTTTTAAATTTAAAAAAAAGGTTGCATGCTAAAACGTTTAACATAGATAAACATTTCCTGTGTGATGATAAAGTTGCTGTGATATGTATTTGTTTGCATGTAGTAATTTTCTGTTGTCTCTGTTGTTCAAGAAACTGTGACAAATCTTTATCTTTTAATTTAATTCCTGATGTAAGGAAATTTATAAAGAAGTGTTGTTTGATTCTCTTAAGTCAATACTTAAATTTAAGTAAGAAAATAAAATAAAATAAGTGTTTGTCACTGGAAAACACAAAGAAGATCAGTATAAGATAATTTTAACCAAAATTAAAATAGGTTAAACTTGTAATGCAGTTTCACAAATATAAAGCATTAACTATCACTTGATTTTTAGATCAAGAATTAGGATTTTAAAGTGATAGATGAAGTTACAATTGGGGTTTTATCTGTTATTGAATTTTTAGCAAAATCTGGTGATTTTTGAATTTGGAAACCTTGAGTTACTTCTGGGTGATTGTGTAGGGATAGGAGATGATGGAAAAAATCTTGAATGTTGATAAAATTGTCAGAGTAATTGCAGATTTGGGAATTCTACTTTTAAACCCTAGTTTTTGCTGGGTGTTAAGAAATCAGTCATATTGGCTTGTATGATTGACCGAGTGTTACAAGCTTTTGAGGATTGAAGGATTGGCCGTAGTTGAAGGCGAGGGCGGGGTAGTTGATCATCAGGTGGTCGGAGGTGAGAGGAGTTCCCGTTGATAGGTTTTGAAGGGGGAAACCTGTTTCTGTTTCCAGGTTTGGGGTTTAAGAATCTCGAACTTGAATTCGAGAATTGAAATTTGAATTGATGTTTGTGGTGGGTAGCTAGGTTGGTTTCTGATGAGATGCGATCATCGTTGGCGATCTTCAATGGCCGGAGTCACCGTGCATATGCACGGTGAAGTAAGGGTACAGCTAAAAGGTGACTCTGGTAAACCCTTGTTTTGACTCGAAGCGATGGAGTGATTTCCTCGGAAATGATGGGTTGAGAACTCGAAGCAGTTTTGTGGGTATCAGGTGTTCTGTTTTATAGGTTTTAATAACCTGCAGCATCTGGGTTTAAAAATTTGTAAACCCTGAATCTTTTAAATGATTAAGAAAATTTAAATCATATTTGAATTCCAATTTTGAATTTATTTGAATTCAAGTTAATTTAAAATCCCAGTTTAAATAAAATGAAGTTTAAAAGAAAATTTAGCTTAAGTTACTACTTTATTTTGATGAAGTAGTTTAATCTTTTAAAAATGTGGTTCTGTTGAAAATCTGAGAAGGATTTGAAATTCAAATTTAAAATCTGGAAATGAATTGCAGTTTTTAAAAATTAAAGAAGGTTTAAATTTGACAAAAATTTAACTAAATATAAATTAAGGTATTGAAAGATTAAAGGTTATAAATAGTTTAAACTTTGATAAGTTTAAATTATTTTCATTTTAAACTTATATTTAAATTTAAATTTGAAGGCAATTTCAAAGGTACTTTGTTTCAAAACAAAATTTATGTTTTAAACATAATTTAGAAATGTTTTATTTTAAAATTAAGATAAGAATGAATGTATTGAAATAAATTTATTAAAAAGGTAATTAAGAATTTATTTATTTATTTATTTAATTGATTTATTAAGATTTAATGAATAATGATTAGGGGTTAGTCAATTTGAAATTTAGATCATTAATTAGATTATTAATTAATGATTAATAAATTATTAATTAAGTAATTAAGTTTTAATCAAGGTTAATTTATTTAAATTAGACTTTAAATTATAGATAATTAAAGGTAATTAAATTTGTAATTAATCTTTGTTAATTACTTAATGAAAATAATTAGAGAAGGGTTAATGAAGGTCATTAACCAGGATTATTTAAATAATTAATTAATGTGATAAATTTTTATAATTAATTAGATTAATTAATTTAATAATAATCAATTGTGAATTGTTGAGAATAATTACTTGATGAAGTAATTAAGAATTAATTACTTAATGCAATTAATGTAGTTTAAATATGATTGTTTAATTTAATTAATTAAGTTTAATTAATTTTAAACACTTGGGTTTTAAAATTTTTTTTTACTTAATGTAATTAATGATTTGGAAAATTACTTAGTTAAGTAATTGATTGATAATTACAGGTTGTAATTTATTTGAAGATGTTTAAGAATGAAGTAATTTGAATTAAATTACTTATTAATTAATCAAGGGATTAATAAAAAAATTAATGAAGGATAATTAATTTGGTTTAATAAAGTAATTAAGTTAGTTAATTACTAAATGTAATTAATCTGGGATGATTAATAATTATGAGTTAATCACTTAAGATAATTAATTTAGGGAATAATTAAAGATCATTAATTATTTTTAATGATGTAATTAAAAGATGATTAATTATGATTAATTAATCAATAACAGGTAATTAAAGGTAATTAATTAATGTAATTAATTATGGATAAATGTAATTAATTATGATTAATTAATTAATTAAGTAATTAAAGATTAATTACCGTTTGATTGGAGAATAATTAATTTGTGAAAATTAATTAAGGATAATTACATGAATGTAATTAAGGATAATTAATCAAGAGTGATTAATTAAGGTGATAAATAATGAAGGATTAATTAATTGACTGTAATCAATTAAATGATTGAGTAAGCAAGATATATATTGGTAAAGTAATTAATTTAATTTATTTTAAATTAATTAAAGATGGGATAATTAATTTAATTCATCTTAAATTAATTAGTGATAGAGATAATTAAGTTAATTCATTTTAAATTAACTATATTATGGTATGAGTAAATCATTGCTTATGGATGAATGGTTGAACTTGATTGTCTTGGATGCTTTGTGATCTCGGTAATGAGATAAATGATATTGTGTGGTATGAATGACTTGATTGTATTGTGATGATAACATAGGTTATCTATTGTGATGATGATATATGGAATATCTATTTGATATTGATAATGTGGGTTACCTGTTATGTGATAATGTTGATTATCAGTTATGATTTATGAATTATATATCTGTGTGTATATAGATACTGTATTGAATTGTTTTAAAACCTTTAAAACAACTTGGACCTAAAAGACACGCTTTGGATTTCGATGAGACCGGGATCGGGTTTCCATATTTGGATATCCGAAAACCACATCGATTCCAAATAACGTTAGGCCGTGAATCCAAATGGAGCTCTGTGAAGACTCGACGTGTAAGGACTATACGTCAATATAACTCTGTGGGTGATTCCGTAATGAGTTGACGGAATAGTACTTACAGGTTCGAGATGGTGGTTCAGAGTGCAAGGGTTATCGTCGTTAACTCTGAGGGTGATTCCAAAATGAGTGTAACGAGATAATGCCTTCGGTTTCGTTCGAACCCGGAACGAACTTGTATGGATTCAATGCTTTGAGAACATCGTCAGGTGGATGATGAGCATTCTAAAATGATATGTCCTATAAAGGTAATCGTAGCCTCAAGCCTCATCAACCGGGAATGGCTAAAACAGGGGAGGTGCAGCAAGGCTTCGTGGGTAGCCCCCGCTTGAGAGTGAGATTTACCCCTGCCTAGAGGTCCCTTTTTATTTCGGCCGTGTGGACGGTTTTTGAGCTCCAACCGTCGGGGTTATCTTGTTCGGAACTGTTCAGTAAGGAATGGGTCCGGCCTTGTGTTGCAGGGGAGCAGGGGTACTCCTCGGTACGGTTATCTAGGCCACGTACTGTGACGGGCGGTACTCCAGTAGCCCTGCCATTGTATGGAATCCAAAATCCAATAAGTGCCAACGGTTTTGATTGTATTACCCACTTTTGTGGCTAGTAGCTGGAATTTAATAGATGTAACAATTTCGGCTATTTCATATTTATTTGAAAACCCTAGACCCTATTATAATATAACCGAATTTCCTATCAAATGTTTTGGTTAGCGTAAGGTAAAAACTTTTCCATGTTTATGTGTGGGAAGTCTTACGTGATACCTTTCTTTTCAAAAGGTTTTTGGAAGTTAAGCAACTTTAACCTGTTACTCACACCAGACCCATGTCTGACCCGGAGTTTATTTTTGTTTTTCATAAACTCTTGGGTACTCAAATTTTTACAAGTAGCCAAGGGATTCAGGTTAGGATTCAGGTTAGCTTGGACGAATATTGGAGGAGCAATGGAGCAGGAGGCTTCTACGTTAGATATTAGTATTCCGCTGTGTGTTCTGTGTTGTCTCTGGATTGTATTGAGTTGTAATAACTAGACAGGTGTTTATAACTGTCTCGTATGTGTTGTATATCTGTGTACTCTGATAGTGGTTGTAAACTATGTAATGTTTATGTTATTAATATAATTTATCCGTTCCGCTGTTTAGATTCTGATGTTGTTTCTTTCTTCTCTTCTTTCTATTCTCTTTTCTATCTCTTTCTTTCTTAAAAATGATGCGATTTTCTGTGGTAAGAAAGTCGGGTCGTTACAGAATTAGTCGTTATAAACATGCTTTGAGATCCTTGATAACTAACATATATTAAATTGGATAAATTGTATGAAATTGTGGGAATATATATGTACATATATATTGGGTTATTCTATACACAGTTTAGCGTTTTAGGCATAAATGGGATTGGTCTGGACATGTGCGGAACTTGGAATGGAAGTTATAAATGGTAGAAGCGAAACAATCACAATGGATGCACAGTGAAATCGTTGTGATCTGCGATTTTAAAGTTAACTTTGGAAGACATTTTAGGGTATATCATATTTATAATAAGTACTATTGGCTTACTTATTATCGAAAAATAACAAGGTTTAAATATATTCTTAAAAATCATTTATGAATTTATAAAGTGACGGCTTTAGATTATTAAAGAAGGTTTTTAAAGTAGTTTTAAATAAAAACATATTAAAATAAGTATAAGTATTTTTAAAAGTATTTTTATTATATATACGGTATTAAAAGTTATTAAAGAGTTTATTAAAGATTTTTAAAAGTATTTTATCTTATAATATATTACAAATGGTTTATAGTATTTTATTAAATATCTTAGAATTATAAATAAATTAGTATAAGTGTAAATATATTCATTTTCAAGGTATTTAGTGTATTTAGAAGTTTTTATAAAGGATATTTATAAAAGGATATTTTTAAAGGATATTTATGAAAGGTTATTTGTAAAGGATATTATAAAAGGATATTTGTGAAGGATATTTATGAAAGGATATTGACAAAGGATTGTCCCAGAATATTTTGTAAAGGGATTATAACACTTATGTGATAATGGATTGTTTAATAAATTGATTAAAAAGGTATATTACCTTGTTTAATAAGTAAAGCTGTACTTAGAACTTTAAATGGATGTTTTAAAGTAAATGGTAAGTATAAAAGTGATTTTGGGTTTATAGTATCAATGTTTGTGCAACATCTGTTTAAACCTATTTAACTATGCTTTTGAAAAGTAAATAGATCTTTAAAATGTAGTTTTAAAGACAACGGGATAGTAAAGTGTTTTGAGGTTTGTTGTTGTTAGTACCAAAACTGGTCACTAACGCCCTTGAGTAGGATTGTGTAGAGAGATTAATGAAGAAAGTAAATTGAAGCTGAGGAATAACGTAGTAGAATGCAATAATAACAGTAAGAAACAAGAATACCAGAATTATAGTGGTTCGGCTAACTGGCTACGTCCACTCTGATCGTAATCTTTATTACTTCATGAATACAGATACAATCCATACACCAACAACTTGAATACAAGTTTTAACAGAAAAGAAACGAGTCTTGAAAATGGTAGAATCTCCGTAGTGTTCTCGAAAAAAAAGTCTCTTTTCACTACACCCCTGCCTCTCTATTATAGACGAAGATAGGCTGGACTTTCTTCTCAGTCCTAGGAGCAAAGTACCATGGCCCATATATGGGAACCCCAAGTTGGCCGAACCAGGCATGCCGAGCGATATACCCCGAAGCAAATTCCAACCTAGGATGGCCGAACGGTGGTCATTTGGGTAACTGACTCGAAGCGATCTCTTAAAGGATTCGAAGTAGCTCGCACTGGACCTCGAAGTAAAGCAATGTCGGCTTTCGCATGTGACTTGCTTCATCGACCAAGCTACACGTTCCGCTTCAATCTGACCAAGCCATTTGTGACTGCACTTCCCTTGGCTGAGCGGGATATGTCGAGCGACGATGACTCAACTGAACGATCGACGCTTGCCGCGCGATCTGGACCGAGCGATGCATGCCGAGTGACTTGGATCGAGCGATGTGTGTTGAGTGACTTGGACCGAGTGACGTGTGCCGAGTTACCCAGACCGAGCGGCACACACCGAACCTTACCTACCGAACCGCACCTACCGAATCGCACATAAACGCCGAAGCATGTCGATTGCATCAAACCCTTATATCTTCAGGCTCTTCTTGGTCAGAATCTTGTTCAGTGCTAATAATTATATCTTCAACTATCGTTTTGTAGCCGGGCTAAGGTGCCAGTTAACGACTATAAACAATGTTTTAGTAACATTCATTTTTAAACCCTTAGATAATGTTTAAAGTGTTAAAATATTTTAAATGAGTTTGGAATATATCTAGATCTTTAATAATGGAATTTTAAAGATAAATAACAAGTATGATTTGGTTTGGGTTTTGTTGTGGCAATGTGTTTGTAACATTCGCCTTTAACCAATTTTCATTATACTTGTGAATGTAAATAGATCTTTAAAAAGAATGTTTAAAAGATAATCATAAGTGAAATGGTCTTGGGTTTGCAGTGACGATGTTTGAGTAACATTTGTCTTAAGCCCTTTTGAATTGATTAGTGAATATACTTATGTGATTGGAATGAGCATATGAATACTTTTGGGAAGTGTTGAAATGTGTTGAAAATGAATAGTGATATTTTAATTAAATAGCGAAGTTTAATTAATAAATGGAGTTTCATTTAACAAAAGTTTATTGAGTAAAAATGAGTCTAACTAACAAAAGAGGATTTTAATTAACAAAGGAAAATTAATTAAAAAGGGAATTATAAGTCATTTATACGACTTAGTCGTACTTGTTTTTTTCAATTATGCTTTATGTGTAACTGCTTATGGCAGTATACGGGACTTAGTTTTCTCATATGCGATTATTCTCATAGTATTGGATTGTTTGTTTATTTGATTGTTAAATAATCGAATATTAGATCTTGGTCAGAATATACTCTAGAAATATCCAAAAGAAACATGAGGATTATATGTTACATTTATCTTCTGTGATGCTATACATCACGTATAGACCCGTTTTGCTCTTCTAGGATAAATGATAAGGAAATCCTCCTGCTTAAATTGTTAGGAGGTGATCTCCAATCTTATGTATTGTCTATTTATTTCCCATAGAACCGTGGTTGAGATTCATGAGAAATCTATTGATTGATTTTGGAAGCAACAGGTAAGCAGAGAAGTGTACTTGTATGAGATGACTTAAAACCACAACCACCCCAAAAACACATACATGTTCTTGGTTTGTGATTGGTTCATGATGGTTTCTTGATTGTTTTGTGATTATTTCATGATGCCGGAATCAATGTGGAGATTCGAGATCTGTTTGAGATACTCGAACACATGTAGTTATTCGTGACCTATTCAGAACATGGGAATCCAGATGTGATTTCGAGGCTTGTCAAGGTATAGGAATCCGTATGTGATTCCAGGATTTGTTGAGGAATCTATGTGCGGTTTCAAGATCTATTTGAGATAGGGGAATCCATGTGTGGTTCCATGATTTGTTCGAGTTGGATCTCGTGTGGAAGATCTATTTAGGTGGTGACTCATGGGCCAGAATGTTAGACATAGCCTCATCATCGGTATGGCAAAAACCAAAGATAGGAGACATAGCCAGTAGGGTTGGCAAACCCATAAGGTGCCTGCGACTCCATTTCTAGAGATACATGTTGGGATATGCATGCAAGAGCGATGCATCAAGTCTTAGCAAGATCGAGTATGGTCTTCCTATGGTACATTCACTAGAGATGTACGACGTTTTGGAAGGATATCTCCGATCTTTGTGCAATAGTTCGAATTCGGCTTCCCCAAAGAGATCTATGTGGAAATCCTACACAATTAGTGAACGTGCCTCAGTGGTTATGATTGTATACCTATTATAATTATGATGTACACTCACTTGCATCGTAGCTATGTGATTATGTATATTCCACAACTTAGATATTATTATATTATCACTGGATTTTATAATAGAATGGTTTGGTTATCGTAAGGGAAAAACCCACCTGTGTTCATTGATGGCATGTTCTTACACTGTGCCCTTGTTTTGAAAGGTTTTGAGATATATTAAATTCTATGTGATTCGAGTTTCTCATGCTGATTTACCAGACTGATCCAGATGTTATTATCTTATAATGTTTGGGTTAGCTCGAGTATGTTTTCAGATTTAGCTGAAGTTCATTGGTGCTTTTAAAGAGGCGCTGGATGATTTCCTTCCGTACTTATTTTTCGCTTACTTGATTGTATCTATCAGCATTTGTGAGGACATATTGTTATAACTGTCCAAACCGATGATAGGTTAGTTTTCTATGATTGATGTATGTATATAAAGATTTTCTTTTTGATAAAGACCTTTTGAGATATTATATATTATCGTTCCGCGTGTGAGATTCTAATTGTTAGGGATGCAGATTAAGGATCTTAAGGCAGAAATAACACTAGAGGGGGGTGAATAGTGTTTTAAAGAATATATGAACTATATGACTAAATTAAAACTTTCAACGCAAATCTAAACAGAATTCTAACACAGAATAATCACAGAACATGTAACAAATGCAAATAGTAAAGTAAAGCAAGTAAAAAAGAAAGAACACACCGGATTTTATACTGGTTCGGAATCCTCCTACATCCAGTCCTGCACCAAGGCAATATCCATGTACAGATTTTTATAAGCCAATATCCAAATTACAACCCTCAATTTCTAAGGCCTTGAGGAACCCTCCTATCTCCGAGTCTGGGGTAAACTCTCTTGATTTACGGGACACAAGATCACCCTAATACTTCTTAATAACAATCCTTTTGAATGGATAGACTCTATGGACTTTTTGAATACAAATTAATCATATAACTCTGAATAGCACTTTGATCTTTAGTAGAATGATGGAGAATCAAATAGAGAGAGTATCTAAATGATTTCCTATTGAGAATTTGGCAGAATGATGGCACGATCTTGAAAATATGAAGTTTTATGGATATGGAATGGTGGAGAAGAAAGAGTGAAGAAAATAAGAAAGTAGTCGTTAAAAAAATTCGTTTTGGAAGCCTTTATATAGATGCACAACAGTCATAACCATTGGCGAAAGGTTTTTGAACGAATGGACACTTCTTTTGAAAATTGAATTTTGAATCATCACCATGTCGACATGGGGTATCCCCTTATGTCGACATCCCTTAGTTCAAAATTATAGAGATGTTGTTTTGTAAAGACAATTGAATTTAAAACAAGTTGAAACTTCTCTGAAGCAAAGTAAAGTGTTTAAACAATATTTTGAGATAGAGAATAAATATGAAACATTATTTTAAATATATATATATATATATAATTGATATAGACCGTCAATTATATAAGTAATATTTAAAATCAGAATAAGTTTTGATGTTTTAAAAATAGAAGTTTTTAAAATCAGAATAGAGGAATATTTCAAGGCTAAAACAAAGTTTGAAAATATTTTTGAAAACATGATTTTGAAAGCTAAAACATTTTGAAAATAGATTTAAAAACATTTTGAAAAATCTATTCAAACTGAAATTGCAAGAACCTTCCTACAGAGCTCCTCCATAGGACTCGAGAACTTGTACAAAGTAGTTTAAATGATTTTGATTTTCGTGGGTTTGTAAGCCACTTGTCGTAAGTTTGTAAGCTACTTTTCGTGGGTTTGTAAGCCACTGGTTTCGATAGAAATTGAGTTCCATCCCAAAAGAAAATTGGAAGAAAGATGAGAGTGCTATTATGAAGTTTTAACAAAATACTAGACACTTATCTTGAGATCTTGAAATCTTGATTCTTTAGAGTCTTGAATCTTGAATCTCTAATCTTCATCTTGATGCTTGAGTCTTTATACTGATCAGTCTTCGATGATACCTGCATATACTTCCTATATACATATATATATGGAAATGTTAGTATATATTTTATAAAGTAAAGTATAATAACTATATAAGGTTGTTGTCATCAAAACATCATCAACTCAGTTCCTAACACTAATATGGTGTTCTCATCGTCCTTCTTCTTTGTTCTATTTCTTTTTTTACCCTAACAATTCGTCTTTCCAGCACTTGGGTGCTCACCACGTGCATACCATAGATGTATTAGTGTCGATATTCGGGGGTTTGAAAATGCGGGTCCTTACAAAACGCAATTATAACAAAACATTTGTAACGCCCTACCCGAGACCCACATTAACAATGAGCATTACTGGGTAATATTGTCTGCTAAAGTAGAGAATAGAGCTGGATATGAGCGACCATCTATAGCCTTGTCTTAAATATCTATTGAATGCGTCGACAATGCCATGTTTTATGGATCGACAAATCCAATAAATACTTAAGACAAGGCTATAGATGGTCGCTCCTATCCAGCCCTATTCTCTGCATTAGTAGACAGTATTACCCAGTAATACTCTTTGTTAATGTGGATCTCGGGGTGGGGCGTTACAGCTTGATATTAGAGCTGAGTTTAGAACAAAATATGATGAATACGGAACATAAACACATATTACGGTACATCAAAGTGCAATACAAATGTTACAAATCCCTGAATCATCATGCTTTTGTTCTTTTCGTGTCCTTTGGGTAGATAAAATTTTGGGAATACATCTAGGAATCCATTTTAATTTCATTGTGTTTCATATTTGAATTAATGATATCTACCATTTAAATAATCTTTATCTATTCTTAACTTTCAGTTAATGTCTGGAAGAGGCAGAGGACGATGTTCAGATGCGGGGCAGTCCAGTGGCTCCCATCCGGATGGAGTATATATGTCTGCCGATCGGTTTATGGAATTATCTAAGAGCACCCATCCTCCAGCTCCTACTTTAGCATCTCCTTCACGCAAGTATCCTTTCGCGTGCATGTGTAGTGGCTTTGCACATCTCGAAGGCAAGCCATTTAAAGGCTCCGAGTATGTTTTGGAGGTTCAGGCTTGGATTCGTTCTTGCGAGCTGATATTTTCTCGCATGGATCTTTCAGATTATCACAGGGTTCTTGTAGCATCCAGTGTAATGACCCGTAATTTTCAACAATTAAAAATAGTAAATTTAATAAGATTTTTGTAAATAAATGTTGGAAGAAATTAAAATTTAAGATTTATAACTAGAATAGTACTAAAATGAAATGCAACAATGTTAATTAAAGCTAATTATTAACAATTTGAATGGAATTTCAATTAATTGAAATTGTGTAAGGTTATACTTGGTTATAAAGTGAACATAGGAAAAAGAAGGTAAATATTGAATTCATTAATGAAATAATATACTGTTAATGGAAATTGAATAAAATTAGTGTTATGAAAGAAATGGTAACATTTGTTTGTAAGTAATAAACTTATAAATGTAATTAAAGGCTAATGGTGACAATTATTATACATATTACCTATTTATTTAGTCTATTAATTTTAATTGGAACTAAATGGCAATTAATTCCCTTAATTAGTGCAGTTAATGTAGGTTTAATTGATAATGGTAGAAAGGTTGATTCTATACAATGTAACCAATGTAAATTTTTATCATAGTATGACGTTCGATTTGAATAACAGGTTGGAAATCAGTATACTCAAATTTATTGGAATTGAAAATTTTAATAAGTGAATTTATTACAATCAATGAAATAAAAGGTTATGTAAATGAAAGGTAAGATGAAATGGTAAAATATTTATGTAATGGAAGATATAGCAATGTTGACTATGTATCTAAGGTAATAATTGATTTAATAAGAGAATGAAACCAAGGTAAATAAATTAATTGATACTTTAATTATAATTAATGTGTGAAATTGACCAAAATTCAACAAAATGGAAATATAGTAGTTACTACAAATAAAGGATGGAAATTGGATTATATTAACATAATGAAATGTAAAACAAATATTAACTATGTTATTAGATCATAAGTTTGGACCATAAATAAAATTCTAAAACAACAAACTACAATGAACAATGAAGTAGAATGTTCTAACGCGTATTAGAATATAATTTAATAACATGAATTGGAATAATAAATTCCAGTTTTAATGATGAGTTAAATGAATATTGATTTACAGAGAAAAACATTTATTTAGTATGTAATTTAATGCTTGTTGGATACTGCAATTTTGTAAACATGTTTGCATGTCTATAAATAAGGATTACAATGTTCATGTATTTATTTAATTGATTTCATCAATTAGGGTTTGTTTTGAAGTGGGAGATTAAAATTAATTTTAAATAAACTTATTGAAATCTTTCAATTTAAAAAGGAAAAGAAACAATATGCAATTAATTAATTTATTGTAAGAATGTTTTCGTTTTGAATGTACATTATTTGTAGATATAAGAATGGATTTAATATTGTATAAGTTGATCATTTTAAGAATATTTACATTTATGAATTTCAAGTAACAAATAAGCATTTTAAGGAAAATAGAAGAATATTTGAGGAAAATAAAGTGAACGTTTCTATTCTGAATAAAAATATAATGTCGTAAAAAGATAAAACTGAATTTTTGAAACAACATTTTACGGTAGATAAATAGCTGGCATAGGTTGCACGAAAGTGATTTTATTGCTAACCTTGAAATTTAAAATAAATTAAATATTTGAATTCATAATTACGTGTCAAGAATTGTTGTTTTTAAATTTGAATTTTTAAATCATGATTCATATTTTATTTTATGTAGCGGCGGTCCCCGTTATGTAAATTGGTGTGTTCAAATTTAGTTGTGTTGTGGTAATTAAATCTTTATGGACGTCAAATTTTTTATGTTTGGGGTTAACAAAATTAATTGAGTGAACAAATGTTTTGAAATTTGAATTCCAAAAGTTTGTTTATAGAGTTGGTACATTCATTCCCTTGAATAATTGTTACACTTTTTATTTTTATTTTTTCCTCATTTGTTCCATTACTCATTTCCATTTACGTTGTCTAAAGCCTTTTCATTTCATGAACGTTACCTACTTTTCATATTTTTAATTCTTTCCTTCACCTCTTTCAATACCTACCAATTTTTAGGATTTGTTCATATTTTTACTTTGTTTCAATTCCTACTTTGTTTATATTTAGCTTTATTTGCTTTTCATTAATTTCAATCTTCATTCTTGTAGCTTAATTTCATTTTTTTAAATCTCATCTTCTGTAGCTTCATTTTTTCTCTCTCTTCACCTTCCTCCTTCCTTTCTTTCATGTTTCTTCTTCAAATCTCATTTCTCTCCTTTTTTCCAAAGCTTCTTTTTTTCTCTTTTCTTATTCTTATTCTTCAAATCTTCTTCTTCTTTTTCAAAGCTTCCTTTTCTTTTTTCAATTCTTCTTCTTCTATAATTTTTCTTTTCTTTTTCAAACCTTCTCTTCTTTCCATGTTTTTTTCTTCAAAACTAAATCTATATAATCTTCTCTCCAAAACTTTCTATATAAAAAAAGATTAAGGTAGCAAGGAAACAAAATAAAATGAGAAAGTAGTTGCAGATCCAAATCTGGCTAGTAAAGAGAAAGCAAAAAGATAAGTGATCAATCCACTCACGCAATACTAAAAATTCCATTGCAAGTTAAATAAAATATATGATGTGATATATAATTTTTTTATTGCTTTTTGTTGATTTAAGTTTAAATTTGAATTGATATTGAATCTGAATTGACATTTAATTTTATATTCGAATTTAATTGATTGTTAAACCCCGATATTGATAACTATTATATATTGAAACATATTGGTTAATTTGGATGTTGTTTGAAATGGATGCTTATTGATTGATATGTTAGATGTATGGTTGTTTATTTATTTTAGTATGTCCCTGTTATCACCTTCTATATTATTGACATCATTTAAGTGGTCCTCTAAATCATTTTAGAATTGGATAATTAAAACATTTAAATTATGGGTTGAAATGATATATACCCATACAATTTCTTGAATTTGGATTATTTATTGAAACTGGATTATTTAAAAATTCAAGTTTTTAATTTAAACTTTGGATTTTATTTTAAATAAAGTGGTTGAAATTGGTATCTCAAATTATTTGAAATCTCGTAAATTACTGCACTCACGT
Organism: Allium cepa; assembly: GCA_030765085.1. Classification (NCBI taxonomy): domain Eukaryota; kingdom Viridiplantae; phylum Streptophyta; class Magnoliopsida; order Asparagales; family Amaryllidaceae; genus Allium; species Allium cepa. Next base: position 130,114,176 of record CM060930.1, read on the forward strand.
TGTACACCTGACAGGAGATGAAAAATTCCATATTATCTCCGAAGCCAATGCACTCATATTTTTATTTGAGATTGATTTGATTTACATAGGAAGATTTAGTTCTGACTCGAGTGTATTGTTTTTCATTATGCTCGGATCAGTCTTAGCTTTTTTAGTGTATTGAAGACCATTTTATTTTCTGGAGGATGAAGACGAAGATTGAGTACATTATTGCTATTTGTTATTATAATTCCACTACTTATTGTGTTCCGCTGCATTTTTTATTCTGATGTATGTATAACTCTAATTTGAATTGTAAAGTATAATCAAATGTCATTTGTAAAACAGCTTCATGAACTATTTATTTGATTATTATATTTTGTCATTCCGCTGCGAGATTCTGTGTTTTGTTTTTTCCTTCTTTTCTATTATTTTCTTATTTACTTCATTAACAATCCTCCCTTATGAATGGTTTGAATTAGACATGTGTCGTTTATTTTCGATTTAAATCATCCAAAAAGGTGGGTCGTTACAGTTGGTACCAGGGATTTGGTTTAGACATACCTTAGAATATTGGGGTTAACTCATTAGAGATAAGGTAGTAATACCCTAGAATGAGTTGTCTGAGTGTATATACGAGAGCGCGTAATTGTTGGTGTTATAAAAAATGTTTTATATAAGTTTTGAAATGAAAGTACTTTTCCTAATATTATATGATATATATAAAGGAATAGATTTTTATAACTGATATAGTTATTTGTAATGTGTTTGATTTATGAACTGGTAATATTTTGTTATTATCATTTATTGTTGATTAGTTGATTTTTTCTGTCAGTTTATAAGCATTGGCTAATTATTGTTGATTGAATTAATAGACTAAACACTAGACTAACAATGGTGTATTAAAAGAATTAAATGAATAGTTTGGATATTTGTTAATGGAATTGAAATGTTTTGTTGTGAACCTATTGTTTGTTGATTGGTAGTTTCAGCTATTGAAATAAAATAAAATATTTGGATATTTGGATAATCAAAACTTTTGAATTAATATATGAGTTGAAACTTAATAATCATGTTGAATTATGCAGTTGAAATTGATAACCTTAATTTGAAAGCAAGAGAAGCAAGGTTAATTTGTTATAGTTGAGTAGAATTATTATATATATTATCATTGGCATGTAATGTAATAATATTTAAAATTAAAATTATGAACTTAGTTACATTTATGAAATGTGTCATAAATAAATTGAAAGGTAACGGTGAACTAAAAATGAAATGAATATAAATAAAGTCATGCCTTGTAAAATTGTTTATGAAATAAATGTAAGTTGCAATAAATAGCTATAATTAAAGTTGTGATAACTTTAAGCCCGAATAATGTTTATAAAAGAATTTAAGCTTTTATAAATTGGTTATGAACTTCATAAAATTCCTTGTGAAATGATTTGCAAATAAATGTAGTATTAAATGAGAAATATTACATGAGAAATGAATGTAATTTAAACTGAAGAGAAATATAAGCAATACTATGAGAATGAATATATTAATATTTTACATTAAATGGAGAAATTCTGTGAAACAAATATTAAAGTATGAATTGATACTTGTGTTAATCGATGAAATTAAAAAATGGATTTAATTGAAATGTAATTGGGATGAATTAAATTGGAATAAATACGTAAGTTGTGCGTATATTATTTTATTCGCATAACTAATTTGATCCAAATTTGAGTACGTAAGTTCGAGGTGAATTACACCATTTATCATTAGGATTTTTCATTCGATTCTTGACGGCGAATATTCGATATGGATTTTGGTTTGATTCTAGAATTCTCTATCATAGTATATAGCTATGCAAGGAGAATGATGGTTTCTAGTCAAGAAACCATATCGAAGTCTGCATTAGGGAAGTTGATGGACAATACTAGTCGAAAGCGAACTTGTGTGATCGAGCGAGCGATCAAATGTGATTTTGTAAAATGATGACATATGAGGTCCAGTTCAACCTTCTTTCGATTCTTTTGAACTTAAATTCTCTTTTCTTTGCATATTTTGGCTGACTGGTTCCGTAGATCTACGTACCAAAAGTGCAAGGGCAAGCGCCCAATACAGCACCAGCAAGTAGAGATCCTATTAATCTACCTACAGCAGCCAATTTTTCTATGCTATGCAAGGACTTCGCTAGTCTAGGAGGCAAGATGTTTTCTGGCATAGAGGATTTCAATGAGGCACGAGCTAAGTTGGATGATACGGAGCGAATGCTTAGGCTGTTAGGATTGGAGGACCGACAGAGAGTTCGGCTTGCATCTTGACAGTTGAAGGGAGAGCTTAAAGAGGTTCTTAAGTCAGAAAGCTCTAAGAAGCCATGGTGGAAGAACAAGAAGGACAAGGACAGAAGGAAAGAAGGAGGACCTTAGAAGCGGATCAAGAAAAGCAGGAAATGAAATAGTTGTAGATTGGTTGGTCATTACACAAAGGACTATAAGAATAAGATAATGAAGTGGAGATGTTTCAACTGTGGGCAACCTGGTAACCTTAGTAGAGCTTGTCCTTAGAGAACGAGGAAGAGAACATGTGCACCTATAGCAGAAGTACAGGCTTTGGATACAGCTCCTTCTAGCAGTGGACCAGATAGAGGTAAGAAAGTCTATGTAGAAGGTTTCGATCTCTATTGATTTTCCCATTCAGACGTTTTTTTCTAGAGCATCACACTCTTTCATTTCTGGTTCTTTCATTGATTGTTTGCGCTTAGATATCTCTTTAGTAGTAGACCCCATAGCTGTTTCAAACCCCACAGAAGGATCGGTACATTTATCCATGATTCGTAGGGGTTTGAAAATTTTCATATTAGGCGTAGAGTTTGACTGTACCACAATATATTGGGATTTTCATGGTATGGGATGATCATGTGGATGGATTGGCTATCCACTTATAGAGCGATATTGGACTACAAGAGGAGAGTCATTAGACTAGAGACATGTAGCAGACGGACTCTCGAGGTTTCTTGAAACCCATAAGGGTCAGTCATGTTGAGCTTCTTTTATTCTCTTGATTCATTACTAGGAGTGCTAGATTCCGTTCCAATCGTTAGAGATTTCCCAGACATTTTTAAGGGGGCTAGGGGACTACCCCTAGAGAGAGATCGACTTTAGGATTTATCTGAATAACAATGCTAAGCCAGTGGATTGCCTATGAGTATGGCACCTAGGGAGAGGAAGGAGTTAAGAAAGAAGAATGGTGAGTTATTGGGGAAAGGCTTCATCAGGTGGAGCATATCTGAGTAGGGAGCACCAGTCTTCTTTGCTACCAAGGCGGATGGTTCCCTTCGACTTTATTGACTATACGAGAGTTGAATAAGCTCATGAAGAAGAGCTGTAACCCACTTCCTAGGATAGATGATCTTTTCAATTAGTTAGTTGGCTCTTTAGTATTTTCTCAGCTTGGTTTAGCTACTGTATTTCATCAGCTTAGGGTCGCTGATGATAGCATTGACAAAGCAGCATTTAGGACACCCGATGGATTCTTTGAGTGGTTGTTTATGCCATTTGGACTAACCAATGCCCTAGCTTATTTTATAGATTTGACGAGCCATGTTTTTGGAAAAATCCTAAATAGGTTCGTAGTAGTATTTGTGGATGACATATTGGTGTTTTCCAAAAGTATGGAAGAGCATGCTATTCATCTAGAGGAGGTTCTTCGTACACTTCGTGTTCATCAGCTGAAGGTAAAATTCTTGAAGTTTCACTTTTGGCGTAAGGAAATGCATTTCTTGGGGCATAGAGAAGGTCTATACATGGAAGGAGTTTGAGAAACGGTTTTGTACATTTAGGTTCGGATTGTAGAAATCCAAAGAATTGTAGGCAAAGATTGGAGATGTACAATAGGTTCAGTTGAAAATTTTTATAATTGTTTCAAATAAGTAGATTTAATGTTAGTGCCTTGAAATAAATATAAGCATAAAAGAGGAATAGGAATAAGAGGATTTAGTAAGGAAATGAGATTTTCAAGGTTTAGGAAGGGTACTCCTACGGTATAAGAAGAAAATCCACTTTATGTCTAGTCTAATAGAATAAAATTGTTAGAATTGAAAATTTGAAAAATATAATTGTTAACATTTATGTGGAAGAAAATATTGCCTTTTTGGAAAAAAAGTGGTTTGGAATTTAATTTGGTTTTTATATGATGTAAATTTTGTTAAAAGTGAAATTCTTTTTGAAGAATTATAGAGCACATATATAGCTCGCTAGTTTCTTTGTAGGTAAGCAAACATTTTAAATATAAAAACCTAGGGTGTATTAAGTATCGAAAACATAGGTTACAACATTTATTGTTGTAATAGATGTTTTCGTGGAAAATAAAAGGGGGCACAGATTATAACACAATTGTTATAGTAGGTGATTCCCAAAGGAATTGTTTTTTTTACATAATATATGAGATTGATTAGTATTTATTTTAATTGAATCCATACGTTAGTGTTTTTGGATTGTAGTAAAGATGTTTTATGCAACATCTGTTTTGACCCCAATAAAAAAAGTGTTTTGAAAATAATTTCTAAGTATAGAAATAAAGTGGTTTGTAAGTACACTTATTATTTAAATAATTATAAGGAGATGTTTTCTAGTTATGAAAATATTGAAACTACTTTGAAAATGAGTTCTTCTAAAGAAAAAAGAAGTGTAAATTAAATATTAGGAAATTAATAAATTTAATAGAAAATGTCTTTCGTAAGAGAATATAGATTAAAAATACTTTAATCTATTGGAACGAAATGAATAATGATATAATTTTCTATGAAACCAAATCATAAATAAAGATGTTTTGTGCAAGTTATAAGGAATACGTGAAAGAGATGTACAAGATATGGGAAGCACCATATTTTGTATAGCCTATTTCGAAAAATATAAAATAAGTTCCTTGTAATTTCAAATAAACATGAAGTCCTCTTTAAAGGATTCATAGAAGGTTTTAGCTGTTGAATATGCAAGTATATGATTTTTGTTTGATGATAATAAACATGAATATATATATATATATATATTCGTTTAAATGTATTTGTTAATGTACTATTTTATTTTTCACATAATTAAATATATATTACTGGATAAAATAAATAACACATAATTTAAATTCAAACAAATATTTATTGCAATTTTGAATAGTACAAATTTAATCTCCCACTACACACACACATACAATTTCAATTACAATACAATTTTGATTACATCACAATTTTTCATTTACGTTTGTACCTTACTACATATCACTCAATCACTCATTCCGCGTTGCTTTTCAACCAAAAATGTAAATTTTTAGTAATATTGAAAAACAAATAATATAAATTAAAAGTGGAAGTTAATTTAATAATAGAAGAAGAAGCTTCGATTCGATCTTCAACTCTATTCTAGATTTAATCCATTATCTGAGTTATCTGCAAAATACACACTGACGCAGTAAAATTGAAAAAGGAAATATTTTTGTAGTGTAAAATAAAATGTATTTTGAAAATATTATTTGCCTCAGTTATTTGGGTTGTTCGTCATCATTTAGTTTTGAATTCATTAAACACGAACAACTTGTGACATGCACAGTGTATTGCTGTACATGCCATTAGGCCGTGCACACCGATATACACTTGATAAAATTACAGGGACAGGTGAGCACAAGGTCTTATCCAATCAAAACTTAGGTTCAACTCAAGTGCAATACAATAAAGTCACAACATGAGCACAAGGTCAAACCCGAGCTATAAGATGGATTCAATACAGGTGCAATCAAAATGTACAAGTTGAATAAAATGGTCAAGACAACTAAAACAACTCGTCCAGTCCAAAATCAAAAATAAACGAGTAAAAAAGGTAGTGGACAACACACAAATTGCAAAATCACTTGAACCGAGAACTTGAAGTTCAATGGCAACCAAACCGAAATGAAAACTAAAAATACCAAAGTAAAGCCACCAAACTACATGAAGTCTACTAATGACCAATGGAACCTGACTTGAAGCAATGCAATAGTGAATCAATGCCTCATCAGTCAATGGTGTAGCCTCAATGGTCAAAGGTTCAAATGTCACGTAATAAGTAACATATATACAACCAGTTCTCACATGAAAACAGTGCACCTAACCGGTCCAATAATGAATGCAACCATGGAGTACACAAGTAAATCCAAGCATCAAGCAATATGCATATAGTCAAGCACAAGACTCGATAGTGGAGTTGAAATAATGTCAACCAGAGCAATGAACCAATAGGAAATATGCAGCTCAATACAGCATGCACTTATATACATATGCAACAACAAGTACAACCTAACTACATAATGAATACAAGCATATAACTCAAAACATCATCATTGAAGATGAGAGAATCAAGTGCAGACAAGCAACATGAAGACCAACAGCAAGTGTCGACCAGGAAGGAAACAATAACAAAATAGCAACCTCAAATGCTGACATAACAACATGAATGCATATACATGTGCATATAATCAAACCAGATCAAGTGCAACAAGCAAGGTCCAATGCAGACTCAAGTAAACATACACTTGAACACAAATGCAAGAGTAAAAGTTGTAGTTTAAATCGAAGCATGTGCAAAGCAACAACAAACAAAAAAAGAAGCTTCCATATGTGAAAACAGTATAACGCATAGTAGGATGAACTCAACATGACAGTCAGTGTGGACAGAGCATCACAAACATACATATATACATGAGTAAACACAATGTATACATACATGCAAGCAATCAAGTGCAGAATCAAATATAATGGCCATGTGAACACATACGTATATACATAAATGTGCGTGTGTATACAAGTAGTGAACAGAACATAACGAGGCAAGCAACTCACCACAATGCAACACAGACTCAAGTACAAAATGTACAAAATCAGAGGCTACCAAGGACAGAGTTCACATGACAATCAGGCATGGTGAAAATGGAATCATCAGAATAACGAATCCAGACCAAATTTCGAGATGATAATGCAGCTTCAAATGAAAACAGTGTCACCAACTTACATGCAGTTCAACCCAGCAAAATTGGAACCAAATCAAGTCAAAGACAATATAAATACCTACGCAGTTCAAAGCAAATCCGTGAAGCTATAAGGAAAACTTTTCAAATGACCGAAGTCAGTTGATATCAAAAATCAAGTCTAGTTTTAACATAAATGCCGAAGTCAATAAGCACAAAGAAAGAAATTAAAGTCAGGGTCGAAAGTCATGGAACAGTAGGGTTCTAGTCGAACAAGTCAACATAATCAAATTCCAAAATAATTCAAAGCCGTGGTGATCAAGAAATCAAACAGTTCAAAATCAAAGCCGTGATAATCAAGTAATCGTGAAAAATGTGATTTGGACTAATCTAAAGAAATCACGAGCATTTAAGCATAATCGAATGGCCGAGCTAAAAAATTATCAAACGAATTCGAAAATTCAATCAAACGAAATTACTGGAATTCAAATCCTATATAACCCAATCATCATCGTCCTAAATTAGTAATCGAGTTCAAAGAAAATTAACCAGAAAAGCAAAAAGGGAAATCACGTGTCAATTCAAGTTGAACTCGATCGAGAAAGAACCGAGTGCAAATCGAAGAAACGGTCGACTGTCAAAGCTGGAAACACAAAAACATTCACTCGATCGATCATCGAAGTCGGCTTCTTCAAATTAGCAAAGCCCTAATTTCAAAACAAACGAGCAACGAAAGAAGCAGCCATTATCACAAACAAAAGAAGACACGGCTGATAGTGTCAAAGGAGAAAGGGGATAATTTTTATCACCTAACATATTTGGGTCGTCAATTTTTTATTGGCCTTAATACTTAATAATTAGGGGCGTTGTTTTTTAAAATTGTTTTTTGCTTTGTATTTCTTTTTAAACTTTTGTAATTTACTAGTCATGTGACTAGAGGACGAATTACTGTGGTGTAGTTCGAGAATTTAAATTCAGTGGCTGAGTTGTGGCAGGGTTTTGAGCGTAGAGTTAGATTAGTTGATAGCGGGTGTCACGAGTTTATGTGTGTAAGCACCCGACTACTTAATTTCTAGTATAAACCTTAGGGGCAACACGTAGGTAGGGTTTTGTCGAAGCTGGGTAAATCTGTGTTGTTCTATTTTTGTTTTTTATATTCTGATATTATCTGTGTCGCTATTATTCTGCTATATCCATGTTGCAATTATTTTATATACTTTCGCATTGAATTTTATAATTATTAGTATCACCCTATTCAATCCCCTATAGGGTGAAATCAATCTTACCTTAGCATTAACAATTTCTCATAAGAGAAAGTAGTTCCAATACGTTTAGGTATAAAACCATTAAGTGTAATAAGAAGATGTTTTGGAAACATGTAAGGACATTTCAAAGATATTTTAAAAAAATGGTTTGGTGAAAAAGTAAGTAAGTGTTTGGAAGCGAAAAACTTAGTAACAGTTAAAGTTAAAAATCCAAATTTTTATGGAAAGCTATAAAGGTCTTTAAAAGAAAAGGAGGAATAAGTTTTGAACTTAGAACATAAATTTTCTCCTTTAGGTTTGGGGAATAATGTAAGTTCAAAAGGTTGTAAGTCTAGAAAAATAAAATGCTGAGTAACCAAGTACCTTTGTATTTAATAGAAACTTGAAAGTAACATTTTTAAAGGCAAAAATTTTAGGACTCGATGTTTTAAAAAATTTAGAAGCTTTAGTTTTAGAAATGAAATGATAAATACCAAACCAAACTTTTAAATGTGGAGTAGATAGGAATCATTTCCTAGGTGTGACGAAAAAGTATAAGGCTGTGTAAGAGGTAGCAGTGATTACTTTTACAAGTAATAATAGAAGTTCCGTAAATTGTAAAGGATACTACTGAGAATCTAGGATTGTTGCTTCATATGTGTAGACTATAGAGGAAAAGTAAGGTGATATTAGCAAGATAGTAAGTGTAACAGCCCGCAAATCCGTACCCTTTTGAGTCAACACTATTCTACAACCATCAACTCAAGTTGCACAGAAATACGAACCATTTGGGTTTAAGAAGAAGATATAGAAGAAGAGAAAACAAAATCAACATTGGAATCTAACCATCGCAGCGGAATAAAATATAATAGATAAATAAATATCTTTACTCAAAATCCAATATATCAGTTTACATATATTACATCATCAGAGTACACCAGTCACAGCTCACATCAATAACATACAATGGGTACACAACAACTCAACACAGCGGAAATATATATATATATATATATATATACAAGTACGAGAATACGTATCGTCGTCCAGCTCGTCTCTTGAGCTCCACAGCATCATATCCTGTATCCTATAATACTCGGTCTGACCCGAGCATTACAGTTGAATAACACCCGAGTCAGTCTGGAATACCAGCGTGAGAAAATCACACCCAATTGATTATTAAAGTTCCAAAAATCCATTGAAAACAAAAGCATCTCGTAAGACCACGCCACAAATAAACATGTCGGGTTTTTACCTTACGATAGCTAAAACAATTTTTATAGAAATCCTCTGATATTATAATAGGGTCTATATACAAATACTTATAAAATAGCCGAAATTGTTACATTCATTAAATTCCAGCTACTAGCCACCGAAGTGGGTAATACAAACAAAACTCGTACAAGGCTCGTAGGAAAAATGGATTTCCAACAATGACTAGGCACTGGGGTACCACCTGTCACAGTACGGGGCTTAGATCACCGTACCGAGGATTACTCCCTTCATCCCCTGCAACACAAGGTCGGAACCATTCCATACTGAACAGTCCCGAACAAGATAAACCCCGTGGTTGGCGCGACCAACCACCCACTAAGCCGAAATAATAAAGGGACATCTAGACAGGGGAAATATCTTGTCCTGCTTGGGTATGACCCACCTAACCTTGCTGCATATCCCCTGATTTTCAGTCATTCCCGGTTGATGAGGCTTGAGGCTAAGCGTTACCTTTAGAACGTTTTCACTTAGAATGCCCATCGTCCACCTGACGATGTTTCGCAAGCATTCGTCCATACAAGTCCGTCCCGGGTTCGAACGGAACCGAAGGCACTACTCCTACTACATCCATTTTGGAAATATCCTCAGGATTAGTAGCGACTAGCCCTTGCACTTCACTGCTCCATCTTCGACTTCGAACACGTTTTTCGCACGAAACGTACAAATCGGATCGAAGTGGTTTTCGAGAAATAAATCTCGATCCCGGTCTCTTCAAAACGATCAACGCATTGTCCAACATTGATAGTCGGTTTTTAACTATCAATTAATATTCACAAACAACCATCAATCAATAAATAATTTTCCAAATTATTTATTACCTCAAAATACCTTCACAAGATATATTTTTATTTTCAACCCTTTGAAAACAGTTTTCAAAACTTTCCCAAATATTTATTTCTCTTCTCTGAAATTACCAAGCACAAAACTAGATTTTTAAAATAATTTTAAAAACACTTTACTTTGAAAATATACTTTTAAACATTTAAGTTAAATTACTTCAATATTTTGTAAAAATACATACTATATAAGTATTTGAAAATAAAGTTACTTAATAGAATATAAAACTAGATTTTCACCTTCGAAAACAAAATACCAGGACACTTTTTAAGTAATTACTACTATAATAAGTTTGAAAGGAATACTTACCTTTGAATTGAAATAGTATAAATAATAAATTTCTAAAACTTGCTTTTTACAACAATTTTAAAACCTTTAAATTTATTTAAGAATTTACTTTAAAAATGTACTTGGTTATCCAGAGAAAAATCCCAACTTCAATCACTGAAATCAATTTCCCAAATTGATTTCCAATTTATTCCCTTTAAATTCAGAATCTATTAATTTTAGATCTCATTTCTTGGTTTTCAATTTTTTTTAGATTTCTCAATTACTTCTTTATTTTAAATTTTAAAGTAATTCTTTATTTCTTTAATTGATATGACTTAAGTTTACAATTCATCAATTTCATTTTATTTCAAAATTCCATTTCTCTTCATACTCGAAGTTATTTATTATTATTTTCATATTACTTTTATTTCTTTCCAATTCATTCTTAATTTATTCAAACTTTCTATAATTATTTCGCTTACAAATTTACTTCTTTTTAATTTCTTTCGACAATCCAATTCATATAATTTGGTAATTCATTATACCCAAATATCCAATCAACCATAACATTCACTATACCAATATAACTGATCATAAGATATCAAATAATCACAACAGAGAATATAGAATAATTTAAATAATTGTGAGGGGTCCAGTTGGATCCCTCCAACCTGTTTCCCTGCATCCACAAATGTTAGCCCAATATAATATGCCAATTCTAAAATATCATACTAAATCACATCACTCAATTCATCCATCCAAACAATTATTTAAATTCAAACATTTAAACTTAAATTAATTGAGTGAGATTAACTCACCTTTGCTTTTGAAATTAGCAATCTGATCCATCTCGACTCGTTTCTCCACAGTATTAGACCTTGAATAAACATTTATGTGGTTATTAATATTTTAGATGATCGAACCATTTATTCCCATTTTATAAATTTAATTAACCAATGATTCTATTTTAACTAATAAACTTTAAATTTAAACTAATTCTCTTTTTAACATATTACCTTTAATAACTAAAATAATTCGGTAAGTTGATTAAACAAATTTGATCACCCCAATATCTTATTTTTAAAATTAAACTAGTAAGTGTTACATGACTATATGTATATTTATTTTATTTTTATACATTCGATAACATTTTAGAACCCCTACTATTATTTCAAAATCTTATTTGTAAAAGTAGATTTTCTGTCTATATATCTCTTCACTATGTAAACAGTATAAATATATGTACACTTTTAAACTGGAACATATTTACTATATATATATTTTTTTTCAAAGAAAATTTAAACTAAACCTAAACAGTAATTGAATTTAAACCTATAAAATCATACCCAAAATAAGCTTTACCCATAAAACTTCTCCCTTAGATCGCAACTACCCTTGCTTGCCTGCTGCAACAGTCGCCGCCCACCGCCACGTTCCACTTCCCACTGCTCGCGACTCATCCAACGACACGAGCCTCCACCGCGACCCACTCACGCGACCGATAGGGAACCCCAAAACGTAGCCCCCTTAAATCGCGAGTACCCTCTGCCGATAGAACTCGAACTCGAAGAGGCTTCGATTTCGACTAGCTAGGGACGACGAGTTCGGCTTCAGATTCAAATTGGTTTATACGAATTGCTTTGTGCTTTGATTGATTTTTTAACAGGGATGAAATCGATTTGAACTAATTTGAAGATGATGGCATCGGCCATTTTTTTTTTAAACTGAGGGTTCGTAATGAGGAATGAGTCTTCGGCCACGTTAATAAAGTGATAATAAATTTGAGAAGAGGATAAGATGCTTGCGTTAGAAGCCAGAAGAGTGAGGCTTCTTTCAAAAGATTTTGACTATATGTTTGATTTTTCTTTGATATGAATATTTTATTTATAATTTCCTAAACAACAAATGTTCTTTATTAACAATGAAGCGTATTGAAGGAGGTAGCACGTGCTTTTTGAATCCAGGTGTTTATATTTGAATTTCGATATAAATTTTCAAACTTAACCAACCCTTTTACATTTGATTTCATCACTCCTATTCTCTTCAGTATTATCAATATCAATTTTACAAGTCTTCAGATTATTTTTAATAGGCTTAAAATTCGAGATTCAACAATTCACTCAGCTTCTAATAATTAAATTCTATTATTTAATCATCAAACAAATAGCGATATTTGTAATTCCAGTTAAAATTATCATATTGAATATTTAAAATCAATTAAATATTCCAATTTTAATTGCTTGAAAATTCCGGGTCGTCACATTCCTCCCCCCTTAAAAGAATTTCGTCCCCGAAATTACTAGTTAGGAAGAATGGTCCAATACCCGGTTATTTATTCTCAAAACCAAACAGTTTCTAACAATACAACATCTTACCAACTATCTCTTTATAAAAGACCCATTATTATTCTTATTAACTTTCCAAACCTTTCCCTAGTTTCAGACTTTACCATTTGTTTAACCATTCACATTTCAATTGAAATCCAAAGTTTGAATTCTCAAAATTTTCTCAAAATTTTTCTAACTCCCTAAATTCCCGAATTTTTTTGCCAGCGTCTCCTTTGCGCGGCTAGCTCGGTACTACTACAAAAATGGCTCTACGGCCTCCCAAATCCAAAAAGAAAACAAAAGGCCAAGTGGCTCAATCCAAATCCAAATCCAAATTCCATACCAAATTTATATGCGTACCTTTCTGTCGAGCATTTCAAATTTTATCTTTTCATATCAAACCCAATTTTCCTTTTTCCCTTTATAATACCTGCATACCTGCTTAGCACTAATATCCAAACACAACTTAACATTTTATTGACTTTCTTACCAATGTCAATATTTATTAATCCAAATATCAACTTAGAATGTATTTGTAATATTCCATTTCCAATTAAGAATTGACCATTACTTACTTAAGTTAACATAAGCATTTCACATGTTTCTTTATTTATTTTCATCCTATCACTTAGTTTATACCCATTTTAATTCACATTGATTCTTTCATTTCCATACGAATACAATTTATTTTCAATTCTAACTTTAAATTTTATTTTTCATTTATAACTAATTCACGTCATTATTTTAATTAGCTCCATTTACTAACTTATTTCAATTCTTAGTTTAAAATTGTTTTGTCGTTAGCAAAATTTTCCAAAATCTTTCAAAAATTTTCTAACTCCCAAAATTTCTGAAATTTTTTGGCAGAGTCTCCTTTGTACGGAGGAGCTTTTGCAATTTGACAAAAGAGATAAATATATATACATCGACCCACACGGTCGGAAAAACCAAAAACAGTTCATATTTCCTATTTTAATAGTGTAGGCATACATTATTTAGCATTTTAAGCAAGCGGCTTATTAATTTTAGTAAATAGCACTACCAAATCCAGCCACACGGCTTCCAGGTACCTGTACTTACTCAATTTAAACATGTAAGTTCGATATAAATGAAGTTTAACTACATTTCACTTATAAATAGTTAAAACATATGAATTCTAAAGAAACTCATACCAAACATTTTTCTGTAAGCAATTTATATAGTTTCATGCTAATTCAACTGTTTCAATTAATTTATAACCTATTTCATCCAATGTGAGTGTTTTTCAATCCATTTGTATATAACTTCATTAATTTGAATGGTTTAAACTCAATTGCGTGCATTTAATTTATTCTTAAGCAAATCGAACTCATATTTAATTCAGTTGCTTCCAAAATCAATTTATTTTACTACCATCAACTCATAGAATTTTTAATTACTTCTATTTCCACCAAATGATAATTTATTCTTTGCAATTTGACGAGATTTATGTGAATAAATAAGCACTTGAGTTTAAAAATCAATTTAAATTGACTCTAACTCAGCTTACGCTTAATTATATTCCATTTTTAAATTTATCCACAATCCATATATTCTCAGTTTCATTGCATTTCAATTTTTATTAACCAAACTAGTTCATTCAAAACCATTAACAACTTAGATCCATCTTCATTACCAATTAAATTTCCTTTTTATTTTAATTCACTCACAATCATTTATTTAGCTTGACACATTCCATTTAAATTTCCATTTACAATTCATTCATTTACATTTCATGTTAGTTTATTCAAAACTATTTTATTTAGCTCGAAGACAATCCAAGCTATTTCATTCAATAATCATTTCTCAACTTATTTAAACCACATTTCATTTGATACTTAATTATCCCATCACTTATTTATTCAATATAACTAGTCTATCCATATTCACTTAAACCATTCTAATAAACTTGAAACATTCCATTTTCCTTATTGTCTCAAGTTATTTCAATTCCTTAATAATTTAAATGGTTTACAATTATTTATTTAAGCATTTTCATCCCATTAAATATTATCGGCAACTCACCAAATTTTATTTCAATTAAAATTTATTTTTACTTGATTTAAATCCAATTCACTATTATTAATCTAATTTTTAAGTTGAATTCAATCTAACTCCTTTCATTCTTTAGCTTAAGTTTGTTCACTCCAATTTTATACTTAAGCTCATTTTATTTTCAAATAAATTTTCTTATTCAACTTAATTCTCTCCCAATCAAATTTCAATTCAAACCTGCAACTTCATTTGATTGGTTAATATCAAATTTAACTTTTCAGATCCAACTCATTTAATTGATTACATGGCCATCTCCAATTTACTTTCACTTATTTGGATTTTATTTGCAATTCATACCATTACTATTTTAATCCATTTAATTTTATTCTATACTTTCCTAATTGTATTTACTTTGTTTACACTTCAGGTCTAATTTGAATTAATAACTCAAGTTCTGATTCTATTATACTCTTTTAATTTACCATCCAATTTACTAACTCACAATTCAACCTCATTCTCAATTACTTTCACTTCATCAACAATTTGAATAAATTTTAATTTATAACTTGAGTTTATTTCAAACTTCATCATAAACTTACAATTCAATTCCATTAACTAATTTATTATCCAATTAGTTCTCCCCTTATTCATAATCCAACACTTGAATTTTTATTCCAAATATCACTGCATTTAATTTTCTTAAGTTAAATATATTTTATAATTCAAGTTTGGATTTTCTTTTCATTTTCCAATTCATCAAAATATTAAATTTGGGCATTGTATTCCATTTCCAATTTTATAAGTCACAACTTACTATTTTATACAATTCCATTCATTATAAGCTTGAATACATTCATCTTTAATTTTTAACTCAATTCTTCTATTTATTTATAGCCCAAGCATATTTTATTTCCATGGATCTTTAATTCTTTTATAAGTTATTCTGATTTATTGATTTCAATTCTCATTTCTTATCCAATTTACTTTCCATTTATTCAGGTAAGAATCTAATTTATTCAATAATTCAATTTTATTTTAACTCGGATTTATTCAACTCAATTCGATTGCAACTAAATTCGAATACAACTGGATATTATTTTCAGCTTATTTACATTAAATTTCAATCCAGTTAAATTTTTTTATTTTCCAATCCAAGTTAATTTCATTTTAACTTGCACCTTAGACTTATATTCCATCATCCAAAGCTTAAATTTCTTCCTGATTTAAAAATCATTTCCATTTATAAGCTTACAACTTATCTTATCAGGATTTTTAAACACCCGGCTTTGGCTTCAAATTATTTTGAAAACTCCAACATTTCAAAATCACACTTCTCAAAAATCTAAACCAATCTTGGTTTTATTCCCAACAAATTTCCTTTGAAATTTCAAAAACAACTAGCTTTTCTGAACGAATAAATTTCTGGCAGCAAGCTGTCACTTAGAAACTCGAAAATGAACATCGATGATGCTGCAGTCATCACCGAAGTTATTTTCCAGCTACTGAAGTGAATCCAATGCTATATCTCTTTCCAAAATTTATTTGAAACAATTTCCTTTCAGAAATATCTCCAAAACAATACTAGTATTTATCGTCAAAAAAAAAAAAATAATACTTCCAAATCCCCGGGATTTAAATTTTCAAATCTTGCTTAAATAAGTTTTAACTATATTTCTTTTGTACAGTTTATGCTTATACAAATTCTCACTTGAATACATTTCAATTTTATAATTATATTTATAATTAATATTTATACATTTCATTTCATTATGACTTTATTTCCTTCAAACTTTGGTTGTTTTTCAATTTCTAGTTAAATTTTCATTTAACAATGATAATACTTTACTATTATCATTTCTAACATCCAAGCAACCATATATTAGCTAAAATAGTTTACAAAAACTTTTATTTATATCAAAAAATATATTTTGGGTAAAATTATTTCATTTACCCACATTTAAAACAATACCGTGTCAATTATTCTATTCAAGTTTTTAGAAACCCCTTCGATACAGTTGCGCAGACTGTGTCGACGAAGGTTCATATGCCACTCAATAAATTAATCAATAAAATATTAAAACAATTTATATTCACTAACAAGTACGCGCTCATATCTATTAATACGCTCAAACTCATTATAGAGTACCATAGACTCTATTTTAAATGAGTAATTCCCACCAGAGCCAAGGTTATCACCAACCTAAGCTCTGATACCAACTGTAACAACCCGCAAGTCCGTACCCCTTTGAGTCAACACTATTCTACAACAATCAACTCAAGTTGCATAGAAATACGAACCATTTGGGTTTAAGAAGAAGAGATAGAAGAAGAGAAAACAAAATCAACATTGGAATCTAACCATCGCAGCAGAATAAAATATAATAGATAAATAAATAACTTTACTCAAAATCCAATATATCAGTTTACATATATTACATCATCAGAGTACATCAGTCGCAGCTCACATCAATAACATACAATGGGTACACAACAACTCAACACAGCGGAAATATATATATATACAAGTACGAGAATACGTATCGTCGTCCAGCTCGTCTCCTGAGCTCCACAGCATCATATCCTGTATCCTATAATACTCGGTCTGACCCGAGCATTACAGTTGAATAACACCCGAGTCAGTTTGGAATACCAGCGTGAGAAAATCACACCCAATTGATTATTAAAGTTTCAAAAATCCATTGAAAACAAAAGCATCTCGTAAGACCACGCCACAAATAAACATGTCGGGTTTTTACCTTACGATAGCTAAAACAATTTTTATAGAAATCCTCTGATATTATAATAGGGTCTATATACAAATACTTATAAAATAGCCGAAATTGTTACATTCATTAAATTCCAGCTACTAGCCACCGAAGTGGGTAATACAAACAAAACTCGTACAAGGCTCGTAGGGAAAATGGATTTCCAACAATGACTAGGCACTGGGGTACCACCTGTCACAGTACGGGGCCTAGATCACCGTACCGAGGATTACTCCCTTCATCCCCTACAACACAAGGCCGGAACCATTCCTTACTGAACAGTCCCGAACAAGATAAACCCCGTGGTTGGCGCGACCAACCACCCACTAAGCCGAAATAATAAAGGGACATCTAGACAGGGGAAATATCTTGTCCTGCTTGGGTATGACCCACCTAACCTTGCTGCATATCCTCTGATTTTCAGTCATTCCCGGTTGATGAGGCTTGAGGCTAAGCATTACCTTTAGAACATTTTCACTTAGAATGCCCATCGTCCACCTGACGATGTTTCGCAAGCATTCGTCCATACAAGTCCGTCCCGGGTTCGAACGGAACCGAAGGCACTACTCCTACTACATCCATTTTGGAAATATCCTCAGGAATAGTAGCGACTAGCCCTTGCACTTCACTGCTCCATCTTCGACTCCGAACACGTTTTTCGCATGAAACTTACAAATCGGATCGAAGTGGTTTTCGAGAAATAAATCTCGATCCCGGTCTCTTCAAAACGATCAACGCATTGTCCAACATTGATAGTTGGTTTTTAACTATCAATTAATATTCACAAACAACCATCAATCAATAAATAATTTTCCAAATTATTTATTACCTCAAAATACCTTCAGAAGATATATTTTTATTTTCAACCCTTTGAAAACAGTTTTCAAAACTTCCCTAAATATTTATTTCTCTTCTCTAAAATTACCAAGCACAAAACTAGATTTTTAAAATAATTTAAAAACACTTTACTTTGAAAATATACTTTTAAACGTTTAAGTTAAATTACTTCAATATTTTGTAAAAATACATACTATATAAGTATTTGAAAATAAAGTTACTTAATAGAATATAAAACTAGATTTTCACCTTTGAAAACAAAATACTAGGACACTTTTTAAGTAATTACTACTATAATAAGTTTGAAAGGAATACTTACCTTTGAATTGAAATAGTAGAAATAATAAATTTCTAAAACTTGCTTTTTACAACAATTTTAAAACCTTTAAATTTATTTAAGAATTTACTTTAAAAATGTACTTGGTTATCCAGAGAAAAATCCCAACTTCAATCACTGAAATCAATTTCCCAAATTGATTTCCAATTTATTCCCTTTAAATTCAGAATCTATTAATTTTAGATCTCATTTCTTGGTTTTCAATTTTTTTTAGATTTCTCAATTACTTCTTTATTTTAAATTTTAAAGTAATTCTTTATTTCTTTAATTGATATGACTTAAGTTTACAATTCATCAATTTCATTTTATTTCAAAATTCCATTTCTCTTCATACTCGAAGTTATTTATTATTATTTTCATATTACTTTTATTTCTTTCCAATTCATTCTTAATTTATTCAAACTTTCTATAATTATTTCGCTTACAAATTTACTTCTTTTTAATTTCTTTCGACAATCCAATTCATATAATTTGGTAATTCATTATACCCAAATATCCAATCAACCATAACATTCACTATACCAATATAACTCATCATAAGATATCAAATAATCACAACAGAGAATATAGAATAATTTAAATAAATGTGAGGGGTCCAGTTGGATCCCTCCAACCTGTTTCCCTGCATCCACAAATGTTAGCCCAATATAATATGCCAATTCTAAAATATCATACTAAATCACATCACTCAATTCATCCATCCAAACAATTATTTAAATTCAAACATTTAAATTTAAATTAACTGAGTGAGATTAACTCACCTTTGCTTTTGAAATTAGCAATCTGATCCATCTCGACTCGTTTCTCCACAGTATTAGACCTTGAATAAACATTTATGTGGTTATTAATATTTTAGATGATCGAACCATTTATTCCCATTGTATAAATTTAATTAACCAATGATTCTATTTTAACTAATAAACTTTAAGTTTAAACTAATTCTCTTTTTAACATATTACCTTTAATAACTAAAATAATTCGGTAAGTTGATTAAACAAATTTGATCACCCCAATATCTTATTTTTAAAATTAAACTAGTAAGTGTTACATGACTATATGTATATTTATTTTATTTTTATACATTCGATAACATTTTAGAACCCCTACTATTATTTCAAAATCTTATTTGTAAAAGTAGATTTTCTGTTTATATATCTCTTCACTGTGTAAACAGTATAAATATATGTACACTTTTAAACTGGAACATATTTACTATATATATTTTTTTCTTCAAAGAAAATTTAAACTAAACCTAAACAGTAATTGAATTTAAACCTATAAAATCATACCCAAAATAAGCTTTACCCAGAAAACTTCTCCCTTAGATCGCAACTACCCTTGCTTGCCTGCTGCAACAGTCGCCGCCCACCGCCACGTTCCACTTCCCACTGCTCGCGACTCATCCAACGACATGAGCCTCCACCGCAACCCACTCACGTGAACGATAGGGAACCCCAAAACGCAGCCCCCTTAAATCGCGAGTACCCTCTGCCGATAGAACTCGAACTCGAGGAGGCTTCGATTTCGACTAGCTAGGGACGACGAGTTCGGCTTCAGATTCAAATTGGTTTATACGAATTCCTTTGTGCTTTGATTGATTTTTTAACAGGGATGAAATCGATTTGAACTAATTTGAAGATGATGGCATCGGCCAATTTTTTTTTTTTAAACTGAGGGTTCGTAATGAGGAATGAGTCTTCGGCCACGTTAATAAAGTGATAATAAATTTGAGAAGAGGATAAGATGCTTGCGTTAGAAGCTAGAAGAGTGAGGCTTCTTTCAAAAGATTTTGACTATATGTTTGATTTTTCTTTGATATGAATATTTTATTTATAATTTCCTAAACAACAAATGTTCTTTATTAACAATGAAGCGTATTGAAGGAGGTAGCACGTGCTTTTTGAATCCAGGTGTTTATATTTGATTTTCGATATAAATTTTCAAACTTAACCAACCCTTTTACATTTGATTTCATCACTCCTATTCTCTTCAGTATTATCAATATCAATTTTACAAGTCTTCAGATTATTTTTAATAGGCTTAAAATTCGAGATTCAACAATTCACTCAGATTCTAATAATTAAATTCTATTATTTAATCATCAAACAAATAGCGATATTTGTAATTCCAGTTAAAATTATCATATTGAATATTTAAAATCAATTAAATATTCCGATTTTAATTGCTTGAAAATTCCGGGTCGTCACAGTAAGATGCACATAGTTGAGGATTTGTATTCTTGATTTTGGAGGAACTTGGAAGGAGCATCTTCCTCTAATGGAATTCATGTATAATGATAGTTTTCAAGCTAGCACTAGAATAGAACCTTTCGAAGCGCTTTATGGAAGACCATGCAAGTCGAATTCGTGTTGGTTGGAGTCTACAAAGAGATTGCTACTTGGTCCCGACATGGTTAGGGAGACTTTGGAGAAGATTGATTTGATTAGCAGAAAATGCATACCCCTTATCCGCATCTCTTTGATGGTAAGTTTTCGAATTTCCTATTTCCATCTATAGTTTTGAATAGGTTCTTTCCTTTATTATCCTTGGGAGGGTAGATCTTAGGATTTAACCTATGGATGGTAGGATTTGATGCAAACATATTATTAGAACATGTTATGTATGATGGATACTAGTGGTTGGAAGTGGTTGCTAGTGAATGCTAATGGACCTATATACTTACACTAGGCACTATTATCTCTTGGGGATCGTCCTAACTAGGTCGCTATAGCATATGCATATGGATGTGTGCGCATTTGCCGTTTTATTTTATTCCATGGTTGCTATTAATGGATGATTATCATACGATTGTTGCATTTGGATAATGATCGTAGCATGCATATAGTACTATAAGTTATCATTAGGAAATTTGCATTCATTTGGATACATGGCACATACATGATTTCATAAAAGGAGGTCGACTGAATCGGTATACCTCTTAATCTTTTGCATTATTCAGGGACATTGACACTAAACTATTGCATATATATATATATATATATATATATATATATATATATATATCATAAATTGCATTAGAAAAACTTACAGACAATGGATGTAATGGATGATGGTTGAATAGTTAGTTGTAGAATGTAGATGAAAATAATTATTTCATTCTTCTATCCTTAGAGATTTCGGGGGCGAAATCCCTTAAAAAGAGGGAATGTAACAACCCGAAATTTAACATATAATAATTAATTAACGAATTAATTGAATAATAAAAAAACTTTGTGAAATTATTAGAATTAAGCCGCGGGAGTTGCACCATTATGTCCTTGGTAATTTTCTGGTCAATTTTCATATGTAGATCGTCAAAATCTGAGTTAGAACGAAGAAGATATGGATTAAAAAAAAAAATATAGGCCAGGTCGACATTCCCCATAGCTGGGTCAACCTATAGGTCGACCCTAGCTTATAAAGGTCGACAGGTTGGTCGACCAGCCAAAGCATTGGACGAGCTCTCATCCAGATGAAGGAATGACGTGTTTTTCTATTTTAACTTGATCCTGTGTGTTCGTGCTTCCATCCGACGGTTCCCAGCGAGCCTATGACGTGGTTGCATAAAATTTAATCTTCAAATCCAACGGCCTATGATTCCCAAGTGACACTATGAATAAGGCCCTAGCCTAACTATTTTTCTCATTCATATTTTCTTCATCTGGGTTCATTGCCTGAGGCTGGACCCTAAAAGGAATATTTTTCCAAAAAGAAGATCTTTTTGAATAAAATATTTTATACCCTAGAAGTCTAAGGACCACAGGTGAGTGTTTAGTAATTATTTTATATTTTTAAGTAATTTAAAATAATAGGGTTTCCAATAGTTGTACTTTTTCTACAATTTAGGGATAACCTTTATGCAAGTTTATTTACAGTTTATTTGTAAGTAAATTTTAAACTTTCTTTCCAGTCTATTTTCTTTTAGCTATTTTACTTTAGGTTTTTGTAATTATTTACTATTATTTACCGTTTTTTCCAATTATTTATAGTTATTTATTGTTACTTACATCTATTCCTTTTCAGTTGAAATTTAGCATGTAAATGTTAGTTTCTTTTTATTTCTTTTTACACGAATAAATAAATAGAAGAGACTAATTCGTTGATATGGACTAATATATAAGAACGCTAAATTTATAGAAAGTTAGATGTAAAGTAAGAAGAACTATAATAAATTGGACATAGACTGAAATAGGCAAATTTAAGACATTTTTCAAGCACAGTTATAAAATGTAATTATAACTAAAAAGAGAAAATAGAAGAAATAGCAGAAGAAGCTTATTTTTAAACTTAGTCCTTGGTTAAGTTAATAAGAAAAATTATAACACACATGTTATATTTAGAGAAAATAGGAAAGGCTTATTTTAGAACTTACAATTAAGTTGATAAGTAAGTATAACAGAGATAACAAAAGTGCTTATTTTAAGACTTAGAATAAGTTAATAAGCAAGTATAGCAGAGATAACAAAAGAGGCTTATTTACTATTTTATGTACTCTGATGTCGTGATTGAGATGGTATTTTTTATAAGATGTGTATTTGGTATTTTGAGACATATTTGGTTTTATGACATACTTGTAAAGTTTAATTTTTAATGATTTACTATTTAAATGTTTCCGCTATTTTATTTATTTGTCTTGTGAATCTTAGTCTCTGTAATTTTTTTAGCTATAACGGTAACGCATCATATCCTTTAGTGTGTCCATTTTGGATTTACTAAGGGGTGTGGGGTATTTCAACATGCCTTGTTTTCGTCGAAAGCATACTCTGGAGAGAAAATGTTATCCGAGTTTTTGACCCAACAGAATTCAAAGGTAGTCAGAACATCTACGTCGAGTTAGAATAATTCAAGAAACAACCAAAAGGACTAGAAGAAGGAACCAAGAAAGACTTAAGAAAAGGAAGTTAAAAAAATTTCCCGTGGATCGCTAGGGATCTATAGTAGTCGCTAGTGGATCCTCCAATCCTCTTACGCCATTATCTAATAAGTATTCTAGGATTGTCTTCTAAGTTTAGGGGCATTCCAAGCTAGTTATAATGAGAAGTGAGCATCCTTTTGATTCCATCAGCAGTTTAATGCAATCCATACATGAAGCACTATTAAGGCAAAGCATCTAGTCATGAAATTACATAGAGGGCATCTACACAAGGCACAAAACTTGATCCAAAAGAAACAAGCCAAAATTACTTAAAGGTCATGGATCGCTAGGATCCATCATATTAGGTCGGCTCATTTTGGAATATCTGGAGCGCCTTCGTACCTACGAATGTAAGTCCTTAGCAAAGCAACTCTAGCCCAAGTGCTCTCCGGTTCCGATAAACACAATTCTACCATCAATATAAAGAGGATCTTCTGAACTAGTTGCTGAAACTCTATAGAAACTAATCTTCACCGTTCTTCTCCCATACAATAGTCATCTAAAGGTTCATTATGATTCTCCAGTAAACTCTAGCACTGATGACTTAATCTAATTTACAAGATCCAATCAAATTGTAATCAGATTCAAGTTGTAATTGCAGTTAGTCAGTAACAAAAGTTTTAAAGTGGACGTAGGCTTCATTAACAGTCGAACCACTATAAAAATCTCTTGTCTTTTTACTTTATTTACAAGTTACTATTTCTTGTCTCTATCCTATTTGCCTTGATAAACAAGGTTGGTGCTTTCATACTAAATCCAGGGTTTTACTCACTAGGAATGCATCAAAATAGAGGTCTATAATGCTTTTATAGATGCTTCCAACTCAAGAATGCCTATATATCCAATTCAACCATATGGTTATTCACTTAATACCCAAAGTAGATGAAGCTAATGATATCAGAAACTTTAAACTAATAGCATGTTGTAACTTCTTCTACAAATTGTTATCCAAAGTTCATTGCAATAGAATAAAGACATTCTTTCTAAGAACCAATATGCATAAATCAATGATAAAAACCTAGAATATGGAATACTTGTAGCACACAAAGTAACAATGGGTTTTGAAACGAAGGCAAATAGTAACATTTGTATTAAAGTTGATCCATGTAAAGTCTATGACTCGGTGAACCATGAATTTATTTTTCGTATGTTGAGACTCATAAATTTAAAAGAAAAATGGATAAACATCTTTGGAGAAATGGTAAAAACCTCATCTTTCTCTATTATTACACAAAAAATCATGCAAAGCCTTTTTAACATCAGAATGATTTAGACAAGGAAACCTCATATCCCCTATTTTATTTACCGTCGTCATGGAATACTTTACTTTAGTGATAGAAGAAAGAATGAAAAATGGTTTGATCAAGCCTATTATGAATTTGAATGTCAAAATTACTAACACCGTATATGTATATGACATTCTCATATTTGCAAAAACAAATAAGGATGAAGCCAAAGCAATGAAAGAAATGTTCAAAATCATCCACCAAACAGCAGGTCAAAAGTAAAAATAGAAATGTGGCATTTTTAGGAGGAGGTTGTGAGAACAAGCAAGATACTATAAATATATTAATAATCAAAGAGAAGGATTTGCTAATAAAATACTTATGGTTGCCATTATTTAGTGTTAACACTTATCAAAGATATTCATTGTCATACTTTACTTGAGAATATCAAAAGGAAAATTAAAGGATGGGAAGCTAAGCTCTTGAATGTTGTTGGAAGATTGGAGCTCCTACAATCTACTGTATGTATCATAATCCAATTTTGTATGCAGTGCTTTAAGATCCCAAAACTGCTCAGAATAAGCTAGTTCAAATGTGCTTGAACTTCTTGAAGAGTAGTGGAACAGGAAAGATTCCATGGGAAGTAGCATGTAAAAAAATGTAAAGGAGGCATGGGTAAGAAAGTGTTAGAAGAAATAAATAATGCTTAAGGCATCAAGCTTATTTTGAGAATTTTAAATGATGAAGGGATTTGGGCAATCTAGATGAGAGAAAAATATATCAAAACCAAATCCTTTTTGGGAGTTGAGCCATAAGAATAATGATTTTGGAACTTTGAAGTTTTATTAAACTAAGAGGAGAAGCAACAAAATGCATAGGAAAGTGCATTGTAGATGGTGAAACAACACCATTATGGGATGACCATGGATGCAAGGTGATAGATTAAAAAAAACTAGTGGTTGATATTGTTACACCTATTTTTTTAAATGTGTAGGCTAGTAAACCAAAGATCGGTGTAAGATAATCAAATGTCCTAAAATGCATAATGGATCGAGCGAACCCCATAAAACACCATGAAATCCAACAAAATAAATTTAACCTAATTAGAAAATCGTTCAAGCCTACAACACAGTAATCTTCTTTAAAAACACGTTAGTTGTATCATGAAGTGGACCTCACAGATCCGAAATGCTTATAATAACCACAACACTGTAAGCAACAAACAACGTAATCCTAAAGCAAACACATATCACATTTCCATACTAGCAATTGCACCCGATTTAAAGTAGACGTATCACGATAAATGAAATAGACAACAATACATTCTCCGATGCAACTTAGCTATAAAATTAACATATATACTGCACTAATTACAACGTGTCATAAGGTATACGACGACATTGAAGCAATATACCATTACACCATAGTACCATCCTACTATGACGCCATTTTGCAAAAATGCCTTACCATATAAATAAATCACGTCGTAATGCTTAAGCAGATCGCGTTTCCATAATGCATAACTACACCAACATATCGCTATAGGATACGTCAAGTCTAAACCAAAATGATATACGCAGTAGTAAATCGGCTAAGTAAAACGAAATAAAATTGCTCTGCATCACCATAGTTATATTTCATGATCCACTTATTCATCCAAATTCTAAGTGCAGAAGCATGACATCTTGACATAACAATAAGAGCGGTACCAAGATCAAACCAAATGCACAAAGGCAAGACAAAACATGGGAACTATACTATACTTATGAACTAAACTGCACGCATGTATAAACAACTCCAAAGGAAGAAGCCACTTCAACATGTAAGACTGCATAACTATAATCCTGTCAAAGCCTTGAATAAGTAGAACCATGACAACATAGTCATATAAGACTAATTTCACGGCAACAGAACTACACAACGCCATTGAAGACATGATGCACTACAACAGCCAAAATAAAGATAAACCACATCGCCATTCCAAAATAAGACCGTGTCGCCACCTCGAAATTAGACTAGGCAACCATATAGGAATTAGATCACATCATCTATACCCAGTCCAAACTGCTCTACCACAACAACTTCGGACTGCGCTGCCATTTTACACTAAGAATATGGCCCAAAAACCAAAGTACAAAGCACGACAATGACCCTTAGGGATGCTTGAATTACCAAAGAAACCGTATACTAATTAACCCATTAATTTTAGACACAGCAATTCAAAATCAGATCTTCCCACCAAAAGCAAATTTTCCCACCTGTAGCCACGTCAACAATCTGTGCACATTACAATATTTAAAAGATGGAAGGCATGGGCAACATCGGACGATGGGGAAAGAATGTAGAGGAATGATGTTTGCAATCCATGAGAGAACTATGTGCTATAAATGGAAAAATATTATAGTAGAGAAGAGGACTTTTTGATGAATTATTTGAAAAATTACCTAATATTCTTGTACATTTTCTGTTACTAAAATCACTGTTTGAAGAAGAAGAAAATCAAAAATGGATTCAATCCATGGACGAAGGATTTTCTGAAATCTAACCACTTAAATCTTTGTGTCCTTTACTTTACTGCACTTGTTATTTATTTTTATTTTGTAGATTCTATTTAGGTTTTACTATAGTGACCTGGTATTTCGAACCATTCAAATCGACAAGCAGATACACATGTCATAAGATTGTTAATTTATATTTGGTAAAACTCAGCATATACAGTAAATAAATCAATCACAGAATCACGGATATAGAGTATTACAACAATACGCAGCAGAATAAAAATAATAGTAGTTCATGAAGCTACTATATAAACGTCGAGGTTAAAATCAAAACACAACTGAAATCACAAATACAGAATAATCTCAAATACAAAGGTAACCGACAAGACTGAACATGTTAAACTGGAAACAACTGGAATAACTGAAAATTGAATAGATACAAGACAGATCTTCAAGCAAAGCTCCAAGCCCCAAGGGTGAGTCTCAAATACTATGACATTCAGTCGGACCCGAGCATATAGCAAAACCTAAAACACTCGAGTCGGGATTAACATTCTTATACCAGTTCAACTCCAGTGAAAAGTCAACTGAAATACAAAATAACTTAAAGGATGTATGAGATTCCCATCCTTTAAGGATCCGTTAAACTATCTACATACATAGTACAACATGCTACATAAATAATGTCTATAGTAAGGTAAACTATTAAAATAGCGTTAAGGCGTTACCCATATCGCGGGATAGGGCACCCCATCCGTACGGTACAAAACAAACTCGTAGAAGACGGGATAGGGCATGTGAACACGGCACACAAGGTAATGCCAAGGTAGCTATACCATTTGCGGATCTAGACTGGAGATAACGCATGGCAGCTACTACCGCCCACCTCGAGACACACTCCCGAATCGAAGGTGGATCCAATCAAATCACAAAGTAATAGAATAGTATCGAAGAAATGTGCTTAATCAGAGGAATGACCTCACTTGGCCCGGCATGGCTCCTATTTTAGTCACATCTAAGTTGACTCACATGAGTCAGGGCTACGTAAATTCCTCATACAGAATCGTCACCAGACCATCCTACTTCGTTTTGGAATCTCCACCACATTTACAATTGTTAAAGTTGTTTTCGATATTGGCAGAGAGTATGACAATATTTGATCCTGGTCTCTTCAACAACCAAATGCTTATTTCACACCGTGGTTACTTTTATTTCAAATAGTTTATACTTCATATCAAAATATCATATTCAATTAAAAATCATATCCCTTTCGAAATCATATTCACTTCCAAAATCATATCACCTTCCAACTTAAATAGTTTAGATATTGAAAATAGTGTGTGTGTGTGTATATATATTAAGATAGTTATAAATTAAAATAGTTTATATTTAAAATAGGTTATAGATTTAAAATAATTTATTTGTTAAAATAGTTTATATATTAGAATTATTTCTTCCAATTTTACAAATAAATTCATATCAACCTTTAGTTCCAAATTCAATTTAATCAATCTCAATTCAAATTATCACCAAAAACATTTTAATTTATCGATTTCAAATCCAGATCTAAACTAAAAAATTTAAACCAATTTCTGATTCAATAGGTATCAAAGATAAATATACAACAATTTTTTTCATTTATATTTCAATTTCAACATTTACTTATTCAAATCTGAAATATTCACTTAAACAATTTTAATAACACTTAACTAATATCTCAAATTGCAAACTTAAACCAATATCAAAATTTAAATATCTAACTTCAATTGTACTAAATTCTGACAATATTCATTAAATCCCATTTATAAACATTTAAATAAAATCCTCAAATTCAAATTTAAATCAAAATTAAATGTTCAATTTCAATCTTCTTTAAATCTGAAAATATTCATTTATTCACCATTAATTAAAATCAAATTATTAAATTATCTGTTTATAAATTTATATCTTAAATTCTCAAACAAATAAACTTCTATTCAAATACAATTCTTAAAAAAAATTAAATTTACAAATCAAATTCAATTTTTCTTTCCATACCTTAATTTATTAAAGTTATTACAAAATCTATTTTTAAATATTAATATAAATATTAAATAATTATTTTAAAACATATTGTATTAATTAAATTAAACTTTTATCATTTAATATATTAAAATTATTAAATTGCATCTTATTATAATTTAATCTATTTTAAAATCTTATTTTACATATGTTAAAAATAATATAAGTTATAAGTAAAAATTTACAATTTCAAACTTAACTTACATTTTTAAAATTTCCAAAACATATAATTTTAAAATCTAAATTTTACGTATATTATAATCCTTATATTAAATTTATTTTTTTATTTTTTTTAAAAATCAATATTTATCAAACCCATATATTTTCTTTCAATACTTTGGAAATCATTTTCAACAATAGACCAACGGTGTTTGTATATAATTATCCTATGGTTAAGTGATACGGATATTTATTATTTCAATCCACAGCATAAATTTAATATTTTATGAGTATATATCATTCTAACCCGAAATCCCAAAAATTTCAAAATCAATGAAAATCGCTTGGGTTTATCATTTCAACCCATAACGATTTCCCCTAATCTATAATATTGTTCGGGTATGTATCATTTCAATCCAAAGGGAATTATAAACTAACATGATACTTGCAAAGTAAGAACAAATATGGTGATAATAAGACATATCAACAATAGGCATATATCATCAGTAATAATTTAAATATAATATATATAAGAGATTATGGTGTCATATGTCATAGGTGAACAATTGCAAATAATGGCATATCATATTTGATAATTAAATAACTTAACAATTCAAATTTAGCAGCATACTTCAATAGTCATTTCAAGTGAATTAAATTTGCTAAATATAATAGTGTTAATCATGAGTGATCGCTCACCTTTCGAGGCTAGAGAAACAAGAAGATGACATGGACACGCATATGGATACAGACACGAACTAGCGGGACAGTAACGAGTTAGGAATTTCTGCGACGATTTCGATATTGAGAAAGTATGTCAAACAGATAAGAGATCGATGAAACAATATATTATAATTTAAAAATACATACATACATACATACATATATTAACATCAAATGCCTAAGTATATATTATATTTTAAAGCCTACATACATTTAAAAAAAAATCAAATATCTATATATATGATATATGTATATGTATATATTTAAACACATATATATGAAAACATATATTTATACTAGCAAAATACACATAGGCGTACAACGTACCATATATAACGCTTTTTCTTTAAATATAAAAATGGAAGCAACAGACAAACTTTTATAATATAATATATAATACTTTTCATAAGATAATACTGTAAACCTATGTGCTGTAAACGTATATAATATATTTTAAAATAATATCTTCTTTTGTAAACCGCAACACGTATATACCTTTTCAACATATAATATAATATTCCTAACATATTATATATGCATATATAAAATAAAAGAGGAGGACGTAGAAGTGCTCAGAGTGGACAACAGTTGTGGTCTGTCCATGGGTGATGGGTGGATGCGTGAATGGGGAAAGGTGGCGGCTGCATGTGTTCGCTGACTGAAAAGTTTGGAGTGGCGGCATAGGTTGGGTGATTGGTGCACGTGAGGGGTTTTGGCTATCGTACCCGGCAGGCCCGGCCCTAGGGCAAGGCTGGCAAGCCAGCCGCCTAGGGCAACGGGATGGGGAGGGGCAACAACTTACAATATTAGATAAGTATAAGACTTTATTACAAACTTATAGTAAAAGTTGACTTGGCTAAGTGGTGATGGGTATGGGTGTTTGCATGATGAGCTAGGTTCGAATCCTGGAATGCCTGCCCTATTTTTTTATGTTTTTTTCCTTTCTGATTTTGCTTACAATTTTGGCCTAGGGCAACTAAATACAACGGGCCGGCCCTGGTACCCGGCTGATCTGGTCGATGGAAACTTCGATAGAAGGGGAGATGGCCTCGGTTGTGCAAAGCGGAGGACAGGCGGCTGTGATGAAGGTGGAAGGCGTGGGTATTTCGAGCAAGGCGGTGGCGCATAGTTCGGGTGAGGATGGGCTGAAGTGGCTTTCAGAAATGATGGAGTGATGGTGTTCACGGTGAAGGCTGGGCGAATGGAACGGACGGGTCGAGTGTACGGGAAACGTGAAGCTGTGGTGGCTTTGGGGCTAACGTGGTAGGCTAATGGCAGAGGGATGGGGTTCGTTCAGTAGTTGACAAATAAAAGAAGGCGGTGGGAAGTTGGTCAAGTTCTCTGGTGGCGGGCGAGGCTATAGGGTGCGATGAGGCTAGAGAAAGCA
Organism: Allium cepa; assembly: GCA_030765085.1. Taxonomy (NCBI): domain Eukaryota; kingdom Viridiplantae; phylum Streptophyta; class Magnoliopsida; order Asparagales; family Amaryllidaceae; genus Allium; species Allium cepa. Next base: position 130,146,007 of record CM060930.1, read on the forward strand.
AGGCATGGAGAGGTTTGCTTCGTCCTCGGCGAGGGTGGCAGAAAGATTTCAGGAACAGGTTTCTTTAAAATGGAAGAAAATGCTAGGATACCAAGTAACTTATATTAGTATATTATATACTTTTATATAATTATATATATATATATATATATATTATTTTCCTTGAAAAGAAAAGCTTAAGAAATAATAGGAAGCGGCTTCATAGGCGAATGTGAAAAACGTGCAACCGATTCACAACAAACATTTGAACTTTAAAATATATATATTATTATTTTAGAAGAAATGTTAGAAACGATGAGAAAGAGGAGAGCCAGAGAAAAGTGGACGAACTAAAACAAATATTGGAACCATAAGAATGCTAAAAGTCATGGGAAAAGCAGTAGTCAAAGTTGAAATTATTAATAACTGATGGCCATTCGTTTGCACAGAGGATAATGGAAAAACACAACAAAACCAAAAAGCTCAAATATGGTACCAATAGAGTTAACCATTTTGTGGTTTTCGTCATGTATCGTACACCGAAATACACAAGTGAATATAATGTGGAGATCGACATGACGAGACGAACAAAATGGTATACAGATATCAATGAAACGATCATCCTATCAAAAGTCAATATTTTCTGCAAAATGCTGCTAAAACTCCAAATATAAGATAAATGAAGCTAGAGCAGTCCAAATTTGACGAATCGAAATACGACGTTTCACTCAGAAAATGTTTTACATTTTAATTATATAAAAATATTCAGATTTCAAAAATATTTTATTTCCATCAAATTTCAACTGATTTAAATTATAAAATTGCAATTACACAACAGATTTTGTATTTACCAATAAAAATTTGCCATTTGCTATGTTTAAATAGATGCATACCAAACATCAAATTTTCATTGCTAAATATAATTATTTAATTTTCATGAAAAATTCAGTTATTTATGTTATAAAAATCATTAAAATTTACGGGTCGTTACATTTACTTTGCCAAGTTTGGCACTTAAATAAACCTAGGAATTTTAATAAATAGTTGAAGTGTCTCTTCATGATTGTGTAAGCATCATGTGACACAATTACTGCATTAAAAGCAAATTTAATATTACCTAAATTTGTTGATTCACAACAAAATGGATAATAGGAGATCTAATTGCCTTATTTGTAATCTGTTGTTGTAGGACAAAAAAATCTCACTAATATTTTTTGCGCTAGAAGCAGGGCATGTTTCTTCCCTCATATAGCTTCCTAAATGATAACCACGTCCACCCTCACAACCATCATGAATATGGACGAAACTTTCATCTGCAACCAACTTAACAAAGGTGCTCATAGTCCATCTATCAATATGTTACAAGTAAGCTTGTCATAAAAATTTAAGGTAAGGTATGGTTAAATTGATTTATCTTTGTGGAATTCCTCAGTAACAGGAACGAAATAATAATACACATATAAGTACATGGTAAGATGCCTTATGATTATTAACATTTTTAATCTTATCTTGCATTTCTTACTGCACTCCAATATAATACCATAAAGCATGGACTAAAATTTTGTAATAATTACCTTTTTTCTTGCATTTATTTCCATCCATTCTTTCCATATTTTTTTTAATAAATATATGTTTAAAGGAAATAAAACTCAAATATATATTAAAGGAAAATGATGTTGCGATACCTATTTCTACCTAGGCATATTAATCTTGGTTTAAAATAGCATTTCCTTCACATATTAAGTCAATTGACTATCTTATTTATTAGATACAAACTATTTCGAAATCCAATTAATGAAAATATATAAAGAAAACTACGTAACCATATGTAATCATGGAAAGGGTTCATCATGGCTTTAAAAGGCGTTTGTTATCGACAAATGTGACATAAATCTGTTATACTAAAATATTATCACCTTAAGCATTTAAAATTTATTTCACATATAGTAGCAAATAATTTTAAAGCTTGCATAACCTATTGGATCATATATTTAACAACCTAATTAAAGGACAGCATTTAAGACATTAAAATTATTCATATGTCAAAATTAATAATAGGCATCTATTTCCATATTTAATCTAATGTCTCTGATTACACACACTTTTTCTTTAGTTGCCTTCGGAGTATATGAATCTAACATCCATCCTATGTAGTTAATGCCCCGCTATTACCCCGCTATAACCCCACTATATCCTATAGTGGATTTCTATCTCTACGATTTTTCCATATAGCCCGAAAATATAGCCTTTCCGCTTTAATCCCCGCTATTTCCGCTATATCCCGTTATTCCCGCTATATTTTGCTATTTCCGCTATATCTTCTTTAATAAAATGAATTAAAAATTGCATTTATACATTATAAAAATTATGAAACTAATTTATTTGATTTAATTTTTAATATATTTTCAAAAATGAAAATACTCTAATATTCTACTAAATTCAATTATGTTATATAACAGTTTTACGTTTATTTAAAGTATATTCACACATTTTTTTTGTTTAAAATTATTAATGTATTAATTATAATTCAATTGAATGATAATTTTTAATTTCATTACCATTTATATATTTGTAAAAACATTAAGTACGAGTTTTATATGCTATTTTAGAGCCATCCGCTATATCCCACTATATCCTCACTATATCCCCGCTATGACTTTTTGCACCTTCACCGCTTTGAATCTGCCGAGCACTTTAACTTCACAGCATCCATCAATGTAAACCTGCTCTCATTGCTCCGTAGATCACTACCAATGCTCACCAGCTCAGCTAACTTTATTGTTGGCAAGCAAAAACGGCAATCTCAATATTGAGAACAGTGATACTGGACTAAAAAATGCAGGGGAAAAGACTTAAAATGAAACTCAAAACAACATCGCATTAATGTACCGTCATTTTAAATTAAGAGGATTCACCTCAGAGGAAATCTCTAATGACTTTGAGCCAAAGGGTTTTCTGTGCAGTTCCTCATCCACCTATGTCAAAAGATAACATGGCCCAAAATAGGTGTAAGACTCAAATTTCGTCACAAAAACCTTCTCTTGCACCTCTGCAGTGCACCGTCAATATTCACCAGCTAAGAAATGTAGAAAATGCGGACTACGGATCTTAAGGCTGGATTAACACTAGAGGGGGGGTGAATAGTGTATAATGGATTTTATGGAATTTTTGAAATCTTTTCAAATTAAATACATGCAATTCACAAACACATAGACAATCACAGAACAAGACACGGATGCAAATAGTAAATAAAAGTAGTAAAGGAAAGAACAAATCAAAATTTTATACTGGTTCGGAGTTACCCTACATTCAGTCCTACAAAATTTCTTGTGCAGATTTCTTTTCAAATATAATGTCGATATTACAAATTCGATTTAATGGCCATAAGATAGACCCTCCTGTCTCCGAATATAGGGTAAACTCTCTTGATTTGACTAGGCTACAAGATCACCTAATTTATTTACGGCCTACAATCACACCCAATTGACTTATGGGCCACAATCACACCGTCTCCAATCACACTACGATAGAAAGAGACTTGATATACTTCGATCTTTCAATCTTTGATTACAAGTGATCCTAAAACTTTGAATAGCACTGGGATCTTTGAGAGAGTGGCAGACGATCAAACTAGAGACGATCAAATTTGATTCATTTAGGATTTCACTAGAGTTTTGTTAAAAATGTTTGAAAATAAAAAAGGAAGAGAAAGAGGAGAGAAAACAAAGAAGTCTTAAGTTAAAATTCGTTAAGAACTACTAGCGTTTATAAGAGAATAATGGTCATATCCCTAGTGATTTTTGAAAACTGATTTTCTTTCTAAAGTTTGTCGAAGCAATCTTAGAACTTTGTAAACTATTTTGAATATACTTTATGATTATAAAAAACTTTGGAAAGTGATCTTATGAAATATAAAAGTAATAAAAACTAAATATATAAATATTTTGAGATTAAAGCTAAAACATTAAAACTAGGAGATAGTTTAAAAACAAGAAATGATTGTGAAATTAATATGATTAAAAATAGTTTTTGAACTAAGGCTAAAATATTTAAAACGAAAGAGAGATGTCTTTTAAAAAAGATAGTTTTGAAAAAATCTAAAAATAATTCATTTTGAAAATTTCATGGATTCCATTCCACTAGAGATGGTCGTGGGTTTCATCCCATATTAAAGCGAGAAGGTGGATTACATTCCACAATAAAAATCCAATAAAGATTTTAGTGCTATCATGAAGTTTAACATAAATCTTGATCTACTACTTATCTTGATATCTTGAACTCTTGATAACCTTGATAGTCATGAGTCTTTAGTCTTGATTTCTACAATCTTGAATTTTTCATTCTCGAATCTCTATACTGTACAGTCTTCATTCTCAGTAGACGCATATATATATATATATATATATATATATATATCCTGCATATACATATAAATCTAGACAAAGATACTTTATATCTTATAACAAGTCCTAAGGTTGTTGTCATCAAAACCATCATCTCCAGAACTAATAATCTCCTTTTTTTGATGATGACAACCTATGTTTATAAAATATACCCCATCAAACTCTGGTTCTACTCTGATCCCTCCCCCTCATTCCAACAACTCCCCTTTAATGTACTAACTCCCCTTTAACCTAAGCCTAACTAAAAGAATAACTATCCTATTTTATAATTCTCCCCCTTTGTCATCAACAAAAGCTAAGCCTAAACTACATAACTCCCCCTTAAATTAATACTACGGAACTAAATGCGAATAACGACGTATAATAAGCGAAACATAGATCTAATTTTATTATATACGATGTTACATTACACATATATATGAAACATAGACACAAATATATATAAGTACACAAAATATAAAAACATTAATATAATAACAATCTAATGAGAGTCCTTGACAATTAGTGGCTTGTGAATCAAACAATTAGGGTAATGGAGACAAAAGTTTCCATGTTGTTCGAGCAAATTACCATTTTTGTCAAAACAGACTTCTCCAACGCAAACAACATTATCATCCTCGTCCATTTTTGCTTCTTCCTCTTCTTCTTCTTCTTCTTCTTCTTCGTCCTTTAATGGATTATGAATACGTATGTTAGAGGAATCGTCTTCAATCACAATAGGGTCTGCATGATTGTCGAATAGAAATATTTGCAAATTTCTAAGAATCTTGCCTTGTTTCTCTTATTCCTTTGTCATCCTTATTTACATGACTTGTAATTCAGTTAGCGTTTGCAGAGAATCCTTCATAATTTGCTCGATCTTTATTACTAGAGTCAGTGTAGTACGTTGGAATGGACCAGAATTAGGAGAAGGGAAGCAAATGGTCGCATTTTGGTTTGATTCAAAAGAGAAGGACATTACTTTGTATTTTCAAAAGTTTATTACAGAGAAAATGAAGTGAGAAGATAGATGAATTCGAAAAATTGTGGTTATATAACCACCAAACTGATTTTAGAGGGAAAATCAAAATTTCAAATCTAACCATTGTATGCCGACATGGAGGGTAGGGGCATGTGGACATCCCTTTGAAAATTTTGGCAAATTTGTTTTTCTTTATTTATTTAGATATATATGTTACTATTTCTATATTATATATTTCAATTATAAAACAAATACCTAGTTCTCTTCGTAATTTAGTAAAGGTTGATTGATTCATGGGTATGGCCAGAATATCAGCTATTTGATTCTCATTGTTGATAAATTCAAGAGAAATAATCTCTTTACTTATATTATCTTTAAGAAAATGATGTCTGATATCATTATATTTGGTTCTGGCATGATGAGTAGGATTTTTGCATAAATTTATTGCACTTGTATTGTCACAATAAATTTGTGATTTTGAAATATTTAATCGAAATCCTTTAGGGTTTGTTGCATATAGATAACTTGAGAACAAGCCAAAGTAGCAGAAATATATTCTGCTTCAGTTGTTGATAGTGAGATGGTATTTTTTTTTACTAACTAGGAAATCAGAGAATGTCCTAAAAAGTGACAAGTTCCACTTCTACTTTTTTGGTCTGATTTACAACTAGCACAGACAGCATCACAATATAAGATCAAATCAAATGAACCAGTTTTAGGGTAAAATAGGCCATAGTCTAAAGTCTGTTTAACATATCTTAGGATATGTTTAACGGCTTTTAAATGGGCTTCTTTGGGTTGAGATTGGTATCTTGCACAGAGACAGACAATATGCATGATATCAGGTCTACACGCAGTAATACAGAGTAGCGATCCAATCATTCCCATGTATAGTTTTTGATAAAAATATTTTCACATGTCTTCTTTATTCAAGGCTTCATTGGTTGCCATAGGATTGAGTTTTCCACTCCTAGTGGTCATACCAAACTTACTAACTAGATCCCTAGCATAATTTTCTTGACTAATGAAAATACCACTATCTAATTGTTTTATTTGCAATCCTAAAAGGAAAGTAAGTTCACCCGTATGACTCGTCTCAAACTATTTTGTCATTATTTCATAAAACTCTTTGTTCATTTCATTGTTTGTTGATCCAAAAATGAAATCATTTAAATAAATCTATACTAACTGGATATCATTTTTGTTTCTTTTAATAAAAAGAGTACTATCTACATTGCGAATTTCAAAATTTGACTATAATAGGAAATATCTTAGTATGCTATACCAGGCTCTAGGAGCTTGTTTTAGACCATATAAAGCTTTCTTTAATTTGTAAACATGATTTGGAAATTTTTCTTCTTCAAAAAGTGGAGGTTGTTCGACATAAACATCCTCTTTAACAAAACCATTTAAAAAGGCACTATTGACATCCATTTGAAATTATTTGAAATTGTTGTGGTTTGCGAAAGCAAGTAAAATTCTAATGGCTTCTAACCTTGCTACGGGTGCAAAGGTTTCATCAAAGTCTATTCCTTCTTCTTGACAATAACCTTGCGCAACTAACTGAGCTTTATTTCTAACGACCTCACCTTGTTCATTCATTTTATTTTTATAAACCCATTTAGTTCCTATTATAGTTTTGCCCTTTGGTCTAGGAACAAGTTCATATACATCAATTCTGGTGAACTGATTCATCTTCAAGTATAGCAACAATCCATGAATCATCAGATGGTGCTTCCTTTGGATTTTTGGGTACAATAGTTGATATAAAAGCTACATTACTCATCTTATTTAGTTGATTTCTAGTTCTAACAACATATTCAACATTTCCTAGTATATTTTCTATCGGATAATCTTTTAAAAGCCTGATCCTTTTGTTAGGATGGACAGTTTCACTATTTATATCATTTGATTCATTATTTAAAGAAACAAAATCATCTTCATCATTTATTTGAACACAATCTTTGAAATTTTCATCAAAAGTACGTGCATTGTTTCTTCAATGTAGTTAATTTTTAAATTGAAAACTCTATATGCTTTACTTCTATTAGAATATCCGATAATGATTCCTTTGTCGGATTTAGAATCAAATTTATCCAAATTGTCCTTTGTATTCAGAATAAAGCATTTACTTCTAAAAACTTTAAAATAAGATACCTTTGGTTTCTTATTGAAAAGAAGTTCATATGGTATTTTATTGGTTAGAGGTCTAATTAAAATCCTATTCAAAATGTAACAAGCTGTAGCAACTGCTTCTGCCCAAAAATTTCTTATTAATTTACTATCTAAAAGCATAGTTCTTGCACATTCTTGAATCGTTCTATTTGTACGCTCCACCATTCTGTTTTGTCACGGATTTCTTGGAAAAGAAAATTTATGAGTTATTCCTTTTTTATTATAGAAATTCTCGATATTTTCATTTTCAAATTCTCCACGGTGATCACTACGAATAGTTTTGATTTTTAAAGAAAGTTGATTTTGAATTCTTTTTGCAAAAGTTTTAAATAAATCAAAAGCACCATTTTTATGTTTTAGAAAAATTATCCATGTAAATCTAGATTAATCGTCTACAATTACAAAGACATATTTACTATGATCCATTGACTGAATTTGAGATGGACAAACCTAAATGAAGTAACTCAAGAGGTTTTGAAGTTGAAATCATATCTTTCAATTGAATGAACTCTTCCTAAGTTTTCCTAATTGACAAGCATCACATATTGTTAGTCTGTGAGATGATGGTTTTGATGACAACAACCTTAGAATAGATTATAAAATATAAATACTAACATTATAAGTTTAGATATATATGTATATGCAAGATTTAACCATGCAGGTACCAAGAATGAAGACTGTATAGTATAGAGATTCAAGATATCAAGATTGAAGACTCATGAGTGTCAAGATTATCAAGAATTCAAGTAATTTATTCTTTAATTAGAAAATTTTGTTAAAACTCCTAGAAAAGCACTGGCATCTTAAAATCCAATTTATTCGTGGAATGGAATCCACTTCGAGCCTGTTAAAGGGATGGAATCCTAAGTAGGATGGAACCTATGAAAAATCTAGTGGAACATTGTTTTGTATCCGCTAACCTCTTATTCAAAATGATTTTTCAAAATTATATCTTGTTTGCAAAATTATTTCAAAACCTTCCTTTTAAAAGCATCAAAAACATCTATCCTGATTTTAAATAATTTTAGCCTCAAAATCATCTTTAATTTCAAAGTCAAATTACTCCTGATTTTAAACTATCTTTTAATATAATATATTTAAGTTTAAAATATTTATACTTAGATTTAAATATAAAATTAAAGTTAAATTATATATATATTATTTTCTATATTTACTTATGAATTTTAACTATAGTCAAGTATATTTATAAAGTTTAAAATAGTTTTAATATAAGATAAAGGTTATTTTCAAAGAAAATCAAATCATCAAAAAATGCTTTGGGATGTCGACATACTCATGGTGACCATGTCGACATGGTGTCAGTTGTGTTCAAAATTTCAATTTCAAAAGAAGTGTCTATTCGCTATAACTCTTCACGAATGGACATGACTGTTGTTCTACTAAAACTAGGGGTCCGTTTCAACGAATTTTACATCAGATTTTTTGGTTTTTCACTCCTCTTCTTCTTCCACTTTTCTTAAAAAAAATTCTTACCATTACTCTGCCGAAATCTACATTGAATTGAACTCGATCATTCGTAGTTTGATTCTCTATCACTACCTCAACAAGATCCTCAGTGCTATTCAGAGTTATAGGCTCTTTGTAATCAACTTAGCAAGAAAAGGTGTGATTGTAGCCTGGAAAATCAATCAAGCGTGATAAGTTGTGATTGTAGCCTTGGGAAATCAATTGGGTGAACTTGTTGCCCGTAAAATCAAGTAGGTGAACTTGTAGCCCGGAAAATCAAGTATCTCTACCCAGAGGATTGTGATTCTTGAGGGTGTACCTTGTAGCCTGGAAATCAAGGGTGTAATTGTAAAGATTGGTTTTGAAGGGAAATCCATACTTGTGTTGCGGGACTGGATGTAGGGTAACTCCGAACCAGTATAAAATCCGGTGTGTTCTTTTCTTTACTGCTTTTTATTTTATTTTTACATCTGTGTTTGTTTCTGTGATCATATATGTGTCTGTATATTACACACATCTATGTTTAAATTAACATAAACTCAAAACGATTTAGTAATTCTTTATAAACACTATTCACCCCCTCTAGTGTTAATCCTAGCCTTAAGATCCGTAATCCGGATTTCTCACAATTGGTATCAAAGCAAGGTTTTCAAAGTTTCATAATCTCATTTTTGAAAAATTTTCAAAATGGCTACCAACACTGGTATGTTACTAACACTAGTATCCCTGTCACTTGTTCAATTATAGAAGGTCAGTCTACTGTCAGACCACCACTTTTTAACGGCAGTAACTATGCATATTGAGCATGTTGGATGAAAATATATTTACAATCTATAGGATTAGACACTTGGAATATTACATAAACTGAATATTCTGAACCCACAACTGATTTTTCACAGTGGACTGCTGAGCAAAAGACTGTTGCACAAAATAATTCTATGGCAATGAATATTTTATTTTGTTCACTGGATAGAAATGAATTCAATAGATTGTCAGTTTGTAAGTCTGCATATGAAGTCTGGAAAACTTTGCAAGTTACTCACGAAGGAAAAACAAAGTTAAACAGACCAAAATTTCCATGCTCACAAATCAGTTTCAGTTATTTAAAATAAATTCTAATGAGTCTATTTCAGATATGTATAGTAGATTTCATGATATTATGCACTCTCTAATATCTTTGGAAAAGGAATTTTCTGAAGAAGATTAAGTCAGAAAGATTTTAAATTCTCTTACTCCAGAATGAGATCAAAAGACACTTGCTATCGAAGAGGCAAATGACATCAGTACTTTAAAGATAGAAGAATTAATTGGAAATCTAATGTCATATGAAGTTCAAATGATCGGGAGAAGAGAAAGCAAAGCATCTGAAAAGAAATCAATGACATTCAATGCATTGACTGATGGATCAGATTCAAACAGCGATAATGATGAAGAAATAGCCTTAATGACTAGAAATTTTAGGAAATTTCTGAAATACAGAAAGATGAATAATCTCAAGAGAAACAACTATAAGAACTCTGGAAATCAGAATGTAGTACCAAATAATGTCAATTGTTACAACTGTGATGAACTAGGCCACATCAAAAGAGACTGTTCGTATCCAGATAGGCAAAATCCTCCTATGAATAATGATCCAGCAAAGAAGAAACGTGTATTTACAGCTACTCTAGATGACTCAGACTCTTCCTCAAGTGATGATGATCAGAAAATAGATAATTCAAATTTGTGTTTCATGGCAGTTCACGACTTCGACGAATTTAGAGAAACAGACTCAGAAAAAGTTACACATTTACAATATAATTGGTTGAAATTGCTTGCTTAGAATTAGATGTCTGATTGCTTGATTAATTGATTTTGAATTGGTGTGTTGTTTGAATTTTAAAATTTTATTTTCTATTTATTATTATTATTTATTTATTTTATATTATTATTTTTAATAGGATAACAATACTTTCTGAAATATATTATTAGTCCAATAATATTTCAGAAATATATAATAAAGTATATAAATTTATTAGAGAACTTAGGATAAATAATTCACAAAAATTCACTAGCACATGTCGACATGGTCCCTACCGTGATGTCGACGTGGGTACCAGAATTTGAATTTCAAAATTTGAATTCAAATATTTGAATTTCCCTCCATCTTTTCACTTCATTCAATTCTCTGAAAAACTACCTTTTGACCAAAGAATATGTCCTTTGAGAATCTATTTATTCACTATCTTTTATCATATCTTTTCACTCTCATTTTCAAATTCAAACTCTCTCTTCAAAATTTCAAGCTCTCTACTCTCTACTTTAATGGCTTCTTCAAGCAACCCCTCCACCATGAGAATTTTCAGAAAAATAAAAGAGCAACTCTTCAATGATCCGGAGGCAATAAAAGCATACATCAATTATGCTAATTATGCCAAAGTCCATCCCGGAAAGTATGCTATTTTTCAGGATTTTCCTTCTTATGAACTTGATTCTCCTTTTGCAAACAATGGAGTTCTTAGTCTTATTGATGTTTCTCAAAATGATTTTGTTTGCTATCCAAATATTGTCAAAATTTTCTATGCTAATTTAAAACGTGGATTTTATAATGGAAATGAGGATGAAATTTGGAGTAGAGTCAAAGGCACTAGAATTGTTTTGAATTGTGATTTTTTGGGTACCATTCTCAATTGCAAGTGTATGAGAATGGATCTTTCTAATTTTAAAATCGATGAAAACAATCGTGAGACATTTCATCACATTTTTGAAGGAAATGATAATTTTGAATTCAAAAATCGAAATTTTCGACCAAAGGCAAGAATTGTCAATCTTCTTTTGCAACATACTTTAACCCTAAGATCGGAGAATTTTAACAACCCTACTTCAAAAGTTTGCAAAGCACTTTTTGCTATTTTTGGAAATTATGACATAAATTGGGCGCAAGTTATTTTGGATGAACTTCGTCCTAAAAATCTTGAAATGGGTGAGAATACTTTGTATCATGGAATTTATCTCACTCGGATTTTCAACTATTTTGGTGTGGATTTCAAAGGCGAAGAATTTGTTTCTAGAAAAGTTTTCAATCATTCCAACATTTCGCTTATGAAAATTTCATTTGTTTTTCAACCTTATGATACCCTTGCCGAAAAGAAAGAGCGTTTGGCTCATGAGAAAATAGAAGAAGAGGAAGAGGAAGAAGAAGAAGGGGATGAAATGAAAATTGAAGAAGAAGAAGGTGAAACCTCTTTGGAAAGCATCGACTATTCTCCTAATCCATCCACCAAAACCCTTCTCAAAAACCGAAAGATGATTGTTGAGAATCAATGGATTCTTAAACGATCAGTTAGTAAGAAGTTGGACAAAATTTCATCCAAGATGGACAAGTTCATTTCCAAAGTCAGCAAGAAACTTGGACTTTCTTCATCATCATCATCATCCTCTAACTAGTTTTATCTTTTAGTATTTTGTTGTATGTGTTTTAGCTTGTTTTAATTCGAAAGTTCATGTAGTTTCATATGTTTAATCATTGTATCATCTTAGTATGCAATGAAATGAAATTTCCTTTCTGTTATCTAGCTTATCTTATCTCTAGAATAAATATTAGTATATTATATAAATATATATATACACAGTTATTCACAAAATCTAATTAGTCATATTTTTTCACTAACCCATGCCGACATACCCCTATGACCATGTCGATATGTATTGGTTAGAAATGACAATTCATTTTAAATTTGAAATTTGAATAACTACCACATGTCTATTCATTTCAAATGAATTTCTACACCTATATATACCTATTTCTTTTAGAATTCTTCATTGAAAATTATTTCTTATCTTCTAATCCTTCATTTCTTTTACAAATTCAACTATGGCTAATCCAATTCACAATTTATCCGAAATTCTTGAAGAAACTCTTAATTCATTCAAGAATATTCTCTCGTTCATTCTCCGTAACCCGCGACACTTAAAATTGAGTCAAATGCAGATGATCAAGGAGCAAGAAAGGCATTTCGATGCAATACGATGGATGATGTCCTTCCTACACAAGGATGATAACGAAGCACATCCTCCTGTCTCTCTCACCAATGACAATGAAAATTGGGATGATATTAAAGCAGACCCTATCTTTGGAGAAGAAAGATGGGTGGAAGTTCCTCACAACGTTTAAATTTTATTACTTTGTTTGAATTGTTTGTTTGAATTGATTTGATTTGGTTTAGATTGATACTTGGTGTGAATTGATTTCTTAATTTAGTTCGATGTTTGATGTATAAAACATGTAAATATACATTGAAATGTATATAGTCTTTGATTAAATTATCATGTTAATAAGTATAATTATTTCTTAATCTATCTATTATATATTTCTTTGTATAGTTTATCAATGCAGGTACTTTAGTCCAAGAATGAAGGGGAGTTAGTTTTTGTTGATGACAAAAGGGGAGAAGTATAAAATAGGGTAATTAGGGCATAGATTAAAGGGGAGTTATTAGTTTCAGGGGGAGTTATTAGGATAGAAGTAATATTTTATAAACAAAGGTTGTCATCATCAAAAAGGGGGATATTCGTAGCCCTTGAGATGATGGTTTTGATGACAACAACCTTAGAATAAATTATAAAATATAACTATTAACATTATAAGTTTAGATATATATATATATATATGTGTGTGTGTGTGTGTGTGTATGCAGGTTTTAACCATGCAGATACCAAGAATGAAGACTGTACGGTATAGAGATTCAAGATATCAAGATTGGAGACTCATGAGTATCAAGATTATCAAGAGTACAAGAATTCAAGTAATTTATTCTTTAATTAGAAAATTTTGTTAAAACTCCTACAAAAGCACTGACATCTTAAAATCCAATTTATTCGTGGAATGGAATCCACTTCGAGCCTGTTAAAGGGATGGAACCCTAAGTAGGATGGAACCTACGAAAAATCTAGTGGAACATTGTTTTGTATCCGCTAACCTTTTATTCAAAATGATTTTTCAAAATCATATCTTGTTTTCAAAATTATTTCAAAACCTTTCTTTTAAAAGCATCAAAAACATCTATCCTGATTTTAAATAATTTTAGCCTCAAAATTTTCTTTAATTTCAAAGTCAAATTACTCCTGATTTTAAACTATCTTTTAATATAATATATTTAGCTTTTAAATATTTATACTTAGATTTAAATATAAAATTATAGTTAAATTATATTTTTATATTATTCTCTATATTTACTTATGAATTTTAACTATAGTCAAGTATATTTATAAAGTTTAGAATAGTTTTAATATAAGATAAAGGTTATTTTCAAAGAAAATCAATTCATCAAAAATCCTTTGGGATGTCGACATACTCATGGTGACCATGTCGACATGGTGTCAGTTGAGTTCAAAATTTCAATTTCAAAAGAAGTGTCTATTCGCCATAACTCTTCATGAATGGACATGACTGTTGTTCTACTATAAATAGGGGTCAGTTTCAACGAATTTTACATCAGATTTTATGGTTTTACACTCCTCTTCTACTCCCACTTTTCTTAATAAAATTCTTATAATTACTCTGCCGAAATCTACATTGAATTGAACTCAATCATTTGTAGTTTGATTCTCTATCACTACCTTAACAAGATCCTCAGTGCTATTTAGAGTTATAAGCTCTTTGTAATCAACTTAGCAAGAAAAGGTGTGATTGTAGCCTTGAAAATCAATCAAGCGTGATAAGGTGTGATTGTAGTCTTGGGAAATCAATTGGGTGAACTTGTTGCCCGTAAAATCAAGTGGGTGAACTTGTATCCCGAAAAATCAAGTATCTCTACCCAGAGGATTGTGATTCTGGAGGGTGTACCTTATAGCCTTGAAATCGAGGGTGTAATTGTAAAGATTGCTTTTGAAAGAAAATCCGTACTTGTTTTGTGGGAATGGACGTAGGGTAACTCCGAACCAGTATAAAATCCTGTGTGTTCTTTCCTTTACTGCTTTTTATTTTACTTATGCATCTGTGTTTGTTTCTGTGATCATATCTATGTCCGTATATTGCACACATCTGTGTTTAAATTAGCATAAACTCAAAAGATTTAGTAATTCTTTATAAACACTATTCACCCCCCTCTAGTGTTATTCCTAACCTTAAGATCCGTAATCCGCATTTCTCACGCATATACTATCTACTTTAAAATCCATTTTAGGAAGACCTCTTACTAGATCAAGTTTTGAAAGTCTAGATAAGAGTTTGAAATTCAAATGCCCAAATCTTTTATGCCAAATCCAACGGTCACTTGTATTAACCAAAATACATAGGTTATCATTTGAGAATTTCATACTAAGAATATAAATATTTTTCTTCTTTATTCCCTCAAAGATAATATTTGTTTTATTATCTTCTATGGGACACTTATCGTTTTCAAATTTAATTTTGTAGCCCTTGTCAAATAGTTTACTTATGCTAAGTAAGTTGTGTTTTAGATTCCTCACTAACCGAACAATCAGAACTAGTAGGAGTTTTGGAGTTATCGACATGGCTGATGCCAATCACATATCGTTTTGAACTGTCTTCGAAGCTAATCATTCCACCATCTTCACAAATTATGTCACTCAGTTTCTCCGAGTAACCAGTCATGTGTCTTGAACATCCACTATCATGCATCCATTTTTTTTCTTGTTTCGCACCATTTCTCCATTTAATGTTGATTCTTCAAAAGCCATATAACACATCTGTTCCTACACAACACACCAATTTGGTAGATAACTTGATTTTCTATGATAACAATATGCACACTTATGAGACAATGATGATTTGGACAGTTTTGACCTAGTGTTAACAGAATCTCCAAAAATTTCCATCTTAAACTTTTTCAAAATTCAAATTACGATAACGTCGAAAACCAACGCTCTGATACCAAATTAGAAAGTGCATCTTAAGGCTATGTTAACACTAGAGGGGGTGAATAATGTTTGATGGATTTTTATGGAATTTTTGAAATCTTTTCAAATTAAATACAAACAGATGCAATTCACAAACACAGAGACAATCACAGAACCATACACAGATGCAAATAGTAAATAAAAGCAGTAAAGGAAAGAACACATAGGAATTTTATACTGGTTTGAAGTTACCCTACATCCAGTCCCACACAATTTCTTATGCAGATTTCTTTTCAAATATAATGTCGAATTACAACCTCGATTTCAAGGCTACGAGATACACCCTCCTGTCTTTGAGTCCAGGAAAACTCTCTTGATTTAATCAGCCTACAAGATCACCTAATTGATTTATAAGCTACGATTACACCCAACTGATTTACGGGCCACAATCACACTGTTTCCAATCACATTTTGAAAGAGAGACTCGATACACTTCGATCTTTCGATTTCTGATTACAAATGATCCTATAACTCTGAATAACACTGAGATCTTTGAGAGAGAGTGGTAGACAATCAAACTAGAGACGATCGAGTTTGATTGAATTAGGATTTCGGCAGAGTTTTATTAAGAATGCTTGAAAATATGAATGGAAGAGAAAGAGGAGAGAAAATAAAGAAATCTTAAGTTAAAATTCGTTGAAAACTACTGGTATATATAGGAATAATGGTCATGTCCATTTGTAAAAGGTTATGACGAATAGACATTTCTTTTGAAAATTTGAATTTAAGATCTACGGCTACCATGTCGACATGGGCGTATAGGTATGTCAACATCCCCTTAGTGATTTTTGAAAATTGATTTATTTTAAAAGAGATTTTCTTTCTAAAGTTTGTCGAAATAATCTTAGAACTTTGTAAACTATTTAGAATATACTTTATGATTATAAAAACCTTTGGAAAGTGATCTTATGAAATATAAAAGTAATAAAAACTAAGTATATATTTTGAGATTAAAGCTAAAACATAAAAACCATGAGATAATTTAAAAACAAGAAATGATTTTGAAATTAGTATGATTAAAAATAGTTTTTGAAATAAGGCTAAAATATTTAAACTGAGAGAGGGATGTCTTTTTAAAAAACAGTTTTGAAAAAAAATCTAAAAATAATTCATTTTGAAATTTCGTGGATTCCATTCCATTAGAGAAAGTCATGGGTTTCATCCCACTATTAAAGCGAGAAGGTGGATTCCATTCCATAATTAAAATCTGGATAAAGATTTTAGTGCTATTATGAAGTTTTAACATAAATCTAGACTCCGTTATTTATCTTGAACTCTTGATAATCTTGATACTCATGAGTTTTCAGTCTTGATTTCTACAATCTTAAATTCAACGGTCTTGAATCTCTATACGATATTATCTTCATTATTAGCACCTGCAAATATATATCCTACATATACATACATACATACATACATACATACATACATACATACATATACATATATATAGAAAAAGGTATTAGAATTTATATTTTATAACAAGTCCTAAGGTTGTTGTCATTGAAACCACCATCTCAGGAATTAACAAGAAAAATGTGCGACTAGCAAATAAATACGGTAATCTCAACAATGAGAATGATGAAACTGAACGCAAACACCAAGGGGCACAAAAAGCTACAAAAGACGATAACCCTTATTTATGAAACTACAAAATGTACTCTGCCTTTTCAACTAATTACTACAATGGAAGTAGAGATATTAGACGACCCTAACCAACTACTAAAAAGATGCGCATGAATAAAAAGGATCGCAAATACATGACTTGACTTCTTGGTCGAAACACAATCAGTCTGCACCATTAACAGAGCAGACCATGCCAAGTACACAACAAGGCATGAATGCCGAAACTAGAATCTAGAAAACACGAACTATATAAAATGAATATAGATGCAAGGAATTAATCAAAAATAACAAGAAAAGACAATGCATGGAAGGCAATGTGACCTATAAGTCAGGTACAATTCCAGATACTATGAAAAATTTGCCAAGTAAATATTAAAAACTGAAATATACTCGTATTTACATGTTCTACACATCTGCGCATACGTCACAAGTAAAAATAAAATAATCATCACAAAAATTACATCAAAATTATAAACTATAGATTATAGTTAGACAAACTACATCACAAGTCTGACTCAGACTTAGGAAAGCCATCAATTACAATTTTCTACAATAGCTCGGTCTGTAGACATCCAAAGCCGAATGTTGAGCAGAAACACCCCTAATAGAGATGTAAGGGATGGATCTTTTAGCTCGGTAATAACAATTGATGGGCAAAAGGAGCAACATCACTGAAAGTAACTCGAGGAGCATAGTTTGCACTGACCAAATGTTAACCAAATCCTATAAATTGGAAGAAAACCCTCTCTATTATATAAAAAATCCAAGTCGAGTGTAGGCCAGAAGTGAGTTAAAACATCAATCGTGCGCTTCGCAACAATATCTACCATGATTCATCTAACGCTCTCTTTATGAAGTTGCCTAAACAAGAAAGCCATATCCAAATTTTCTAGAGAAGCAGTTGAAACCCTAGAAGATGTAACAGTGGGAACTCATCCAAGGCCCTACGGATCGAATTAAGAATCTAGGGCAGATACTTTATTTTTAAGGGTATTCACGACGGTCCATAGCCACCCTCCTAACCTGTTAAATTTTGTCCAGTTGCTAATTTTAGTCCTTTTAGTTGCTCTAGAATAAAAGCCTAAAAACTCATGTGCAGTAGATCTATCATGTGAACAACTACCTTCTAGGCACCGTTATTCCTTTTTATAGTGATTTTTCATCTTGTAGAACTTAGCCTCATAATAGTTCTTCAAATCTTCCTTCCACCGAGAACATCAAGGTCCACCCCCAGTAGAGGTAGAGGAGTAGCACCAGGCCTAGATACTAAGCTTATAGCCAAGGTTGCAGTAGGATCATCTTCTACACTAATTTGCCCAACGATCTGTAGAGGCAATTCATCAATTTTTCCAGCTAGAACCTTGATTTCATCTTCACACAAAACCCTATATACAACTTCGGCATCTTCCAACAATCCCTTCAGTTCAATGATGCAAGCCTGAGTATATTCGAGTTTCTTTTCTAACTCTTTTATGTCTAAACATATTTAGTAATACAAACATGCTACCAAAGAGTAGCATGCTTAGATTCTTCCAACTCCCATGCTTACTTATTATACTACACATGCAATTCCTCCTGGATGTCATCAACAATCAATTCTCTCTCCCTAATCAGATCCATGTTGGTGGCCTTAAACTCTTTAACTCAGATTTTAAAATCTTCAATAATGGTTGAAAAAGATGGCTTTAAAAACAAGAAGTATAAAGGATGCACAAGGGGCAACTGCCTTTAGGTAAATCAGATAAGATAGCTTTAGTTGGGGAAATTAGCGCAGTCTATAAATATGTAATAATCAGGTAAAAAATCAGTGGACTATTAAAGTAAAAAATCTATGCACAATAAGTGAAAATATCTTGTTCGATAAAAAAAAAGAAAAAAATAATACAAAAAGAGGTGTTATTTTTGTCCATGTGTAAGTCTATCCTTAAACCACAGTAAGTGGGGATGTCCTAAAGGAAGTGATTCATCTCCTAAGGTGGATCTCATTTGCGCTAATTCAACATCACAGAGTGCATCTCTTTTATGAATGAATTGTGTAATTCTGGATAAAAGCCCTTGGGTGTCCTTTAATTGAGCCATGATCTTTTTGAGTTCATTTTCCCTCATGCATGCCAAGACTCTTCTTATTGATAGACTCTCCATGGCCATTTGTTCTAAACCATTTAATTGTTGGACTAAGCTATTTTCTTCATAAGACTTTAATAAAAGGGGTTTATTAATAATTACAACCTTCACCTAAAGAATGAAGCAGAAATTAAAAATGCTGCAAAAAATGATAAAATAACTATGATTAGATCGAAACTCAAAAATGCTAAAGAATGGTTTCATTCATAAACACTAATAATTACAAAGCATCATCAAACATGGCTTGAATAGAGGTATGTGTAATAATATTAAGATCATCTGTAGTTAACCATATAACGGAACAAAAAATTTATACAAAAAGAAAAAACTCCTACAAAACATAGTAGACTAAAGTTGGAGGGTTCAGGTATTTACTTCCGTAGCAGTGATAGATCCAGGTGGGACAACCTTGGACTGCGCTTTTGCATTGACAGGGTCCCTGTCTCCATCAAAATCATTAGAAACATCTTCAACCTGCATTGGCTCGAAGGGGGAGCTTGGTAGGCCACTATGCACCTAAACCATTTTATTCTACGATATCCTTGTGCATCTCTAATCAATTCAGAGTTCTCCAAAAAATCCAAACTAACTTCCACATCCACTTCATCACTGCAAACTACAAAGAACTGCTTTACTTGAACGTAAATCTTATAGAGGACATTATAAGTAGTTTTTTCCAAGTCCTTTTCTACTCTGGTAAGCTTCCATTCCAATCTTCTCACCCTCTTCCTTAGTTCCACAGCATCTTGCTTCACCTCTATAACCTTTTTAGAGGTCACATCTAATTTTGCTTTATAATTCGCCTCCCTCTTGTCCCTTACTTCAATGTCAAGAGAAGCGGCATCCAAATATTGCTTCAGCTGTAGGTTGGCTTGGTTCAATTTTGAAATTTCCTCTTGAGTGCTACTCAGTATTGGCTCTAAAACTCTGAGTCGGTTATGCATCTCCATTGCAAGAGCCATAACCTAAAATAATGAAGGTTATAATGAGTAAGGATGCACCTTTATCATAACCTAGTAAAGGTAACATTGTAATACACTAACCTGAAAGCCATAATGGTGCAACGTAGAGAAAACCTCCTCAGAAATGATCTAGGAGAGGATAATAGAGAAGGAGATGGCGCGGTAAAGTCATCAATGAGCTGACTCCCCATCTTCTATATCAGGTCAGAAACTGCGCTACGAGAGGAAGGAAAAAGCATGCTGATGGGCGACATAGGAACCATAGTAGCGGTCAAAGAACTCAGGGGAGGAGGAAGAGGATCATTTATTTCTGATTGTTTGTATGCATTTTCGTGCATAGCAAGGTCCTCTCTTGTCTTTTCTTCTTACATTTTTACTTTGAGCTAAAAGCAGCAGCAAGCCTCGACATTGTACCAACGTAGCAAGTACAATAAAGTTAATGCGTATATAATATTAACATTGATAAATCTGAGTAAAGGATGGATAACTAAAGTTATATCGCATAGAGCAGAAGCATCAAAAGCATATGTAAAAATGGATTTGGAAAAGTGGTGGTATGGGAATAGAAAATTATATTTGTGTCATAGAGCTTTTGTGAAGAGATTTGAGCCCTTACGGACATCATTGGCAAGCCTTTGTGCATCTAATATATGTAGTATAAATAACTCCTTCTTAGCTTAGTGAATTCAGGATGATCAGCTAAAAGAGAAAAAGATGCAAACAATGTAGGAGAGAAAGTTAAAAGAATAGGAATAAGAGAGAAAAGTGGAGTAGTACCAAAAGTATTTGGAAGAATAAAATGAAACCATCCAAGTTAGAAATTAAAAAGAATTGATCTACCCATCAATAATTTTTACGAAGAGTAGAGGAGAAAAAGGATCTTATAGCCAAAACAAAGTAAAATCCAGCTCAACCGGAAAAAATGTTCTTCCATGCAGGATATAAAATAGCTAATTCTCCATAAGAGGAGGGATTCAAATGTTTAACATATTAAATATAAGTACACGTAAGGGATAATAAGACACCGGGGCTAACTGGATAGGTGATAAGGAAAAGATTGCTAACCATTCTTTTAGAGGATGATAATGAGGCAAATAAAGGCTACATCCGATATGCTTCAACGATATAGTGATATGCCCCTCGGGGGCAGATGAATACGTTCAGAGGGTAAAGGGACCCTAGACTCTTAACCAAAATTCAAAATTCAGTCAAAATTCTCTTCGCCTGACTTCTCTCATAAAAGTCACCTCAATGAAAGATGAGTCGTGGTCGGACGAACTTGGACAATCATCATAGGCCATTAATAACTAAGCTAAATAAAAATAAATTACTTTTAAGTTTCATAAATAAACCTTAAGCTAACAGAGAATATGATTCTAATCATGTTATTAATAAACTAACAAAGCAATTTCAATTAGGGAGTTCATCAAGCAAGCTAATGGCATATCCATGTATATATTACTCATACTTAAAACAAATTGAAAAGGAATTAGTCAAATTCAGTGTTACATGATAAAAAAATAGTATTATATAATAAATAGAAAGATTTAACTTACATGTGCGTATAATCGGGGCAAGGAAAAGAGGAAGACGTGTAATTGAGATATTTTGTATATGTTTTCTTTCTTCTTAAACAACTAAAAAGGAAATTGAGGGAGTAAGGAGAATGTTTATAAGTTAGCCAGTGCGATCTTACCCATAAAATCCAAAAGACATAAATGACCAAAACCATTAGATACTACGATGACATCTGTCATTCATAGAAAATTAAATATATTTATCAAGATACGAAGCAATCCATATCAATGGTTAAAAAAGGCATCAATGATGGTGCGATATGTGTAGTGAGCATTAAATGTGAAATAATTGATAAGACGATTCAAAATTTTGGGTACAAACTGTTAGGTCCATCATAATAAATGTTAGTGTAGACTTAGGGGATAAGTGTTACACTAGTTTTTTGATATGCATCGGCTAGTTAACCAAAGAATGGCATGGCATAATAAAATAGCCTAAAACTACGCAATGGAGTGAACGGACCCCAAAAGACACAATGCACGAAATCCAGTAAAACAAAGTTAACCTAACAAGAAAATCGGCCAAGCCTATAAGGTAGTAGTCTTCCTAAATAGCACGTTAGCTTTAACGATCCGTAAATTTTAGTCGTTTTATTTATATAATTAATTGAAATTTTGTGAAATTTTAAAAATAAAATTTTGAAATAAAAGTTTAATTTTGAAATGCGTATAGTTAAACATAGCAGGTGGCAAATTTTCATCTAAAAATATGAAAGTTTATTTCGTGTGTAATTTCGTTTCAATTTAATCAGTTAGAAATTGATGAAAATAAAATGTTTTCGAAACCTAAATATTTTTACATAAAAAAATTCAAAATCATCTTCCGAGCAAGACGTCATTTTTCGTTTTTTTTCAAATTCTGACTTCTTTAGCTCCGTCGATCTTATTTTTCTGCATTTTTACTGCATTTTCCGCTAGTTGAAAATTCGAATTTTTATAATTCAATCGTACCACTAATATCTATATACCATTTTGATCGTTTCGTTGTGCTGATCTTCGCAGTATATTCAATTTGGTGTCCCGACGTCCGGTTTACTGCTGAATCGATGAAACAATTTGCTATATCAGTACGGTTTTGAAGCTTTCAAATTTCGTGTGACCATTCAATTTCCACTGTTTATCAACCCGAGCTGCTATTAGCATTTATACTTCTGAAATTAAAAAATCCATTTATTAAATTTTACTAATTTGTTGTTTCCGGTTCAAACTCCACTTATAAATTTTGAATTCAAAGTCCATCTATTCGTATTTTGTTCCCATATTTAATATAGGCGTGCCGTATATAATTATCTGTATTTACATCTACATATTAAATTGCGTATTGATTGCATGCCAGCAATATTTTCTTCGAGAATCCATTCGTTTTTTTCGAGATAAGATGTTCGCATCTTCTTCTTTGCTACACAATATCAATTATATTTTACTCCTTGTTGTGCTTCACCTTGCACGAGGGAAAATCTTGCTTAACTCCAACATCACCCTCGCCGAACCCACATCAGACCGAACTTCCCATCCGCCACCTGATGTCGCCTTTTCCATGGCAACAGCCACCGCTTCAAATTCCCCTCCACCTCACCACCTCTTCCGTCTTCAGCTGAGCCCACTCACACTACTGCATCTGCCACCTAGGCTTGCAACAACCCCGAGCGAACCTACCTCCGCATGGACCCAGCCCCAAACAACCACCGCGTCTTCCTCCACTGTGAAGCGAACTCCTCCCTCCGCGCACAGTTCCTCCCCTCTCTCCAAAGCAGCCTGTCCCATCGCCTCCTTCCTCCCTTCAACCGTGACCAAGCTCCCTTCTACCTCCTCCCCTTCGGCCCTCCTTTCCACCACCCACCATTTTCAACAGCACCCGTGTCTCCTTCTCACTGAGTCGCCGAGCTAACCAAGCGCCGAAGTCATACCTGCAAGTGCCGACCATACCTCTTCTCCCCTTCGCCTCTTCTCCTTCCTTAGCCTCCTTTTCCCCGAGCTAGAAAGCCACCTGGCCTAAGCTGCTCATTCGTTGAGGAGTGTATTTTTATGTAAGTATAATATATGTTGTTTCAATTCTGTTAGGTATAAGTGGGATTGTTATATATATTATATGTATACAGTTAAATATAATAAATATATTGTATCATATTTTACTTTAGCATATTATGAACTCGACATGCGTCTACTGTTACACTTAACGTGTTTATAAGTAATATTCTGGTTTACAAATATATATATGCTACAGTGTACTAGATAAAGTATGGATTTAAAATATTGGTTTGCAAATAGTGTACGGGTTTAATTTATTTTGAACATTATATTGTAAATTTGTCTGATTGTTTTTGTCATTTTATATATAAGAAAGTATATGCTTACAACCGTATATGTATATATTTTTTATAAAAGGGACATAAGTTTGTATGTAAATGAGTACGATCTATATGCGATTTATCATTTGTTTATATTAAAAGTATATACATAGTTGTAGTGTATCAATATTTTATTCAGTGTATAGTACATGCATTTTATGAAAATATGTTAGCTAAAGAGTGGTTTAGTTTTAAAGGTTACAGTTTGTATATACATTGTTATATCTGATCTATCGTATTTTATATAGTATAATTTAAATATAGTCTAGTTACATATGTAATGGATATATGTTGATTTATACATAACGTATGGTCAATAGTTTGCTCAAAACTATTTTTTTAGAAAACGTATGGATATAATTTTAATGAGTTTCAAAATTTATATTAGTTAAGAAAAGAAATATTGGAATATATATATTGTTTGGGACGTCAAGCAGTTTCTGATCTATTTTCATCGATCTCTATTTTACCAGCTTTAATCGTTGAACCCATGCCCATCGTGCTTTGTTCCGAAATTCATGCTTGGATTTGTAACTCATCTTATTCTCGTCAATCTCAAGCCCCAAAAGGTGAGCAATCACTCATGATTAATGTCCTTTTATTTATTAAATTTGATTTCAATTGAAGCGACAATTGAAAAATGCTACTGTTAGCTATTTACACTGTTATATATGTTATTCCCTGTATCCGTTCACCTCTGACATTTGACACCATTATCTGTTATTTATGCAATGATAATCCAGTTTGGTTGATAAATGATTGATTGTTTGATGTCAACATTGGACGTTAAAATTGTTAATGTAGTAAGTGATAAATAATTTGAAATTGAAATTGGCATAGGATAATTAGATTTAATATATGCGTTAAATTTGATTAGATGACATTTGCATAATATGACCCCTTTTAAATGTTAAATTAATTGGCATGTAGAAATTTGGTTGATTACACATTGAATCATTGAATGTATGTTGTATAATTGATGTAGTATGAAATTGAATAATAGATATCAAGTGAAGAACAATATAAATATTAATGTAATAATCTTTAGTCTATATGAAATGATAGTGTAGATTCTAGAAATAATTACATTAATTTGCATAAACAACAAATGTAAATTAATACGATTATTTCGGGATTATTTAAATAAATTATTGTATTGTTATTGATGGTTGCTATTGCTTGTTTATTTACTTTGACACCATCCCAGTTATCACACTGCAAGTTCCTTTTGCTATGCTTTGATTTTTGAATTGAAATGGAATCGGATTGAAATGATAAATACCCAAATTAAACTATGACCTAGGATAGAGAATCAAATAAAACCAATTGGTCAATAAATTGATTTAAAAATAAAATAAAGATTTTATTTGAATAAATAATAAGCTTTTGAACTGAAGTTGGAATTTGAATTTTTATGAAAGGAAATGTTAATATTTAATAATCTGAAACGAAATATTAACATAGTAGTTGATGAAAGAATGTTGTTTTAAATTTAATTATTAAGTTTAAAATTATTTAACAATTAAGTTTTGAAATTATTTAATAATTAAATAATATCGAATTATTTAATAATTTAATAAAATTGAATTCTTTAATAAGTGAAAATGAACTTCTTGAATAAGTGAAATTAAGTTTCTTTATTAATTGAGTTTTGGAATTTATAACTAAGTAAATAAATAAGTGAAATTGAATTTCTTTAACAAGAAATAAAATGTGATTTATTAAAATTAATGTAAGACTTGTAATTTAAAGAATTTGATTTGACGAATCTAATTAAATTAAATTTGTAAGTCGATATAATGGAGTTGAACTTAAGTAATTGATTTAATGAATTGGAAATTAAATAAAAATTGTGTGAATGATAAATTAACTTAACGAATATTGAATGAAATCGGTCAATGAATTTAAATTGATTTGAATGTTAAATTAAATTAATTTAAATAATTACGGAATGAAACTTATATACGAACTTGAATCAATATTTGAATTGTTTTAAATCAAATTTTGAATTTGAATTATAGATTTTGAAATAGTATTTTGGAAGTTATGAAATGTAAATTATGGAAATTGTTTTAGAAAGACAAATGAAATGTTGGTCTACAAATTCTAATTGAAATTGAATTTGATTTGGTTTTAAAATATTTTAAACGACCAATCGGTGTAATAATTGCGAAAGTTATTAAAGAAACCGGAATTAGTTAGGGACATACTCACTGTCTAAACCAAAACCACTTTAATAACTATACACGGAGTGTGATCCAGAATGAAGTGGTTGGAATGATGTACGTGATGACTGAAGAAAGAGAACGATAATGGATAGCCTTGACACTTATGTCAAATTGGAAATGACTAAAACAGGAGCCGTGCCGGACCAAATGGGGTTAGCCACCTCGAGCGAACACACTTCTTCGTAAACTACTCATTGCTTGTTATTGATTGATGTGCACCCTCGAAATTTTGGGAGCGTTGTTTCGCGATGTTGCGATCGTTGCAGCGATGCGTTCTCACCAGTCCGGATCAGGCAAACGGTAGTTTCACTACCTTGGGTATTGCCTCATGTGCCTTGTCATACTTGTATCCCTACATACGCGACCACTACGAGTTTGTTTTGTGTTATACCTATGGAGTACTCCCTGATATCCCACTAGTTTACGGTGGAGTTTACAGTGCTGTATAGACTATGACACTTAAATAAATGTGTTAAGGGGAATAATGGTAACGCCTTAACACCATTTTGATACTTTATATACTGATAGGCATTATCTACTTAGTGTACACTACTATATAGAAGAGAGTTTAACGGATCCTTAGAGGATGGTTATCCCAAACATCCTTTGAGTTACTTGTAATTCAGTTGTTATTTCACTTGAGTTGGATTTATTGATCTAAGAATGTTAATCCTGACTCGAGTGTTTTGTGTTTTGCTTTACGTTCGGGTCAGACTGAGTGTACCAGTATTCAAGACTCACCTTTGGAGTTGGAGCTTCGCTTGGAGATCCGGCTATCTATCCAGCTTTCAGATATTCAGTTAATTCAAGTGATATATTCTAATTTTTGTATTTGTCTATTGTATTCGAGACTTCTGTTGTACCTTATTTAACTCTGTTATATATACAGTAGCTTCATGAACTACTATCTTTTGTTTCCTCTGTATTTATTACTCTGTGTCTGTGATCTGTGATTATTTATTTACTGTATATGCTCAGTTTTGCCAAATATAAATTAACAATTCGGTATTTTGAATTATTCAAGTCCGGCATGTGAGGATGCGAATGGTCTAAAATAGCGGGTCGTTACAGTTGGTATTAGAGCTTTGGTAGCTCTAGGCAAAACTCAGCATATAAGGTCAATGTATTTACAGAAACACTTTCATTCGATTTTGAATCTCTTCTTTTTGACTCGATTCCTTTGAATTTTGAAACGTTCCCTGCGGTTCCAAAATTCATTTATGTCCCTCACTATTCGTCTTCTTTCAATTCTGGAGCATCCATAACTCCTCTTCGAATGACCCGTATAATGAATCGGCGGTCTCACCAAACTTCGAATGATTTGTAAAGGGGTGAAACTCCTTTACCATAGGCATTGATTTCCGAAGATTTCTGTATCCTCGGTTTAGATGCTATCTATCTCCTGCTATACCTGAATTCTATTTCTTGATATCAAATGTAGATTTGCCTCGGAATTCTGCATCGATCTTATTCTTGAAGTCAGGGTTGACCCGGAAGGTTGCCAGTGAATTAAATAAGCTTATCCATCCCCCGATTCTATTATTGAATCATCTTATCTTTTCTTTCGAACTTGTCTTCGAATCAGAATTCTCTTTAATTTGAGTCCATCAAATTTGAATCTCTGTCCTTGCTTTGAAAATCCATTTATGTATCGTCGATCAAGGAAGTGTATTTGTAAATTTAAAAAAATGTGTTTTACATATATATATATATATATTGTGTTGTTTGAGCTGTTGATGTTGATTTGGGTTTTCAATCGATTCATCTGATCAACGCTATCGATAGGATTTCCAAAACACTTGAGTAGAGCAAACTGACACATGTTTTCCAAATTGGTTAATGAAATAAATTTTTGTATGATTATATTATATATATACATATAAGTATAATTTTCTGAAATTGAATAGTTATTTGAATTAGTTGTTAAGAAATAATATTTGATTTTTATATTTAACTTGCAAACCTTTAGCTTTTGTCTTATAATTGAACCATAAAACATGGTTATAAATTAATTTGGAAATTTAAATGGATTTAAATCAAGAAACTGAGAATTTAATTTTCGGAATTTCAAACTTTGGTTTTAAAGGTTTTAAAGGCTATATTATTTGAAATATTTCCGAACATAAATCGTTCCCAAAGAATTTTAAAGTTTTAAATCAGGCTCTTCTCTTTGTCGCTGGAAAATAATTTCAGTGATGGCGGCCGCATCATCGACATTCATTTTCGAGTTTCAAAGTGAGAGACTATTCTACAGCTTTGCAACAGTTTTGCTTTGGAAATTAAAATTGATTCGAATTTCTAAAATAAGACATAATTTATAAAATATATTGATACATGATTTAAATTTGATTTGATATATTGTGTGTGTGTATATTCGTTTTATCTCTAAATGGTTTGAAGTTAATCGAAAATTAATTCTTAAAATTTTGATTTAAGGATGATTTTTAATGAAGCCAAAACTTTGACTAAGTACTTAACTAGAAATAAGTAAATTGTAAAATTTTATTTGGACAATACTCAATTGCATTATTTATAACTTACCTAAATTTTCAAAAGTTAACCATGTAATTGAATATTATACAATATAAAATGATATCGATGGAATTCATAAATAGTTTGAGTGGTCATAATAAGAGTAAATATACTAATATATGTGATAAGATATACTAAGTGCAATAAATTTAATAATCATTTGAAATAAAGAAAGATTAAATTTGTGGAATAAAATATGACTACAATAAATGACTATACAAATTTATGATTTTAGAAATTGTTAATTAAAGATAGTTAGACAATAAGATAATCATCTAGAAATAGTTAAGATTGATTTAACTTATGTGAAATCAATTTAATGGAAATCTTGAATTTAAAGAAGAAGAAAAAAGTTAATTGTTGAATATAAATTAATTTAAGTTGAAATTTATATGGTTTGAATTAATTGTTTTACTCTGTTTTCAATCTATTTTCTTTCTGGTTGTTTCTATTCTCCTACATCCTTCCTTTTCAGGGACGAAAAGTTTTGAGTGGGGAAGAGTGTAACGACACGTAAATTTTAGTCGTTTTATTTATTTAATTAATTGAAATTTTGTGAAATTTTAAAAATAAAATTTTGAAATAAAAATTTAATATTTGAAATGCGTATAGTTAAACATAGCAACTGGTAAATTTTTATTTAAACTTATGAAAGTTTATTTCGTGTGTAATTTTATTTCAGTTTAATCGGTTTGAAATTGATGAAAATAAAATGTTTTCGAAACCTAAATATTTCTACATAGAAAAATTCTAAATCATCTTCTGAGCAAGACGTCATTTTTCATTTTTTCAAATTCTGACTTCTTTAGCTCCGTCGATCTTATTTTTTTTGCGTTTTTACTGCATTTTCCACTAGTTGAAAATTCGAATTTTTATAATTCAATCGTACCACAAATATCTATGTACCGTTTTGATCGTTTCGTCTTACCGATCTTCGCAGTATATTTAATTTGGTGTCCCGACGCCCGGTTCACTGCAGAACGATGAAACAATTTGCTATATCGGTACAGTTTCGAACCTTTCGAATTTCGTGTTACCATTTAGTTTCCACTGTTCATCAACCCGATCAGCCACTAGCATTTATACTTCTAAAATAAAAAATTCCATTTGTTAAATTTTACTAATTTGTTGTTCCCGGTTCAAACTCCACTTATAAATTTTGAATTCAAAGTCCATCTATTCGTATTCTATTCCCATATTTGATATAGGCGTACCTTATATAATTATCTGTATTTACATCTACATATTAAATTGCGTATTGATTGCATGCCAGCCATGTTTGCTTCGGGAATCCATCCGTTTTTCTCGAGATAAGCTGTTCGCATCTTCTTCTTTGCTACACAATATCAATTATATTTTACTCCTTGCCGTGTTTCACCTTGCTTGAGGGAAAATCTTGCTTAACTCGAACATCACTGTGACGCCCCACCTCTATACCAACGCTAGCCAAGAACACTACGGAGTAATGCTGTCAACTAGCACGGAGAATAAGGCTGTTGAGGAGCGACCATCTGTATAATTGCTTTGTGCGAGTACCGATATGCCAGATAAAAATATAACTTTTCATCTCAAGAGGAAATCCGACATGCCGATACAAACTCAAAGCTACTACACAATGACTATATGTAATCTTCGGAAACAAATATAGAAATAAACATAACACAAATCAGTCACAGATAATTCATATCACAAAGGCGGAAATAGATATGAATATAACACATGATAGTATTCATCAGAGTAGTGGTCAAATAAAATCCACAATATCACAAAAGAATTGTTACAAGTGCAAGACATCAAAATATGTATACACCAAGGGTTCTAAATATCGAATGTATACAACCAAAAACTACTAAACTAGAGTAGTTAGCCAAAATTCAGATGATGGTTCCAGATAGGAAGTCAAGAGGAAGCACCTGTAAAATCTCAGTCTGACCCGACTATTATTTAAGAAAAAAATAATAAACGGATCAGTCTAGCTATAATCATCAGATAAAATGAGATATAAGAAGAGATGTAATAAAAACGTATGATAACCAAAAATGTCATACTGCGACAAGTATACAAAGATAGTTAACTAAAATCATACAAATATCTAAAGAATCTCATAGCATCAAAAAGAATGTCATATACTTTATTTAATTAACCAAGCCACAATAAATGACATACATATCAATGCCAACTGAAGAAGGTGGTGAAACATAAATTCCAGAAATCATCAATTAGGAATCCAGAAATCACAATAAAAGGATGGCCAATCCCATAATCTGGACATCGACGCACCTAGAAAGACACGCCCCATGCACAGTTGAACATCGACGCACCTAGAAAGATACGCCCTATGCTCTAGCATCGACGCACCTAGAAAGATACGTCCCATGCATAATTAAACATCGATGCACCTAGAAAGATACACCGCATGTAATGTCTAACATCGATGCACCTAAAAAGATACACCCCATGCAAAGTCGAATATCGACGCACCGAGAAAGACACGCCCCATGTACAGACGAACATCGACGCACCTAGAAAGATACGCCCCATGTCCCGACTTATTGAGCCGATTGCTCCACGAAATAAACAAACATCGACTTACCTAAATAGGTACGACCCATGCGTAAACAAACATCGATGCACCTAAGTAGGTACGACCCATACGAGAAGTAAACATCGACGTATCTAGAAAGATACGACCCATGCGAGAAATGAGACGAAGCTCAATAAAATGAGGTACAGTCCTCCATACGGACAAAGAGACATCGCACATTGCTTGTCTAAACCATAAAATGATCATCATCGATCATCAAGAAGTGTCAATTACAATAAGCTAGTAAATATATGAGTTTAGCTTCATGTCCCATAACCACTAGCTTAACTTAAATATTTGCGAACAAATTGTAGGTCTCCACTAGAAAATTGTCACAAGAGTTTCAATCGAACAAGTCCAAGAATTAACCAACGAAGTAAACGCAAGCGTTTCATACCACTTGTTTTACTAAGTCGTTTAATTAGAGTTCTCATACGAGTGAGGTAAAGGTTTGTATATACTAATAGATAGGAAAACAGTTTTAGATAACGAGCTTTGTAATTGAAAATAGAGTTGAAATCGTTTTAATGAAAGGGTTTTGATATTTACTACTAGTATAGAAAACCTTTATATTTTAAAGTGACAAATCATAGAAGTGATTGTAGGAACAATCAACCATAAAAATTCACATTCGAAGACGTGAATAAAATCCAAAGAAATCGACAACAAATCCATCAAAGTGAATATTTCCAAAAATTCCAAAATAGAAGTCATCATAGTCGAATAAGTGATAACAACAACTAGGAATCAAAACAAATCGATATAAATTGAAAACCAAGCAGAAATAGGCAAAAATAGGCATACTAGTCATTTTCCTGCAGTCAGTCGACTGACCTAAAAATCCAGTCGACTGATTGCAGGGAAACAGAGGACCCGAGCCTCTAAATTTTGCCTTTGGAATGCCTATGTGCTACAGCCAGTCGACTGAATTTCAAGACCAGTCGACTGACTGGCACCAAGGCTGTTTTCTTAGCCTATGAAATGAAGATGCAATCTTCTTCAAAATGAAACCGGGCGAGCAACGGACACTAGGGATTTATGTCAATCGACTACCCGACCCTATGAACTCTTCGATGCATCACCAAAAACAAGTTCAAATAACAAAGCTATGATTTTTGAAGATTTGAACTCAAAACACTAAAATTTGGAATATTCACAAAACCAATCCAAATCAAAATCAAATGCACATGAATAAGTGTTAGGAATTCATACATAATAATCAAAGATAATCATAGACTTAGATGTGAGATGAAAATCTCACCTTTGAACATAAATTAATGAAGGAGAAGCTTTTAAAACAAGCTAAGATCAATTCCTCTTCAATAACAACTCAAGAAGCTTCAATCTAAGCTTACAAGTAAAATATTTCCTATGTTAGGTTTAGGAATTTCTGAAATGGAATGGAGAAAGAGTTGGAGAAGATGAAGAGGATGCTTACCAATGGGTTCTCTTAGAATTTGGAGCTAGATCTTGGATTTTGCAAATGAACTAGGGTTTTGGATTTCTATTTTCCATTCTCTTCCACCATTTTTGCTTTAGAACTGAAAGAGGAGGAAGTGAGAGTGAATGGGGAGAAGTGGTTCAGATTTGGGTATTAAGTTGGCTAGTGGGCTGAATCCA
Organism: Allium cepa; assembly: GCA_030765085.1. Taxonomy (NCBI): domain Eukaryota; kingdom Viridiplantae; phylum Streptophyta; class Magnoliopsida; order Asparagales; family Amaryllidaceae; genus Allium; species Allium cepa. Next base: position 130,179,493 of record CM060930.1, read on the forward strand.
AACCCAAACCCAAAGTGAAAAAGGTCAAATTTTTAGCTAACTCCAAACATATCAATGTTTATACTCAAAAAGGTTGCAAACGGCATTTTACACTCAATGGGAGGGGTCTCGAGTCCTAATTCGACTGTTTGCAAAAAGTAGCTTTTCGGACCAAAATCCGACGAACGATAAAATATTTAAATAAAATATTTGAATATAAAATTGATAAATATGCGGGTTGTTACAGAGTCCCCTCCTTAAAGAAATTGCGTCCTCGCAATACTTAAGAAGAAAATAAGAAGTAACAACCATAGAAGCATATCAACACAAAAGAAAATTTGAAATAGGAAGTTCACCATAAGGAGCATGAAAGAGTAAGCCTGAACGGGATCGCTCGATGAATTCTCTGGATTCCCAAGAGCAATCCCTAGGATTTGAGAACCATTGAACTCTCATAAGAAGAACATCTTTATTCCGAAGGCGCTCAACCTCTGAAGCAATGATGCGAATGGAATGTTGCTCAAAAGTCAAATTTGGTGAAACTTCATTCCTTTAATAATACTGGCCTCAAGAATAAAAATCGGAATCCCTAAGGCATTTCCGTAGTAGAAAGACGTAAGAAAACGTCATGAATAACAGAAAATTGAGCCGGTGCAACGACGTAGTACAAAAACGGTACGGCCGAGAAACTAGAAACTCGAATAATTTGGAACACCGACCTAGTACAATAACGGAACGTCCAATGAACCGATAAACCGGAACAACGATGTAGTATAATAATGGTACATCCATTGATCCAGATAAGATGGAACATCGATGTAGTATAATAACAGTACATCCGATGAACCGAACACCATAAAAGAACATCGGACGCTAGTCCATAAAAGAAATGAGATAAAGCTCAATAAAATAAAGTATATCAAAACGTCCGATGAACTTGATAAAAAGATAATTCCAATCAGACAACATCAAAGAATCAACAACTTGTTGCCTTCGACAAAGCGCATTGGCAACACGATTTTCAGAATATCAAGATCATAAGATGCCAGGAACTCGAGTCAACATGAAGTTCCTTATGAGAAAATAAATATTCCAAAGATTTATGATCGAGGTGGAGAACAAATTTCTCCCTCAAAAATGATGATGCCAAACTCTAAAAGCGAAAACAATAGCCGCGAGCACTAGATCATGAGTGGCATACCTAGTCTCAATCTGCTTTTAATGATTTAGAAGCACAAGTGATAGCACGTTATCTTATGCAAGAGAACAACATCCAAACCAATACGATTAGCATTGGTACAAAAGATAAAGTCTTGGTTCCCTTCGGGAATCACAAGAATAAGAGTATCGAAAAGAAAGAATTTCTTTTAAATAATCTTCTTTCCTGAAAAGTTAAAACTTTCAAAATTACATTTATCTGTATGTAATAATCTTTCTAGAAAAATTTACATTTTTACAAGTCAATTTATCGTGTCTGATTGTCTCATCAAAGCGTTTAGGAAACTCCTATCGATAACGTTGATCAAGCGCATGGACCAGAATTCTTAAAACACTCAACGGGCAATACAATCACAAAATCATCTTCTATATGATGAAAATATCTCTTAAAAGTTTTGAGAATATTCTTTGCTCGTTTAAGATCAAAATCCAATTATACTTATAAACAAATATTATGAAAAAGATTTGCAAAATTTTACATTTCTATTTTCATCCAAAATCAATAAATACAAGAATGGAGACATTGAGATATTCGTAAAATACTCGATTCATAAAATGGATGAAATGAGATGGACAAACTGAATGACATAATTGGTCATTCATAAGGATCATAACGAGTTTGGAATATGGTAAGTGGAATGCTAACTTCCGCAACTCGTAACAAATAAAAATCGGTGGCAAGGTCGAACTAAAAAGACCCTAACACCACTCAAAAGATTGCTTAGGAGATAATCCTAAGACAAACTCAAAAATACCGAAAAGTTTCACAAACTATTTAAATGAGAGAAATAACACTTTCCTCATGATGAGGGCTTAAAGAATAAAATGATGCCATCAAATTTGAATCAAAATCACAAAGAAAAATAGAAATCTACTTAATAGATTAAAAATGTCGAAGATGAATAGTCCACTCGGGACATAGGATATGGCTTCATAATAATTAAGCCAATCTGTACAAAAGTCAATTCTGAAGTATAAGTAATTTCGACTCGGAAAGAAAAAATCACATAAAATAATTTCAACATCAATAAAAAGCAAATTGAGTGTTGCGGATCCAGCAATCCAGATTCGCAATTCCCAAAGAAGTCATCAAGCCCAAAAATGTTTAAAGAAAAGGAATCAACTAGTTCTTTTGATATAAAATAGTGAGATGAAACCCATATCAAAAAGAACTCGAAAAGGAAAATCATAAAACAAATGTCATCAAGGATAGAATAGCTACCTTGACTAAGAGAAGAGTTGCTAGGGGCTTGCACAATATTTAGCTTTCTCATGTCCTTGTTCAAAAGTTTGGGACACGTAGATAAAAGATGACCCGGTTTTTTGCATTAGCGACAGGAATGGGGTTTCGAACACATATTTGCATAGTGTTCCTTAGAATTACAATTGTAGCATCCTCCACGATTAGGGATTGGAGTCTTTGCTACAAAAGTAGTTTGCTTCACTCTCTTATTGGGATTAATGCTCTTGAACTTAATATGCCTCTTCTTGGAAATCCCAATAGCACTAACACTTCCTTTACCAACCTCTTTATATCGAAGAGTGATATCCACAAGCTGATTGAAAGGAACTTCATGTTTCAAAGGTAAAATCTTTTCGGGTTTCTTACCCAAAGCACAAATAAACCTTTGATTCTTTACAAGATCCAAAAGTTGTTGGGCAGATATGAATGCGCCATCCAGAGAAGAGCTACAGGATTGACCAGCGCTAGGACTGCCAGATCCAACCATTTCTTCTTCTTAAAGAAAGAAAGAAAGAAAGAAGAAAAAAGTTATTCACAAAATGAATTTCAATCAACTTTGATTGATAAAACAAGGAATCGTAAAAGAAAATTGGGTAGATCGGTACGAAGACTCGAATTAAATCCTAAAGCACGACTCCTAATAAAGACTTAGGACATGATCCTTGCTAGATTATTCCACATTGTTCCGAAGTTTGGCTCTGATACCAAGCTGTGACGCCCCACCTCTATACCCACGCTAGCCAAGAACACTATGGAGTAATGCTGCCAACTAGCATGGAGAATAAGGCTATTGAGGAGCGACCATCTGTATAATTGCTTTGTGCGAATACCGATATGCCAGATAAAAATATAACTTTTCATCTCAAGAGGAAATCCGACATGCCGATACAAACTCAAAGCTACTACACAATGGCTATATGTAATCTTCGGAAACAAATTTAGAAATAAACATAACACAAATCAGTCACAGATAATTCATATCACAAAGGCGGAAATAGATATGAATATAACACATGATAGTGTTCATTAGAGTAGTGGTCAAATAAGATCCACAATATCACAAAAGAATTGTTACAAGTGCAAGACATCAAAATATGTATACACCAAGGGTTCTAAATATCAAATGTATACAACCAAAAACTACTAAACTAGGGTAGTTAGCCAAAAGTCAGATGATGGTTCCAGATAGGAAGTCAAGAGGAAGAACCTGTAAAATCTCAGTCTGACCCGAGTATTATTTAAGAAGAAAATAATAAACGGATCAGTCTAGCTATAATCATCAGAAAAAATGAGATATAAGAAGAGATGTAATAAAAACGTATGATAACCAAAAATGTCATACTGCGACAAGTATACAAAGATAGTCAACTAAAACCATACAAATATCTCAAGAATCTCATAGCATCAAAAAGAATGTCATATTCTTTATTTAATTCACCAAGCCACAATGAATGACATACATATCAATGCCAACTGAAAAAGGTGGTGAAACATAAATTGCAGAAATCATCAATTAGAAATCCAGAAATCACAATAAAAGGATGGCCAATCCCATAATCTGGACATTGATGCACCTAGAAAGACACGCCCCATGCACGGTCGGACATCGACGCACCTAGAAAGATACGCCCTATGCTCTAGCATCGACGCACCTAGAAAGATACGCTCCATGCATAATTAAACAACGATGCACCTAGAAAGATACACCGCATGTAATGTCTAACATCGATGCACCTAGAAAGATACACCCCATGCAAAGTTGAATATCGACGCACCTAGAAAGACACTCCCCATGTATAGACGAACATCGACGCACCTAGAAAGATACGCCCCATGTCCCGACTTATTGAGCCGATTGCTCCACGAAGTAAACAAACATCGACGCACCTAAATAGGTACGACCCATGCGTAAAAAAACATCGACGCACCTAAATAGGTACGACCCATACGAGAAATAAACATCGACGTATCTAGAAAGATACGACCCATGCGAGAAATGAGACGAAGCTCAATAAAATAAGGTACAGTCCTCCATATGGACAAAGAGACATCACACATTGCTTGTATAAACCATAAAATGATCATCATCGATCATCAAGAAGTGTCAATTACAATAAGCTAGTAAATATATGAGTTTAGCTTCATGTCCCATAACCACTAGCTTAACCTAAATATTTGCGAACAAATTGTAGGTCTCCACTAGAAAATTGTCACAAGAGTTTCAATCGAACAAGTCCAAGAATTAACCAACGAAGTAAACGCAAGCGTTTCATACCACTTGTTTTACTAAGTCGTTTAATTAGATTTCTCATACGAGTGAGGTAAAGGTTTGTATATACTAATAGGTAGGAAAACGGTTTTAGATAACGAGCTTTGTAATTGAAAATAGAGTTGAAATCGTTTTAATGAAAGGGTTTTGATATTTACTACTAGTATAGAAAACCTTTATATTTTAAAGTGACAAATCATAGAAGTGATAGTAGAAACAATCAACCATAAAAATTCACATTCGAAGATGTGAATAAAATCCAAAGAAATCGACAACAAATCCATCAAAGTGGATATTTTCAAAAATTCCAAAATAGAAGTCATCATAGTCGAATAAGTGATACAACAACTAGGAATCAAAATGAATCGATATGAACTGGAAACCAAGCAGAAATAGGTAAAAATAGGTATACTAGGCATTTTCCTGCAGTCAGTCGACTGACCTAAAAATCCAGTCGACTGATTGCAGGGAAATAGAGGACCCGAGCCTCTAAATTTTGCCTTTGGAATGCCTATGTACTACAGCCAGTCGACTGAATTTCAAGACCAGTCGACTGACTGGCACCAAGGCTATTTTCTTAGCCTATGAAATGAAGATGCAATCTTCTTCAGCATGCAACCGGGCAAGCAACGGACACTAGGGATTTATGTCAATCGACTACCCGGCCCTATGAGCTCTTCGATGCATCACCAAAAACAATTTCAAACAACAAAGCTATGATTTTTGAAGATTTGAACTCAAAACACTAAAATTTGGAATATTCACAAAACCAATCCAAATCAAAATCAAATGCACATGAATAAGTGTTAGGAATTCATACCTAACAATCAAAGATAATCATAGACTTAGATGTGAGATAAAAATCTCACCTTTGAACCCAAATCAATGAAGGGGAAGCTTTTAAAACAGACTAAGATCAATTCCTCTTCAATAACAACTCAAGAAGCTTCAATCTAAGATTACAAGTAAAATATTTCCTATGTTAGGTTTAGGAATTTCTGAAATGGAATGGAGAAAGAGTTGGAGAAGATGAAGAGGATGCTTACCAATGGGTTCTCTTAGAATTTGGAGCTAGATCTTGGATTTTGCAAATGAACTAGGGTTTTGGATTTTCTATTTCCCATTCTCTTCCACCATTTTTGCTTCAGAACTGAAAAGAGGAGGAAGTGAGAGTGAATGGGGAGAAGTGGTTCAGATTTGGTATTAAGTTGGCTAGTGGGCTGAATGCAAACCCAAACCCAAACTGAAAAAGGTCAAATTTTTAGCTAGCTCCAAACATATCAATGTTTATACTCAAAAGGGTTGCAAACGGTATTTTGAACTCAATGGGAGAGGTCTCAAGTCCTAATTCGACTGTTTGCAAAAAGTAGCTTTTCGGACCAAAATCCGACGAACGATAAAATATTTAAATAAAATATTTAAATATACAATTGTTAAATATGCGGGTTGTTACAATCACCCTCGCCGAACCCATATCAGACCGAACTTACCATCCGCCACCTGATGCCGCCTTCGTCATGGCAACAGCCACCGCTTCAAATTCCCCTCCACCTCACCACCTCTTCCGTCTTCAGCCGAGCCCACTCACACTACTGCCTCTGCCACCTAGGCTTGCAATAGCCCCGAGCGAACCTACCTCCGCATGGACCCAGCCCCAAACAACCACCGCGTCTTCCTCCACCGTGAAGCACCTCCTCCCTCCGTGCACCATTCCTCCCCTCTCTCCAAAGCGGCCTGTCCCATCGCCTCCTTCCTCCCTTCAGTCGTGACCAAGCTCCCTTCTACCTCCTCCCCTTCGGTCCTCTTTCCACCACCCACCATTGTCAACAGCACCCGTGTCTCCTTCCCACTGCGTCGCCGAGCTAACCAAGCACCGAAGTCACACCTGCAAGTGCCGACCATATCTCTTCTCCCTCCGCCTCTTCTCCTTCGTTAGCCTCCTTTTCCCCAAGCTAGAAAGCGACCTAGCCTGAGCTTCTCATTTGTTGAGGAGTGTATTTTTTTGTAAGTATAATAAATGTTGTTTTGAATTCTGTTAGGTATAAGTGGGATTGTTATATATATTATATATATACAGTTCAATATAATAAATATATTGTATCATATTTTACTTTAGCAAATTATGAACTTGACATGCGTCTACTGTTACACTTAACGTGTTTATAAGTAATATATTGGTTTACAAACACACACACATATATATATATATATATATATATATATATATATATGCTATAGTGTACTAGATAAAGTATGGATTTAAAATATTGGTTTGCAAATAGTGTACGGGTTTAAGTTATTATGAACATTATATTGTAAAGTTTGTCTGGTTGTTTCTGTCATTTTATATATAAGAAAGTATATGCTTACAACCGTATATGTATATATTATTTATAAAAGGGACATAAGTTTGTATGCAAATGGGTACGATCTATATGCGATTTATCATTTATTTATATTAAAAGTATATACATAGTTGTAGTGTATCAAGATTTTATTCAGTGTATAGTACATGAATTTTATGATAATATGTTTGCTAAAGAGTGGTTTAATTTAAAGGTTACAGTTTGTATATACATTGTTATATCTGATCTATCGTATTTTATATAGTATAATTTAAATATAGTCTAGTTACGTATGTAATGGATATATGTTGATTTATACATAACATGTGGTCAATAGTTTGCTCAAAAATATTTTTTTAGAAAACGTATGGATATAATTTTAACGAGTTTCAAAATTTATATTAGTTAAGAAAAGAAATATTGGAATATATATATATATATATAGTTTCGGTCTACGTCAAGAAGTTTCTGATCTATTTTCATCGATCTCTATTTTACCAGCTTTAATCGTCGAACCCATGCCAATCGTGCTTTGTTCCGAAATTCATGCTTGGATTTGTAACTCATCTTATTCTCGTCCACCTCAAGCCCCAAAAGGTGAGCAATCACTCACGATTAATGTTCTTTTATTTGTTAAATTTGATTTCAATTGAAGCGACAATTGGAAAATGCTGCTGTTAGCTATTTACACTGTTATATATGCTATTCTCTATATCAGTTCACCTGTGACATCTGACATCTTTATCTATTATTTATGCAATGATAATCCAGTTTGGTTGATAAATGATTGATTGTTTGATGTTGACATTGGACGTTAAGATTGTTAATGTAGTAAGTGATAAATAATTTGAAATTGAAATTGACGTAGGATAGTTAGTTTTGATATATGTGTTAAATTTGATTAGATGACATTTGCATAATACGAACCCTTGTAAATGTTAAATTAATTGGCACATAGAAATTTGGTTAATTACACCTTGAATCGTTGAATGTATGTTGTATAATTGATGTAGTATGAAATTGAATAATAGACATCAAGTGAAGAACGGTATAAATATTAATGTAATAATCTTTAGTCTACATGAAATGATAGTGTAGATTCTAGAAATAATTATATTAATTTGCATAAACAACAAATGTAAATTAATACAATTATTTTGGGATTATTTAAATAAATTATTGGATTGTTATTGATGGTTGCTGTTGGTTGTTTATTTACTTTGACACCATCCCAGTTATCACACTACAAGTGCCTTTTGCTATGTTTTGATTTTTGAATTGAAATGGAATCGGCTTGAAATGATAAATACCCAAATTAAACTTTGACCTAGGATAGAGAATTAAATAAAAACCGATTGGTCAATAAATTGTTTTAAAAATAAAATAAAGATTTTATTTGAATAAATAATAAGGTTTTGTAAATGAAGTTGGAATTTGAATTTTAATGAAAGGAAATGTTACTATTTAATAATCTGAAACGAAGTATTAACATAGCAGTTGATGAAAGAATGTTGTTTTAAATTTAATTATTAAGTTTGAAATTATTTAATAATTAAGTTTTGAAATTATTTAATAATTAAATAAGATCGAATTATTTAATAATTTAATAAAATTGAATTCTTTAACAAGTGAAATTGAACTTCTTGAATAAGTGAAATTAAGTTTCTTTATTAATAGAGTTTTGGAATTTGTAACTAAGTAAATAAATAAGTGATTGAATTTCTTTAACAAGAAATAAAATGTGATTTATTGAAATTAATGTAAGACTTGTAATTTAAAGAATTTGATTTGACAAATCTAATTTAATTAAATTTTTAAGTTGATATAATGGAGTGGAACTTAAGTAATTGATTTAATGAATTGGAAATTAAATAGAAATTGTGTGAATGTTAAGTTAACTTAACGAATATTAAATGAAGTCGGCCAATGAATTTAAATTGATTTGAATGTTAAATTAAATTAATTTAAATGATTTTGGAATGAAACTTATATACGAACTTGAATCAATATTTCAATTGTTTTAAATAAAATTTTGAAATTGAATTATAGATTTTGAAATTGTATTTTGGAAGTTATGAAATGTAAATTATGGAAATTGTTTTAGAAAGACAAATGAAATGTTGGTTTACAAAATTTAATTGAAATTGAATTTGATTTGGTTTTGAAATATATTAAACGACCAATCGGTGTAATAATTGCAGAAGTTATTAAAGAAACCGAAATCGGTTAGGGACATACTCATTGTCTAAACCAAAACCACTTTAATAACTATACGTGGAGTGTAATCCACAATGAAGTGGTTAGAATGATGTACGTGATGACTAAAGAAAGAGAACGATAATGGATAGCCTTGACACTTATGTCAAATTGGAAATGACTAAAACAGGAGCCGTGCTTGGCCAAATGGGGTTAGCCACCTCGAGCGAACACATTTCTTCGTAAACTACTCATTACTTGTTATTGATTGGTGTGCACCCTCGAAATTTTGGGAGCGTTGTTTCGCGGTGTTGCGATCGTTGCGGCGATGCGTTCTCACAAGTCCGGATCAGGCAAACGGTAGTTTCACTGTCTTGGGTATTGCCTTATGTGCCTTGTCATACTTGTATCCCTATATACGCGACCACTACGAATTTGTTTTGTGTTATACCTATGGAGTACTTCCTGATATCCCACTAGTTTACGGTGGAATTTACAGTGCTTTATAGACTTTGACACTTATATAAATGTGTTAAGGGGAATAGTGGTAACGCCTTAACACTATTTTGATACTTTATATTACTGACAGGCATTATCTACTTAGCGTACACTACTATATAGTCGATAATTTAACGGACCCTTAGAGGATGGTCATCCCAAACATCCTTTGAGTTACTTGTAATTCAGTTGTTATTTCACTTGAGTTGGATTTATTAATATAAGAATGTTTATCCCGACTCGAGTATTTTGTGTTTTGCTTTAGTCAGACTGAGTGTACCAGTATTCAAGACTCACCTTTGGAGTTGGAGCTTCGCTTGGAGATCCGGCTATCTATCCAGCTTTCAGATATTCAGTTGATTCAAGTGATATATTCTAATTCTTGTATTTGACTATTGTATTCGAGACTTCTGTTGTACCTTATTTAACTCTGTTATATATATAGTAGCTTCATGAACTACTATCTTTTGTTTCCGCTGCATTTATTACTCTGTGTATGAGATCTGTGATTATTTGTTTACTGTATATGCGCAGTTTTGGCAAATATAAATTAACAATTCGGTATTTTGAATTATTCAAGTCCAACATGTGAGGATGCGAATGGTCCAAAATAGCGAGTCGTTACAGTTGGCATCAGAGCTTTGGTAGCTGTGACGACCCGGAATTTTCGAGCATATAAAATGGGAATATTTAAGTGATTTTAAATATTCAATAGAGTAATTTTAATTTCAATTACGAATATCACAATTTATTTGATAATTGAATTATTGAATTAAACAATTTGAAGTTGAGAAAAATATTGAATCTGTAATTTTAAGCCTATTAAAAATAATTTAAAGGCTTGTAAAATTTGTATTGATAATATTGAGAATTTAACACTGATTTGTTCAGTTTCAAAAATATATTGTTTAAATTGAAAAAAAAGCCTTTCGAGGCACAGTCTCGGAATTCGACGAAACTAGTTCCATTGGGTCCGTAATATTGAATTATTATGGGACTTCAATTTTTGTAGCATTCGAAGTCATCGTGAGAGCATACGAGATAAAAACGTCTAGAAAATAATTGATCGTTTAATTTACATATCTTACATCTTTGCACCTGTCAAAATCTTTTCCCATCAGCCACCCTATATTCCTATCAAAGCCGACAAACCCTTTCGTTTAAATCACACATCTTCTATTCCCATCCTTCAAAACGAAGACATTTTTCAAACGAAAAAAAAATCTTTATAAATGGCCGAAGCCTTGTTTCTTCAAATCGAACCCCAACCCTATAACACTCCGTGAAAAAAAAGGGAGAAATCACTTCTTTTAATTAAAATTTTAATGGCCGCTTCTCCTTTTTATTTCTTACCGAACCCTAATCATTCACCCTCAGTTCCTAGTATAATCGACCCTCGTTTATTGGTGATTTTGAATCGCAATGGGAGAAATCGTGAGTGGAGTCGAAGGCCTGCGTACTCAACAAAGCAACAAGAGGTAGCGATCGGCGATGAGGTTGCGGCACGCACCGGTGAAGGCGCTCTTGCGTACACGAGATCGATGTAGTTGCGTTAGTGAATCAGTACTCGATGGTCTTTAGGTATAGCTCGGCTTTGGGAGACCGATGGGTTGTCGCGTTTCACTTCAGGAGGGCAAGGGTTTCAGGCAGTGGTAGTTGGAGATGGGTTAGGTCTGGGAGTTGACGCTTCATGAGTAGGTGATGGGTGGGAGTTCGTTGCCTTCGTTAAGGCTGAGAGGTATTAGTCTATTTCTTTAATTTTTATTTACATACTGATAGATCGGGAAAATATATGTATATAGTTTTTATAGTAACGGAATATATATAGCAAAACACATATATACAGAATTCTCAATGAATAGCAGAAGGAATGATTTAAACAGTAAAGTGTATATATGAATGCCGTTTTCAATATATAGGGACAGAAAAAAAGGAGATATGTATATATACATACATATTTTATTTAATAGTTTAATTTTAAGATAATATATTTGTTTAAATTTATTTTGGTCAGTGAAAGATTGTTAAAGGAAATTAGATTGAAATTTAATTATTCATTGAAAATTTAATCATTAGTTAAGATTAAATCATTTGCCAATTAAAATTATTAAATGGTAATTAAGGGTCAATTCATATTTCAAATATTAATAAATTATATAATGATTGTACATGGTCTGAATCGTGAAGAAAACGAGCTGGTTGGTTTGGACTACAATTGAAAACAAAGTTGAGTTAATCTCACCCAGTTTAAATTTAAATTTAAAATTATTAAATTTGAATGATTGTTTGAATGGTTGAATTGATTGATGTGATATAGTATGATATTTTGGAATTGGTATATTATATTGTGCTGACGTTTGTGGATGTAGGAAAAAAACAGGTTGAAGGGATCCAACTGGATCCCTCAATATTTATTTAAATTATTTAATACCCTCTGTTGTGATTTATTTGATATCCTATGATGATCTTTATTGGAATATTGAATGCTATGGTTCGATTAGTTATAATTGGGTATGATGAATTACCAAAAATATATATATTGGATTTTGGTAAGATAATAAAAGAAGTGAAATTGTAAGTAAAATAATTATAGAAATTTGAATAAATTTTTAAATGAATTGGAAAGAAATAAAGTGACTTTAAAATTCTAATAATTAAATCTTGGGTATATAATGGAAATTTGAATAAACCGAAAGTTAATGAATTTTAATCTTCAATGATATTAACTAAAAGAATAAAACATTTATTTAAAATTTAAGATTTAAATTATTGAAAGGAATAACGAAGAAGTTGGGAAAAGCTGAAATCCGTATATTGCAGTTAAAAAGGTTTAAAAACAAACGGGAATAATAACATTAATAATAAGTCCATAACTAATGAACTTTGAAATGAATTGAGTAATTAAAGAAATTTATTTCAAATAAAATAAATTGGAAATCAATTTAGGAAAATTGATTTAAGTGATTGAAGTTGGAATTTTCTCTAGATAGCCAAGTACATGTTTTTTTTAAAAGTAAATTTTTAAATATAAATTAAATGTTTTAAAGTTGTTTTTAAAGAAGGTATGTTTTGTAAAATTTATTATTTCTAATATTTGTAGTCTAAAGTAAGTATTTTTCCTTTAAGCTATTTTAGCAGTAACAATTAAGAAGTGACTTAGTATTTTGTTTTTTTTGGGAAAATAGAAATTCTGTTTTATATTTTATTAAGTAACTTTATTTTCAAATGTTTATATAGTATATATTTTTAACCAATTATTGAAGTAATTCTAACTTAAATGTTTTAAAGTAAATTCCAAAACAAGCATTTTGTTTAATCTATTTTCATAATAATTATTTAAAGAATGATTTGGTATTTTGATTAAAGAAGAAATCTAATGTATAATTATAAGGTAACCTTATTTTAGTTATTTCTAAAGTATTATTATAAATTAAGTATTAAAGTAAATTTTTCTAAATTAAATGTTAAATATATTTTACAATAAAATGCTTTCAAATTATTTTAAAAATCTAAAGTTTTGTGCTTGGTGATTCCAGTGGAAATGGAAATACTCAGAATTTATTCTGAGAAAAAGAGACCGGGATCGAGATTTATTTCTCGAAAATCACTTCGATCCAGTTTGTAGGTTTTCGTGGAAAACGAGTTTGGATTCGAAGATGGAGCAGTGAAGTGTAATGGCTAGTCACTACTAATCCTGAGGATATTTCCAAAATGGATGTAGTAGGAATAGTGCCTTCGGTTCCGTTCGAACCCGGAACGGACTTGTATGGATGAATGCTTACGAAACATCGTCAGGTGGATGATGGGCATTCTAAGGGATATGTACTAAAAAGCTAATGTTTAGCCTCAAGCCTCATCAAATGGGAATGGCTGAAAGTCAGGGGTTATGCAGCAAGGCTTCGTGGGTAGCCCCCACTGGACGGTGAGGTCACCCCTGTCTAGATGTCCCTTTTATTTCGGCTTAGCGGGCGGTTGCTGATCCCAACCGCGGGGTGATCTTGCTCGGGACTGTCCAGTAAGGGATGGTTTCGGTCTTGTGTTGCAGGGCAGTTAGGGTGGCTCCTCGGTACGCTTTTCTAGACCAGGTACTGTGACAGATGGTACCCCAGTGCCTAGCCATTAGTTGGAATCCATTTTCCCTACGTGCCAGTACGGTTTTGATTGTGCCCAACTATTGCTGAAACGTGAGATGCAAGCATTTTAGCTAGATTCTATTTTACTTTCTATAGACATTATTATAATATCAGAGGATTTTAATAAAAATGTTTTAGCTATCGGTAGGTAAAAACCCGACATGTTTATTTGTGGCGTGGTCTTACGAGATGCTTTTGTTTTCAAAAGGATTTTGAAACTTTAATAATCAATTGGGTGTGATTTTCTCACGCTGGTATTCCAGACTGACTCGGGTGTTATTTAACTGTAATGCTCGGGTCAGACCGAGTATTATAGGACACAGGATATGATGCTGTGGAGCTCAGGAGACGAGCTGGATGTCGATACGTACATTCGTACTTGTTATATATATATTCCGCTGTTTGAGTTGTTGTGTATCCATTGTATGATATTAATGTTGAGCTGTGATTGATGTACTCTGATGATGTAATATATAAACAAAAATATTTGATCTTGAGTAAAGATTATTTATTATCTATTATATTTTATTCCGCTGCGATGGTTAGATTCTGTTGTTGTTTTCTATTTTCTTCTTCTACCTCTTATTCTTTAACCCAAATGGTTCGTATTTCTGTACAATTTGAGTTAATTGTTTTAGAATAGTGTTGACTCAAGGGGTACGGATTTTCGGGTCGTTTCACTTGGTATCAAAGCTTAGGTTGGTGATGACCTTGGCTCTGGAGGGAATTACTCATAAAATAGAGTCTATAGTACTCTAGAATGAGTTTAAGCGTATTAATAGACATGAGTGCGTATTTTTTAGTGAATATAAATTGTTTTAATATTGTGTTGATTGATTTATTGAGTGGCATATGAACCTTCGCCGGCACAGTCTGAACAACTGTATCGAAGGGGTTTCTAAACACTTGAATAGAACAATCGACACGGTATTGTTTTAAATGAGGGTGAATGAAATCATTTTACCCATAATATATTTTGATACAAAGAAAAGTTTTTGTAAACTATTTTAGCTAATATATAGTTGCTTGGATGTTAGAAATGATAATATTAAATTATTATCATCGTTGTGTAAAAATTTAACTAGAAATTGAAAATATAATCAAAGTTTAAAGAAATAAATTCATTATAAAATGAAATTTATAAATATGAATTATAAATGCAATTTGTCAATTGAAATATAATTAAATGAGAATTTGTATGAGCATAAGCTATGCAAATGAATTATAGTTAAAATTGATTTAAGCAGGATTTGGAAATTTAAATCCTGGAGATTTGGAAGTATTTTGAAGATAGATAATAGCATTATTATTTTAGAGAATTTCTGAAAGGAAATTTGTTTTAAATGGATTTTGAAAGTGATATAGCATTGAAATCACTTGGATTATTGGAAAATAATCCTGATGATGACGGTCGCATCATCAGTATTCATTTTCGAATTTCTAAGTGACGGATTGCTGCCAAAAATTGGTTTGTTCAGAAAAGTTAGTTGTTTTTGAAAATTTCAAAGGAAATTTGTTGGGAATAAAACCAGGGTTGGTTTGACTTTTGAGAAATTTGATTTTGAGATGTTGGAGATTTCAAAATGATTTGAAACCACAAACCGGGTGTTTGAAAATCCTGAAGAGATAGGTGGTAAGCTTATAAATTGAGATGATTTTTAAATCACGAAAGAAATATAAGCTTTGAATGTTGGAATTTGATTTTAAAGTGTAAAGTTAAACATGAAATTAACTTGGATTGGGAAATAAAATTTAACTGGATTGAAATTAATTTAAATAGGCTGAAATAATATCCAGTTGTATTCGAATTAAGTTGAAATCGTATCGAGTTAAATAAATATGAGTTAAAGTAGAATTGAATTGGAATGAGAATTCAATTGAATTAATGAATGGGATTAAATTCTTACCTGAACAAATGGAAAATAAGTTAGATAAGGATTGGAATTGAAATAAATAAATCAGAATAATTTATAAGAGAATTAAAAATCCATATAAATAAAATATGCTTGGGCTATAAATAAATTGAAGGCTTGAGTTAAAAAAATAAAGGATGAACATATTCAAGCCTATAATGAATGGAATTGTGTAAATAATAAGTGGTGACTTATAAATTGAAAATGGAATACAAAATCCAAAATAAATATTGTTTGATGAATTGAAAATAAAATGAAGATCAAAACTTGAATTACAAAATAAATTGAACTTAAGAAAATTAAATGAAGTGATATTTGAAATTAAAAATCAAGCATTGAACTATAAATAGGAGAGAACTAATTTTATAATAAATTAGTTAATAAAATGTGTAAATAGGAACATAATGTTGTTTAATAGAAGCTGAATTGTGAAATTATGATGAAGTTTGGAAATAAAACTTAAGTTATAAATTGAATTCGACTTGAATTGTCAGTAAAGTAAATGTAACTGAATTGTGAGTTCATGAAATTTGGTGGTAAATTGAAAATGGATAGTGGATTCAGAACTTGAGTTATTAATTAAAATTTAACGTGAAGTGTTAACAAATTAAATATAATTGAAATGTATCGAATAAAAATGTAAATGGATTAAAATAGTAAATGGTATGGATTGCAAATAAAATCCAAATAAGTGGAAATAAATTGGAAAATAGCCAGGTAATAAATTGAATGAGTTGAATCTGGAAAGTTAAATTCTATAATAACCAATCAAATGAAATTGCAGGTTTAAAAATGAGATTTAATTGAGAAGGAATTAAGTTGAATAAAAAGAAAAACAATTTTATTTGTAAGATGAAATGAGCTTAAGTATATGATTTAAATAAATTGAAGTAAATAGACTTAAGCTAAAAGATGGAAAGGAGTTGAATTGAATTCAACTTAAAACTAAGTTTAATAATATTGGATTGGATTTTAATCAGGTAAAAATAAATTTTAATTGAAATAAAATTCGGTAAGTTGCCGATAATATATAATGGAATGAAAATTCTTAAATAAATAATTGTAAACCATTTAAATTATTAAGGGATTGAAATAACTTGAGACGATAAGGAAAATAGAATGTTTCAAGTTTACTAGAATGGTTTAAGTGAATGTGGATAAGCTAATTATGTTGACTAAATAAATGGATAGAATAAATAAGAATCAAATGAAAGATGGAAGTAGAACTTATTATAAAAAGAAATGGAAATGGGCTTAAGTTATTGACTTAAGTAAGTGTTGAATAAAAGCCGAACTCAAAATGAAGTGTGGTTTAAATGAGTTGAGAAATGGTTATTGAATGAAATAGCCTGGATTGTGTCGAGCTAAATAAATGGTTGTGAATGGATTCGAATTTTAAATGCAATGAAAATGAAAATATATGGATTGTGAATAAATTTAAAAATGGAATAGAATTAAGTAGAAGTGGAGTTGAAATCCATTTAAATTGGTTATAAAACATAAATACTTATTTATTCACATAGATCTTGTCAAATTGCATAGAATAAATTATCATTGGATGTAAATGGAAATAATTAAAATTCTATGAATTGATAGGAGTAAAATAAATTGGTTTTGAGAACAATTGAATTAAATATGAGTTCGTTTTTCTTAAAAATAAATTAATGTAAGCTTGTGAGTTGTTAACCATTCGGATTAAGTGAAACGATATGTGATTGGTTATAAGCAAATAAAAATTAACGTTGGATATTTAAATTGCTTCTAAAAAGTGTTTAATATGCATTGCTGTTAGAATTCATGTGTTTAATGTGTATTTAACTATTGCAAATAAGTGAAATATTGTTAAACTTCATATATTTGGTACTTACATGTTTAAAATGAGTAAGTACAGGTACCTGGAAGCCGTGTGGCTGGATTTGGTTGCGGTATTTGCTAAAATTATAAGCTGCTTGCTTAAAATGCTAAATAAGGTATGCCTACGCAATAAAAATAGAAAATATGAACTGTTTTTTGTTTTTCCGACCGTGTGGGTCGATGTATATATATTTATATCTTTTTTCAAATTGCAAAAGCTCCTCCGTACAAGGGAGACTCTGCCAAAAAAATTCAGAAATTTTGGGAGTTAGAAAAATTTTGAATTTTTTTGGAAAAATTTGTTTACGACAAAACGGTTTTAAATTGGAAATTGAAATAAATTTGTAAATGAACTAATGTAAAATAATGACATATATCAGTATAAATTAAAAATAAAAAAATAAAATAAAATTTAAATATTCAGAGTTAAAGATAAATTGAATTCATATGGAAACGAAAGAATCAATTTAGATAGAATTGGATATAAACTAAAGTGGTAAAGTGGGAACAAATATAAGAAGCATATAAAATGTTTGTACTAACTTAAGAAAGGTATGGTAAATTCTAGATTGGAATTTGATATTACAAATATAATCTAAGATAATACTGAAATGAATAGATATTGACATTTTGTAAGAAAGTCGATAAAATATTTTGGGAATAGTGTGATTGGATATTGGTGCTAAACAGGATATGCAGGTATTATAAAAGGAAAAGGAAAATTGGTTTTGATTTCAGATGATAAATTTGAATTGCCCGACAAAAGGTATGTATCTAAATTTTGGTATGAAATTTGATTAGGTTTTTGATTGAGCCACTTGGCATTTTGTTTTTTTTTGCGATTTGGGAGCCCGTAGAGGCCTTTTGTAGTTGTACCGAGCTAGCCGCGCAAAGGAGACGCTGACAAAAATTTTCGAAAATTTAGAGAGTTAGAAAAGCTTTGAGAAAATTTTAATAATCTAAATTTGAATTTAAAATTGAATGATTGGGCAAATAGGATTGTTTGCAAATTATGGGAGAGTTTGAGAAGTTAGTAAGGATAATAATGGTCTTTTATAAAAAGATAGTTGGTATGATGTTGAATTGTTAGAAACCGTTTGGTTTCGGGGAAAAAGTAAACGGGTATTGGACCATTCTTCCTAACTAGTAATTTCGGGGACGAAATTCTTTTAAGGGGGGAGGAATGTGATGATCCGGAATTTTCGAGCATTTAAAATCGGAATATTTAATTGATTTTAAATATTCAATAGAGTAATTTTAACTTGAATTACGAATATCACAATTTATTTGATAATTGAATTATTGAATTAAACAATTTAAAGTTGAGAAAAATATTGAATCTGGAATTTTAAGCCTATTAAAAATAATTTAAAGGCTTGTAAAATTTATATTGATAATATTGAGGATAATAGAAGTTGTAAAATTGAATTTAACACTGATTTGTTCAGTTTTAAAAATATATTGTTTAAATTGAAAATAAAAAAATAAAAAAAAGCCTTCCGAGGCACAGTCTCGGAATTCGACGAAACTAGTTCCGTTGGGTCTGTAATATTGAATTATTATGGGATTTCAAATTTTGTAGCATTCGGAGTCATCGTATGAGCGTACGAGATAAAAACATCTAGAAAATAATTAATCGTTTAATTTAAATACCTTACATCTTTTCACCTGTCAAAATCTTTTCCCATCAGCCACCCTATATTCCTATCAAAGCCGACAAACCCTTTCGTTTAAATCACACATCTTCTATTCCCATCCTTCAGAACGAAGACATTTTTCAAACGAAAAAAAAATCTTTATAAATGGCCGAAGCCTTGTTTCTTCAAATCGAACCCCAACCCTATAACACTCCATGAAAAAAAAAGGGAGAAATCACTTCGTTCAAATAAAATTTTAATGGCCGCTTCTCCTTTTTATTTCTTACCGAACCCTAATCATTCACCCTCAGTTCCTAGTATAATCGACCCTCGTTTATTGGTGATTTTGAATCGCAATGGGAGAAATCGCGAGTGGAGTCGAAGGCCTGCGTACTCAACAAAGCAACGAGAGGTAGCAATCGACGATGAGGTTGCGGCACGCACTGGTGAAGGCGCTCTTGCGTACATGAGATCGATGCAGTTGCGTTAGTGAATCAGTACTCGATGGTCTTTAGGTATAGCTCGTCTTTGGGAGACCGATGGGTTGCCGCGTTTCACTTCAGGAGGGCAGGGGTTTCAGGCAGTGGTAGTAGGAGATGGGTTAGGTCTTGGAGTTGACGCTTCATGAGTAGGTGATGGGTAGGAGTTCGTTGCCTTCGTTAAGGCTGGGAGGTATTAGTCTATTTCTTTAATTTTTATTTACATACCGATAGATCAGGAAAATATATGTATATAGTTTTTATAGTAACGGAATATATATAGCAAAACACATATATACAGAATTCTCAATGAATAGCAGAAGGAACGATTTAAACAGTAGAGTGTATATATGAATGCCTTTTTCAATATATAGGGACAGAAAAAAAGGAGATATGTATATATACATATATATTTTATTTAATAGTTTAATTTTAAGCTAATATATTTGTTTAAATTTATTTTGGTCAGTGGAAGATTATTAAAGGAAATTAGATTGAAATTTAATTATTCATTGAAAATTTAATCATTAGTTAAGATTAAATCATTTGCCAATTAAAATTATTAAATGGTAATTAAGGGTCAATTCATATTTCAAATATTAATAAATTATATAATGATTGTACAAGGTCTGAATCGTGCAGAAAACGAG
This sequence comes from Allium cepa, assembly GCA_030765085.1. NCBI lineage: Eukaryota > Viridiplantae > Streptophyta > Magnoliopsida > Asparagales > Amaryllidaceae > Allium > Allium cepa. The sequence goes on from CM060930.1 coordinate 130,199,907, forward strand.
CTGGTTGGTTTGGACTACGATTAAAAACAAAGGTGAGTTAATCTCACTCAGTTTAAATTTAAATTTAAAATGATTAAATTTAAATAATTGCTTGAATGGTTGAATTGATTGATGTGATATAGTATGATATTTTGGAATTGGTATATTATATTGTGCTGACGTTTGTGGATGCAGGAAAAAAACAGGTTGGAGGGATCCAACTGGATCCCTCAATATTTATTTAATTTATTTAATACCCTCTGTTGTGATTTATTTGATATCCTATAATGATCTTTATTGGAATATTGAATGCTATTGTTCGATTGGTTATAATTGGGTATGATGAATTGCCAAAAATATATAAATTGGATTTTGGTAAGATAATAAAAGAAGTGAAATTGTAAGTAAAATAATTAAAGAAATTTGAATAAATTTTTAAATGAATTGGAAAGAAATAAAATGACTTTAAAATTCTAATAATTAAATCTTGAGTATAGAATGGAAATTTGAATAAACAAAAAGTTAATGAATTTTAATCTTCAATGATATTAACTTAAAGAACAAAACATTTATTTAAAATTTAAGATTTAAATTATTGAAAGGAATAACGAAGAAGTTGGGAAAAGCTGAAATCCGTATATTGCAGTTAAAAAGGTTTAAAAACAAACGGGAATAATAACATTAATAATAAGTCCATAACTAATGAACTTTGAAATGAATTGAGTAATTAAAGAAATTTATTTCAAATAAAATAAATTGGAAATCGATTTGGGAAAATTGATTTAAGTGATTAAAGTTGGAATTTTCTTTAGATAGCCAAGTACATGTTTTTTTTAAAAGTAAATTTTTAAATATAAATTAAATGTTTTAAAGTTGTTTTTAAAGAAAGCAAGTTTTGTAAAATTTATTATTTCTAATATTTATAGTCTAAAGTAAGTATTTTTCCTTTAAGCTAATTTAGCGGTAACTATTAAGAAGTAACTTAGTATTTTGTTTTTTTTGGGAAAATAGAAATCCTGTTTTATATTTTATTAAGTAACTTTATTTTCAAATGTTTATATAGTATATATTTTTAACCAATTATTGAAGTAATTCTAACTTAAATGTTTTAAAGTAAATTCCAAAACAAGCATTTTGTTTAATCTATTTTCGTAATAATTATTTAAAGAATGATTTGGTATTTTGATTAAAGAAGAAATTTAATGTATAATTATAAGGTAACCTTATTTTAGTTATTTCTAAAGTATTATTATAAATTAAGTATTAAAGTAAATTTTTCTAAATTAAATGTTAAATATATTTTACAATAAAATGTTTTTAAATTATTTTAAAAATCTAAAGTTTTGTGCTTGGTGATTCCAGTGGAAATGGAAATACTCGGAATTTATTCTGAGAAAAAGAGAGATAGTTTGAAAACTGTTTTCAAAGGGTTTGAAAGTGAAATATATCATGTAAAGATATTTTGAGATAAATAAATAATTTGGGAAATAATTTATTGGTTGATGGTTGTGTGTGAATATTAATTGATAGTTAAATCACCGACTATCAATATTGGACAAATACGCTGATCGTTTCGAAGAGACCGGGATCGAGATTTGTTTCTCGAAAACCACTTCGATCCGGGTTGTACGTTTTCCTGGAAAACGAGTTTGAATTCGAAGATGGAGCAGTGAAGTGCAAGGGCTAGTCGCTACTAATCCTGAGGATATTTCCAAAATGGATGTAGTAGGAATAGTGCCTTTGGTTCCGTTCGGACCCGGAACAGACTTGTATGGATGAATGCTTACGAAGCACGTCAGGTGGACGATGGGCATTCTAAGGGATATTTACTAAAAAGGTAACGCTTAGCCTCAAGCCTCATCAAATGGGAATGACTGAAAATCAGGGGTTATGCAGCAAGGCTTCGTGGGTAGCCCCCACTGGAGGGTGAGGTCATCCCTGTCTAGATGTCCCTTTTATTTCGGCTTAGCGGGCGGTTGCTGATCCCAACCGCGGGGTGATGTTGCTCGGGACTGTCCAATAAGGGATGGTTTCGGTCTTGTGTTGCAGGGGAGTTAGGTTGGCTCCTCGGTACTCTGATCTTGACTAGGTACTGTGACAGGTGGTACCCCAGTGCCTAGCCATTAGTTGGAATCCATTTTCCCTACGCGCCCGTACGGTTTTGATTGTGCCCAAATATTGCTGAAACGTGAGATGCAAGCATTTCAGCTAGATTCTATTTTACTTTCTATAGACACTATTATAATATCAGAGGATTTTAATAAAAATGTTTTAGCTATCGTAAGGTAAAAACCCGACATGTTTATTTGTGGCGTGGTCTTACGAGATGCTTTTGTTTTCAAAAGGATTTTTGAAACTTTAATAATCAATTGGGTGTGATTTTCTCACGCTGGTATTCCAGACTGACTCGGGTGTTATTTAACTGTAATGCCCGGGTCAGATCGAGTATTATAGGACATAGGATATGATGTTGTGGAGCTCAGGAGACAAGCTGGATGACGATATGTACATTCGTACTTGTTTTATATATATATTCCGCTGTTTGAGTTGTTGTGTATCCATTGTATGATATTGATGTTGAGCTGTGATTGATGTACTCTGATGATGTAATATATAAACAGAAATATTTGATGTTGAGTAAAGATTATTTATTATCTATTATATTTTATTCCGCTGCGATGGTTAGTTTCTGTTATTGTTTTCTATTTTCTTCTTCTACCTCTTCTTCTTTAACCCAAACGGTTCATATTTCTGTACAACTTGAGTTAATTGTTTTAGAATAGTGTTGACTCAAGAGGTACGGATTTGCGGGTCGTTTCAGTAGCTCTAGGCAAAACCCAGCATATAAGGTAAATGTATTTACAGAAACACTTTCATTCGAGTTTGAATCTCTTCTTTTTGACTCGATTCCTTTAAATTTTGGAACGTTCCCTACGATTCCAAAATTCATTTGTGTCCCTCCCTATTCGTCTTCTTTCAATTCTGGAGCATCCACAACTCCTCTTGGAATGACCCGTATAATGAATCGGCAGTCTCACCAAACTTTGAATGATTTGTAAAGGAGTGAAACTCCTTTACCATAGGCATTGATTTACCGGCGATTTCTGTATCCTCGGTTTACGATGCTATCTATCTCCTTCTATACCTGAATTCTATTTCTTGATATCAAATGTAGATTTGCCTCGGAATTCTGCATCGATCTTATTCTTGAAGTCACGGTTGACCCGGAAGGTTGCCCGTGAATTAAATAAGCTTATCCATCCCCCGATTCTGTTATTGAATAATCTTACCTTTTCTTTCGAACTTGTCTTCGAATCAAAATTCTCTTTAATTTGAGTCCACCAAGTTCGAATCTCTGTCCTTGCTTTGAAAATCCATTTATGTATCGTCGAACAAGGAAGTGTATTTGTAAATTAAAAAAAAAATGTGTTTTACACATATATATATATATTGTGTTGTTTGAGCTGTTGATGTTGATTTGGGTTTTCGATCGATTCGTCTGATCAATGTTATCGATAGGATTTCCAAAACACTTGAGTAGAGCAAATTGACACAATATTATTTTCAAAATTGGTTAATGAAATAAATTTTTGTATGATTATATTATATATATAAGTATGATTTTCTGAAATTGAATAGTTAATTGAATTAGTTGTTAAGAAATAATATTTGATTTTTATATTTAACTTGCAAACCATTGGCTTTTGTCTTATAATTGAACTATAAAACATGGTTATAAATTAATTTGGAAATTTAAATGGATTTAAATCAAGAAACTGAGAATTTAATTTCCATAATTTCAAACTTTGGTTTTAAAGGATATATTATTTGAAATATTTCCGAATATAAATCGTTTCCAAAGAATTTAAAGTTTTAAATCAGGCTTTTCTCTCTGTCGCTCGAAAATAATTTCGGTTATGGCGGCCGCATCATCGACATTCATTTTCGAGTTTCAAAATGAGAGACTATTCTGTAGCTTTGCTACTGTTTTGCTTTGGAAATTAAAATTGATTCGAATTTCTAAAATAAGACATAATTTATAAAATATATTGATACATGATTTTAAATTTGACTTGATATATTGTGTGTGTATATATCTGTTTTATCTCTAAATGGTTTGAAGTTAATCGAAAATTAATTCTTAAAATTTTGATTTAAGGATGATTTTTAATGAAGCCAAAACTTTGACTAAGTACTTAACTAGAAATAAGTAAATTGTGAAATTTTATTTGGACTATACTCAATTGCATTATATATAACTTACCTAAATTTTCAAAAGTTAACTATGTAATTGAATATTATACAATATAAAATGATATCGATGGAATTCACAAATAGTTTGGGTGGTCATAATAAGAGTAAACATACTTAATATATGTGATAAGATATACCAAGTGGAATAAATTTAATAATCATTTGAAATTAAGAAAGATTAAATTTGTGGAATAAAATATGACTATACAAATTTATGATTTTAGAAATTGTTAATTAAAGATAGTTAGACAATAAGATAATCATCTAGAAATAGTTAAGATTGATTTAACTTACCTGAAATCAATTTAATGGAAATCTTGAATTTAAAGAAGAAGAAGAAAGTCAATTGTTGAATATAAATTAATTTAAGTTGAAATTTATATGGTTTGAATTAATTGTTTTACTCGGTTTTCAATCTATTTTCTTTCTGGTTGTTTCTATTCTCCTACCTCCTTCCTTTTCGGGGACGAAAAGTTTTGAGTGGGGAAGAGTGTAACGACGCGTAAATTTTAGTCGTTTTATTTATTTAATTAATTGAAATTTTATGAAATTTTAAAAATAAAATTTTGAAATAGAAATTTAATATTTGAAATGCTATAGTTAAACATAGCAGCTGGTAAATTTTCATTTAAAAATATAAAAGTTTATTTCTTGTGTAATTTTATTTCAATTTAATCAGTTAGAAATTGATGAAAATAAAATGTTTTCGAAACCTAAATATTTTTACATAGAAAAATTCTAAAACATCTTTTGAGCAAGACGTCATTTTTCGTTTTTTCAAATTCTGACTTTCTTAGCTCCGTCGATCTTATTTTTCTGCGTTTTTACTGCATTTTCCACTAGTTGAAAATTCGAATTTTTATAATTCAATCGTATCACTAATATCTATATACTGTTTTGATCGTTTTTTCGTGCTAATCTTCGCAGTATATTCAATTTGGTGTCCCGACGCCCGGTTCACTACAGAATGATGAAGCAATTTGCTATATCAGTACAGTTTCGAACCTTTCAAATTTTGTGTAACCATTCAATTTCTACTGTTCATCAACCCGATCAGCCACTAGCATTTATACTTCTAAAATTAAAAATTCCATTTATTAAATTTTACTAATTTGTTATTCCCCGTTCAAACTCCACTTATAAATTTTGAATTCAAAGTCCAACTATTCGTATTCTGTTCCTATATTTAATATGGGCGTACCTTATATAATTATCTGTATTTACATCTACATATTAAATTGCGTATTGATTGCATGCCAGCCATATTTGCTTCGGGAATCCATTCTTTTTTTCGAGATAAGCTGTTGGCATCTTCTTCTTTGCTACACAATATCAATTATATTATACTCCTTGCTGTGTTTCACCTTGCTCGAGGGAAAATCTTGCTTAACTCGAACATCACCCTCGCCGAACCCACATCAGACCGAACTTCCCATCCGCCACCTGATGCCGCCTTCGCCATGGCAACAGCCACCGCTTCAAATTACCCTCCACCTCACCACCTCTTCCATCTTCAGCCAAGCCCTCTCACACTACTGCCTCTGCCACCTAGGCTTGCAACTGCCCCGAGCGAACCTACCTCCGCATGGACCCAGCACCAAATAACTACCGCGTCTTCCTCCACCGTGGAGCAACCTCCTCCCTCCGTGCACCGTTCCTTCCCTCTCTCCAAAGCGGCCTGTCCCTTCGCCTCCTTCCTCCCTTCAGCCGTGACCAAGCTCCCTTCTACCTCCTTCCCTTCGGCCCTCCTTTCCACCACCCACCATTGTCAACAGCAACCGTGTCTCCTTCACACCGAGTCGCCGAGCTAACCAAGCGCTGAAGTCACACCTGCAAGTGCCGACCATATCTCTTCTCCCCTCCGTCTCTTCTCCTTCGTTAGCCTCCTTTTCCCCAAGCTATAAAGCCACCTTGCCTGAGCTGCTCATTCGTTGAGGAGTGTATTTTTATGTAAGTATAATATATGTTGTTTCAATTCGGTTAAGTATAAGTGGGATTGTTATATATATTATATATATACAGTTAAATATAATAAATATATTGTATCATATTTTACGTTACATATTATGAACTCGACATGCGTCTACTGTTACACTTAACGTGTTTATAAGTAATATATTGGTTTACAAATATATATATATATATATATATATATATATATGCTATGGTGAACTAGATAAAGTATGGATTTAAAATAATGGTTTGCAAATAGTGTACGGGTTTAAGTTATTATGAACATTATATTGTAAAGTTTGTCTGGTTGTTTCTGTCATTTTATATATAAGAAAGTATATGCTTACAACCGTATATGTACATATTGTTTATAAAAGGGACATAAGTTTTTATGTAAATGGGAACGATCTATATGCGATTTATCATTTGTTTATGTTAAAAGTATATACATAGTTGTAGTGTATCAATATTTTATTCAGTGTATAGTACATGCATTTTATGAAAATATGTTAGCTAAAGAGTGGTTTAGTTTTAAAGGTTACAGTTTGTATATACATTGTTATATCTGATCTATCGTATTTTATATAGTATAATTTAAATTTAGTCTAGTTACATATGTAATGGCTATATGTTGATTTATACATAACGTGTGGTCAATAGTTTGCTCAAAACTATTTTTTAGAAATGTATGGATATATTTTAATGAGTTTCAAAATTTATATTAGTTAAGAAAAGAAATATTGGAACATATACATACATACATACATACATACATACATACATACATACATACATACATACATACATACATACATACATTGTTTCGGTCTACGTCAAGCAGTTTCTGATCTATTTTCATCGATCTCTATTTTACCAGCTTTAATCGTCGAACCCATGCCCATCGTGCTTTGTTCCGAAATTCTTGCTTGGATTTGTAACTCATCTTATTCTCGCCCATCTCAAGCACCGAAAGGTGAGCAATCACTCACAATTAATGTTCTTTTATTTATTAAATTTGATTTCAATTGAAACGACAATTGAAAAATGCTGTTGTTAGCTATTTACACTGTTATATATGTTATTCCCTGTATCAGTTCACCTGTGACATCTGACACCTTTATCTGTTATTTATGCAATGAAAATCCAGTTTGGTTGATAAATGATTGATTGTTTGATGTTGACATTGGACGTTAAAATTGTTAATGTAGTAAGTGATAATAATTTGAAATTGAAATTGACGTAGGATAGTTAGATTTGATATATGTGTTAAATTTGATTAGATGACATTTGCATAATATGACCCCTTGTAAATGTTAAATTTATTGGCACATAGAAATTTGGTTAATTACACCTTGAATCATTGAACATATGTTGTATAATTGATGTAGTATGAAATTGACTAATAGACATCAAGTGAAGAACAATATAAATATTAATGTAATAATCTTTAGTCTACATGAAATGATAGTGTAGATTCTAGAAATAATTATATTAATTTGCATAAACAACAAATGTAAATTAATACGATTATTTTGGGATTATTTAAATAAATTATTGGATTGTTATTGATGGTTGCTATTGCTTGTATATTTACTTTGACACCATCCCAGTTATAACACTGCAAATTCCTTTTGCTATGCTTTGATTTTTGAATTGAAATGATAAATACCCAAATTAAACTTTGACCTAGGATAGAGAATTAAATAAAACCCGATTGGTCAATAAATTGATTTAAAAATAAAAAAAAGATTTTATTTGAATAAATAATAAGGTTTTGAAATGAAGTTGGAATTTGAATTTTAATGAAAGGAAATGCTAATATTTAATAATCTGAAACGAAGTATTAACATAGTAATTGACGAAAGAATGTTGTTTTAAACTTAATTATTAAGTTTGAAATTACTTAATAATTAAGTTTTGAAATTATTTAATAATTAAACAAGATCGAATTATTTAATAATTTAATAAAATTAAATACTTTAATGAGTGAAATTGAACTTCTTGAACAAGTGAAATTAAGTTTCTTTATTGATTGAGTTTTGGAATTTGTAACTAAGTAAATAAATAAGTGAAATTGAATTTCTTTAACAAAAAATAAATTGTGATCTAGTGAAATTAATGTAAGACTTGTAATTTAAAGAATTTGATTTGACGAATCTAATTTAATTAAATTTGTAAGTTGATATAATTGAGTTGAATTAAGTAATTGATTTAATGAATTGGAAATTAAATAGAAATTGTGTGAATGATAAATTAACTTAACAAATATTGAATGAAATCGGTCAATGAATTTAAATTGATTTGAATGTTAAATTAATTAATTTAAATAATTTCGGAATGAAACTTATATACGAACTTGAATCAATATTTGAATTGTTTTAAATCAAATTTTGAAATTGGATTATAGATTTTGAAATAGTATTTTGGAAGTTATGAAATGTAAATTATGGAAATTGTTTTAGAAAGACAAATGAAATGTTGGTTTATAAATTTTAATTGAAATTGAATTTGATTTGGTTTTGAAATATATTAAACGACCAATCGGTGTAATAATTGCGAAAGTTATTAAAAAAACCGAAATCGGCTAGGGACATACTCACTGTCTAAACCAAAACCACTTTAATAACTATACTCAGAGTGTGATCCAGAATGAAGTGGTTGGAATGACGTACGTGATGACTAAAGAAAGAGAACGATAATGGATAGCCTTGACACTTATGTCAAATTGGAAATGACTAAAACAGGAGCCGTGCCGGACCAAATGGGGTTAGCCACCTTGAGCGAACACACTTCTTCGTAAACTACTCGTTACTTGTTATTGTTTGGTGTGCACCCTCAAAATTATAGGAGTGTTGTTTCGCGGTGTGGCGATCGTTGCGGCGATGCGTTCTCACCAGTCTGTATCAGGCAAAAGGTAGTTTCACTACCTTGGGTATTGTCTCATGTGCCTTATCATACTTGTATCCCTATATACGCGACCACTATGAATTTGTTTTATGTTATACCTATGGAGTACTTCCTGATATCCCACTAGTTTATGGTAGAGTTTACAGTATTGTATAGACTATGACACTTATATAAATGTGTTAGGGGGAATAATGGTAACGCCTTAACACTATTTTGATACTTTATATTACTGATAGGCATTATCTACTTAGCGTACACTACTATATAGTAGATAGTTTAACGGATCCTTAGAGGATGGTCATCCCAAACATCCTTTGAGTTACTTGTAATTCAGTTGTTATTTCACTTGAGTTTGATTTATTGATATAAGAATGTTCACCCTGACTCGAGTGTTTTGTATTTTGCTTTACGCTCGGGTCAGACTGAGTGTACCAGTATTCAAGACTCACCTTTGGAATTGGAGCTTCGCTTGGAGATCCGGCTATCTATCCAGCTTTCAGATATTCAGCTGATTCAAGTGATATATTCCAATTCTTGTATTTGACTATTGTATTCGAGACTTCTGTTGTACCTTATTTAACTCTGTTATATATATAGTAGCTTCATGAACTACTATCTTTTGTTTCCGCTGCATTTATTACTCTGTGATCTGTGATTATTTATTTACTGTATATGCTCAATTTTACCAAATATAAATTAACAATTCGGTATTTTGAATTATTCAAGTCCGACATATGAGGATGCGAATGGTCCAAAATAGCGGGTCGTTACAGTTGGTATCAGAGCTTTGGTAGCTCTAGGAAAAACTCAGCATATAAGGTAAATGTATTTACAGAAACACTTTCATTCGAGTTTGAATCTCTTCTTTTTAACTCGATTCCTTTGAATTTTGGAACGTTCCCTACGGTTTCAAAATTCATTTGTGTCCCTCACGATTCGTCTTCTTTCAATTCTGGAGCATCCATAACTCCTCTTCGAATGACCCGTATAATGAATCGACGGTTGTAGGATCTAGATTAACCCTAGAGGGGGGGTGAATAGGGTTATAGCAAATTTTCTCGATTTAAACACAGAAACAAACTGCAGAAATAAATATGCTGAAAAGTAAATCACACACAAAATTTACCCAGCTTCGGCAACCCCTGCCTACTGCTGCATTCCCAGATTTCTATTAGAGTTAAACAGTCTCCCGCTTACAAACACTCTAACAGACTCGCAAACCCTTGCTTCCGCTCACAAACACTCTACTAGACTCGCACCCCCTACTCGGCCTATAGAGTTTTGCAAACTCGCAAAATCTGCTCCTGCCTATAGAGTTTCGCAAACTCGCACACCCTACTCACTGAGCTAATTCTAACTAGACAATCTGACACTACCTACAACCTAGGTGGTGATTTACCAAGACTTGATTCGTAAAGAAAATTTAAAACAAGCTAAAAACAGTTTAAAACATAAAACCCTATTTGAAATAAACTAAAGCTCATTTTAACAAACAAGGCCGGCCCAATTTCTTTATTCTCTAGCCCGTTCCTTTTCTATCTTCAATTGTTCAATGGCGGTCGATCCTTTGTTACAGAGATTAGGGTTTTCTGAAATTAGAGATTGCGACTGTAAATGCTTGATTCTCTTGCTCTGTTGGTCGCTCCTTCTCTGATGATCGATTCTGGTTCGCTTCGAGATTGCAGCTGCTCCTTTGATCAAGTTCGACAGATTGGTATGTATTCTCTTTCGTTGCTGGTTTAATTGCTTGCTTGACTCGATGCCGATGATGACTTTGTTGGGTGAATATTTATATGAATTCGAGACACTTGATTTCGTTCGTATCAATTTGATACTTTCCCAATTTGTTGCTTTCCTGACGTGCACGGCTTTCCTGATATATTTTCGACTTGTTACACACGGCCTTGACTTTCAAACGTTCGATATTATTCTTGGTTGATACGGCCAAAACTTTCCTCTTTTACTTTGTGATTTTTTCAAAGATACGTTTTTGAATTTTTGGTAGTACACTGTCATGAATTTCAATTCTCTGGCCCTTCCATGATTTCGACTTCACTGTGACTTTGGCACTTGACTTTAAATTTGTTTTCTTGAATTTTTCTGTACTGTTGAACTTCGTCCATCTTGTAGTCTTCGTCTCTGGCCATCTTCTTTGGTCTCCACTTGAACATTGCATTCGTGAATATGATACTGTCTGGTTGTTCGAACTTGTTCATGTGATTCCATATTGCCATGCTATTCACTGTTTGCATTGTAGTTTGCATTGTTCATCTCGACTTGTTCTTGTACACTGCATAGTGTGATCTGTTGGTCATGTTGCATGAGTTACTTACATTGGTGCATTGCCTTGATTTATTTGAACTTGTTGTTGTTACATTTGTGTACTTCATTCAGTCTTCATGCACTTGGTTTCTGTTGTAACTGGACATGTTGCTTGAGTGTTGCAGTATTCATGTTGTTGTTCCCTGTACTTGTGTTCTGGTTATTGCTTGGTCTCTGATCTTTGTTCATTGGTCATTGTTCTGGTCATTGCTTGGTCATTGTTCTTGTTGTAGCCTGGACTGGTGCACATTGTTTGCTGTCTTGAATCTTTCTGAAGCTCGAGTTGCACACTGCTCTGCACTGTGTCTTGTTTCATGTTTGAACGTAGCATTCATATTGTTGTGTTGGTGGCAATCTTGTTCTGCACTGTGTCTTTGTTTGGTCTGTGTAGTTGTAACTGAACATGTCCGCTGCAGTTTCTTCACTGATGCATTTGGACTTGACTGTGTTGATCCAATTCATCATGCATTGTTTCATTTCTTCAAATCTGCCTATTTCATTTGAGTTGTGTCTGCATTGTGCATTGAACACTGTTCAGTTTCACAGTTGCTTCATACTGCTAATTGGTCTGACATGTATCACTTGTGTCACTGGTGTACTTGAGCTTCTGGCCTGTGTTTTGATGTTGGCACTTTGTTTCATTTGAATAGCTCAGTGGTGCACTTGTTTGGTCATTTTGTACTTCTGGATGCACTTGTCTGATTGAGTTGCATTGTTCCATGTATTTGTGCTTTGATGCATTTTTGATTTGTCAAAGCTTTGCATTCTTCATGTAGCCTTGTTTTGAACCTAGTTTTAAAAACTCGGGTTTGACCTTGTGCTCGTGTCGTGATTTTAAATATATTACACGTGAGTTGAACCCGGCTTTTCATTTGGGTTTGACATGTGCTCACATGTCCCTGTAGCATTATCAAGTGTATATCGATGTGTACGACCTTGTGGCATGTACAGTGATACACATTGCATGTCACATTGTTCGTGTATGATGAATTCAAATGTAAATGATGACGAACCACCCAAATAACTGAGGCAAATCATATTTTCAAAAATCATATTTCATTTTATATTGCAAAAATATTTCTTTTTCAATTTTACTGCGTTAGTGAATATTTTTGCAGATTGCTCAGATGCTGGATTCAAACTGGAATGCAGTTGAAGATAAAATACGAGTGTGAGTGATATGTAGTGAGGAAATTATGTAAACTGAATTGTGATGTATTCAAAACTGTATATGTATAGTGAGAGCTTGAATTTGTACTATTCAAGATTGTAATAAATATTTGTTTGAATAAAATTTCTGTTTGAATTCAAATTCTATTCAAATTCTGTGTAATTTATTTTATTCAACAAATATTTATTTAATCTATGAAAAACAAAATAGTACATTACCAAATACATTTAAACCAATGTATATATGTCTATTATCATCAAACAAAAATCATATAAGCGCAAAGCGCATATTCATACAACGGTCTCATCAAACTTCGAATGATTTGTAAAGGGGTGAAACTCCTTTACAATAGGCATTGATTTACCGAAGATTTCTGTATCCTCGGTTTACGATGCTATCTATCTCCTGCTATACCTGAATTCTATTTCTTGATATCAAATGTAGATTTGCCTCGGAATTCTGCATCGATCTTATTCTTGAAGTCACGGTTGACCCGGAAGGTTGCCCGTGAATTAAATAAGCTTATCCATCCCCCGATTCTGTTATTGAATCATCTTATCTTTTCTTTCGAACTTGTCTTCGAATCAGAATTCTCTTTAGTTTGAGTCCATGAATTTTGAATCTCTGTCCTTGCTTTGAAAATCCATTTATGTATCGTCGAACAAGGAAGTGTATTTGTAAATTTAAAAAAATGTGTTTTACGTATGTATGTATACACACACACACACACACACACTGTGTTGTTTGAGCTGTTGACGTTGATTTGGGTTTTCGATCGATTTGTCTGATCAACGCTATCGATAGGATTTCCAAAACACTTGAGTAGAGAAAACTGACACGATATTGTTTTCAAAATTGGTTAAATAAATTTTTGTATGATTATATTATATATATATAAGTATAATCTTCTGAAATTGAATAGTTAATTGAATTTATTGTTAAGAAATAATATTTGATTTTTATATTTAACTTGCAAACCATTGGCTTTTGTCTTATAATTGAACTATAAAACATAGTTATAAATTAATTTGGAAATTTAAATGGATTTAAATCAAGAAATTGAGAATTTAATCTCCGGAATTTCAAACTTTGGTTTTAAAGGTTTTAAAGGATATATTGTTTGAAATATTTTCGAATATAAATCGTTTCCAAAGAATTTAAAGTTTTAAATCAGGCTCTTCTCTTTGTCACTAGAAAATAATTTCGGTGATGGCGGTCGCATCATCGACATTCATTTTCGAGTTTCAAAATGAGAGACTATTCTGTAGCTTTGCTACAGTTTTGCTTTGGAAATTAAAATTGATTTGGATTTCTAAAATAAGACATAATTTATAAAATATATTAATACATGATTTTAAATTTGATTTGATATATTGTGTGTATATATATTCGTTTTATCTCTATATGGTTTGAAGATAATCGGAAATTAATTCCTAAAATTTTGATTTAAGGATGATTTTTAATGAAGCCAAAACTTTAACTAAATACTTAACTAGAAATAAGTAAATTGTAAAATTTTATTTGGACAATACTCAATTGCATTATATATAACTTACCTAAATTTTCGAACGTTAACGATGTAATTGAATATTATACAATATAAAATGATATCGATGGAATTCATAATTATTTTGAGTGGTTATAATAAGAGTAAATATACTTAATATATGTGATAAGATATACTAAATGGAATAAATTTAATAATCATTTGAAATATAGAAAGATTAAATTTGTTGAAAAAAATATGGCTATAATAAATGACTATACAAATTTATGATTTTAGAAATTGTTAATTTAAGATAATTAGATAATAAGATAATCATCTAGAAATAGTTAAGATTGATTTAACTTACGTGAAATCAATTTAATGGAAATCTTGAATTTAAAGATAAAAAAGTCAATTGTTGAATATAAATTAATTAAAATTGAAATCTATATGGTTTGAATTAATTGTTTTACTCTGTTTTCAATCTATTTTCTTTCTGGTTATTTCTATTCTCCTACCTCCTTCCTTTTCGGGGACGAAAAGTTTTGAGTGGTGGAGAGGGTAACGACCGGTAAATTTTAGTCGTTTTATTTATTTAATTAATTGAAATTTTATGAAATTTTAAAAATAAAATTTTGAAATAAAAATTTAATATTTGAAATGTGTATAGTTAAACATAGCAGCTGGTAAATTTTAAATACGAAAGTTTATTTCGTGTGTAATTTTATTTCAATTTAATCAGTTAGAAATTGATGAAAATAAAATGTTTTCGAAATCTAAATATTTTTACATAGAAAAATTCTAAATCATCTTCTGAGCAAGACGTCATTTTTCGTTTTTCAAATTCTGACTTCTTTAGCTCCGTCGATCTTATTTTTCTGCGTTTTTACTACATTTTCTGCTAGTTGAAAATTCGAATTTTTATAATTCAATCGTACCACTAATATCTATATACCGTTTTGATCGTTTCGTCGTGCTGATCTTCGCAGCATATTCAATTTGGTGTCCCGACGTTCGGTTCACTGCTGAATCGATGAAACAATTTGCTATATCAGTACGGTTTCGAACCTTTCAAATTTTGTGTGACCATTCAATTTCCACTGTTTATCAACCCGATCAGCCACTGGCATTTATACTTCTGAAATTAAAAATTCCATTTATTAAATTTTACAAATTTGTGGTTCCCGGTTCAAATTCCACTTATAAATTTTGATTTCAAAGTCCATCTACTCGTATTCTGTTTCCATATTTAATATAGGCGTACCTGTAACGACCCGTAAATTTTTAATAATTTTACTTGTTTTATTTATATATTTAATTGAAATTTTGTGAAATTTTAAACAATAAAATTTTGAAATAAAATTTAGTATTTGAAATGCGTCTAGTTAAACATACAATTGGTAAATTTTTATCCAAAAATATGAAAGTTTATTTCGTGTGTAATTTTAGTTCAATTTAATCAGTTAGGAATTGATGAAAATAAAATATTTTCGAAACCTAAATATTTTTATATAAAAAAATTGTAAACCATCTTCTGAGTAAGGCGTCATTTTTCGTTTTTCCAAATTCGGACTTCTTTAGCTCCGTCGATCTTATTTTTATACATTTTTGCTGCATTTTCTGCTAGTATAAAAATTCGAATTTTTATAATTCAATCGTATCATCGATATATGCATACCATTTTGATCGTTTCATCGTGTTGATCTCTACGGTATATTCACTTCTGTTTTTCCAAACTCGGTTCGCCGCAAAATCTTTAAGCGGTTAGCCGTTGTGGTTTGTTAATTGAGCTTATTGATTTCCACGTGACCTTTCACATATTTGCAGTGTTGAATCAAACAACACACTTGCCCTTTTATATTCACAATGGTTGTCACTATTCCCTAGTTTAAATTAATACACCTGGATACTGGCACATTGAAATGTTGCTTTCCATTTTTCATGTTGTCTTCTTCGCGTAGAATATATATATATATATATATATATATATATATATATATTATGTAAAAGCATGCACTATTTGTTGAAGCATGTGACATGCATATTCACCCATCCATTCATTCCCTAATCTTCTCTCTTATTCTCTGCCATTACATTTTGTTTTCTTGTTCTTTCACTCGGTTGCATTTTTTCGAAACTTTATAAAAAAAAGGAAAGTTAGCTCTATCCCCTGAAGCTATTATCGTCCCCATGAATTCAAGCACCACCCTTCCATCGGTTCCCATGACAGCAGCTTCCACCAAAACCCAAGCTTTTTATTGTCCATTCGGTTATACATGCTCGGCAGCACCGTCCCAGATCGGCTTTGGCCTCATCCATCTCCGCTGCCATACTGCCCTCGTCATCAACCACTGCCTGATCTCCACCGTAGGCAGTGCTCTCTTCGGCCTCCAAGTCCTCGTCCCCTTCCGCAACAACTACCGCCCACTCCTCCTTTTATCTGATGCCGAGCTAGCAAAGGTCACAACCCAGCGCCAACCCATTCGTCTTGAATCCCGCGCAGTCAGCAACCCACGGTCGTGGTCATCCTTCCCTCTTCTTTTGGTCACGTCACAGCTTCAGCACCTTTCATCCATCAGCCGACACCACTCCTCCCTCTTCCGCCTCGGCCACGTGCTGTAGCATCTTCCCCTCCGCCTCCACATGCATGCGTGCACAGTACTCACTGTGAATTACCACCGTCCGCAACCAGCCTACAGTATCATCTCCGCCCAATGGCCGCATCCACCTTCTCACCTCCGAGCAAATGCGAGCGGTCACACACATATATAAAAAATGATGAGAATGCTCATTCATTGCTGTCACTTGCCAGTCAAGCTACTCGGCCTCAATCCCACCTTCTGTCCGTCCTTTTTTCCGTGACTTGCCCTCATCTTCTTCTGCTATTATGTAAGTAATTTATATGTATAAAAAGGACAGCTTATTCACTTGTTGTGTAGGTTATTGGAAAGTTAGTTAATATGAGTTACCCTTTTGTTTGCTGGAAAGGTTGGCTATATTGATTTATATATATGTATTTTTTTATGTTTACAGAAAATATATATTTACAATTTATGTAGCTTAAAGTATATAAGACATCTATTTTACAATGGTTATCTATACTCGTGTATATATATAAATGTTAGTTTTCCAAGTATATATACATATTTTGGGTTATATATATGTTGAAGTTCATAAAGTCTTTTTGAGTGTATTCGATAGCTTATGTAAATATATTAGTTAAATATATTATATAATACCTCATTTTAAGGGATGTAATGTTTGCTCATGTCTTTATATATAGGCTAATGTGAAAATAGCTTGTGAGAGGTGTTTTAATTATATATTTTAAGTACTACATTTTATACGTTAGTTACAGACTGTTTTATTTAGTAAGCAATGTGTTTTGATAAGATATTCCTTTTAACTGTTTTAATTATAGACTGTTTTGTTAATAACATGTATTGGGACGCATATGTTATTTATTATAAATAACATGTATGTGTTTGTTAATTTTGATAATTTGGATTTTTATTATAATAGCAGTGTATAGACCTTGATATTAATATATGTGTTTTATTTTGAACAATAGAATTTGAAATACATGTACATTCAATATAAATATATTTGAATTTATAATATGATTTATATACATATATAGTTATATATAAATTCATTGATACCAATTTTATTTGCATCAGTCCAGTTCTGATTTGATTTATTCTATTTCGTATCTATCAGCTTGACCGTCGAATTCGTGCCAATCTCACCATGCTTTGAAATTCGTGCTTGGATTCGTATCATTTTCATTCATCTCTGGCCTCGAAAGGTGAGCAATCACTCACGATTAATGTTCCTTTATTTATTAAATTTGATTTCAACTGAAACGACAATGGAAATATACGACTGTTAGTTATTTACACTATTATATATATGTTATTACCTGTATCAGTTCACCTGTGACATCTGACACCTTTATCTGTTATTTATACGATAATAATCTAGTTTGATTGATAATTGATTGATTGTTGATGTTAACATTGGACATTAACTGTTAATGTTAAAGTGATAAAAAAATATGCGATTGAATTTGACATAGGATAGTTAATGATTCAAATTGGTATATGCGTTGAATTTGATTAGTTTAATTTGTATAATATGACCCCTTTTAAATGTTTAAATAAATTGACACGTAGAAATAGTGTTAATTACACCTTGAGTCGTCGAATGTATGTTGTATAAATAGCTGTAGTATAAATTGAATAATGAATATCAAGTGAAGAACTGTATAAATATTAGTGTAATAATCTTTAATCTACATGAAATGATAGTGTATATTCTAGAAATAATTATACTAATTTGCACAAACAACAATGTGAATTAATACGATTATTTCGAGATTAATTGAATTAATTATTGGATTGTTATTGATGGTTGCTATTGCTTGTTTATTTACTTTGACACCATCCCAGTTATCACATTGCAAGTTCCCTTTGCTTTGTTTTGATTTCTGAAGTGAAATGGAATCGGGTTGAAATGATAAATACCCAAATGAACTTGACTTAGGATAGAGAATTAAATAAAAACCCGATTGGTCAATAATTTGATTTGAAAATGAAAAAGAAAATAAAGATTTTATTTGAATAAATAATAAGGGTTTTAAATGAAGTTGGAATTTGAATTCTAGTGAAGTTTTAATGTTAATATTTAATAATCTGAAACAAAATATTAACATATTAGTTGATGAAAGAACGTCTTTTTAAATTTAATTATTTAATAATTAAGTTGGAATTATTTAATATTTAAGATTGGAATTATTTAATAATTAGTTTTTGAAATTATTTAATAATTAAAATTTGAAATTATTAATTAAGTTTGAAATTATTTGATAATTAAATAAGATTGAATTATTTAATAATTAAATAAAATTGAATTCTTTAATAAGTAAAATTGAACTTCTTGAATAAGTGAAATTAAATTCCTTTATTAACTGAGTTTTGAAATTTGTAACTGAGGTAATAAATAAATGAAATTGAATTTCTTTAACAAGAAATAAAATGCGATTTATTGAAATTAATGTAAAATTTGTAATTTAAAGAATTTGATTTGACGAATCTAATTTAATTCAATTTGTAAGTTTTGATATAATGGAGTTGAACTTAAGTAACTGATTTAATGAATTGGAAATTTAATAGAAAATGTTTTGAATGATAAATTAACTTGACGATTATTGAATGAAATCGATCAATGAATTTAAATTGATTTGAATGTTAAATTAAATTAATTGAAATGATTATGGAGTGAAACTTATGTACGAACTTGAATAAATATTTGAATTGTTTAAATAAAATCTGAAATTGAATTATAGAATTTTGATATGGAATTTGGAAGTTATGAAACGTAAATTCCGAAAATTGTTTTAGAAAGATGTATGAAATGTTGATTTACAAATTCTAATTGAAATTGAATTTGATTTGGTTTTGAAATATATAAACGACCAATCGGTGTAATAATTACGAAGGTTATTAAAGAGACCGGAATCGGTTAGGGACATACTCACTATCTAAACCGTAAACCACTTTAATAACTATATGCGGAGTATGATCCAGAATGAAGTGGTTGGAATGATGTATCTGATGACTGAAGAAAGAGAACCATAACGGTTAGCCTTGACACTTGTGTCAAACTGGAAATGACTAAAACAGGAGCCGTGCCCAGCCAAATGGGGTTAGCCACCTCGAGCGAACACACTTCTTCGTAAACTACTCATTACTTGTTATTGATTAGTGCACCCTCGAATTTCGGGAGTGTTATTTCACGGTGTTGCGATCGTTGCGATGATGCGTTCTCACCAGTCCGGATCAGGCAAACGGTAGTTTCACTATCTTGGGTATTGCCTCATGTTCTTGCCATACTTGTATCCCTATATACGCGACCACTACGAATTTGTTTTGTGTTATACCTATGGAGTACTCCCTGATATCCCACTAGTTTACGGTGGAGTTTACAGTGTTGTATAGACTATAACGCTTATATAAAATGTGTTAAGGGGGATAATGGTAACGCCTTAACACTATTTTGATACTTTATATTACTCATAGGCATTATCTACTAAGTGTGCAATGCTACATAGTAGATAGTTTAACGGATCCTTAGAGGATGGTTATTCCAATGTCCTTTGAGTTACTTGTATTTCAGTTGTTATTTCACTTGAGTTGGATTTATTGATATAAGAATGTTAATCCTGACTCGAGTGTTTGTGTTTTGTTTTACACTCGGGTCAGACTGAGTGTACCAGTATTTGAGACTCACCTTTGGAATCGAAGCTTCGCCTGGAGATCCAGCTATCTATCTAGCTTTTCGATATTCAGTTGATTCTAAAGATGTATTCTGATATTGTATTCGACTATTGTATTCGAGACTTCAGTTGTATCATATTTAACTCTATTATATATATAGTAGCTTCATGAACTACTATCTTTTGTTTCTGCTGCATTTATTACTCTGTGTCTGTGATCTGTGATTATTTATTCACTGTATATGTTCAGTTTTTCCAAATTTAAATTAACAATTCCGTATTTTGAATTATTCAAGTCCGACATGGACGGATGCGAATAGTCCAAAATAGCGGGTCGTTACAGTTGGTATCAGAGTTTTGGTAGCTCTAGGCAAAACTTAGCATATAGGGTAAATGTATTTACAGAATCACTCTCATTCGAGTTTGAATCTTTTTCTTTTGACTCAATTCCTTTGAATTTTGAAACGTCCCTGCGGTTCCAAAATTCATTCGTGTCCCCCACTATTCGTCTTTTTTCAATTCTGGAGCATCCCATAACTCCACTACGAATGATCTTTATAATGAGTTGGCGATCTCGCAAATCTCAAATTGATTTGTAAAGGAGTGAAACTCCTTTTACAATAGCATTGATTTACCAAAGATTTTTGTGTCCTCGGTTCACGGTGCTATCTATCTCCTGCTATACCTGAATTCTATTTCTCGAGATCGAATGAAGATTTGCCTCGAAATTCTGCATCGATCTCATTCGTGAAGTCACGGTCGACCCGGTTAAGGTTGCCCGCGATTTATATAAACTTATCCATCTTCCTATTTTGTTATTTAATTATCTCATCTTTGTTTCGAACCTATCTTCGAATCGAAATTCTCTTTGATTTGAGTCTATCAAATTTAAATCTCTATCCTTACTTTGATATCCATTCTTGTATTGTCGAGCGAGGAAGTGTATTTGTAAATTAATGTTAAAAATGTTTTATATATTGTTTTGCTTGGGTTGTTGATCTTGATTTAGGTTTTCGATTGATTCGTCTGATCAACGTTATCGATAGGATTTTCAAAACACTTGAACAGAACAAAATTACACAAATATTGCTTTCAAATTTGGTAAATAAAATAGTTTTGTATGATTACATTATATATAAGTACAAAGTTTTCTTAAATTAAGTTGTTAATGAATTTGTTGTCTGAAATAATAAATAAATTTATAAACTTGGCTATAATTTGATTTGGGAAATTTAAAATGAATTTAAAACAAGAATTTGGAAATTTAATTTCCGATAGATTTCAAACCTTGTATTTGAAGTTTTAAAAGGTATATTATTTAAAGTATTTTTGAATAGAAATCATTTGAAAGAAATTTTAGATGTTTAAATCAGTGCTATTCTCTTTGTCGCTGGAAAATAATTTCGGTAATGGCGGCCGCATCATTGACATTCACTTTCAAGTTTCGAAGTGGAGAGACTATTCGGTAGCGCAGCTACACTTTTGTTTGGAAAATGAATTTGATGTGAACTTCTTAAGAACAACTTGATTTATAATATATTATATATAAGTATATGATTATAGATTTGATTTGATATATATAGTATATGTATATTTTTCTATAAAATGGTTTGAAGTCAATTGGAAATTATTTCTTAAAATTTTGATTTAAGGATGATATTCAATAAAGCCAAATTTTTTGAATAAATACTTAACTTAAAAAAATAAGTGAATTGTAAAATTTTATTTGGATAATACTCAATTGCATTATATATAACTTTCCTAAATTTCAAAAGTTAACCATGTAGTTGAATATTATACAGTAGAAAATGATATCAAAGGAATGTTTAAATAAAATTTGAGTAGTTATAATAAGTGTAAATATACTTAATACATATGTGATAAGATATATTAAGTAGAATAAATTTAATAATAATTTGGAATAAAGAAAAATTAAAATTTTCGAATAAAATATGATTATAATAAATGACTATTCAAATCTATGATTTTTGAAATTGTTAATTTAAGATAATTGGATAATATTCAATATAAAATGTTTTAATAAGTAAAATTTAAGTGCTTATAATAAACGTTATATACTTAAAGTTTAACCATAAAATGATTAATAGAGATAAATAGAATACTAAGTTAGTCGAATAATAAATGGATTAATAAAATAAATGGTTGTTTGAAATAAATTTTGTAACAAACAACAACAAATTGAAAATAAACCAACTTAATGAAATTCCTTGAGTTTAAAATCAATTATTTAACATTAATTAATTCAATTGAAATTTATATGGTTTAAATTAATTGTTTTATTTTGGAATTCAATTCTATTTTCTTCTGGTTGTTTCTATTCTCCTACCTCCTTCCTTTTCGGGGACGAAAAGTTTTGAGTGGGGGAGAATGTAACGACCCGTAAATTTTTAATAATTTTATTTGTTTTATTTATATATTTAATTGAAATTTTGTGAAATTTTAAACAATAAAATTTTGAAATAAAATTTAGTATTTGAAATGCGTCTAGTTAAACATAGCAACTGGTAAATTTTCATCCAAAAATATGAAAGTTTATTTCATGTGAAATTTTAGTTCAATTTAAACAGTTAGGAATTGATGAAAATAAAAAAATTTAGAAACCTAAATACTTTTATATAGAAAAATTTTAAATCGTCTTCTGAGCAAGACGTCATTTTTCGTTTTTCCAAATTCGGACTTCTTTAGCTCCGTCGATCTTATTTTTATACATTTTTGCTGCATTTTCTGCTAGTATAAAAATTCGAAATTTTATAATTCAATCGTACCACTGATATCTGTATACTGTTTTGATCGTTTCGTCATGCTGATTTCTACGGTATATTCACTTCTGTTTTTCCAAACCCCCTTCGTCGCAAAATCTGTAAATGGTTAGCCGTTGCGGTTCGTTAATTGAGCATATTGGTTTCCACGTGACCTTTCACATATTTGCAGTGTTGACTCAAACAACACTTGCCTTATTATATTCACAATGGCTGTCACTATTCCCTAGTTTAAACTAATACAGCGGGATACTACACATTGAAACGTTGCTTTCCATTTTTCATGATGTCTTCTTCGCGTAGAATATATATTATTATGTAAAAGCATGCACTATTTGTTGAAGCCTGTGACATGCATATTCACCCACCATTCATTCCTTAATCTTCTCTCTTGTTCTCTACCATTAAATTTTGTTTTCTTGTTCTTTCACTCAGTTGCATTTTTTCGAAACTTTATAAAAAAAAGGAAAGTTAGCTTTATCATCTGAAGCTATTATCGTCCCCATGAATTTAAGCACCACCCTTCCATCGGTTCCCATGACAGCAACTTCCACCAAAACCCAAGCTTTTTATTGTCCATTCGGTTATACATGCTCGGCAGCACCGTCCCAGATCGGCTTCGGCCTCATCCACCTCCGCTGCCATATTGGCCTCGTCATCAACCACTGCCCGATCTCCACCGTAGGCAGTACTCTCTTCGGCCTCCAAGTCCTCGTCCCCTTCCACAACAACTACCGTCCACTCCTCCTTTTATATGATGCCGAGCTAGCAAAGTTCACAGCCAGCGCCAACCCCTTCGTCTCGAATCCTGCGCAGTCAGCAACCCCCGACCATGGTCATCCTTCCCTCTTCTTTTGGCCACGTCACAGCTTCAGCATCTTTCATCCATCGGCCGAGCACCACTCCTCTCTCTTCCGCCTCGGCCACGTGCTGTAGCATCTTCCCCTCCGCCTCCACGTGCATGCGCGCATAGTACTCACTGTGAATTACCACCCTCCGCAACCAGCCTACAGTATCATCTCCGCCCAATGGACACATCCACCTTCTCACCTCCAAGCAAACGCGAGCGGTCACGCATATATATAAAAAAATGATGAGAATGCTCGTTCATTGCTGTCACTTGCCAGTCAAGCTACTCGGCCTCAATCCTACCTTCTGCCTGTCCTTTTTGCCGTGACTTTCCCTCATCTTCTTCTGGTATTATGTAAGTAATTTATATGTATAAAAAGGACGGCTTATTCACTTGTTGTGTAGGTTATTGGTAAGTTAGTTAATACGGGTTACCCTTTTGTTTGCTGGAAAGGTTGGCTATATTAATTTATATATATGTATTTTTTTTTATGTTTACAGAAAATATATATTTATAGTTTATGTAGCTTAAAGTGCATAAGACATGCATTTTACAATGGTTATCTATACTCGGAGTATATATAAATGTTAGTTTTCCAAGTATATTTACATATTTTGGGTTATATATATGTTGAAGTTCATAAAGTCTTTTTGAGTGTATTCGACAGCTTATGTAAATATATTAGTTAAATATATTATATAATACCTCATTTTAAGGGATGTAATGTTTGCTCACGTCTTTATATATAGGCTGATGTGAAAATAGCTTGTGATAGGTGTTTTAGTTATATATCTTAAGTACTACATTTTATACGTTAGTTACAGACTGTTTTATTTAGTAGGCAATATGTTTTGATAAGATATTCCTTTTAGTTGTTTAATTATAGACTGTTTTGTTAATAACATGTATTGGGACGCATATGTTATTTATTATAAATAATATGTATGTGTTTGTTAATTTTGATAATTTGGATTTTTATTATAATAGCAGTGTATAGACGTTGATATAAATATATGTGTTTTATTTTGAATAATAGAATTTGAAATACATGTACATTCAATATAAATATATTTGAATTTAAAATATGATATATATACATATATAGTTACATATAAATTCATTGATACCAATTTTATTTGCATCAATCCAGTTCATATTTGATTTATTCTATTTTGTATCTATCAGCTTGACCGTCGAATTCGTGTCAATCTCGCCATGCTTTGAAATTCGTGCTTGGATTCGTATCGTTTTCATTCATCTTTGGCCTCCAAAGGTAAGCAATCACTCACGATTAATGTTCTTTTATTTATTAAATTTTATTTCAATTGAAACGACAATGGAAATATGCGACTGTTAGTTATTTACACTATTATATATATGTTATTACCTGTATCAGTTCATCAGTGACATCTGACACCTTTATCTGTTATTTATACGATAATAATCCAGTTTGATTGATAATTGATTGATTGTTGATATTAACATTGGACTTTAACTGTTAATGTTAAAGTGATAAAAAAATATGCAATTGAATTTGACATAGGATAGTTAATGATTCAAATTAGTATATGCTTTGAATTTGATTAGTTTAATTTGTATAATATGACCCCTTTTAAATGCTTAAATAAATTGACACGTAGAAATAGTGTTAATTTCACCTTGAACCGTTGAATGTATGTTGTATAAATTATGTAGTATAAATTGAATAATGAATATCAAGTGAAGAACCGTATAAATATTAGTGTAATAATCTTTAATCTACATGAAATGATAGTGTATATTCTAGCAATAATTATATTAATTTGCACAAAGAACAATGTGAATTAATACGATTATTTCGTTATTGTTTGAATTAATTATTGGATTGTTATTGATGGTTGCTATTGCTTGTTTATTTACTTTGACACCATCCCAGTTATCACATTGCAAGTTCCCTTTGCTTTGTTTTGATTTTTGAATTGAAATGGAATCGGGTTGAAATGATAAATACCCAAATGAACTTGACTTAGGATAGAGAATTAAATAAAAAGCCGATTGGTCAATAATTTGATTTGAGAAAAGAAAAAGAAAATAAAGATTTTATTTCAATAAATAATAAGGGTTTTAAATGAAGTTGGAATTTGAATTCTAGTGAAATTTTAAAGTTAATATTTAATAATCTGAAACAAAATATTAACATATTAGTTGATGAAAGAACGTCGTTTTAAATTTAATTATTTAATAATTAAGTTGGAATTATTTAGTAGTTAAGATTGGAATTATTTAATAATTAGGTTTTGAAATTATTTAATAATTAAATTTTGAAATTATTAATTAAGTTTGAAATTATTTGATAAAATAAGATTGAATTATTTAATAATTAAATAAAATTGAATTCTTTAATAAGTAAAATTGAACTTCTTGAATAAGTGAAATTAAATTCCTTTATAAACTGAGTTTTGAAATTTGTAACTGAGGTAATAAATAAATGAAATTGAATTTCTTTAACAAGAAATAAAATGTGATTTATTGAAATTAATGTAAGACTTGTAATTTAAAGAATTTGATTTGACGAATCTAATTTAATTCAATTTGTAAGTTTTGATATAATGGAGTTGAACTTAAGTAATTGGTTTAATGAATTGGAAATTTGATAGAAATTGTTTTGAATGCTAAATTAACTTGACGGTTATTGAATGAAATCGATCAATGAAATTAAATTGATTTGAATGTTAAATTAAATTAATTTAAATGATTACGAAATGAAACTTATATACGAACTTGAATAAATATTTGAATTGTTTAAATAAAATCTGAAATTGAATTATAGAATTTTGAAATGGAATTTGGAAGTTATGATACGTAAATTCCGGAAATTGTTTTAGAAAGATGTATGAAATGTTGATTTACAAATTCTAATTGAAATTGAATTTTATTTGATTTTAATATATATATATATATATATATATATATATATATATATATATACACGACTAATCGGTGTAACAATTACGAAGGTTATTAAAGAGACCAAAATCGGTTAGGGACATACTTACTGTCTAAACCGAAAACCACTTTAATAACTATACGCGGAGTATGATCCAGAATGAAATGGTTGGAATGATGTACGTGATGACTGAAGAAAGAGAACGATAATGGATAGCCTTGACACTTATGTCAAATTGGAAATGACTAAAACAGGAGCCGTGCCGGACCAAATGGGGTTAGCCACCTCGAGCGAACACACTTCTTCGTAAACTACTCATTGCTTGTTATTGATTGATGTGCACCCTCGAAATTTTGGGAGCGTTGTTTCGCGATGTTGCGATCGTTGCAGCGATGCGTTCTCACCAGTCCGGATCAGGCAAACGGTAGTTTCACTACCTTGGGTATTGCCTCATGTGCCTTGTCATACTTGTATCCCTATATACGCGACCACTACGAATTTGTTTTGTGTTATACATATGGAGTACTCCTTGATATCCCACTAGTTTACGGTGGGGTTCACGGTGCTGTATATACTATAACGCTTATATAAAATGTGTTAAGGGGGATAATGGTAACGCCTTAACACTATTTTGATACTTTATATTACTGATAGGCATTATCAACTTAGCGTACACTACTACATAGTAGATAGTTAAATGGATCCTTAGAGGATGGTTATTCCAACGTCCTTTGGGTTACTTGTATTTCAGTTGTTATTTCACTTGAGTTGAATTTATTGATATAAGAATATTGATCCTGACTCGAGTGTTTGTGTTTTGCTTTACGCTCGGGTCAGACTGAGTGTACCAGTATTCGAGACTCACCTTTGGAATTGGAGCTTCGCTTGGAGATCCAGCTATCTATCCAGCTTTCCAATATTCAGTTGATTCTGGAGATGTATTCTGATATTGTATTCGAGACTTCAGTTGTATCATATTTAACTCTGTTATATATATAGAAGCTTCATGAACTACTATCTTTTGTTTCTGCTGCATTTATTACTCCGTGTCTGTGATCTGTGATTATTTATTCACTGTATATGTTCAGTTTTGCCAAATTTAAATTAACAATTCGGTATTTTGAATTATTCAAGTCCAACATGTGCGGATGCGAATAGTCCAAAATAGTGGGTCGTTACAGTACCTTATATAATCATCTGTATTTACATCTGCATATTAAATTGCATATTGATTGCATGCCAGCCATATTTGCTTCGGGAATCCATTCGTTTTTTTCCAGATAAGCTGTTCGCATCTTCTTCTTTGCTACACAATATCAATTATATTTTACTCCTTACTGTGCTTCACCTTGCTCGAGGGAAAATCTTGCTTAACTCGAACATCACCCTCGCCGAACCCACATCAGATCGAACTTCCCATCCGCCACCTGATGCCGCCTTCGCCATGGCAACAACCACCGCTTCAAATTCCCCTCCACCTCACCATCTCTTCCGTCTTCAGCCGAGCCCACTCACACTACTGCCTCTGCCACCTAGGCTTGCAACAGCCCCGAGAGAACCTACCTCCGCATGGACCCAGCCCCAAACAACCACCGCGTCTTCCTCCACCGTGAAGCAACCTCCTCCCTCCGTGCATCGTTCCTCCCCTCTCTCCAAAGCGGCATGTCCCATCGCCTCCTTCCTCCCTTCAGCCGTGACCAAGCTCCCTTCTACCTCCTCCCCTTTGGCCCTCCTTTCCACCACCCACCATTGTCAACAACACCCGTGTCTCCTCCCCACTGAGTCGCCGAGCTAACCAACGGTGTTTGTATATAATTATCCTATGGTTAAGTGATACAGATATTTATTATTTCAATCCACAACATAAATTTAATATTTTATGAGTATATATCATTCTAACCCGAAATCCCAAAAATTTCAAAATCAATGAAAATCGCTTGGGTTTATCATTTCAACCCATAACGATTTCCCCTAATCTATAATATTGTTCGGGTATGTATCATTTCAATCCAAAGGGAATTATAAACTAACAGGATACTTGCAAAGTAAGAACAAATATGGTGATAATACGACATATCAACAATAGGCATATATCATCAGTAATAATTTAAATATAATATATACAAGAGATTATGGTGTCATATGTCATAGGTGAACAATTGCAAATAATGGCATATCATATTTGATAATTAAATAACTTAACAATTCAAATTTAGCAGCATACTTCAATAGTCATTTCAAGTGAATTAAATTTGCTAAATATAATAGTGTTAATCATGAGTGATCGCTCACCTTTCGAGGCTAGAGAAACAAGAAGATGCAATGGACACGCATATGGATACAGACACGAACTAGCGGGACAGTAACGAGCTAGGAATTTCTGCGACGATTTCGATATTGAGAAAGTATGTCAAACGGATAAGAGATCGATGAAACAATATATTATAATTTAAAAATACATACATACATACATACATATATTGACATCAAATGCCTAAGTATATATTATATTTTAAAGCCTACATACATTTAAAAAAAAATCAAATATCTATATATATGATATATGTATATGTATATATTTAAACACATATATATGAAAACATATATTTATACTAGCAAAATACACATAGGCGTACAACGTACCATATATAACGCTTTTTCTTTAAATATAAAAATGGAAGCAACAGGCAAACTTTTATAATATAATATATAATACTTTTTATAAGAAAATACTGTAAACCTATGTGCTGTAAACGTATATAATATATTTTAAAATAATATCTTCTTTTGTAAACCGCAACACGTATATACCTTTTCAACATATAATATAATATTCCTAACATATTATATATACATATATAAAATAAAAGAGGAGGACATAGAAGTGCTCGGAGTGGACAACAGTTGTGGTCTGTCCATGGGTGATGGGTGGATGCGTGAATGGGGAAAGGTGGCGGCTGCTTATGTTCGCTGACTGAAAAGTTTGGAGTGGCGGCATAGGTTAGGTGATTGATGCACGTGAGGGGTTTTGGCTATCGTACCCGGCAGGCCCGACCCTAGGGAAAGGCTGGCAAGCCAGCCGCCTAGGGCAACGGGATGGGGAGGTGCAACAACTTACAATTAGATAAGTATAAGACTTTATTACAAACTTATAGTAAAAGTTGACTTGTCTAAGTGGTGATGGATATGGGTGTTTGCATGATGAGCTAGGTTCGAATCCTGGAATGCCTGCCCTATTTTTTTATGTTTTTTTCTTTATGATTTTGCTTACAATTTTGGCCTAGGGCAACTAAATACAATGGGTCGGCCCTGGTACCCCGGCTGATCTGGTCGATGGAAACTTCGATAGAAGGGGAGATGGCCTCGGTTGTGCAAAGCGGAGGACAGGCGGCTGTGATGAAGGTGGAAGGCGTGGGTATTTCGAGCAAGGCGGTGGCGCATAGTTCGGGTGAGGATGGGCTGAAGTGGCTTTCAGAAATGATGGAGTGATGGTGTTCACGGTGAAGGCTGGGCGAATGGAACGGACGGGTCGAGTGTATGGGAAACGTGAAGCTGTGGTGGCTTTGGGGCTAACGTGGTAGGCTAATGGCAGAGGGATGGGGTTCGTTCAGTAGTTGACAAATAAAAGAAGGCGGTGGAAAGTTGGTCAAGTTCTCTGGTGGCGGGCGAGGCTATAGGGTGCGATGAGGCTAGAGAAAGCAAGGCATGGAGAGGTTTGCTTCGTCCTCGGCGAGGGTGGCAGCAAGATTTCAGGAGCAGGTTTCTTTAAAATGGAAGAAAATGCTAGGAGACCAAGTAACTTATATTAGTATATTATATACTTTTATATAATTATATATATATATTATTTTCCTTGAAAATAAAAGCATAAGAAATAATAGGAAGCGGCTTCATAGGCGAATGTGAAAAACGTGCAACCGGTTCACAACAAACATTTGAACTTTAAAATATATATTATTATTTTAGAAGAAATGTTAGAAACGACGAGAAAGAGGAGAGCCAGAGAAAAGTGGACGAACTAAAACAAATATTGGAACCATAAGAATGCTAAAAGTCATGGGAAAAGCAATAGTCAAAGTTGAAATTATTAATAACTGATGGCCATTCGTTTGCACAGAGGATAATGGAAAAACACAACAAAACCAAAAAGCTCAAATATGGTACCAATAGAGTTAACCATTTTGTGGTTTTCGTCATGTATCGTACACCGAAATACACAAGTGAATATAATGTGGAGATCGACATGACGAGACGAACAAAATGGTATATACAGATATCAATGAAACGATCATCCTATCAAAAGTCAATATTTTCTGCAAAATGCTGCTAAACTCCAAATATAAGATAAATGAAGCTAGAGCAGTCCAAATTTGACGAATCGAAATACGACGTTTCACTCAGAAAATGTTTTACATTTTAATTATATAAAAATATTCAGATTTCAAAAATATTTTATTTCCATCAAATTTCAACTGATTTAAATTATAAAATTCCAATTACACAACAGATTTTGTATTTACCAATAAAAATTTGCCATTTGCTATGTTTAAATAGATGCATACCAAACATCAAATTTTCATTGCTAAATGTAATTATTTAATTTTCATGAAAAATTCAGTTATTTATGTTGTAAAAATCATTAAAATTTACGGGTCGTTACATTTACTTTGCCAAGTTTGGCACTTAAATAAACCTAGGAATTTTAATAAATAGTTTAAGTGTCTCTTCATGATTGTGTAAGCATCATGTGACACAATTACTGCACTAAAAGCAAATTTAATATTACCTAAATTTGTTGATTCACAACTAAATGGATAATAGGAGATCTAATTGCCTTATTTGTAATCTGTTGTTGTAGGACAAAAAAATCTCACTAATATTTTTTGCGCTAGAAGCAGGGCATGTTTCTTCCCTCATATAGCTTCCTAAATGATAACCACATCCACCCTCACAACCATCATGAATATGGACGAAACTTTCATCTGCAACCAACTTAACAAAGGTGCTCATAGCCCATCTATCAATATGTTACAAGTAAGCTTGTCATAAAAATTTAAGGTAAGGTATGGTTAAATTGATTTATCTTTGTGGAATTCCTCAGTAACAGGAACGAAATAATAATACACATATAAGTACATGGTAAGATGCCTTATGATTATTAACATTTTTAATCTTATCTTGCATTTCTTACTGCACTCCAATATAATACCATAGAGCATGGACTAAAATTTTGTAATAATTACCTTTTTTCTTGCATTTATTTCCATCCATTCTTTCCATATTTTTTTAATAAATATATGATTAAAGGAAATAAAACTCAAATATATATTAAAGGAAAATGATGTTGCGATACCTATTTCTACCTAGGCATATTAATCTTGGTTTAAAATAGCATTTCCTTCACATATTAAGTCAATTGACTATCTTATTTATTAGATACAAACTATTTCGAAATCCAATTAATGAAAATATATAAAGAAAACTACGAAACCATATGTAATCATGGAAAGGGTTCATCATGGCTTTAAAAGGCATTTGTTATCGACAAATGTGACATAAATATGTTATACTAAAATATTATCACCTTAAGCATTTAAAATTTATTTCACATATAGTAGCAAATAATTTTAAAGCTTGCATAACCTATTGGATCATATATTTAACAACTGAATTAAAGGACAGCATTTAAGACATTTAAAATTATTCATATGTCAAAATTAATAATAGGCATCTATTTCCATATTTAATCTAATGTCTCTGATTACACACACTTTTTCTTTAGTTGCCTTCGGAGTATATGAATCTAACATCCATCCTGTGTAGTTAATGCCCTGCTATTACCCCGCTATAACCCCACTATATCCTATAGTGGACTTCTATCTCTACGATTTTTCCATATAGCCCCAAAATATAGCCTTTCCGCTTTAATCCCCGCTCTTTCCGCTATATCCCGTTGTTCCCGCTATATTTTGCTATTTCCGCTATATCTTCTTTAATAAAATGAATTAAAAATTGCATTTATACATTATAAAAATTATGAAACTAATTTATTTGATTTAATTTTTAATATATTTTCAGAAATGAAAATACTCTAATATTCTACTAAATTCAATTATGTTATATAACAGTTTTACGTTTATTTAAAGTATATTCACACATTTTTTTTGTTTAAAATTATTAATGTATTAATTATAATTCAATTGAATGACAATTTTTAATTTCATTACCATTTATATATTTGTAAAAACATTAAGTACGAGTTTTATATGCTATTTTAGAGCCATCCGCTATATCCTCGCTATATCCCCGCTATGACTTTTTGCACCTTCACCGCTTTGAATCTGCCGAGCGCTTTAACTGCACAGCATCCATCAATGTAAACCTGCTCTCATTGCTCCGTAGATCACTACCAATGCTCACCAGCTCAGCTAACTTTATTGTTGGCACGCAAAAAGGGCAATCTCAATATTGAGAACAGTGGTACTGGACTAAAAAATGCAGGGGAAAAGACTTAAAATGAAACTCAAAACAATATCACATTAATGTACCGTCATTTTAAATTAAGAGGATTCACCTCAGAGGAAATCTCTGATGACTTTGAGCCAAAGGGTTTTCAGTGCAGTTCCTCATCCACCTATGTCAAAAGATAACATGGCCCAAAATAGGTGTAAGACCCAAATTTCGTCAAAAAAACCTTCTCTTGCACCTCTGCAGTGCACCGTCAATATTCACCAGCTAAGAAATGTAGAAAATGCGGACTACGGATCTAAAAGCTGGATTAACACTAGAGGGGGGGGGGGGTGAATAGTGTATAATGGATTTTATGGAATTTTTGAAATCTTTTCAAATTAAATACATGCAATTCACAAACACATAGACAATCACAGAACAAGACACGGATGCAAATAGTAAAAAAAAAGTAGTAAAGGAAAGAACAAATCAAAATTTTATACTGGTTCGGAGTTACCCTACATTCAGTCCTACAAAATTTCTTGTGCAGATTTCTTTTCAAATATAATGTCGATATTACAAATTCGATTTAATGGCCATAAGATAGACCCTCCTGTCTCCGAATATAGGGTAAACTCTCTTGATTTGACTAGGCTATAAGATCACCTAATTTATTTACGGCCTACAATCACACCCAACTGACTTATGGGCCACAATCACACCGTCTCCAATCACACTACGATAGAAAGAGACTTGATATACTTCGATCTTTCAATCTTTGATTACAAGTGATCCTATAATTTTGAACAGCACTGGGATCTTTAAGAGAGAGTGGCAGACGATCAAACTAGAGACGATCAAATTTGATTCATTTAGGATTTCACTAGAGTTTTGTTAAGAATGTTTGAAAATAAAAAAGGAAGAGAAAGAGGAGAGAAAACAAAGAAGTCTTAAGTTAAAATTCGTTGAGAACTACTAGCGTTTATAAGAGAATAACGGTCATATCCCTAGTGATTTTTGAAAACTGATTTTCTTTCTAAAGTTTGTCGAAGCAATCTTAGAACTTTGTAAACTATTTTGAATATACTTTATGATTATAAAAAACTTTGGAAAGTGATCTTATGAAATATAAAAGTAATAAAAACTAAATATATAAATATTTTGAGATTAAAGCTAAAACATTAAAACTAGGAGACAGTTTAAAAACAAGAAATGATTTTGAAATTAATATGATTAAAAATAGTTTTTGAACTAAGGCTAAAATATTTAAAACGAAAGAGAGATGTCTTTTAAAAAAGATAGTTTTGAAAAAATCTAAAAATAATTCATTTTGAAAATTTCATGGATTCCATTCCACTAGAGATGGTTGTGGGTTTCATCCCATATTAAAGCGAGAAGGTGGATTACATTCCACAATAAAAATCCAATAAAGATTTTAGTGCTATCATGAAGTTTAACATAAATCTTGATTTACTACTTATCTTGATATCTTGAACTCTTGATAATCTTGATAGTCATGAGTCTTTAGTCTTGATTTCTACAATCTTGAATTTTTCATTCTCGAATCTCTATACTGTACAGTCTTCATTCTCAGTAGACGCATATATATATATATATATATATATATATATATATATATATATATATATATATATATATATCCTGCATATACATATAAATCTAGACAAAGATACTTTATATCTTATAACAAGTCCTAAGGTTGTTGTCATCAAAACCATCATCTCCAGAACTAATAATCTCCTTTTTTTGATGATGACAACCTATGTTTATAAAATATACCCCATCAAACTCTGGTTCTACTCTGATCCCTCCCCCTCATTCCAACAACTCCCCTTTAATGTACTAACTCCCCTTTAACCTAAGCCTAACTAAAAGACTAACTATCCTATTTTATAATTCTCCCCCTTTGTCATCAACAAAAGCTAAGCCTAAACTACATAACTCCCCCTTAAATTAATACTACGGAACTAAATGCGAATAACGACGTATAATAAGCGAAACATAAATCTAATTTTATTATATACGATGTTACATTACACATATATATGACACATAGACACAAATATATATAAGTACACAAAATATAAAAACATTAATATAATAACAATCTAATGAGAGTCCTTGACAATTAGTGGCTTGTGAATCAAACAATTAGGGTAATGGAGACAAAAGTTTCCATGTTTTCGAGCAAATTACCATTTTTGTCAAAACAGACTTCTCCAACGCAAACAACATTATCATCCTCGTCCATTTTTGCTTCTTCCTCTTCTTCTTCTTCTTCTTCATCCTTTAATGGATTATGAATACATATGTTAGAGGAATCGTCTTCAATCACAATAGGGTCTGCATGATTGTCCAATAGAAATATTTGCAAATTTCTAAGAATCTTGCCTTGTTTCTCTTATTCCTTTGTCATCCTTATTTACATGACTTGTAATTCAGTTAGCGTTTGCAGAGAATCCTTCATAATTTGCTCGATCTTTATTACTCGAGTCAGTGTAGTACGTTGGAATGGACCAGAATTAGGAGAAGGGAAGCAAATGGTCGTATGTTGGTTTGATTCAGAAGAGAAGGACATTACTTTGTATTTTCAAAAGTTTATTATAGAGAAAATGAAGTGAGAAGATAGATGAATTCGAAAAATTGTGGTTATATAACCATCAAACTGATTTTAGAAGGAAAATCAAAATTTCAAATCTAACCATTGTATGCCGACATGGAGGGTAGGGGCATGTGGACATCCCTTTGAAAATTTTGGCAAATTTGTTTTTCTTTATTTATTTAGATATATATGTTACTATTTCTATATTATATATTTCAATTATAAAACAAATACCTAGTTCTCTTCGTAATTTAGTAAAGGTTGATTGATTCATGGGTTTGGCCAGAATATCAGCTATTTGATTCTCATTATTGATAAATTCAAGAGAAATAATCTCTTTACTTATATTATCTTTGAGAAAATGATGTCTGATATCATTATATTTAGTTCTGGCATGATGAGTAGGATTTTTGCATAAATTTATTGCACTTGTATTGTCACAATAAATTGGTGATTTTGAAATATTTAATCGAAATCCTTTAGGGTTTGTTGCATATAGATAACTTGAGAACAAGCCAAAGTAGCAGAAATATATTCTGCTTCAGTTGTTGATAGTGAGATGGTATTTTTTTTACTAACTAGGAAATCAGAGAATGTCCTAAAAAGTGACAAGTTCCACTTCTACTTTTTTGGTCTGATTTACAACTAGCACAGTCAGCATCACAATATAAGATCAAATCAAATGAACCATTTTTAGGGTAAAATAGGCCATAGTCTAAAGTCTGTTTAACATATCTTAGGATACGTTTAACGGCTTTTAAATGGGCTTCTTTGGGTTGAGATTGGTATCTTGCACAGAGACAGACAATATGCATGATATCAGGTCTACACGCTGTAATACAGAGTAGCGATCCAATCATTCCCATGTATAGTTTTTGATAAAAATATTTTCACATGTCTTCTTTATTCAAGGCTTCATTGGTTGCCATAGGATTGAGTTTTCCACTCCTAGTGGTCATACCAAACTTACTAACTAGATCCCTAGCATAATTTTCTTGACTAATGAAAATACCACTATCTAATTGTTTTATTTGCAATCCTAAAAGGAAAGTAAGTTCACCCATATGACTCATCTCAAACTATTTTGTCATTATTTCATAAAACTCTTTGTTCATTTCATTGTTTGTTGATCCAAAAATGAAATCATTTAAATAAATCTATACTAACTGGATATCATTTTTGTTTCTTTTAATAAAAAGAGTACTATCTACATTGCTAATTTCAAAATTTGACTATAATAGAAAATATCTTAGTATGCTATACCAGGCTCTAGGAGCTTGTTTTAGACCATATAAAGCTTTCTTTAATTTGTAAACATGATTTGGAAATTTTTCTTCTTCAAAAAGTGGAGGTTGTTCGACATAAACATCCTCTTTAACAAAACCATTTAAAAAGGCACTATTGACATCCATTTGAAATTATTTGAAATTGTTGTGGTTTGCGAAAGCAAGTAAAATTCTAATGGCTTCTAACCTTGCTACTGGTGCAAAGGTTTCATCAAAGTCTATTCCTTCTTCTTGACAATAACCTTGCGCAACTAACTGAGCTTTATTTCTAACGACCTCACCTTGTTCATTCATTTTATTTTTATAAACCCATTTAGTTCCTATTATAGTTTCGCCCTTTGGTCTAGGAACAAGTTCATATACATCAATTCTGGTGAACTGATTCAGTTCTTCAAGTATAGCAAGAATCCATGAATCATCAGATGGTGCTTCCTTTGGATTTTTAGGTACAATAGTTGATATAAAAGCTACATTACTCATCTTATTTAGTTGATTTCTAGTTCTAACAACATATTCAACATTTCCTAGTATATTTTCTATCGGATAATCTTTTAAAAGCCTGATCCTTTTGTTAGGATGGACAGTTTCACTATTTATATCATTTGATTCATTATTTAAAGAAACAAAATCATCTTCATCATTTATTTGAACACAATCTTTGAAATTTTCATCAAAAGTACGTGCAGTGTTTCTTCAGTGTAGTTAATTTTTAAATTGAAAAATCTATATGCTTTACTTCTATTAGAATATCCGATAATGATTCCTTTGTCGGATTTAGGATCAAATTTATCCAAATTGTCCTTTGTATTCAGAATAAAGCATTTACTTCTAAAAACTTTAAAATAAGATACCTTTGGTTTCTTATTGAAAAGAAGTTCATATGGTATTTTATTGGTTAGAGGTCTAATTAGAATCCTATTCAAAATGTAACAAGCTGTAGCAACTGCTTCTGCCCAAAAATTTCTTATTAATTTACTATCTAAAAGCATAGTTCTTGCACATTCTTGAATCGTTCTATTTGTACGCTCCACCATTCCGTTTTGTCACGGATTTCTTGGAAAAGAAAATTTATGAGTTATTCCTTTTTTATTATAGAAATTCTCGATATTTTCATTTTCAAATTCTCCACGGTGATCACTACGAATAATTTTGATTTTTAAAGAAAGTTGATTTTGAATTCTTTTTGCAAAAGTTTTAAATAAATCAAAAGCACCATTTTTATGTTTTAGAAAAATTGTCCATGTAAATTTAGATTAATCGTCTACAATTACAAAGACATATTTACTGTGATTTATTGACTGAATTTGAGATGGACAAACCTAAATGAAGTAACTCAAGAGGTTTTGAAGTTGAAATCATATCTTTCAATTGAATGAACTCTTCCTAAGTTTTCCTAATTGACAAGCATCACATATTGTTAGTCTGTGAGATGATGGTTTTGATGACAACAACCTTAGAATAGATTATAAAATATAAATACTAACAATATAAGTTTAGATATATATGTATATGCAAGATTTAACCATGCAGGTACCAAGAATGAAGACTGTATAGTATAGAGATTCAAGATATCAAGATTGAAGACTCATGAGTGTCAAGATTATTAAGAATTCAAGTAATTTATTCTTTAATTAGAAAGTTTTTTTAAAACACCTAGAAAAGCATCGACATCTTAAAATCCAATTTATTCGTGGAATGGAATCCACTTCGAGCCTGTTAAAGGGATGGAACCTACGAAAAATCTAGTAGAACATTGTTTTGTATCCGCTAACCTCTTATTCAAAATGATTTTTCAAAATTATATCTTGTTTTCAAAATTATTTCAAAACCTTCCTTTTAAAAGAATAAAAAACATCTATCCTGATTTTAAATAATTTTAGCCTCAAAATCATCTTTAATTTCAAAGTCAAATTACTCCTGATTTTAAACTATCTTTTAATATAATATATTTAGGTTTAAAATATTTATACTTAGATTTAAATATAAAATTATAGTTAAATTATATATATATATATATATATTATTTTCTATATTTACTTATGAATTTTAACTATAGTCAAGTATATTTATAAAGTTTAAAATAGTTTTAATATAAGATAAAGGTTATTTTCAAAGAAAATCAAATCATCAAAAAATGCTTTGGGATGTCGACATACTCATGGTGACCATGTCGACATGGTGTCAGTTGTGTTCAAAATTTCAATTTCAAAAGAAGTGTCTATTCACTATAACTCTTCACGAATGGACATGACTGTTGTTCTACTAAAACTAGGGGTTGGTTTCAACGAATTTTACATCAGATTTTTTGGTTTTTCACTCCTCTTCTTCTTCCACTTTTCTTAAAAAAATTCTTACCATTACTCTGCCGAAATCTACATTGAATTGAACTCGATCATTCGTAGTTTGATTCTCTATCACTACCTCAACAAGATCCTCAGTGCTATTTAGAGTTATAGGCTCTTTGTAATCAACTTAGCAAGAAAAGGTGTGATTGTAGCCTGGAAAATCAATCAAGCGTGATAAGTTGTGATTGTAGCCTTGGGAAATCAATTGGGTGAACTTGTTGCCCGTAAAATCAAGTAGGTGAACTTGTAGCCCGGAAAATCAAGTATCTCTACCCAGAGGATTGTGATTCTTGAGGGTGTACCTCGTAGCCTTGAAATCAAGGGTGTAATTGTAAAGATTGGTTTTGAAAGGAAATCCATACATGTGTTGCGGGACTGGATGTAGGGTAACTCCGAACCCGTATAAAATCTGGTGTGTTCTTTTCTTTACTGCTTTTTATTTTATTTCTGCATCTGTGTTTGTTTCTGTGATCATATATGTGTCTGTATATTGCACACATCTATGTTTAAATTAACATAAACTCAAAACGATTTAGTAATTCTTTATAAACACTATTCACCCTCTCTAGTGTTAATCCTAGCCTTAAGATCCGTAATCCGGATTTCTCACAATTGGTATCAAAGCAAGGTTTTCAAAGTTTCATAATCTCATTTTTGAAAAATTTTCAAAATGGCTACCAACACTGGTATGTTACTAACACTAGTATCCCTGTCACTTGTTCATTTATAGAAGGTCAGTCTACTGTCAGACCACCACTTTTTAACGGCAGTAACTATGCATATTGGGCATGTAGGATGAAAATATATTTACAATCTATAGGATTAGACACTTGGAATATTACACAAACTGAATATTCTGAACCCACAACTGATTTTTCACAGTGGACTGCTGAGCAAAAGACTGTTGCACAAAATAATTCTATGGCAATGAATGTTTTGTTTTGTTCACTGGATAGAAATGAATTCAATAGATTGTCAGTTTGTAAGTCTGCATATGAAGTCTGGAAAACTTTGCAAGTTACTCACGAAGGAAAAAGCAAAGTTAAACAGACCAAAATTTCCATGCTCACAAATCAGTTTCAATTATTTAAAATAAATTCTAATGAGTCTATTTCAGATATGTATAGTAGATTTCATGATATTGTGCACTCTCTAATATCTTTGGAAAAGGAATTTTCTGAAGAAGATTAAGTCAGAAAGATTTTAAATTCTCTTACTCCAGAATGGGATCAAAAGACACTTGCTATCGAAGAGGCAAATGACATCAGTACTTTAAAGATAGAAGAATTAATTGGAGATCTAACGTCATATGAAGTTCAAATGATCGGGAGAAGAGAAAGCAAAGCGTCTGAAAAGAAATCAATGACATTCAATGCATTGACTGATGGATCAGATTCAAACAGCGATAATGATGAAGAAATAGCCTTAATGACTAGAAATTTTAGGAAATTTCTGAAATACAGAAAGATGAATAATCTCAAGAGAAACAACTATAAGAACTCTGGAAATCAAAATGTAGTACCAAATAATGTCAATTGTTACAACTGTGATGAACTAGGCCACATCAAAAGAGACTGTTCGTATCCAAATAGGCAAAATCCTCCTATGAATAATGATCTAGCAAAGCAAAAACGTGTATTTACAGCTACTCTAGATGACTCAGACTCTTCCTCAAGTGATGATGATCAGAAAATAGATAATTCAAATTTGTGTTTCATGGCAGTTCACGACTTCGACGAATTTAGAGAAACGGACTCAGAAAAAGTTACACATTTACAATATAATTGGTTGAAATTGCTTGCTTAGAATTAGATGTTTGATTGCTTGATTAATTGATTTTAAATTGGTGTGTTGTTTGAATTTTAAAAATTTATTTTCTATTTATTATTATTATTTATTTATTTATTTTATATTATTATTTTTAATAGGATAACAATACTTTCTGAAATATATTATTAGTCCAATAATTTTCAGAAATATATAACAAAGTATATAAATTTATTAGAGAACTTAGGATAAATAATTCACAAAAATTCACTAGCACATGTCGACATGGTCCCTACCATGATGTCGACGTGGGTACCAGAATTTGAATTTCAAAATTTGAATTCAAATATTTGAATTTCCCTCCATCTTTTCACTTCATTCAATTCTCTGAAAAACTACCTTTTGACCAGAGAATATGTCCTTTGAGAATCTATTTATTCACTATCTTTTATCATATCTTTTCACTCTCATTTTCAAATTCAAACTCTCTCTTCAAAATTTCAAGCTCTCTACTCTCTACTTTAATGGCTTCTTCAAGCAACCCCTCCACCATGAGAATTTTCAAAAAAATAAAAGAGCAACTCTTCAATGATCCGGAGGCAATAAAAGCATACATCAATTATGCTAATTATGCCAAAGTCCATCCCGGAAAGTATGCTATTTTTCAGGATTTTCCTTCTTATGAACTTGATTCTCTTTTTGCAAACAATGGAGTTCTTAGTCTTATTGATGTTTCTCAAAATGATTTTGTTTGCTATCCAAATCTTGTCAAAATTTTCTATGCTAATTTAAAACGTGGATTTTATAATGGAAATGAGGATGAAATTTGGAGTAGAGTCAAAGGCACTAGAATTGTTTTGAATTGTGATTTTTTGGGTACCAATCTCAATTGCAAGTGTATGAGAATGGATCTTTCTAATTTTAAAATCGACGAAAACGATCGTGAGACATTTCATCACATTTTTGAAGGAAATGATAATTTTGAATTCAAAAATCGAAATTTTTCGACCAAAGGCAAGAATTGTCAATCTTCTTTTGCAACATACTTTAACCCTAAGATCGGAGAATTTTAACAACCCTACTTCGAAAGTTTGCAATGCACTTTTTGCTATTTTTGGAAATTATGACATAAATTGGGCGCAAGTTATTTTGGATGAACTTCGTCCTAAAAATCTTGAAATGGGTGAGAATACTTTGTATCATGAAATTTATCTCACTCGAATTTTCAACTATTTTGGTGTGGATTTCAAAGGCGAAGAATTTGTTTCTAGAAAAGTTTTCAATCATTCCAACATTTCGCTTATGAAAATTTCATTTGTTTTTCAACCT
The DNA here is from genome assembly GCA_030765085.1 of Allium cepa. NCBI lineage: Eukaryota > Viridiplantae > Streptophyta > Magnoliopsida > Asparagales > Amaryllidaceae > Allium > Allium cepa. The sequence goes on from CM060930.1 coordinate 130,242,612, forward strand.
TATGATACCCTTGCCGAAAAGAAAGAGCGTTTGGCTCATAAGAAAATAGAAGAAGAGGAAGAGGAAGAAGAAGAAGGGGATGAAATGGAAATTGAAGAAGAAGAAGGTGAAACCTCTTTGGAAAGCATCGACTATTCTCCTAATCCATCCACCAAAACCCTTCTCAAAAACCGAAAGACGATTGTTGAGAATCAATGGATTCTTAAACGATCAGTTAGTAAGAAGTTGGACAAAATTTCATCCAAGATGGACAAGTTCATTTCCTAAGTCAGCAAGAAACTTGGACTTTCTTCATCATCATCATCCTCTAACTAGTTTTATCTTTTAGTATTTTGTTGTATGTGTTTTAGCTTGTTTTAATTCGAAAGTTCATGTAGTTTCATATGTTTAATCATTGTATCATCTTAGTATGTAATGAAATGAAATTTCCTTTCTGTTATCTAGCTTATCTTATCTCTAGAATAAATATTAGTATATTATATAAATATATATATATATATACACAGTTATTCACAAAATCTAATTAGTCATATTTTTTCACTAACCCATGTCGACATACCCCCTATGACCATGTCGATATGTATTGGTTAGAAATGACAATTCATTTTAAATTTGAAATTTGAATAACTACCACATGTCTATTCATTTCAAATGAATTTCTACACCTATATATACCTATTTCTTTTAGAATTCTTCATTGAAAATTATTTCTTATCTTCTAATCCTTCATTTCTTTTACAAATTCAACTATGGCTAATCCAATTCACAATTTATCCGAAAATCTTGAAGAAACTCTTAATTCATTCAAGAATATTCTCTCGTTCATTCTCCGTAACCCGCGACACTTAAAATTGAGTCAAATGAAGATGATCAAGGAGCAAGAAAGGCATTTCGATGCAATACGATGGATGATGTCCTTCCTACACAAGGATGATAACGAAGCACATCCTCCTGTCTCTCTCACCAATGACAATGAAAATTGGGATGCTATTAAAGCAGACCCTATCTTTGGAGAAGAAAGATGGGTGGAAGTTCCTCGCAACGTTTAAATTTTATTACTTTGTTTGAATTGATTTGATTTGGTTTAGATTGATACTTGGTGTGAATTGATTTCTTAATTTAGTTCGATGTTTGATGTATAAAACATGTAAATATACATTGAAATGTATATAGTCTTTGATTAAATTATCATGTTAATAAGTATAATTATTTCTTAATCTATCTATTATATATTTCTTTGTATAGTTTATCAATGCAGGTACTTTAGTCCAAGAATGAAGGGGAGTTAGTTTTTGTTGATGACAAAAGGGGAGAAGTATAAAATAGGGTAATTAGGGCATAGATTAAAGGGAAGTTATTAGTTTCAGGGGGAGTTATTAGGATAGAAGTAATATTTTATAAACAAAGGTTGTCATCATCAAAAAGGGGGATATTCGTAGCCCTTGAGATGATGGTTTTGATGACAACAACCTAGAATAAATTATAAAATATAACTATTAACATTATAAGTTTAGATATATATATATATATATATATATATATATATGTATATGCAGGTTTTAACCATGCAGATACCAAGAATGAAGACTGTACAGCATAGAGATTCAAGATATCAAGATTAGAGACTCATGAGTATCAAGATTATCAAGAGTACAAGAATTCAGGTAATTTATTCTTTAATTAGAAAATTTTGTTAAAACTCCTACAAAAGCACTAACATCTTAAAATCCAATTTATTCGTGGAATGGAATCCACTTCGAGCCTGTTAAAGGGATGGAACCCTAAGTAGGATGGAACCTACGAAAAATCTAGTGGAACGTTGTTTTGTATCCGCTAACCTTTTATTCAAAATGATTTTTCAAAATCATATCTTCTTTTCAAAATTATTTCAAAACCTTTCTTTTAAAAGCATCAAAAACATCAATCCTGATTTTAAATAATTTTAGCCTCAAAATTTTCTTTAATTTCAAAGTCAAATTACTCCTGATTTTAAACTATCTTTTAATATAATATATTTAACTTTTAAATATTTATACTTAGATTTAAATATAAAATTATAGTTAAATTATATTTTTATATTATTCTCTATATTTACTTATGAATTTTAACTATAGTCAAGTATATTTATAAAGTTTAGAATAGTTTTAATATAAGATAAAGGTTATTTTCAAAGAAAATCAATTCATCAAAAAACCCTTTGGGATGTCGACATACTCATGGTGACTATGTCGACATGGTGTCAGTTGAGTTCAAAATTTCAATTTCAAAAGAAGTGTCTATTCGCCATAACTCTTCATGAATGGACATGACTGTTGTTCTACTATAACTAGGGGTCAGTTTCAACGAATTTTACATCAGATTTTATGGTTTTACACTCCTCTTCTTCTCCCACTTTTCTTAATAAAAATTCTTATCATTACTCTGCTGAAATCTACATTGAATTGAACTCAATCATTTGTAGTTTGATTCTCTATCACTGCCTTAACAAGATCCTCAGTGCTATTCAGAGTTATAAGCTCTTTGTAATCAACTTAGCAAGAAAAGGTGTGATTGTAGCCTTGAAAATCAATCAAGCGTGATAAGGTGTGATTGTAGTCTTGGGAAATCAATTGGGTGAACTTGTTGCCCGTAAAATCAAGTGGGTGAACTTGTATCCCGAAAAATCAAGTATCTCTACCCAGAGGATTGTGATTCTGGAAGGTGTACCTTGTAGCCTTGAAATCGAGGGTGTAATTGTAAAGATTGCTTTTGAAAGGAAATCCGTACTTGTGTTGTGGGAATGGACGTAGGGTAACTCCGAACCAGTATAAAATCCTGTGTGTTCTTTCCTTTACTGCTTTTTATTTTACTTATGCATCTGTGTTTGTTTCTGTGATCATATCTATGTCCGTATATTGCACACATCTGTGTTTAAATTAGCATAAACTCAAAAGATTTAGTAATTCTTTATAAACACTATTCACCCCCCTCTAGTGTTATTCCTAACCTTAAGATCCGTAATCCGCATTTCTCACGCATATACTATCTACTTTAAAATCCATTTTAGGAAGACCTCTTACTAGATCAAGTTTTGAAAGTCTAGATAAGAGTTTGAAATTCAAATGCCCAAATCTTTTATGCCAAATCCAACGGTCACTTGTATTAACCAAAATACATAGGTTATCATTTGAGATTTTCATACTAAGAATATAAATATTTTTCTTCTTTATTCCCTCAAAGATAATATTTGTTTTATTATCTTCTATGGGACACTTATCGTTTTCAAACTTAATTTTGTAGCCCTTGTCAAATAGTTTACTTATGCTAAGTAAGTTGTGTTTTAGATTCCTCACTATCCGAACATCAGAACTAGTAGGAGTTTTGGAGTTATCGACATGGCTGATGCCAATCACATATCGTTTTGAACTGTCTTCGAAGCTAATCATTCCACCATCTTCACAAATTATGTCACTCAGTTTCTCCGAGTAACCAGTCATGTGTCTTGAACATCCACTATCATGCATCCATTTTTTTTTCTTGTTTCGCACCATTTCTCCATTTAATGTTGATTCTTCAAAAGCCATATAACACATCTGTTCCTACACAACACACCAATTTGGTAGATAACTTGATTTTCTATAATAACAATATGCACACTTATGAGACAATGATGATTTGGACAGTTTTGACCTAGTGTTAACAGAATCTCCAAAAATTTCCATCTTAAACTTTTTCAAAATTCAAATTACGATAACGTCGAAAACCAACGCTCTGATACCAAACTAGAAAATGCGGATTATGGATCTTAAGGCTATGTTAACACTAGAGGGGGTGAATAATGTTTGATGGATTTTTATGGAATTTTTGAAATCTTTTCAAATTAAATACAAACAGATGCAATTCACAAACACAGAGACAATCATAGAACTAGACACAGATGCAAATAGTAAATAAAAGCAGTAAAGGAAAGAACACATAGGAATTTTATACTGGTTCGAAGTTACCCTACATCCAGTCCCACATAATTTCTTATGCAGATTTCTTTTCAAATATAATGTCGATATTACAACCTCGATTTCAAGGCTACGAGATACACCCTCCTGTCTTTGAGTCCAGGAAAACTCTCTTGATTTAATCAGCCTACAAGATCACCTAATTGATTTATAAGCTACGATTACACCCAACTGATTTACGGGCCACAATCACACTGTTTCCAATCACATTTTGAAAGAGAGACTCGATACACTTCGATCTTTCGATTTCTGATTACAAATGATCCTATAACTCTGAATAACACTGAGATCTTTGAGAGAGAGTGGTAGACAATCAAACTAGAGACGGTCGAGTTTGATTGAATCAGGATTTCGACAGAGTTTTATTAAGAATGTTTGAAAATATGAATGGAAGAGAAAGAGGAGAGAAAATAAAGAAATCTTAAGTTAAAATTCGTTCAAAACTACTGGTATATATAGGAATAATGGTCATGTCCATTTGTAAAAGGTTATGACGAATATACACTTCTTTTGAAAATTTGAATTTAAGATCTACGACTACCATGTCGACATGGGCGTATAGGTATGTCAACATTCCCTTAGTGATTTTTGAAAATTGATTTACTTTAAAAGAGATTTTCTTTCTAAAGTTTGTCGAAATAATCTTAGAACTTTGTAAACTATTTAGAATATACTTTATGATTATAAAAACCTTTGGAAAGTGATCTTATGAAATATAAAAGTAATAAAAACTAAGTATATATTTTGAGATTAAAGCTAAAACATAAAAACCATGAGATAATTTAAAAACAAGAAATGATTTTGAAATTAGTATGATTAAAAATAGTTTTTGAAATAAGGCTAAAATATTTAAACTGAGAGAGGGATGTCTTTTTCAAAAACAGTTTTGAAAAAAAATCTAAAAATAATTAATTTTGAAATTTCGTGGATTCCATTCCACTAGAGAAAGTTATGGGTTTCATCCCACTATTAAAGCGAGACGGTGGATTCCATTCCACAATTAAAATCCGGATAAAGATTTTAGTGCTATTATGAAGTTTTAACATAAATCTAGACTCCGTTATTTATCTTGAACTCTTGATAATCTTGATACTCATGAGTTTTCAGTCTTGATTTCTACAATCTTAAATTCATCGGTCTTGAATCTCTATACGATATTATCTTCATTATTAGCACCTGCAAATATATATCCTACATATACATATACTTATACATACATACATACATATACATATATATATATATAGAAAAAGGTATTAGAATTTATATTTTATAACAAGTCCTAAGGTTGTTGTCATCGAAACCACCATCTCAGGAATTAACAAGAAAAACGTGCGACTAGCAAATAAAAACGGTAATCTCAACAATGAGAATGATGAAACTGAACGCAAACACCAAGGGGCACAAAAAGCTACAAAAGACGATAACCCTTATTTATGAAACTGCAAAATGTACTCTGCCTTTTCAACTAATTACTACAATGGAAGTAGAGCTATTAGACGACCCTAACCAACTACTAAAAAGATGCGCATGAATAAAAAGGATCGCAAATACATGACTTGACTTCTTGGTCGAAACACAATCAGTCTGCACCATTAACAGAGCAGACCATGCAAAGTACACAACAAGGCATGAATGCCGAAACTAGAATCTAGAAAACACGAACTATATAAAATGAATATAAATGCAAGGAATTAATCAAAAATAACAAGAAAAGACAATGCATGGAAGGCAATGTGACCTATAAGTCAGGTACAATTCCAGATACTATGAAAAGTTTGCCAAGTAAATATTAAAAACTGAAATATACTCGTATTTACATGTTCTACACATCTGCGCATACGTCACAAGTAAAAATAAAATAATCATCACAAAAATTACATCAAAATTATAAACAATAGATTATAGTTAGACAAACTACATCACAAGTCTGACTCAGACTTAGGAAAGCCATCAATTACAATTTTTCTACAATAGCTCGGTCTGTGGACATCCAAAGCCGAATGTTGAGTAGAAACACCCCTAATAGAGATGTAAGGGATGGATCTTTTTGCTCGGTAATAACAATTGATGGGAAAAAGGAGCAACATCACTGAAAGTAACTCGAGGAGCATAGTTTGCACTGACCAAATGTTAACCAAATCCTATAAATTGGAAGAAAACCCTCTCTATTATATAAAAAATCCAAGTCGAGTGTAGGCCAGAAGTGAGTTAAAACATCAATCGTGCGCTTCGCAACAATATCTACCATGATTCATCTAACACTCTCTTTATGAAGTTGCCTAAACAAGAAAGCCATATCCAAATTTTCTAGAGAAGCAGTTGAAACCCTAGAAGATGTAACAGTGGGAACTCATCCAAGGCCCTACGGATCGGATTAAGAATCTAGGGCAGATACTTTATTTTTAAGGGTATTCACGATGGTCCATAGCCACCCTCCTAACCTGTTAAATTTTGTCCAGTTGCTAATTTTAGTCCTTTTAGTTGCTCTAGAATAAAAGCCTAAAATCTCATGTGCAGTAGATCTATCATGTGAACAACTACCTTCTAGGGACCGTTATTCCTTTTTATAGTGATTTTTCATCTTGTAGAACTTAGCCTCATAATAGTTCTTCAAATCTTCCTTCCACCGAGAACATCAAGGTCCACCCCCAGTAGAGGTAGAGGAGTAGCACCAGGCCTAGATACTAAGCTTATAGCCAAGGTCGTAGTAGGATCATCTTCTACACTAATTTGCCCAGCGATCTGCCGAGGCAATTCATCAATTTTTCCAGCTATAACCATGATTTCATCTTCACACAAAACCCTATATACAACTTCGGCATCTTCCAACAATCCCTTCAGTTCAATGATGCAAGCCTGAGTATATTCGAGTTTCTTTTCCAACTCTTTTATGTCTAAACATATTTAGTAATACAAACATGCTACCAAAGAGTAGCATGCTTAGATTCTTCCAACTCCCACGCTTACTTATTATACTACACATGCAATTCCTCCTGGATGTCATTAACAATCAATTCTCTCTCCCTAATCAGATCCATGTTGGTGGCCTTAAACTCTTTAACTCAGATTTTAAAATCTTCAATAATTCTTGAAAAAGATGGCTTTAAAAACAAGAAGTATAAAGGATGCACAAGGGGCAACTGCCTTTAGGTAAATCGGATAAGATAGCTTTAGTTGGGGAAATTAGCGCAGTCTATAAATATGTAATAGTCAGGTAAAAAATCAGTGGACTATTAAAGTAAAAAATCTATGCACAATAAGTGAAAATATCTTGTTCGATCAAAAAAAAAGAAAAAAATAATACAAAAAGAGGTGTTATTTTTGTCCATGTGTAAGTCTATCCTTAAACCACAGTAAGTGGGGATGCCCTAAAGGAAGTGATTCATCTCCTAAGGTGGATCTCATTTGCGCTAATTCAACATCACAGAGTGCATCTCTTTTATGAATGAATTGTGTAATTCTGGATAAAAGCCCTTGGGTGTCCTTTAATTGAGCCATGGTCTTTTTGAGTTCATTTTCCCTCATGCATGCCAAGACTCTTCTTATTGGTAGACTCTCCATGGCCATTTGTTCTAAACCATTTAATTGTTGGACTAAGCTATTTTCTTCATAAGACTTTAAAAAAAGGGGTTTATTAATAATTACAACCTTCACCTAAAGAATGAAGCAGAAATTAAAAATGTTGCAAAAAATGAGAAAATAACTATGATTAGATCGAAACTCAAAAATGCTAAAAGAATGGTTTCATTCATAAACACTAATAATTACAAAGCATCATCAAACATGGCTTGAATAGAGGCATGTGTAATAATATTAAGATCATCTGTAGTTAACCATATAACGGAACAAAAAATTTATACAAAAAGAAAAAACTCCTACAAAACATAGTAGACTAAAGTTGGAGGGTTCAGGTATTTACTTCCGTAGCAGTGATAGATCCAGGTGGGACAACCTTGGACTGCGCTTTTGCATTGACAGGGTCCCTGTCTCCATCAAAATCATTAGAAACATCTTCAACCTGCATTGGCTCGAAGGGGGAGCTTGGTAGGCCACTATGAACCTAAACCATTTTATTCTACGATATCCTTGTGCATCTCTAATCAATTCAGAGTTCTCCAAAAAATCCAAACTAACTTCCACATCCACTTCATCACTGCAAACTACAAAGAACTGCTTTACTTGAACGTAAATCTTATAGAGGACATTATAAGTAGTTTTTTCCAAGTCCTTTTCTACTTTGGTAAGCTTCCATTCCAATCTTCTCACCCTCTTCCTTAGTTCCACGGCATCTTGCTTCACCTCTATAACCTTTTTAGAGGTCACGTCTAATTTTGCTTTATAATTCGCCTCCCTCTTGTCCCTTACTTCAATGTCAAGTGAAGCGGCATCCAAATATTGCTTCAGCTGTAGGTTGGCTTGGTTCAATTTTGAAATTTCCTCTTGAGCGCTACTCAGTATTGGCTCTAAAACTCTGAGTCGGTTATGCATCTCCATTGCAAGAGTCATAACCTAAAATAATGAAGGTTATAATGAGTAAGGATGCACCTTTATCATAACCTAGTAAAGGTAACATTGTAATACACTAACCTGAAAGCCATAATGGTGCAACGTAGAGAAAACCTCCTCAGAAATGATCTAGGAGAGGATAATAGAGAAGGAGATGGCGCGGTAAAGTCATCAATGAGCTGACTCCCCATCTTCTATATCAGGTCAGAAATTGCGCTACGAGAGGAAGGAAAAAGCGTGCTGATGGGCGACATAGGAACCATAGTAGCGGTCAAAGAACTCAGGGGAGGAGGAAGAGGATCATTTATTTCTGATTGTTTGTATGCATTTTCGTGCATAGCAAGGTCCCCTCTTGTCTTTTCTTCTTACATTTTTACTTTGAGCTAAAAGCAGCAGCAAGCCTCGACATTGTACCAACGTAGTTCCAAGTACAATAAAGTTAATACGTATATAATATTAACATTGATAAATCTGAGTAAAGGATGGATAACTAAAGTTATATCGCATAGAGCAGAAGCATCAAAAGCATATGTAAAAATGGATTTGGAAAAGTGGTGGTATGGGAATAGAAAATTATATTTGTGTCATAGAGCTTTTGTGAAGAGATTTGAGCCCTTACGGACATCATTGGCAAGCCTTTGTGCATCTAATATAAGTAGTATAAATAACTCCTTCTTAGCTTAGTGAATTCAGGATGATCAGCTAAAAGAGAAAAAGATGCAAATCAGTGTAGGAGAGAAAGTTAAAAGAATAGGAATAAGAGAGAAAAGTGGAGTAGTACCAAAAGTATCTGGAAGAATAAAATGAAACCATCCAAGTTAGAAATTAAAAAGAATTGATCTACCCATCAATAAGTTTTACGAAGATAGAGGAGAAAAAGGATCTTATAGCCAAAACAAAGTAAAATCCAGCTCAACCGGAAAAAATGTTCTTCCATGCAGGATATAAAATAGCTAATTCTCCATAAGAGGAGGGATTCAAATGTTTAACAAATTAAATATAAGTACAGGTAAGGGATAATAAGACACCGGGGCTAACTGGATAGGCGATAAGGAAAAGATTGCTAACCATTCTTTTAGAGGATGATAATGAGGCAAATAAAGGCTACATCCGATATGCTTCAACGATATAGTGATATGCCCCTCGGGGGCAGATGAATACGCTCAGAGGGTAAAGGGACCCTAGACTCTTAACCAAAATTCAAAATTTAGTCAAAATTCTCTTCGCCTGACTTCTCTCCTAAAAGTCACTTCAATGAAAGATGAGTCGTGGTCGGACGAACTTGGACAATCATCATAGGCCATTAATAACTAAGCTAAATAAAAATAAATTACTTTTAAGTTTCATAAATAAACCTTAAGCTAACAGAGAATATGATTCTAATCATGTTATTAATAAACTAACAAAGCAATTTCAATTAGGGAGTTCATCAAGAAAGCTAAAGGCATATCCATGTATATATTACTCATACTTAAAACAAATTGAAAAGGAATTAGTCAAATTCAGTGTTACATGATAAAAAAAATAGTATTATATAATAAATAGAAAGATGTAACTTACAGGTGCGTATAATCAAGGCAAGGAAAAGAGGAAGACGTGTAATTGAGATATTTTGTATATGTTTTCTTTCTTCTTAAACAACTAAAAAGGAAATTGAGGGAGCAAGGAGAATGTTTATAAGTTAGCCAGTGCGATCTTAGCCATAAAATCCAAAAGACATAAATGACCAAAACCATTAGATACTACGATGACATCTGTCATTCATAGAAAATTAAATACATTTATCAAGATACGAAGCAATCCATATCAATGGTTAAAAAGGCATCAATGATGGTGCGATATGTGTAGTGAGCATTAAATGTGAAATAACTGATAAGACGATTCAAAATTTTGGGTACAAACTGTTAGGTCCATCATAATAAATGTTAGTGTAGACTTAGGGGATAAGTGTTACACTAGTTTTTTGATATGCATCGGCTAGTTAACCAAAGAATGGCATGGCATAATAAAATAGCCTAAAACTATGCAATGGACTGAACGGACCCCAAAAGACACAATGCACGAAATCCAGTAAAACAAAGTTAACCTAACAAGAAAATCGGCCAAGCCTATAAGGTAGTAGTCTTCCTAAATAGCACGTTAGCTTTAACGATCCGTAAATTTTAGTCGTTTTATTTATATAATTAATTGAAATTTTGTGAAATTTTAAAAATAAAATTTGAAATAAAAGTTTAATATTTGAAATGCGTATAGTTAAACATAGCAGGTGGCAAATTTTCATCTAAAAATATAAAAGTTTATTTCGTGTGTAATTTCATTTCAATTTAATCAGTTAGAAATTGATGAAAATAAAATGTTTTCGAAACCTAAATATTTTTACATAGAAAAATTCAAAATCAACTTCCGAGCAAGACGTCATTTTTCGTTTTTTTCAAATTCTGACTTCTTTAGCTCCGTCGATCTTATTTTTCTGCGTTTTTACTGCATTTTCCGCTAGTTGAAAATTCGAATTTTTATAATTCAATCGTACCACTAATATCTATATACCATTTGATCGTTTCGTTGTGCTGATCTTCGCAGTATATTCAATTTGGTGTCCCGACGTCCGGTTCACTGCTGAATCGATGAAACAATTTGCTATATCAGTACGGTTTCGAAGCTTTCAAATTTCGTGTGACCATTCAATTTCCACTGTTTATCAATCCGAGCTGCTATTAGCATTTATACTTCTGAAATTAAAAATTCCATTTATTAAATTTTACTAATTTGTTGTTTCCGGTTCAAACTCCACTTATAAATTTTGAATTCAAAGTCCATCTATTCGTATTATGTTCCCATATTTAATATAGGCGTGCCGTATATAATTATCTGTATTTACATCTACATATTAAATTACGTATTGATTGCATGCCAGCCATATTTTCTTCGGGAATCCATTCGTTTTTTTCGAGATAAGATGTTCGCATCTTCTTCTTTGCTACACAATATCAATTATATTTTACTCCTTGTTGTGCTTCACCTTGCACGAGGGAAAATCTTGCTTAACTCCAACATCACCCTCGCCGAACCCACATCAGACCGAACTTCCCATCCGCCACCTGATGTCGCCTTTTCCATGGAACAGCCACCGCTTCAAATTCCCCTCCACCTCACCACCTCTTCCGTCTTCAGCTGAGCCCACTCACACTACTGCATCTGCCACCTAGGCTTGCAACAGCCCCGAGCGAACCTACCTCCGCATGGACCCAGCCCCAAACAACCACCGCGTCTTCCTCCACCGTGAAGCGACCTCCTTCCTCCGCGCATAGTTCCTCCCCTCTCTCCAAAGCAATCTGTCCCATCGCCTCCTTCCTCCCTTCAACCGTGACCAAGCTCCCTTCTACCTCCTCCCCTTCGGCCCTCCTTTCCACCACCCACCATTTTCAACAGCACCCGTGTCTCCTTCTCACTGAGTCACCGAGCTAACCAAGCGCCGAAGTCACACCTGCAAGTGCCGACCATACCTCTTCTCCCCTCCGCCTCTTCTCCTTCCTTAGCCTCCTTTTCCCCGAGCTAGAAAGCCACCTGGCCTAAGCTGCTAATTCGTTGAGGAGTGTATTTTTATGTAAGTATAATATATGTTGTTTCAATTCTGTTAGGTATAAGTGGGATTGTTATATATATTATATGTATACAGTTAAATATAATAAATATATTGTATCATATTTTACTTTAGCATATTATGAACTCGACATGCGTCTACTGTTAAACTTAACGTGTTTATAAGTAATATTCTGGTTTACAAATATATATATGCTACAGTGTACTAGATAAAGTATGGATTTAAAATATTGGTTTGCAAATAGTGTACGGGTTTAATTTATTTTGAACATTATATTGTAAATTTGTCTGGTTGTTTTTGTCATTTTATATATAAGAAAGTATATGCTTACAACCGTATATGTATATATTTTTTATAAAAGGGACATAAGTTTGTATGTAAATGAGTACGATCTATATGCGATTTATCATTTGTTTATATTAAAAGTATATACATAGTTGTAGTGTATCAATATTTTATTCAGTGTATAGTACATGCATTTTATGAAAATATGTTAGCTAAAGAGTGGTTTAGTTTTAAAGGTTACAGTTTGTATATACATTGTTATATCCGATCTATCGTATTTTATATAGTATAATTTAAATATAGTCTGGTTACATATGTAATGGATATATGTTGATTTATACATAACGTGTGGTCAATAGTTTGCTCAAAACTATTTTTTTAGAAAACGTATGGATATAATTTTAATGAGTTTCAAAATTTATATTAGTTAAGAAAAGAAATATTGGAATATATATATTGTTTGGGACGTCAAGCAGTTTCTGATCTATTTTCATCGATCTCTATTTTACCAGTTTTAATCGTTGAACCCATGCCCATCGTGCTTTGTTCCGAAATTCGTGCTTGGATTTGTAACTCATCTTATTCTCGTCAATCTCAAGCCCCAAAAGGTGAGCAATCACTCATGATTAATGTCCTTTTATTTATTAAATTTGATTTCAATTGAAGCGACAATTGAAAAATGCTACTGTTAGCTATTTACACTGTTATATATGTTATTCCCTGTATCCGTTCACCTCTGACATTTGACACCATTATCTGTTATTTATGCAATGATAATCCAGTTTGGTTGATAAATGATTGATTGTTTGATGTCAACATTGGACGTTAAAATTGTTAATGTAGTAAGTGATAAATAATTTGAAATTGAAATTGACATAGGATAATTAGATTTAATATATGTGTTAAATTTGATTAGATGACATTTGCATAATATGACCCCTTTTAAATGTTAAATTAATTGGCATGTAGAAATTTGGTTGATTACACATTGAATCATTGAATGTATGTTGTATAATTGATGTAGTATGAAATTGAATAATAGATATCAAGTGAAGAACAGTATAAATATTAATGTAATAATCTTTAGTCTATATGAAATGATAGTGTAGATTCTAGAAATAATTACATTAATTTGCATAAACAACAAATGTAAATTAATACGATTATTTCGGGATTATTTAAATAAATTATTGTATTGTTATTGATGGTTGCTATTGCTTGTTTATTTACTTTGACACCATCCCAGTTATCACACTGCAAGTTCCTTTTGCTATGCTTTGATTTTTGAATTGAAATGGAACCGGATTGAAATGATAAATACCCAAATTAAACTATGACCTAGGATAGAGAATTAAATAAAACCAATTGGTCAATAAATTGATTTAAAAATAAAATAAAGATTTTATTTGAATAAATAATAAGCTTTTGAACTGAAGTTGGAATTTGAATTTTTATGCAAGGAAATGTTAATATCTAATAATCTGAAACGAAATATTAACATAGTAGTTGATGAAAGAATGTTGTTTTAAATTTAATTATTAAGTTTAAAATTATTTAACAATTAAGTTTTGAAATTATTTAATAATTAAATAAGATCGAATTATTTAATAATTTAATAAAATTGAATTCTTTAATAAGTGAAAATGAACTTCTTGAATAAGTGAAATTAAGTTTCTTTATTAATTGAGTTTTGGAATTTATAACTAAGTAAATAAATGAGTGAAATTGAATTTCTTTAACAAGAAATAAAATGTGATTTATTAAAATTAATGTAAGACTTGTAATTTAAAGAATTTGATTTGACGAATCTAATTTAATTAAATTTGTAAGTCGATATAATGGAGTTGAACTTAAGTAATTGATTTAATGAATTGGAAATTAAATAAAAATTGTGTGAATGATAAATTAACTTAACGAATATTGAATGAAATCGGTCAATGAATTTAAATTGATTTGAATGTTAAATTAAATTAATTTAAATAATTACGGAATGAAACTTATATACGAACTTGAATCAATATTTGAATTGTTTTAAATCAAATTTTGAATTTGAATTATAGATTTTGAAATAGTATTTTGGAAGTTATGAAATGTAAATTATGGAAATTGTTTTAGAAAGACAAATGAAATGTTGGTTTACAAATTCTAATTGAAATTGAATTTGATTTGGTTTTAAAATATTTTAAACGACCAATCGGTGTAATAATTGCGAAAGTTATTAAAGAAACCGGAATTAGTTAGGGACATACTCACTGTCTAAACCAAAACCACTTTAATAACTATACACGGAGTGTGATCCAGAATGAAGTGGTTGGAATGATGTACGTGACGACTGAAGAAAGAGAACGATAATGGATAGCCTTGACACTTATGTCAAATTGGAAATGACTAAAACAGGAGTCGTGCCGGACCAAATGGGGTTAGCCACCTCGAGCGAACACACTTCTTCGTAAACTACTCATTGCTTGTTATTGATTGATGTGCACCCTTGAAATTTTGGGAGCGTTGTTTCGCGATGTTGCGATCGTTGCAGCGATGCGTTCTCACCAGTCCGGATCAGGCAAACGGTAGTTTCACTACCTTGGGTATTGCCTCATGTGCCTTGTCATACTTGTATCCCTACATACGCGACCACTACGAATTTGTTTTGTGTTATACCTATGGAGTACTCCCTGATATCCCACTAGTTTACGGTGGAGTTTACAGTGCTGTATAGACTATGACACTTAAAGAAATGTGTTAAGGGGAATAATGGTAACGCCTTAACACTATTTTGATACTTTATATACTGATAGGCATTATCTACTTAGTGTACACTACTATATAGTAGAGAGTTTAACGGATCCTTAGAGGATGGTCATCCCAAACATCCTTTGAGTTACTTGTAATTCAGTTGTTATTTCACTTGAGTTGGATTTATTGATCTAAGAATGTTAATCTTGACTCGAGTGTTTTGTGTTTTTCTTTACACTCGGGTCAAACTGAGTGTATCAGTATTCAAGACTTACCTTTGGAGTTGGAGCTTCGCTTGGAGATCCGGCTATCTATCCAGCTTTCAGATATTCAGTTGATTCAAGTGATATATTCTAATTTTTGTATTTGTCTATTGTATTCGAGACTTCTGTTGTACCTTATTTAACTCTGTTATATATATAGTAGCTTCATGAACTACTATCTTTTGTTTCCGCTGTATTTATTACTCTGTGTCTGTGATCTGTGATTATTTATTTACTGTATATGCTCAGTTTTGCCAAATATAAATTAACAATTCGGTATTTTGAATTATTCAAGTCCGACATGTGAGGATGCGAATGGTCCAAAATAGCGGGTCGTTACAGTTGGTATTAGAGCTTTGGTAGCTCTAGGCAAAACTCAGCATATAAGGTCAATGTATTTACAGAAACACTTTCATTCGATTTTGAATCTCTTCTTTTTGACTCGATTCCTTTGAATTTTGGAACGTTCCCTGCGGTTCCAAAATTCATTTATGTCCCTCACTATTCGTCTTCTTTCAATTCTGGAGCATCCATAACTCCTCTTCGATTGACCCGTATAATGAATCGACGGTCTCACCAAACTTCGAATGATTTGTAAAGGGTGAAACTCCTTTACCATAGGCATTGATTTACTGGAGATTTCTGTATCCTCGGTTTAGATGCTATCTATCTCCTGCTATACCTGAATTCTATTTCTTGATATCAAATGTAGATTTGCCTCGGAATTCTGCATCGATCTTATTCTTGAAGTCAGGGTTGACCCGGAAGGTTGCCAGTGAATTAAATAAGCTTATCCATCCCCCGATTCTGTTATTGAATCATCTTATCTTTTCTTTCGAACTTGTCTTCGAATCAGAATTCTCTTTAATTTGAGTCCATCAAATTTGAATCTCTGTCCTTGCTTTGAAAATCCATTTAGGTATCGTCGAACAAGGAAGTGTATTTGTAAATTAAAAAAAATGTGTTTTACATATATATATATATATATATATATATATATATGTATGTATGTATGTATATGTATATTGTGTTGTTTGCGCTGTTGATGTTGATTTGGGTTTTCAATCGATTCATCTGATCAACGCTATCGATAGGATTTCCAAAACACTTGAGTAGAGCAAACTGACACATGTTTTCCAAATTGGTTAATGAAATAAATTTTTGTATGATTATATTATATACATACATATAAGTATAATTTTCTGAAATTGAATAGTTAATTGAATTAGTTGTTAAGAAATAATATTTGATTTTTATATTTAACTTGCAAACCTTTGGCTTTTGTCTTATAATTGAACCATAAAACATGGTTATAAATTAATTTGGAAATTTAAATGGATTTAAATCAAGAAACTGAGAATTTAATTTCCGGAATTTCAAACTTTGGTTTTAAAGGTTTTAAAGGCTATATTATTTGAAATATTTCCGAACATAAATCGTTTCCAAAGAATTTTAAAGTTTTAAATCAGGCTCTTCTCTTTGTCGTTGGAAAATAATTTCGGTGATGGCGGCTGCATCATCGACATTCATTTTCGAGTTTCAAAATGAGAGACTATTCTACAGCTTTGCAACTGTTTTGCTTTGGAAATTAAAATTGATTCGAATTTCTAAAATAAGACATAATTTATAAAATATATTGATACATGATTTAAATTTGATTTGATATATTGTGTGTGTATATATTCGTTTTATCTCTAAATGGTTTGAAGTTAATCGAAAATTAATTCTTAAAATTTTGATTTAAGGATGATTTTTAATAAAGCCAAAATTTTGACTAAGTACTTAACTAGAAATAAGTAAATTGTAAAATTTTATTTGGACAATACTCAATTGCATTATTTATAACTGTAACGATCCAGAATTTTGAACAATTTAAAAATGAAGATATTTAATTAATTTTAAATATTTGAAATAATTTTAAATTGAATTCCAATAAAACTATGAAGTTGGCGATTAAATTTTTGAATTTAATCTATTTAAAATTGAATAGAAATTTGAATTTAACTTTGAAGTTTGAAATTGAATATTGAAATTGTATTTTAAATTCAAACAAATGACTTAGAAAAAAAATAGTTTGGAGTTACGAATTATATTTATGTAAATTTATAAATAGATGTTGATAGTTGAACTTCAAAACGTTTCTATGTTTATTAAAGAAAACAATTTACAAAACAAAATTTAATTCAAAATAAAAATAAAAATATAATTATATATATAATAAAATAAATAAAGAAATACGCATAGTTAAAAATTCAAACAACATATTTATAAATTTTGAAAAAAATATAATGTAACTACACTTAGTTAGAGTTTTAACAACAAAAATAATACAAAACAATTGAATTTAAAATGAAAAAAAATAATAAGAAAAAAATAAAAAAATAAATAAAATAAAATAAGAAGTATATACTGCCTTACCTTCATCAGCTACAAACATGCCTTGTTCCACGCCCTAAATCACGCAAGAGACATTATCTCCTCTGCAAAATCACGTCTCCTCCTTCTATTTTATACCCGACCTCCTTTCCCCCTTTTCTCATCCGAAACCTAATCTAAAAATCGAAAAAATGGTGGCGGCTCTTTTTCGTCCCTCTCCCTTCAGAAATTAGGGTTTGCTTTATCTTCATTCGCTCGGCTTCATCTTCATTCGATTGCGTTGCTTCGACTCGCGTGCTCCTCTACAAAGCTAAGGTGAGTACTTCGGTACTCACATCTAATTCAACGTTTTAATGATTGCTTGCTTGTTAAATTTCGCAACTTTGGATTGCTCGATTTATTGATCCTCACAATTTTGAAAGCTTGTGGACTTCGGTCCTTTGATTTGTTAAAATTAGCTGCTACGATGAATTTTTCTGGGTTTATAATTCGAATTTCTGGAAATTAAATTTTGTGATTTTGTTTGCTTTGACTTCGGTCTTGATTCTTTTTACTTGGAATTTCTTTGTGAATCCATGTGCTTGCTTAATAGCCCACGGTTTTGCACTGCAGTTGCTTTCGACAGTAAAACTTGATTTTTGATGATATGCTTATTCCAGTTTGTGTAGTTCCTTTTGATGGACGAGGATCTTGTCATTGGCAAGTGAGTTGAATTGTTTTGTTGGCATCGGCATTGACCTTTAACCGTTGAGTGCTGCGGTGCCATATCTATGGTGCCCTCACTCCCTATTGCCGGTTCTGTTACCTCTCAGGTTGCAATTGTGGTTTCTATGGAAGTAATTATGTGATTTCCTGAGTAATTGATGCATGTCTGTATAGATACATATATATATTCACCTCTGTTCTCTGTTAAAACCCAAAACTGTGAGTAAATATCTAAATTTAAATCTTAAGTAGGTTGATCTGGTTGCTTGAGTAATTGATGTGATAATGATGCTTGTTGTGATATTTCTGCATACATATATATGAATGAGTTAATATGTGTGCATGTTAGTTTCTTTCTAGTTTGAAACTACGGGGTATAAAATAGATTCAAAATCAGTTAGTTGCTTTCCTGGTTGGTTTAAAGTTGAGAACAGATGCTATTTGATATTTGTTTTTTTTTAAAAACTAATAAGAACAGATACTATCAAGTTGTGATTTGTTTTAACTGATGAGAGCAGATGCTACCCAATATTTGTTTTGTTTTGCTGCATGCTTTGTGATTTGAAACTGCTACCATCATTTGCAATTGTGACTGCACTTCATATATATATGCATTTATGTATGTATATATGAGATTGTTGTCATCGTGACACGATCTTATGTCTACTGGACAATTTTGTTTTGCTTACTGTTCCATGGATTGGGCATTTATTTCATAGCTCCACTTGAAATTGCACTGCCTATGTTGCCCTATTGTATTCATATTTGTAGCTCCTGTGCTTTGTTGTTCCACAGTTGCATTTTGATTTCTTCTGTTGGTTCATGACATTTGTTTTGGGTGTTTGTTGTACATATGAAATTGATTCATATGTATGGTAGACATGGTTTAATTTTGCCTTGACTGGGTTCACTGAGTTTCAATGTTGATCTTTGTAACTTGCTGTTACACTGGTATATGAGGTGGTTCAACAGTTTATTGTTTGCTTTGGGGTTGAACTTGTCTCAGGCCTTGACCTATAATATTTTGAAAACTTGATGATCGTTGGTTTGTTTTTTTTTGGTCTGCATCATTGCTTGACCTCTGGCACTTTCGTTGTTTCAGTTTGACACTCATTCTTGACCTGTTGCACTAATATCACTTGACGTACAGTGCATTGTTGCTTATGTACACTTGTGTTAGTGGTTACCTTGTTTTTTTTTCTGGTTCGCCAGTTCTGTTGTGTGCTGTCTGTACTTGTTTCTCCTCATCTTCAACAATGAAGTTTGAGTCTGGTCTCACCTGAGTTATAGATGCATATTTGCAGTTTTCCTCCCTTTACCTTGAACTACTATAGTCTGGTATCACCTATGATATTTCCATGTAGTCTGTGCATTCATGTGCATTGATAGTTCATTTACTTGAGCATTTGATGTTCATGTTTCCACTGTTTCATTTGTACATGTTCATTTCACTTGAATATTATGGTGGCTGCAGTGCTTTTTGTTGAGATTTTTCCTTGGTTGCATTGCATTGATGCACTGAGATTATTTACAGTTTAACTTGTTGTACCTTGTACTGGCTCCCTTGTATTCAAGTGGGGGCTGCAGTTTTGTTTGCAGTTTTTCCTTGAATATCTGAGTTGGTTTAGACTTGCATTTGTGGTGGCTGTAGTTTACGTTTGCAGTTGCCCATGCATACTTGTGGTGGTGCATTTTGTATTTACCGTGCCTTATTGTCACTGTCTGGATTGAGTTTCTTGATGCGTTGATCTTAGCTTGCTTCTGATTTTACTGAAGTTTGATAGTCTCGACTAAGTTGCTTCGAGACAGTTTTTGTTGCATTATGATCTTGTGGTGGCTGCGTTATTGTTGCAGTTCGCCCTTGTGTTCATTAGTGACTGCAGTTTCATTTTTATGGAAATTTTGCACTTGTTAAAGCGTGCAGTAATAAGTTGTTGAAAACTTGTTTTATTTCACAAATTGTTGTGGCGAGGCAGCGCACGCGTGCGTGCACTGCAGCCACGTAGTATCGACATTTTGAATCAATTTTGATGATTTTGTTGTTAATTGCCGTTTAGGCAAATTTTGATTGTTTTCTAAAATTATCTTCATCAATAATCCCTTCATCTATTTCATTGATAATCTGAATCTACTGAATTGATGTTTAACACTGTTAAGTGTTATATTTACCATTATCCGATTACTTGTTAAAGGATCGGATAGGTAAATTATATTTGACTGTCATCTAATTGTTGATTATTATTGCCTCTATGGACTAATAACTGAGTTTGAATTAGACTGACCTGTGTATTATTTTCTTTTGAATATAATACTCGGGTCAGGCCGAGTATTTTTACAGCTTGAAGATTTTCAGGCCGCGGAGTTAGAGAGAGAGGGGAAAGCACTTCACTAAAGTTTTTCGAGAAAATTTTATTTGTACTCTAAAAGATATATATATATATATATATATATATATAGATAACTGTTCCGCTGTATTAAAATCTGATTCATTGTATAAAACTCTGATGTATGTAAGAAAAATTCATTTATGAAAAATATTATGATTATTCTGTGATTCTGTGGCTGATTCTGTTTAAACTCTACAAACTGACTAACAATCCGTCATTTTGAACGTTTCTAGTTGGTTTAATTACCGACTAGAGGCGGTCAGGGCGGCGGGTCGTTATAAAAGTGGTATCAGAGCTTTGGTTTACTCAAAGCTCAGTTTATGATATTTAATATGAATAGTTACTAGAAACACTTTAAAGAAAAATGTTTTTCAAATTTAAATAAGTTTGAAATTGTTTCTTTGGAAAATAAAAAGGTATTTTGAAAGTTAGAATTATTTTGAAAATTCCCCTCTCTAAATTTAAGTTTGCGTTAGTTCTCTTCGGTGAGGTCTTCTCAGATTTGAGTTTCAATCGTTCGGAGACTCATTATCGAATTTTTGAGAGTTAGGGAAAATGAAAAATAAAAGTTAAGTGAAGAGAATTAATGAATTGATTTGAATCAAATATTGTGAATATCTACAAAATAATAATTGTGAAATAAAATGATATTTCAATTTAGTTATAGCCAAGAGGATAATTAAACTATAACTTGAGAATTTGATTCTGAATTCTTTTGAAATTGATTTCAAATGTTGTTAAGAACGAATTAGTAAATAAATGAATTATAAGTATTTAACTTATAATATGAACTTTTGGTATATAACTGAGTTATATAAATTGAATCGAATTGAATTAATAAAAGATTTATAAATTGAAGTTTTATAAATAGAAAGGGAATTTGTAAAGATTGTTTATAATTTCGAAACCAATTGAATTTGATAAGTAAATTGTTGTAGCTTATTAAAGGAGATATATCCACGATTTTGGACAGTCGATAACCCTTTAAAAATAAAAAAATAGGTTGAAGAAATGATGAAATTGGTTGACAAAGTATATTCACGATTTTGGACAGTGAATACATTATTGAATAAAACAGATATGTTTTAGGTAAAATGATTGAATAATCCAACCTTTGCTAATAAGAATTGCAAATATTGATAGGAAACTTCGAAAACACCTTGTTTATTATAATGGCGAAAACCGAAGCATAAAAAGCAGCACGCCGTGAACGAAGAGCAATTGCTCGTAGAGAAGCAGAAGCGAGACGTGCGGAAATTGAAAGGAGATTCAGTGAAAGGCAAGCACCTGGTCCATATGATGAGGTTATTTGCTATCGATGTCATAAAAAGGGACATTATGCCATTAAGTGCCGAGTAAGGAGAAAGAAAAGGAATGTGGATGACCGGTTCGCTCGTCCTGAGATTGTGTGTTTTAAATGTCGGGAGAAAGGGCATTTTCTTAGTCATTGCCCTAAAGTGAAAAGGAAAAAGTGCGTACTCAATTTACCCGTCGATAGATTGACAATCTGCTACCATTGTCGTCAGACTGGACATATAGCCAGAAACTGCACCGAAAGACAACAGGGAGAGCAAGCTATAGCCCGACCAGCTAGAGCGAAAAGTGCTAAGGTGATAGATAAGGATGGAAACATCTCATATTTTTGCAATAACTGTAAGGAGTGGGGACATGTGGATTTTGAATGTGTTAATTCTCCTTTAACACAACATGAAATAGTGTCATCCGAAGATGAAAGTTTGGCAAAGATGCATACTATCGGACAAGAAGTCGTTAGTCCTTAATTATTCTGAATCTTAAACCAATCGATATATTTTGTAATACTATCCTTTGTAATCCACAATCTTTTGTGTACGTCTTTTAAAAGTATTAAGCTATGTAAAATTTTGTACGGAAGAAATATTTTAATGAAATAGCATCTTGGGAAGTGATATTATGGAAGGAAGTTTAATTGTTGATTTAACTGTATGAATCAAACTAGTTTTGATGTGAAGTTTATATTTCAAGTTTAAAACTATTGCCTAAAATAGTTAATATGGAAATATAGATCTAATGGAACCAATTCGATGAATAATTTACTAAAGAACTAGTTGACTATTTTTGAAATAGAAAGTAAATGCAAAGTTCAAATAGATTTTAGATTTCAAATTTGAAGTTGTCAACATGATAATCCATTATAGGTTTAATAAATTCAGTGATGAATTTGAATTTAAACGTGCGGAAAATTAAATTAAGTGAAAAACTTAATATTAAAAAGTTTGAAATCGATTTAAAACTAATATTGTGAAAAGTATGAGGAATTCAAACTATGAATTAAGTTGAAGTTGAAAAAGTTAATAGTTTTAAAGATGTTTTAAAATACATTAACTATCGAATACATAGATTTCAACATTCAATTGTTGAAATAGGCGTTTTCGAGAAATAAGGAAATGGTGGACTATAACACTGTTGTTATAGTAAATGGTTTCCGGAAGGAAATGTTGTTTATAGTATTGGGATTTATATATCTATCTTAAATCCGAATCCCTATACTAGTGATTTTGAGTTGTCGTAACGATGTTTTACGTAACATTCGTTTTAACTCAAATAAAAATGTTTAAAAGAATGATTTCCTTGAAGAGTGAAACATATACTTAATTTTGATTCAAGTATATCGAATATTTTCAAAATGTTGAAAATGAATGAATTTGTGAATTACTTATTATTGAATAAGTATGGAAATGTTTTCCAATATGAAATGAAAGGTTTGAAATTTTATCTTTTAAAGATAAATTGAAAAATGAATATTTGAAATTGGTTTCAAATGGCTAAGTGTGAAAATTTTATATCTTGTAAAGATATTATTTTGAGAAATTTGAATGATTAGTTCAACTTGGAAATTTTTCAAAGAATTGAATTTTGAGTTAAATTGAGTTTAACTTTGACACCAAAAACAATATAAGTTCAACTTTGAATTTTGGATAGTCGATTGGGATTGTATGTCTAACATTGTGAATTGATGACATAGCATTTGATCTCTATTAAATATATATCTGTGGTGGCGGAGAATTTATTCTTTTAGCTTAACACCCTTCTCTGAGACGTACGAGCTTAGAGGTTATATATCGATAGACATCAATTATGTGTTGAGAATTGACGATGTAACGTGAAATCCAAATCGAATGTGAAGTCGATAATGAATTGGATTATGAATGTGAATTAGGTTTGAGATAACCTTAAATTTTCAAATCGATTTAGAGGAAAATTTTAAACGTGATGGAAAATTTGGAATCCTCTATTTGTTGTGAATGTGAATTGAGTTTTCGTAACTTATATATGTGAATATAATCGAAAACCATCAGTTTAGAAAGTCATTATTATGAAAATCCTGTGTAAGTTTACATAGGTATGATAAGTACGAAATGTGAAATGAAGTACTATATGTATATGACATATGTTTTCTAAAAACTGAGGATATGGAAATGTACCTTCCATTTATTATGTGTGAAGGTGATTGGAACTCGGTGGAGTATCCATTGAAAATCGTAGCTACGTAGAATTCCATTAGTGGAATGTCCATTGGGACTGATATGATATCCCCCACGATGGATCATCGTGTTTGGTATTATGTGATTGATGCTGGCGTAATTCGTGGGGCGTGATGCCTACAGTTACAAGCGATTCCACTGAGATAGTGGCGCAACCGCCGAGTAAACTGCGATCTGGAAACCGAAGCGAAATTCGAGGGGCGTGATGCCTAAGGCTACGAGCGATTCTAATGAGATAGTAGTGTAACCGCCATGTGGACCGCGATCTAAGGCGACAACCATGGCGAAATTCGAGAGTGATGAGAAATCTAAGATTACAAGTGATTCTACTGAGATAGTAGCGTAACCGCCGGGTAAACTGTGATCCATGGGGGAACGTGCTTTCCATATCCATTTTTAAAAGAATTTTTAAAAAAAATATTTTCACTGGGAGTTGAAGCAAGTATGTTTAGTACTTGGAGATTTTTAGTCTTGCGCCTGGCCAGCGTATGCCTAAAGTCTGTGAGAACGACGATGGACTTGTTAAACTTCGAGTTATCAAGTATTTTCAAAGTTTTAATAGAAAATCAATAATCTGAAATTAGAATTACACAATTCTAACTTAATGAATTAAGGAAGAAGATCTTTTTGCATATTTTGAAAGCACACAGTTTTGGATAAGATATATTATGCAAATATTTAGCATGAAAGATTTTAAGTTTA
Organism: Allium cepa; assembly: GCA_030765085.1. Classification (NCBI taxonomy): domain Eukaryota; kingdom Viridiplantae; phylum Streptophyta; class Magnoliopsida; order Asparagales; family Amaryllidaceae; genus Allium; species Allium cepa. Next base: position 130,267,689 of record CM060930.1, read on the forward strand.
AAAATCTGAGTTTTGTAAGTCAAAAATTTGGTAAAAGACTTTTGAGTCTTGATTATTGAAATTGATAAACAAAACTAGTAATGAAATAAATGGAATGAATTCTATATTTATTTGCGAGTTTGAAACTTGGTAAAATTATGTAGGGTATAAATATCGGTGAGATTTTAGCAATCGTTTTTCCTAACTTATAATTTCGGGACGAAATTCTTTTAAGTAGGGGAGATTGTAACGATCCTGAATTTTGAACAATTTAAAAATGAAGATATTTAATTAATTTTAAATATTTGAAATAATTTTAAATTGAATTCCAATAAAACTATGAAGTTGGCGATTAAATTTTTGAATTTAATCTATTTAAAATTGAATAGAAATTTGAATTTAACTTTGAAGTTTGAAATTGAATATTGAAATTGTATTTTAAATTCAAACAAATGACTTAGAAAAAAAATAGTTTGGAGTTACGAATTATATTTATGTAAATTTATAAATAGATGTTGATAGTTGAACTTCAAAACGTTTCTATGTTTATTAAAGAAAACAATTTACAAAACAAAATTTAATTCAAAATAAAAATAAAAATATAATTATATATATAATAAAATAAATAAAGAAATACGCATAGTTAAAAATTCAAACAACATATTTATAAATTTTGAAAAAAATATAATGTAACTACACTTAGTTAAAGTTTTAGCAACAAAAATAATACAAAACAATTGAATTTAAAATGAAAAAAAAATAATAAGAAAAAAATAAAAAAATAAATAAAATAAAATAAGAAGTATATACTGCCTTACCTTCATCAGCTACAAACATGCCTTGTTCCACGCCCTAAATCACGCAAGAGACATTATCTCCTCTGCAAAATCACGTCTCCTCCTTCTATTTTATACCCGACCTCCTTTCCCCCTTTTCTCATCCGAAACCTAATCTAAAAATCGAAAAAATGGTGGCGGCTCTTTTTCGTCCCTCTCCCTTCAGAAATTAGGGTTTGCTTTATCTTCATTCGCTCGGCTTCATCTTCATTCGATTGCGTTGCTTCGACTCGCGTGCTCCTCTACAAAGCTAAGGTGAGTACTTCGGTACTCACATCTAATTCAACGTTTTAATGATTGCTTGCTTGTTAAATTTCGCAACTTTGGATTGCTCGATTTATTGATCCTCATAATTTTGAAAGCTTGTGGACTTCGGTCCTTTGATTTGTTAAAATTAGCTGCTGCGATGAATTTTTCTGGGTTTATAATTCGAATTTCTGGAAATTAAATTTTGTGATTTTGTTTGCTTTGACTTCGGTCTTGATTCTTTTTACTTGGAATTTCTTTGTGAATCCATGTGCTTGCTTAATAGCCCACGGTTTTGCACTGCAGTTGCTTTCGACAGTAAAACTTGATTTTTGATGATATGCTTATTCCAGTTTGTGTAGTTCCTTTTGATGGACGAGGATCTTGTCATTGGCAAGTGAGTTGAATTGTTTTGTTGACATCGGCATTGACCTTTAACCGTTGAGTGTTGCGGTGCCATATCTATGGTGCCCTCACTCCCTATTGCCGGTTCTGTTACCTCTCGGTTGCAATTTTGGTTTCTATGGAAGTAATTATGTGATTTCCTGAGTAATTGATGCATGTCTGTATAGATACATATATATATATTCACCTCTGTTCTCTGTTAAAACCCAAAACTGTGAGTAAATATCTAAATTTAAATCTTAAGTAGGTTGATCTGGTTGCTTGAGTAATTGATGTGATAATGATGCTTGTTGTGATATTTCTGCATACATATATATGAATGAGTTAATATGTGTGCATGTTAGTTTCTTTCTAGTTTGAAACTACGGGGTATAAAATAGATTCAAAATCAGTTAGTTGCTTTCCTGGTTGGTTTAAAGTTGAGAACAGATGCTATTTGATATTTGTTTTTTTTTAAAAACTAATAAGAACAGATACTATCAAGTTGTGATTTGTTTTAACTGATGAGAGCAGATGCTACCCAATATTTGTTTTGTTTTGCTGCATGCTTTGTGATTCGAAACTGCTACCATCATTTGCAATTGTGACTGCACTTCATATATATATGCATTTATGTATGTATATATGAGATTGTTGTCATCGTGACACGATCTTCTGTCTACTGGACAATTTTGTTTTGCTTACTGTTCCATGGATTGGGCATTTATTTCATAGCTCCACTTGAAATTGCACTGCCTATGTTGCCCTATTGTATTCATATTTGTAGCTCCTGTGCTTTTTTGTTCCACGGTTGCATTTTGATTTCTTCTGTTGGTTCATGACATTTGTTTTGGGTGTTTGTTGTACATATGAAATTGATTCATATGTATGGTAGACATGGTTTAATTTTGCCTTGACTGGGTTCACTGAGTTTCAATGTTGATCTTTGTAACTTGCTGTTACACTGGTATATGAGGTGGTTCAACAGTTTATTGTTTGCTTTGGGGTTGAACTTGTCTCAGGCCTTGACCTATAATATTTTGAAAACTTGATGATCGTTGGTTTGTTTTTTTTTGGTCTGCATCATTGCTTGACCTCTGGCACTTTCGTTGTTTCAGTTTGACACTCATTCTTGACCTGTTGCACTAATATCACTTGACGTACAGTGCATTGTTGCTTATGTACACTTGTGTTAGTGGTTACCTTGTTTTTTTTTTTCTGGTTCGCCGGTTCTGTTGTGTGCTGTCTGTACTTGTTTCTCCTCATCTTCAACAATGAAGTTTGAGTCTGGTCTCACCTGAGTTATAGATGCATATTTGCAGTTTTCCTCCCTTTACCTTGAACTACTATAGTCTGGTATCACCTATGATATTTCCATGTAGTCTGTGCATTCATGTGCATTGATAGTTCATTTACTTGAGCATTTGATGTTCATGTTTCCACTGTTTCATTTGTACATGTTCATTTCACTTGAATATTGTGGTGGCTGCAGTGCTTTTTGCTGAGATTTTTCCTTGGTTGCATTGCATTGATGCACTGAGATTATTTACAGTTTAACTTGTTGTACCTTGTACTGGCTCCCTTGTATTCAAGTGGGGGCTGCAGTTTTGTTTGCAGTTTTTCCTTGAATATCTGAGTTGGTTTAGACTTGCATTTGTGGTGGCTGTAGTTTACGTTTGCAGTTGCCCATGCATACTTGTGGTGGTGCATTTTGTATTTACAGTGCCTTATTGTCACTGTCTGGATTGAGTTTCTTGATGCGTTGATCTTAGCTTGCTTCTGATTTTACTGAAGTTTGATAGTCTCGACTAAGTTGCTTCGAGACAGTTTTTGTTGCATTATGATCTTGTGGTGGCTGCGTTATTGTTGCAGTTCGCCCTTGTGTTCATTAGTGACTGCAGTTTCATTTTTATGGAAATTTTGCACTTGTTAAAGCGTGCAGTAATAAGTTGTTTAAAACTTGTTTTATTTCACAAATTGTTGTGGCGAGGCAGCGCACGCGTGCGTGCACTGCAGCCACGTAGTATCGACATTTTGAATCGATTTTGATGATTTTGTTGTTAATTGCCGTTTAGGAAAATTTTGATTGTTTTCTAAAATTATCTTCATCAATAATCCCTTCATCTATTTCATTGATAATCTGAATCTACTGAATTGATGTTTAACACTGTTAAGTGTTATATTTACCGTTATCCGATTACTTGTTAAAGGATCGGATAGGTAAATTATATTTGACTGTCATCTAATTGTTGATTATTATTGCCTTTATGCACTAATAACTGAGTTTGAATTAGACTGGCCTGTGTATTATTTTCTTTTGAATATAATACTCGGGTCAGACCGAGTATTTTTACAGCTTGAAGATTTTCAGGCCGCGAAGTTAGAGAGAGAGGGGAAAGCACTTCACTAAAGTTTTTCGAGAAAATTTTCTTTGTACTCTAAAAGATATATATATATATATATATAGAGATAACTGTTCCGCTGTATTAAAATCTGATTCATTGTATAAAACTCTGATGTATGTAAGAATAATTCATTTATGAAAAATATTATGATTATTCTGTGATTCTGTGGCTGATTCTGTTTAAACTCTATAAACTGACTAACAATCCGTCATTTTGAACGTTTCTAGTTGGTTTAATTACCGACTAGAGGCGGTCAGGGCGGCGGGTCGTTACAATAACTTACCTAAATTTTCAAAAGTTAACCATGTAATTGAATATTATACAATATAAAATGATATCGATGGAATTCATAAATAGTTTGAGTGGTCATAATAAGAGTAAATATACTAATATATGTGATAAGATATACTAAGTGGAATAAATTTAATAATCATTTGAAATAAAGAAAGATTAAATTTGTGGAATAAAATATGACTACAATAAATGACTATACAAATTTATGATTTTAGAAATTGTTAATTAAAGATAGTTAGACAATAAGATAATCATCTAGAAATAGTTAAGATTGATTTAACTTATATGAAATCAATTTAATGGAAATCTTGAATTTAAAGAAGAAGAAAAAAGTCAATTGTTGAATATAAATTAATTTAAGTTGAAATTTATATGGTTTGAATTAATTGTTTTACTCTGTTTTCAATCTATTTTCTTTCTGGTTGTTTCCATTCTCCTACATCCTTCCTTTTCAGGGACGAAAAGTTTTGAGTGGGGAAGAGTGTAACGACACGTAAATTTTAGTCGTTTTATTTATTTAATTAATTGAAATTTTGTGAAATTTTAAAAATAAAAATTTGAAATAAAAATTTAATATTTGAAATGCGTATAGTTAAACATAGCAGCTGGTAAATTTTTATTTAAACATATGAAAGTTTATTTCGTGTGTAATTTTATTTCAGTTTAATCGGTTTGAAATTGATGAAAATAAATTTTTTTCGAAACTTAAATATTTCTACATAGAAAAATTCTAAATCATCTTCTGAGCAAGACGTCATTTTTCATTTTTTCAAATTCTGACTTCTTTAGCTCCGTCGATCTTATTTTTTTGCGTTTTTACTGCATTTTCCACTAGTTGAAAATTCGAATTTTTATAATTCAATCGTACCACAAATATCTATGTACCGTTTTGATCGTTTCGTCTTACCGATCTTCGCAGTATATTTAATTTGGTGTCCCGACGCCCGGTTCACTGTAGAACGATGAAACAATTTGCTATATCGGTACAGTTTCGAACCTTTCGAATTTCGTGTGACCATTTAATTTCCACTGTTCATCAACCCGATCAGCCACTAGCATTTATACTTCTAAAATAAAAAACTCCATTTGTTAAATTTTACTAATTTGTTGTTCCCGGTTCAAAATCCACTTATAAATTTTGAATTCAAAGTCCATCTATTCGTATTCTATTCCCATATTTGATATAGGCGTACCTTATATAATTATCTGTATTTACATCTACATATTAAATTGTGTATTGATTGCATGCCAGCCATATTTGCTTTGGGAATCCATCCGTTTTTCTCGAGATAAGCTGTTCGCATCTTCTTCTTTGCTACACAATATCAATTATATTTTACTCCTTGCCGTGTTTCACCTTGCTTGAGGGAAAATCTTGCTTAACTCGAACATCACTGTGACGCCCCACCTCTATACCCACGCTAGCCAAGAACACTATGGAGTAATGCTGTCAATTAGCACGGAGAATAAGGCTGTTGAGGAGCGACCATCTGTATAATTGCTTTGTGCGAGTACCGATATGCTAGATAAAAATATAACTTTTCATCTCAAGAGGAAATCCGACATGCCGATACAAACTCAAAGCTACTACACAATGACTGTATGTAATCTTCGGAAACAAATATAGAAATAAACATAACACAAATCAGTCACAGATAATTCATATCACAAAGGCGGAAATAGATATGAATATAACACATGATAGTGTTCATCAGAGTAGTGGTCAAATAAGATCCACAATATCACAAAAGAATTGTTACAAGTGCAAGACATCAAAATATGTATACACCAAGGGTTCTAAATATCAAATGTATACAACCAAAAACTACTAAACTAGAGTAGTTAGCCAAAAGTCAGATGATGGTTCCAGATAGGAAGTCAAGAGGAAGCACCTGTAAAATCTCAGTCTGACCCGACTATTATTTAAGAAGCAAATAATAAACGGATCAATCTAGCTATAATCATCAGATAAAATGAGATATAAGAAGAGATGTAATAAAAACGTATGATAACCAAAAATGTCATACTGCGACAAGTATACAAAGATAGTTAACTAAAATCATACAAATATCTCAAGAATCTCATAGCATCAAAAAGAATGTCATATTCTTTATTTAATTAACCAAGCCACAATAAATGACATACATATCAATGCCAACTGAAGAAGGCGGTGAAACATAAATTCCAGAAATCATCAATTAGGAATCCAGAAATCACAATAAAAGGATGGCCAATCCCATAATCTGGACATCGACGCACCTAGAAAGACACGCCCCATGCACAGTCGAACATCGACGCACCTAGAAAGATACGCCCTATGCTCTAGCATCGACGCACCTAGAAAGATACGTCCCATGCATAATTAAACATCGATGCACCTAGAAAGGTACACCGCATGTAATGTCTAACATCGATGCACCTAGAAAGATACACCCCATGCAAAGTCGAATATCGACGCACCGAGAAAGACACGCCCCATGTATAGACGAACATCGACGCACCTAGAAAGATACGCCCCATGTCCCGACTTATTGAGCCGATTGCTCCACGAAGTAAACAAACATCGACTTACCTAAATAGGTACGACCCATGCGTAAACAAACATCGATGCACCGAAGTAGGTACGACCCATACGAGAAGTAAATATCGACGTATCTAGAAAGATACGACCCATGCGAGAAATGAGACGAAGCTCAATAAAATGAGGTACAGTCCTCCATACGGACAAAGAGACATCGCACATTGCTTGTCTAAACCATAAAATGATCATCATCGATCATCAAGAAGTGTCAATTACAATAAGCTAGTAAATATATGAGTTTAGCTTCATGTCCCATAACCACTAGCTTAACTTAAATATTTGCGAACAAATTGTAGGTCTCCATTAGAAAACGAGCTTTGTAATTGAAAATAGAGTTGAAATCGTTTTAATGAAAGGGTTTTGATATTTACTACTAGTATAGAAAACCTTTATATTTTAAAGTGACAAATCATAGAAGTGATTATAGAAACAATCAACCATAAAAATTCACATTCGAAGACGTGAATAAAATCCAAAGAAATCGACAACAAATCCATCAAAGTGAATATTTCCAAAAATTCCAAAATAGAAGCCATCATAGTTGAATAAGTGATAACAACAACTAGGAATCAAAACAAATCGATATAAATTGGAAACCAAGCAGAAATAGGCAAAAATAGGCATACTAGTCATTTTCCTGCAGTCAGTCGACTGACCTAAAAATCCAGTCGACTGATTGCAGGAAAACAGAGGACCCGAGCCTCTAAATTTTGCCTTTGGAATGCCTATGTGCTACAGCCAGTCGACTGAATTTCAAGACCAGTCGACTGACTGGCACCAAGGCTGTTTTCTTAGCCTATGAAATGAAGATGCAATCTTCTTCAAAATGCAACCGGACGAGCAACGGACACTAGGGATTTATGTCAATCGACTACCCGACCCTATGAGCTCTTCGATGCATCACCAAAAACAAGTTCAAACAACAAAGCTATGATTTTTGAAGATTTGAACTAAAAACACTAAAATTTGGAATATTCACAAAACCAATCCAAATCAAAATCAAATGCACATGAATAAATGTTAGGAATTCATACCTAATAATCAAAGATAATCATAGACTTAGATGTGAGATAAAAATCTCACCTTTGAACACAAATTAATGAAGGAGAACTTTTAAAACAAGCTAAGATCAATTCCACTTCAATAACAACTCAAGAAGCTTCAATCTAAGCTTACAAGTAAAATATTTCCTATGTTAGGTTTAGGAATTTCTGAAATGGAATGGAGAAAGAGTTGGAGAAGATGAAGAGGATACTTACCAATGGGTTCTCTTAGAATTTGGAGCTAGATCTTGGATTTTGCAAATGAACTAGGGTTTTGGATTTCTATTTCTCATTCTCTTCCACCATTTTTGCTTTAGAACTGAAAAGAGGAGGAAGTGAGAGTGAATGGGGAGAAGTGGTTCAGATTTGGGTATTAAGTTGGCTAGTGGGCTGAATCCAAACCCAAACCCAAAATGAAAAAGGTCAAATTTTTAGCTAGCTCCAAACATACCAACGTTTATACTCAAAAAGGTTGCAAACGGCATTTTACACTCAATGGGAGGGGTCTCGAGTCCTAATTCGACTGTTTGCAAAAAGTAGCTTTTCGGACAAAAATCCGACGAACGATAAAATATTTAAATAAAATATTTAAATATACAATTGATAAATATGCGGGTTGTTACTATTGAATATGCGCTTATATGATTTTTGTTTGATGATAATAAACATATATACATTTGTTTTTAAATGTATTTGTTAATGTACTATTTTATTTTTCACAGGCTAAATAAATATTTGCAGAATAAAATAGATAACACAGATTTTGAATTCAAATGAATATTTTATTCAAACAAATATTTATTACATTTTTGAATAGTACAATTTCAAGCTTTCACTATACATATACAACTTTGATTACAAGACAACATAATTTCACATTTACATCAGCACCTCACTACATATCACTTACACTCGTATTTATCTTCAACTTTATTTCAGATAGAATCAAGCATCTGAGCAATCTGCAAAAAATTTCACTAACGCAGTAAAATTGAAAAAGAAATATATATTTTTTTGCAATATAAAATGTGAATATTGAAAATAATATTTGCCTCAGTTATTTGGGTTGTTCGTCATCATTTTTTTTGACTATGCAATATCTGTGCATATCAGTATTTTTTATCAGGGACAGGCAATTATAAGTGGCTGCAGTACACACGTGTACATTCGTATACGTGTGCACTGCCACGCCAACTCGTGTGCACAAATCAAACAAAAGCACTAGGTCAAACCCAAATAACACACGGGATCAACTCAAGGCAACTTGAAGCATACAAGCTCAATGAAGATTGCAGCAATATACAGATAAACAAAATGACCAACTGCAACAATGCAAACAGTAAAAAACATGGACTGCAACATTCAAGTGAATATAGAAAACAAGCTGCATGAATACAACATGAAGTACAGCAACAAAAAGAGGCAACAAAGACCAAAGTGCATGAACATAGTGAACAACAAAAGTACAGTGTCAATCTCATGTATGCAACAGATAATGATGCAAGTGTCGACCAAGTAACAATGCAAGCACAGTCTCAAACATATATCAGGTGCACATGGATGTCACAAGCAAAGACCAAGTGAACAACTACATGTTGAACAAATGAAAACAGTATGCAAGCTCAATGACGCTACAAACTGCAAATATCCAAGTACTACAAGCCCAACACAGTGATCATTATCACTGACTCCATTAAACAAGACACAGCAGTGATCAGATGAATCTTGAAATGCAACAAAGTGAAATGGAGTTCACTGAGAAATGCAATGCAGATACCAACATTGATGAATGTATATGACACCAACCAGAGGCAACATCACACAATTCAACTACAACAAGTCCAAATATACAGAAGTCAGAGCAGAGAACTGATACAAATGAATGTAGTGAACTATGAAGATCAACAAGTAAAGGCCGCACCAGAATGCATCAAAAGCAAACCGAGTACAGGCCATAACATGTCAATACAAGCACATGAGGTAATGAATCACTGAAGTGATGCATCCAGTACCAACCAGAAAAAGATGGCCAGAGACGAAATGATTCAAAGCCAAAAGCCAGCAGTAAAAAATTTCACGAAATCAACATGGTCAAAGCAAATCAACGCAATTCAAGTGAGTATGAAAAATTGACCAAGTCACAAATCAACACCGTGATAAGCACGGCAATTCAAAGCCGTGGGGATCGAGCATCAGAAAAATACGATATTGAAAAAGTCAGAATACATCGCAAACATCCAACAATAATCGAACGGCAAAGCAAGAAATTTTGAAGAAATCAGACGAACGTGATTTTAGGAAATTGACTCCTATAAAAACCCTAATCATCATCGGCATTTAATCCATCGAATTCCAGAAAGCAAAAATCAATAAAGCAAAACGCAAATAATACCGATTCAAGGAGAGAATTTGATCAACGAAGCAGCCGCGTAAGCAACGAGGAATCAATCGATCAAGGCGACACGCAAAACATCACTGGATCGATCGAATTAAAGCCGACGACTTCAAGCCCTAATTTCCAGAGCAGAGAGAACGAAAGCAAAGCCCTAATTTCAGAACTAAGAAAGGAAGCAGGCCGACAATTATTTTCACAGAGCAAAATAAACTAAAGAAGACAACGGGCTAGAGTAAAAGGGGGCCTGCTTTGTTTAAAAGGGCTTTAGTTTTTGGGTTTATTGTTAATTAGGGTTTTTATTTTTAATTTTCTGTTTAAATTTGTTTTTAAATTTTAAACCGTTTAAATTTCTAGTCGTGTGACTAGGGGACAAGCTACGTGGCGTAGCTTGAGAATTTGCAACTCGGTAGTTGAGTTGTGGCAATGTTTTGAGCGTAGAGTTAGATTAGTCAATAGTGGGTATAGCGAGTTTACGTGTGTAAGTGAGAGACTAACTAATTTCTAGTAGAAACCTTGGGGGCAGCACGTAGGCAGTGTTTTGCCGAAGCTGGGTAAATTCTGTGTTGTTCTGTTCTGCATTTTATTATTCTGCTATTTATTTCTGTGCTGGTAATATTCTGTGATCTGTGTTAATATTAGTTTATAAGCTTCCGCATTTAATTTTTATAATTAACACTATCACCCTATTCACCCCCCCTCTAGGGTGAAATCGATCCTACAAGTGGTATCAGAGCTAGGAATTGAAGTCAACATTTGTTTTAAAAATTCGATTTTTTTTGAAAAAATCAGTTTTTGTTTTAAAAATTTGAATTTTAAAATGGATTCTTTTAATAATGCTTTTGCAGAGGGTCTGTCGATAGTTAGACCACCAATGTTCAATGGTGAATATACTTTTTGGAAAAATAGGATGAAAATCTTTCTGAAAACCATTGACGCTTGGGATATTGTTGAGACAGGTTATAGAATACCAACTATAACTATAGATAATCAGGAAATAGGGAAACCAAAAGAACAATGGATAGAACTAGAAAATAAATTACAGAATACTAATGCCAAAGCTATGAATTCTATTATCTGTTCATTAGATCAATTTGAATTTAATCGTGTCTCACATTGTCTAACTGCACAGGAAATATGGCACATACTAGAAGTGACTCACGAAGGAACATCTCAAGTCAAAGAATCTCGCCTTGCCATGCTAAGCAGCGAATACGAGAACTTTACAATGGCGAAAGAAGAAAATGTCAAAGAGATGTACGGACGACTTTCCAATATCGTATACAAATCAAAAGCTCTCGGAAAAACATACACCGAATTGGAAATAGTCCGAAAAATCCTCAGAGTCCTTCCACGAAGCTTTGAAGCAAAAGTAATTGCCATTCAAGAATCGAAAGATTTAAAACAACTCAAAGTCGAAGAACTCATCGGAAATCTCACCACTTATGAGCTAGAAATGAAATTCAAGGAAGAGCGTGAAGGTGGAGATACTCGAAAGAAATCAATAGCTCTCAAAGGAACAACTGAAAGTGATGATGATAACGATGATGATGATGATGGAGCAGCAGAGCTGGCGCTACTAATAAAGAAATTCAAAAGGTGGAATCGCAAATACGGAAATCCAGCTCGAAATCATGAATTGAAAAGCAGAATAGGCAAAGCACTAGACAACCCAGAAGAACAGAAAATCATCTGTTACAAATGCAACAAACCCGGTCATATCAAGCCACAATGTCCTCAAAAACAATCAAATCAAGGAAAGAAACTAAAGAAGAAAAGCTTTGCGGCTACTTAGGATGAAACTGACGAAGATGAAAGTGATAACACCGAGAGTGAGAGTGAAAAAGCAAACATGTGCCTTCATGGTGAAGTTACAAACAGTGATGACGACGGGCCAAGCGAGGTATCAAAACTCACTCATTTTGAATTACTTATTTATTTCCATGAAGTAAATGGCTGTTATGAACGACTTAGGGAAAAATACGCCAAACTTGAATCTCAAAAGGATACTTTGATAGAATGTAATAAACAACTTGATCAATTAGTTAAGAACTATCAAAGTAGGATCCCTAAGTGTGATAAGTGTCCAACATTCGAAGAAGAAATTAAAAAATCGAAAATCAATATAAATCACTTGAAAATGAAATCCTGATTTTAAAAGAGAATGAAGATACTAGAAGAGAGAATTCTATTAAAAAGTGCACACAGTTGTTAAACGAAAATGAATCTCTCAAAACACAAGTCCAACAATTGTCAACGACCTTAGATAAATTTTCAAAAAGTGAAAAATCGTTGAATATGCTATTAGAAAAGCAAACTGTTAATATGGTTAGACAAGGACTTTGATATAGTAAATCGAAAACTATTGAAAGCAATATCAATCATAATTCTATGTGCACAATTTGTAGAAAATATGGACACAATCACAATAATTGTTGGTATAGACCCAAACATGTGAAAACTATACCGATTTGGGTTCCAAAAGGCACAAATACAAAAACTCTCAAAGTTAAACAAATTTGGGTGCCAAAGGGAACAATTATAAATAGTTTTGGATCTCCACAAAATTATCGTTCTAAATATTTTGCCACTAACAATCATGGACCTATAAAAACAAATAGGTCACTAAACTCTCTTCTCGTGTAGGTATGCTGGCAGGCTAAGGAACAACAGCAATGGTACTTGGATTCTGGCTGTTCCAGGCACATGATAGGCGATAAATCGAAGTTCCTTAGCCTAGAAAAGTACAAAGGTGGCAGAGTCACAATGGGGAACAATGACAAGTGTAAAATTGTCGACAAAGGTAAAGTAGGTAACAATACATTTACCTTGAATGACGTACTATATGTTGAAAATCTGCACCACAATTTGATATCAATCAGCCAGCTATGTGATAAAGGTATGAATGTTATCTTTGATTCTGACTTGTGCAAAATTGTTGACAAATCATCAAAAGAAATCTTATTTTCAGGAAAAAGGAAAGGTAATATATATTCTCTATCTTTTGATGATCTCATCCTCTCTAAATGTTTGGTAGCTAAGGATATAGAAGTGAATTTATGGCATAGACGTTTAGGGCATGCTAGTATGAACTTATTAAACAAATTAAAAAGGAAAAGTTTGGTAAGAGGGTTGCCATCACATGAGTTTGAAACTGAAAACATTTGTAAAGCATGTACTTTGGGAAAACTTAAAAAATCATCGTTTCATGCCAAAAACAATGTAAGCACTTCTAGAGTTCTTGAACTAGTTCATATGGATCTATTCGGACCTAATGACATTGCTAGCTTAGGAGGTAAGAAATATTGCTTTGTATTAGTTGATGATTACTCAAGATATACATGGGTATATTTCTTGGCTAAAAAATCAGAAACTTTTTCATACTTCACAAAATTCGCAAAATTTGTGCAAAATGAAAAAGAAGTCTCTATTGTTTCATTAAGAAGTGGTCATGGTGGAGAATTTGAAAATTATGAATTTGAAACTTTCTGTGATGAAAACGGAATCAAACATGAGTTCTCTGCACCACGTACTCCACAACAAAATGGGGTAGTTGAGAGAAAGAATCGAACTTTGCAAGAATTGGCTAGGTCTATGTTAAATGAATATGAACTACCTCTGTATCTCTGGGCAGAAGCAGTAAATACAGCATGTTATGTAATGAATAGAGTTATGATTAGACCGATTCTTAACAAAACCCCCTATGAGCTATGGTTCAACAATAAACCAAACATCGTTTACTTCAAAGTGTTTGGATGTCCTTGCTATATTCTTAATACAGGTGAACAGTTAGGAAAATTTGAAGCAAAGGCTGATGAAGGCATCTTCATGGGTTACTCTTCGAGAAGCAAAGCTTATAGAGTCTACAACAAAAAGACTAAAACAATCATGGAGTTAATCAATGTGAAATTTGATGAAGGCATTGATAATCAGAAAACACCCAAAATCAACGTTGAAGAGGAGAAAGAAAAAGATGAGCTTGAAAAACCAAAAGAAACTGCTGATGCTAGAGAAGTTACTACAATTCAAGAAGTCCGAAGAAATCTGGATCCAGAAAAACTGAAATACAAAACAGACCATCCACCAGAATTGGTATTTGGAAACCCTATAGCAGGTATACAAACTCGTTCATCCTTTAAAAATCTATGTGATCTGTGCTTATATAGTGGATTTATTTCAGAAATAGAACCAAATAACATAGATTCAGCCCTTAATGATGAAAACTGGTTCATGGCCATGCAAGAAGAACTAAATCAGTTTGAACGAAATAATGTTTGGAGTCTAGCACCTAGACCTAAGGATTATCCAGTTATAGGAACAAAATGGATTTTTAAAAATAAATATGATGAATCTGGAAATATAATTAGAAATAAAGCTAGACTAGTTGCTAAAGGATACAATCAAATTGAAGGAGTTGACTTTGATGAAACTTTTGCGCCTGTAGCTAGACTAGAATCAATTAGACTATTGTTAGCTTTTGCTTGTTACAAAGCATTTAAACTAAGACAAATGGACATTAAGAGTGCTTTTCTTAACGGAATTTTAAAAGAAGATGTGTTTGTTGAACAACCAGAAGGTTTTGAAAGTCATGAATATCCAAACCATGTATACAAACTAAAGAAGGCATTATATGGATTAAAACAAGCTCCCAGAGCTTGGTATGAATGTCTTAGTTCTTATCTCCTTGAAAATGGGTTCAAAAAGGGATGTGTAGACACCACACTATTTCTGTTGCATGAAAACGATGATCTTTTGATTGTTCAAATATACGTTGATGACATCATTTATGGTGCTACTAACAAGTTATTGTATGAGAAATTTGAAAAAGTCATGCAGGAAAAATTTGAAATGAGCTTGGTTGGAGAGTTAAAATTCTTTTTAGGATTTCAAATCCAACAAAGCGATAAAGGCACATTCATTTCTCAAACAAAATATATAAGGGAACTTGTCAACAAATTTGGATTGAAAGATGCTAAACCAGCAAGAACTCCCATGAGTACAACACTTAAACATGACAAGGATGAAAAAGGTAAGACAGTTGATCAAAAGCAGTACAGAGGTATGATTGGATCACTCCTTTATCTTACAGCCTCTAGACCTGACATCATGTTTTCTGTCTGCTTATGTGCACGTTTTCAATCTAACCCAAAAGAATCTCATTTAAAAGCTGTTAAAAGAATTATAAGATATTTTTTGCACACCCCATGTTTTGGTCTTTGGTATCCATCAAACGATAATTTTGAATTGAAAGGTTTTTCAGATGCTGATTATGCTGGAAATTTAGTTGATAGAAAAAGTACTAGTGGAGCATGTTTTATGTTAGGACATTCATTAGTTGCATGGTCGAGTAGAAAACAGAATTGTATTGCATTATCCACAACAGAGGCAGAGTATATTGCTTTAAGTGGTTGCTCTGCTCAAATCTTATGGATGATACAAACTTTGCATGACTATGGCCTAAATTTTAAACGTGTACCACTAACGTGTGATAGCAAAAGCGCAATCGATCTCACAAATAATCCTGTACATCACTTACGAACAAAACATATAGATGTTAGACATCATTTTATTAGAGATCATATTTCCAAAGAAAATATCTGCATAAATTTTATTTCAACTGATTCTCAATTGGCAGACATTTTTACAAAACCCTTACTAGAAAATAGTTTTTGTAAACTACGACTCAGTCTAGGTGTTTTAGAAATTTGCTGAATACTTAACATTTTTTTTCTCCCTACAAATCATCGAAGAAATAAATAGTGATTGAAAAAGTGATGAGTATTGATATTTATCATATATTATTACTCGAGACGGTATAATTAGTAAATATTTCAAATTAAACAAGAGTCATAAAATTTTTGTTGGTAAAAAATTCCATGACCATCTCGATTTCTATCATATTTCTAACGACCATCACTCATCAAAATTCTATATAGTTTGTCGATGTGTGGTATTTTAAACAGGAATCGTTTGTTTTTTCATTTTCACATTTAAAAAAAAATAAAAAATAAAAAATAAAAACCAAAGTATTCACTCTCATTTAAAAGTCCTCACGGTTATGCATGGGTGAATTACTTGGAATTTGTTATGTGCTTCCATGCTCATTTAAAAGTCCTCACGGTTATGCATGTATGGAACGCATATCAAAAGTTGATTTTTTTTTAAAAATAAACAAGTTGATTCTAATCCCATTTAAAAGTCCTCACGGTTATGCGTGGTTAGAAGATACTTGAATTCATTTTTTTTAAATTGGAATACTACTAATCTCATTTAAAAGTCCTAACGGTTATGCATGGTTAGTAGATATTCAAATTCCTGATATAAATATACCACAAATAGACATAACTATATGGTTTTATATGATGACAACATTTCCATCATTCTAAAAGTGGAATATGCGCCTAACAAAATATTTATGATTTTTTGTTTGATTTTTTTTTAAATTTAATATTTATATTCGATTGAGTCTTAATATTAGATCAATATCAAACACTTTATCTCTATTTTCCCTAACACTATTATTCTTTTATTGATAACAAAAGGGGGAGAGAAAAGTTAAGATTTTAGCAAATAAAATTCATATATTTGCATATGCATATAGATTCATTTGCATATTTTTATTCTCAATGCATATATGTAGGGGTAGTATTGTATAGATAGGAAGCATTTAAATAGGGGGAGCAAATTGAACAATCAAATACATTTAATACATTCAAAATCTTAAATATATGTTTGTTATCATCAAAAGGGGGAGATTGTTGAATATGCGCTTATATGATTTTTGTTTGATGATAATAAACATATATACATTTGTTTTTAAATGTATTTGTTAATGTACTATTTTATTTTTCACAGGTTAAATAAATATTTGCAGAATAAAATAGATAACACAGATTTTGAATTCAAATGAATATTTTATTCAAACAAATATTTATTACATTTTTGAATAGTACAATTTCAAGCTTTCACTATACATATACAACTTTGATTACAATACAACATAATTTCACATTTACATCAGCACCTCACTACATATCACTCACACTCGTATTTAGCTTCAACTTTATTTCAGATAGAATCAAGCATCTGAGCAATCTGCAAAAAATTTCACTAATGCAGTAAAATTGAAAAAGAAATATTTTTTTTTTGCAATATAAAATGTGAATATTGAAAATAATATTTGCCTCAGTTATTTGGGTTGTTCGTCATCATTTTTTTTTGACTATGCAATATCTGTGCATATCGGTATTTTTTATCAGGGACAGGCAATTATAAGTGGCTGCAGTACACACGTGTACATTCGTATACGTGTGCACTGCCACGCCAACTCGTGTGCACAAATCAAACAAAAGCACTAGGTCAAACCCAAATAACACACGGGATCAACTCAAGGCAACTTGAAGCATACAAGCTCAATGAAGATTGCAGCAATATACAGATGAACAAAATGACCAACTGCAACAATGCAAACAATGTAAGCAATAAAAAACATGGACTGCAACATTCAAGTGAATATAGAAAACAAGCTGCATGAATACAACATGAAGTACAGCAACAAAAAGAGGCAACAAAGACCAAAGTGCATGAACATAGTGAACAACAAAAGTACAGTGTCAATCTCATGTATGCAACAGATAATGATGCAAGTGTCGACCAAGTAACAATGCAAGCATAGTCTCAAACATATATCAGGTGCACATGGATGTCACAAGCAAAGACCAAGTGAACAACTACATGTTGAACAAATGAAAACAGTATGCAAGCTCAATGACGCTACAAACTGCAAATATCCAAGTACTACAAGCCCAACACAGTGATCATTATCACTGACTCCATTAAACAAGACACAGTAGTGATCAGATGAATCTTGAAATGCAACAAAGTGAAATGGAGTTCACTGAGAAATGCAATGCAGATACCAACATTGATGAATGTATATGACACCAACCAGAGGCAACATCACACAATTCAACTACAACAAGTCCAAATATACAGAAGTCAGAGCAGAGAACTGATACAAATGAATGTAGTGAACTATGAAGATCAACAAGTAAAGGCCGCACCAGAATGCATCAAAAGCAAACCGAGTACAGGCCATAACATGTCAATACAAGCACATGAGGTAATGAATCACTGAAGTGATGCATCCAGTACCAACCAGAAAAAGATGGCCAGAGACGAAATGATTCAAAGCCAAAAGCCAGCAGTAAAAAATTTCACGAAATCAACATGGTCAAAGCAAATCAACGCAATTCAAGTGAGTATGAAAAATTGACCAAGTCACAAATCAACACCGTGATAAGCACGGCAATTCAAAGCCGTGGGGATCGAGCATCAGAAAAATACGATATTGAAAAAGTCAGAATTCATCGCAAACATCCAACAATAATCGAACGGCAAAGCAAGAAATTTTGAAGAAATCAGACGAACGTGATTTTAGGAAATTGACTCCTATAAAAACCCTAATCATCATCGGCATTTAATCCATCGAATTCCAGAAAGCAAAAATCAATAAAGCAAAAAGCAAATAATACCGATTCAAGGAGAGAATTTGATCAACGAAGCAGCCGCGTAAGCAACGAGGAATCAATCGATCAAGGCGACACGCAAAACATCACTGGATCGATCGAATTAAAGCCGGCGACTTCAAGCCCTAATTTCCAGAGCAGAGAGAACGAAAGCAAAGCCCTAATTTCAGAACTAAGAATGGAAGCAGGCCGACAATTATTTTCACAGAGCAAAATAAACTAAAGAAGACAACGGGCTAGAGTAAAAGGGGGCCGGCTTTGTTTAAAAGGGCTTTAGTTTTTGGGTTTATTGTTAATTAGGGTTTTTATTTTTAATTTTCTGTTTAAATTTGTTTTTAAATTTTAAACCGTTTAAATTTCTAGTCGTGTGACTAGGGGACAAGCTACGTGACGTAGCTTGAGAATTCGCAACTCGGTAGTTGAGTTGTGGCAAGGTTTTGAGCGTAGAGTTAGATTAGTCAATAGCGGGTATAGCGAGTTTACGTGTGTAAGCGAGGGACTATCTAATTTCTAGTAGAAACCTTGGGGGCAGCACGTAGGCAGGGTTTTGTCGAAGCTGGGTAAATTCTGTGTTGTTCTGTTCTGCATTTTATTATTCTGCTATTTATTTCTGTGCTGGTAATATTTTGTGATCTGTGTTAATATTAGTTTATAAGCTTCCGCAATTAATTTTTATAATTAACACTATCACCCTATTCACCCCCCCTCTAGGGTGAAATCGATCCTACAATTACAGACTCCCCTCCTTAAAGAAATTGCGTCCTCGCAATACTTAAGAAGAAAATAAGAAGTAACAACCATAGAAGCATATCAACACAAAAGAAAATTTGAAATAGGAAGTTCACCATAAGGAGCATGAAAGAGTAAGCTTGAACGGGATCGCTCGATGAATTCTCTGGATTCCCAAGAGCAATCCCTAGGATTTGAGAACCATTGAACTCTCATAAGAAGAACATCTTTATTCCGAAGGAGCTCAACCTCCGAAGCAATGATGCGAATGGAATGTTGCTCAAAAGTCAAATTTGGTGAAACTTCATTCCTTTAATAATACTGGCCTCAAGAATAAAAATCGGAATCCCTAAGGCATTTCCGTAGTAGAAAGACGTAAGAAAATGTCATGAATAACAGAAAATTGAGCCGGTGCAACGACGTAGTACAAAAATGGTACGGTCGAGAAACTAGAAACTCGAATAATTTGGAACACCGACGTAGTACAAAAACGGAACGTCCAATGAACCGATAAACCGGAACAACGATGTAGTATAATAATGGTACATCCATTGATCCATATAAGATGGAACATCGATGTAGTATAATAACAGTACATCCGATGAACCGAACACCATAAAAGAACATCGGACGCTAGTCCATAAAAGAAATGAGATAAATCTCAATAAAACGAAGTATATCAAAACGTCCGATGAACTTGATAAAAAGATAATTCCAATCAGACAACATCAAAGAATCAACAACTTGTTGCCTTCGACAAAGCGCATTGGCAACACGATTTTCAGAATATCAAGATCATAAGATGCCAGGAACTCGAGTCAACATGAAGTTCCTTATGAGAAAATAAATATTCCAAAGATTTATGATCGAGGTGGAGAACAAATTTCTCCCCCAAAAATGATGATGCCAAACTCTAAAAGCGAAAACAATAGCCGCGAGCACTAGATCATGAGTGGAATACCTAGTCTCAATCTGCTTTTAATGATTTAGAAGCACAAGTGATAGCACGTTATCTTATGCAAGAGAACGACATCCAAACCAATACGATTAGCATTGGTACAAAAGATAAAGTCTTGGTTCCCTTCGGGAATCACAAGAATAAGAGTATCGAAAAGAAAGAATTTCTTTTAAATAATCTTCTTTCCTGAAAAGTTAAAACTTTCAAAATTACATTTATCTTTATGTAATAATCTTTCTAGAAAAATTTACATTTTTACAAGTCAATTTATCGTGTCTGATTGTCTCATCAAAGCGTTTAGGAAACTCCTATCGATAACGTTGATCAAGCGCATGGACCAGAATTCTTAAAACACTCAACGGGCAATACAATCACAAAATCATCTTCTATATGATGAAAAATCTCTTAAAAGTTTTGAGAATATTCTTTGCTCGTTTAAGATCAAAATCCAATTATACTTATAAATAAATCTTATGAAAAAGATTTGCAAAATTTTACATTTCTATTTTCATCCAAAATCAATAAATACAAGAACGGAGACATCGAGATATTCGTAAAATACTCGATTCATAAAATGGATGAAATGAGATGGACAAACTGAATGACATAATTGGTCATTCATAAGGATCATAACGAGTTTGGAATATGGTAAGTGGAATGCTAACTTCCGCAACTCGTAGCAAATAAAAATCGGTGGCAAGGTCGAACTAAAAAGACCCTAACACCACTCAAAAGATTGCTTAGGAGATAATCCTAAGACAAACTCAAAAATACCGGAAAGTTTCACAAACTATTTAAATGAGAGAAATAACACTTTCCTCATGATGAGGGCTTAAAGAATAAAATGATGCCATCAAATTTGAATCAAAATCACAAAGACAAATAGAAATCTACTTAATAGGTCCACTCGGGACATAGGATATGGCTACATAATAATTAAGCCAATCTGTACAAAAGTCAATTCTGAAGTATAAGTAATTTCGACCCCGAAAGAAAAAATCACATAAAATAATTTCAACATCAATAAAAAGAAAATTGAGTGTTGCGGATCCAGCAATCCAGATTCGCAATTCCCAAAGAAGTCATCAAGCCCAAAAATGTTTAAAGAAAAGGAATCAACTAGTTCTTTGATATAAAATAGTGAGATGAAACCCATATCAAAAAGAACTCGAAAAGGAAAATCATAAAACAAATGTCATCAAGGATAGAATAGCTACCTTGACTAAGAGAAGAGTTGCTAGGGACTTGCACAATATTTAGCTTTCTCATGTCCTTGTTCAAAAGTTTGGGACATGTAGATAAAAGATGACCCGGTTTTTTGCATTAGCGACAGGAATGGGGTTTCGAACACATATATTTGCATAGTGTTCCTTAGAATTACAATTGTAGCATCCTCCACGATTAGGGATTGGAGTCTTTGCTACAAAAGTAGTTTGCTTCACTCTCTTATTGGGATTAAGGCTCTTGAACTTAATATGCCTCTTCTTGGAAATCCCAATAGCACTAACACTTCCTTTACCAACCTCTTTATATCGAAGAGTGATATCCACAAGCTGATTGAAAGGAACTTCAAGTTTCAAAGGTGAAATCTTTTCGGGTTTCTTACCCAAAGCACAGATAAACCTTTGATTCTTTACAAGATTCAAAAGTTGTTGGGCAGATATGAATGCTCCATCCAGAGAAGAGCTACTGGATTGACCAGCGCTAGGACTGCCAGATCCAACCATTTCTTCTTCTTAAAGAAAGAAAGAAAGAAAGAAGATGAAAAAAGTTATTCACAAAATGAATTTCAATCAACTTTGATTGATAAAACAAGGAATCGTAAAAGAAAATAGGGTAGATCGGTACGAAGACTCGAATTAAATCCTAAAGCACGACTCCTAATAAAGACTTAGGACATGATCCTTGCTAGATTATTCCACATTGTACCGAAGTTTGGCTCTGATACCAAGCTGTGATGCCCCACCTCTATACCCACGCTAGCCAATAACACAACGGAGTAATGCTGCCAACTAGCATGGAGAATAAGACTATTGAGGAGCGACCATCTGTATAATTGCTTTGTGCGAGTACCGATATGCCAGATAAAAATATAACTTTTCATCTCAAGAGGAAATCCGACATGCCGATACAAACTCAAAGTTACTACACAATGGCTATATGTAATCTTCGGAAACAAATATAGAAATAAACATAACACAAATCAGTCACAGATAATTCATATCACAAAGGCGAAAATAGATATGAATATAACACATGATAGTGTTCATTAGAGTAGTGGTCAAATAAGATCCACAATATCACAAAAGAATTGTTACAAGTGCAAGACATCAAAATATGTATACACCAAGGGTTCTAAATATCAAATGTATACAACCAAAAACTACTAAACTAGGGTAGTTAGCCAAAAGTCAGATGATGGTTCCAAATAGGAAGTCAAGAGGAAGAACCTGTAAAATCTCAATCTGAACCGAGTATTATTTAAGAAGAAAATAATAAACGGATCAGTCTAGCTATAATCATCAGAAAAAATGAGATATAAGAAGAGATGTAATAAAAACGTATGATAACCAAAAATGTCATACTGCGACAAGTATACAAAGATAGTTAACTAAAACCATACAAATATCTCAAGAATCTCATAGCATCAAAAAGAATGTCATATTCTTTATTTAATTCACCAATCCACAATGAATGACATACATATCAATGCCAACTGAAAAAGGTGGTGAAACATAAATTCCAGAAATCATCAATTAGAAATCCAGAAATCACAATAAAAGGATGGCCAATCCCATAATCTGGACATCGACGCACCTAGAAAGACACGCCCCATGCACTGTCGGACATCGACGCACCTAGAAAGATACGCCCTATGCTCTAGCATCGACGCACCTAGAAAGATACGCCCCATGCATAATTAAACATCGATGGACCTAGAAAGATACACCGCATGTAATGTCTAACATCGATGCACCTAGAAAGATACACCCCATGCAAAGTCGAATATCGATGCACCTAGAAAGACACGCCCCATGTATAGACGAACATCGACGCACCTAGAAAGATACGCCCCATGTCCCGACTTATTGAGTCGATTGCTCCACGAAGTAAACAAACATCGACGCACCTAAATAGGTACGACCCATGCGTAAACAAACATCGACGCACCTAAATAGGTACGACCCATACGAGAAATAAACATCGACGTATCTAGAAAGATACGACCCATGCGAGAAATGAGACGAAGCTCAATAAAATAAGGTACAGTCCTCCATACGGACAAAGAGACATCACACATTGCTTGTCTAAACCATAAAATGATCATCATCGATCATCAAGAAGTGTCAATTACAATAAGCTAGTAAATATATGAGTTTAGCTTCATGTCCCATAACCACTAGCTTAACTTAAATATTTACGAACAAATTGTAGGTCTCCACTAGAAAATTGTCACAAGAGTTTCAATCGAACAAGTCCAAGAATTAACCAACGAAGTAAACGCAAGCGTTTCATACCACTTGTTTTACTAAGTCGTTTAATTAGATTTCTCATACGAGCGAGGTAAAGGTTTGTATATACTAATAGGTAGGAAAACGGTTTTAGATAACGAGCTTTGTAATTGAAAATAGAGTTGAAATCGTTTTAATGAAAGGGTTTTGATATTTACTACTAGTATAGAAAACCTTCATATTTTAAAGTGACAAATCATAGAAGTGATAGTAGAAACAATCAACCATAAAAATTCACATTCGAAGACGTGAATAAAATCCAAAGAAATCGACAACAAATCCATCAAAGTGGATATTTTCAAATTCCAAAATAGAAGTCATCATAGTCGAATAAGTGATAACAACAACTAGGAATCAAAATGAATCGACATAAATTGGAAACCAAGCAGAAATAGGTAAAAATAGGTATACTAGGCATTTTCCTGCAGTCAGTCAACTGACCTAAAAATCCAGTCGACTGATTACAGGGAAACAGAGGACGCGAGCCTCTAAATTTTGCCTTTGGAATGCCTATGTGCTACAGCCAGTCGACTGAATTTCAAGACCAGTCGACTGACTGGCACCAAGGCTGTTTTCTTAGCCTATGAAATGAAGATGCAATCTTCTTCAACATGCAACCGGGCAAGCAATGGACACTAGGGATTTATGTCAATCGACTACCCGGCCCTATGAGCTCTTCGATGCATCACCAAAAACAAGTTCAAACAACAAAGCTATGATTTTTGAAGATTTGAACTCAAAAAACTAAAATTTGGAATATTCACAAAACCAATCCAAATCAAAATCAAATGCACATGAATAAGTGTTAGGAATTCATACCTAATAATCAAAGATAATCATAGACTTAGATGTGAGATAAAAATCTCACCTTTGAACCCAAATCAATGAAGGGGAAGCTTTTAAAACAAACTAAGATCAATTCCTCTTCAATAACAACTCAAGAAGCTTCAATCTAAGATTACAAGTAAAATATTTCCTATGTTAGGTTTAGGAATTTCTGAAATGGAATGGAGAAAGAGTTGGAGAAGATGAAGAGGATGCTTACCAATGGGTTCTCTTAGAATTTGGAGCTAGATCTTGGATTTTGCAAGTGAACTAGGGTTTTGGATTTCTATTTCCCATTCTCTTCCACCATTTTTGCTTCAGAACTGAAAAGAGGAGGAAGTGAGAGTGAATGGGGAGAAGTGGTTCAGATTTGGTATTAAGTTCGCTAGTGGGCTGAATGCAAACCCAAACCCAAAGTGAAAAAGGTCAAATTTTTAGCTAGCTCCAAACATATCAATGTTTATACTCAAAAGGGTTGCAAACGGTATTTTGAACTCAATGGGAGGGGTCTTGAGTCCTAATTCGACTGTTTGCAAAAAGTAGCTTTTCGGACCAAAATCCGACGAACGATAAAATATTTAAATAAAATATTTAAATATACAATTGTTAAATATGCGGGTTGTTACAATCACCCTCACCGAACCCATATCAGACCGAACTTACCATCCGCCACCTGATGCCGCCTTCGTCATGGCAACAGCCACCGCTTCAAATTCCCCTCCACCTCACCACCTCTTCCGTCTTCAGCCGAGCCCACTCACACTACTGCCTCTGCCACCTAGGCTTGCAATAGCCCCGAGCGAACCTACCTCCGCATGGACCCAGCCCCAAACAACCACCGCGTCTTCCTCCACCGTGAAGCGACCTCCTCCCTCCATGCACCATTCCTCCCCTCTCTCCAAAGCGGCCTGTCCCATCGCCTCCTTCCTCCCTTCAGCCGTGACCAAGCTCCCTTCTACCTCCTCCCCTTCGGCCCCCTTTCCACCACCCACCATTGTCAACAGCACCCGTGTCTCCTTCCCACTGCGTCGCTGAGCTAACCAAGCACCGAAGTCACACCTGCAAGTGCCGATCATATCTCTTCTCCCCTCCGCCTCTTTTCCTTCGTTAGCCTCCTTTTCCCCAAGCTAGAAAGCCACCTAGCCTGAGCTGCTCATTTGTTGAGGAGTGTATTTTTTTGTAAGTATAATAAATGTTGTTTTGAATTCTGTTAGGTATAAGTGGGATTGTTATATATATTATATATATACAGTTAAATATAATAAATATATTGTATCATATTTTACTTTAGCAAATTATGAACTTGACATGCGTCTACTGTTACACTTAACGTGTTTATAAGTAATATATTGGTTTACAAACATATATATATATATATATATATATATATATATATGCTACAGTGTACTAGATAAAGTATGGATTTAAAATATTGGTTTGCAAATAGTGTACGGGTTTAAGTTATTATGAACATTATATTGTAAAGTTTGTCTGGTTGTTTCTGTCATTTTATATATAAGAAAGTATATGCTTACAACCGTATATGTATATATTATTTATAAAAGGGACATAAGTTTGTATGCAAATGGGTACGATCTATACGCGATTTATCATTTATTTATATTAAAAGTATATACATAGTTGTAGTGTATCAAGATTTTATTCAGTGTATAGTACATGCATTTTATGATAATATGTTTGCTAAAGAGTGGTTTAATTTAAAGGTTACAGTTTGTATATACATTGTTATATCTGATCTATCGTATTTTATATAGTATAATTTAAATATAGTCTAGTTACGTATGTAATGGATATATGTTGATTTATACATAACATGTGGTCAATAGTTTGCTCAAAAATATTTTTTTAGAAAACGTATGGATATAATTTTAATGAGTTTCAAAATTTATATTAGTTAAGAAAAGAAATATTGGAATATATATATATATATATATATATATATATTGTTTCGGTCTACGTCAAGAAGTTTCTGATCTATTTTCATCGATCTCTATTTTACCAGCTTTAATCGTCGAACCCATGCCAATCGTGCTTTGTTCCGAAATTCATGCTTGGATTTGTAACTCATCTTATTCTCATCCACCTCAAGCCCCAAAAGGTGAGCAATCACTCACGATTAATGTTCTTTTATTTGTTAAATTTGATTTCAATTGAAACGACAATTGAAAAATGCTGCTGTTAGCTATTTACACTGTTATATATGTTATTCTCTATATCAGTTCACCTGTGACATCTGACATCTTTATCTATTATTTATGCAATGATAATCCAGTTTGGTTGATAAATGATTGATTGTTTGATGTTGACATTGGACGTTAAGATTGTTAATGTAGTAAGTGATAAATAATTTGAAATTGAAATTGACGTAGGATAGTTAGTTTTGATATATGTGTTAAATTTGATTAGATGACATTTGCATAATATGACCCCTTGTAAATGTTAAATTAATTGGAACATAGAAATTTGGTTAATTACACCTTGAATCGTTGAATGTATGTTGTATAATTGATGTAGTATGAAATTGAATAATAGATATCAAGTGAAGAACGGTATAAATATTAATGTAATAATCTTTAGTCTACATGAAATGATAGTGTAGATTCTAGAAATAATTATATTAATTTGCATAAACAACAAATGTAAATTAATACAATTATTTTGGGATTATTTAAATAAATTATTGGATTGTTATTGATGGTTGTTGTTGGTTGTTTATTTACTTTGACACCATCCCAGTTATCACACTACAAGTGCCTTTTGCTATGTTTTGATTTTTGAATTGAAATGATAAATAGCCAAATTAAACTTTGACCTAGGATAGAGAATTAAATAAAACCCGATTGGTCAATAAATTGTTTTAAAAATAAAATAAAGATTTTATTTGAATAAATAATAAGGTTTTCAAATGAAGTTGGAATTTGAATTTTAATGAAAGGAAATGTTAATATTTAATAATCTGAAATGAAGTATTAACATAGCAGTTGATGAAAGAATGTTGTTTTAAATTTAATTATTAAGTTTGAAATTATTTAATAATTAAGTGTTGAAATTATTTAATAATTAAATAAGATCGAATTATTTAATAATTTAATAAAATCGAATTCTTTAACAAGTGAAATTGAACTTCTTGAATAAGTGAAATTAAGTTTCTTTATTAATAGAGTTTTGGAATTTGTAACTAAGTAAATAAATAAGTGATTGAATTTCTTTAACAATAAATAAAATGTGATTTATTGAAATTAATGTAAGACTTGTAATTTAAAGAATTTGATTTGACAAATCTAATTTAATTAAATTTTTAAGTTGATATAATGGAGTGGAACTTAAGTAATTGATTTAATGAATTGGAAATTAAATAGAAATTGTGTGAATGTTAAGTTAACTTAACGAATATTGAATGAAATCGGCCAATGAATTTAAATTGATTTGAATGTTAAATTAAATTAATTTAAATGATTTTGGAATGAAACTTATATACGAACTTGAATCAATATTTGAATTGTTTTAAATAAAATTTTGAAATTGAATTATAGATTTTGAAATAGTATTTTGGAAGTTATGAAATGTAAATTATGGAAATTGTTTTAGAAAGACAAATGAAATGTTGGTTTACAAATTTTAATTGAAATTGAATTTGATTTGGTTTTGAAATATATTAAACGACCAATCGGTGTAATAATTGCAAAAGTTATTAAAGAAACCGAAATCGGTTAGGGACATACTCATTGTCTAAACCAAAACCACTTTAATAACTATACGTGGAGTGTGATCCACAATGAAGTGGTTAGAATGATGTACGTGATGACTAAAGAAAGAGAACGATAATGGATAGCCTTGACACTTATGTCAAATTGGAAATGACTAAAACAGGAGTCGTGCTTGACCAAATGGGGTTAGCCACCTCGAGCGAACACATTTCTTCGTAAACTACTCATTACTTGTTATTGATTGGTGTGCACCCTCGAAATTTTGGGAGCGTTGTTTCGCGGTGTTGCGATCGTTGCGGCGATGCGTTCTCACAAGTCCGGATCAGGCAAACGGTAGTTTCACTATCTTGGGTATTGCCTTATGTGCCTTGTCATACTTGTATCCCTATATACGCGACCACTACGAATTTGTTTTGTGTTATACCTATGGAGTACTTCCTGATATCCCACTAGTTTACGGTGGAATTTACAGTGCTTTATAGACTTTGACACTTATATAAATGTGTTAAGGGGAATAGTGGTAACGCCTTAACACTATTTTGATACTTTATATTACTGATAGGCATTATCTACTTAGCGTACACTACTATATAGTCGATAATTTAACGGACCCTTAGAGGATGGTCATCCCAAACATCGTTTGAGTTACTTGTAATTCAGTTGTTATTTCACTTGAGTTGGATTTATTAATATAAGAATGTTTATCCTGACTCGAGTATTTTGTGTTTTGCTTTACGCTCAGGTCAGACTGAGTGTACCAGTATTCAAGACTCACCTTTGGAGTTGGAGCTTCGCTTAGAGATCCGGCTATCTATCCAGCTTTCAGATATTCAGTTGATTCAAGTGATATATTCTAATTCTTGTATTTGACTATTGTATTCGAGACTTCTGTTGTACCTTATTTAACTCTGTTATATATATATAGCTTCATGAACTACTATCTTTTGTTTCCGCTGCATTTATTACTCTGTTGATGAGATCTGTGATTATTTTTTTACTGTATATGCGCAGTTTTGCCAAATATAAATTAACAATTCGGTATTTTGAATTATTCAAGTCCAACATGTGAGGATGCGAATGGTCCAAAATAGCGAGTCGTTACAGTTGGCATCAGAGCTTTGGTAGCTGTGACGACCCGGAATTTTCGAGCACTAAAAATCGGAATATTTAAGTGATTTTAAATATTCAATAGAGTAATTTTAACTTCAATTACGAATATCACAATTTATTTGATAATTGAATTATTGAATTAAACAATTTGAAGTTGAGAAAAATATTGAATTTGGAATTTTAAGCCTATTAAAAATAATTTAAAGGCTTGTAAAATTTGTATTGATAATATTGAGAATTTAACACTGATTTGTTCAGTTTTAAAAATATATTGTTTAAATTGAAAAAAAAAGCCTTCCGAGGCACAGTCTCAGAATTCCACGAAACTAGTTCCATTGGGTCCGTAATATTGAATTATTATGGGACTTCAATTTTTGTAGCATTCGGAGTCATCGTGTGAGCATACGAGATAAAAACGTCTAGAAAATAATTGATCGTTTAATTTAAATATCTTACATCTTTGCACATGTCGAAATCTTTTCCCATCAGCCACCCTATATTCCTATCAAAGCCGACAAACCCTTTCGTTTAAATCACAAATCTTCTATTCCCATCCTTCAAAACTAAGACATTTTTCAAACGAAAAAAAATCTTTATAAATGGCCGAAGCCTTGTTTCTTCAAATCGAACCCCAACCCTGAAATCACTTCTTTCAATTAAAATTTTAATAGCCGCTTCTCCTTTTTATTTCTTACCGAACCCTAATCATTCACCCTCAGTTCCTAGTATAATCGACCCTCGTTTATTGGTGATTTTGAATCGCAATGGGAGAAATCGTGAGTGGAGTCGAAGGCCTGCGTACTCAACAAAGCAACAAGAGGTAGCGATTGGCGATGAGGTTGCGGCATGCACTGGTGAAGGCGCTCTTGCGTACACGAGATCGATGCAATTGCGTTAGTGAATCAGTACTCGATGGTCTTTAGGTATAGCTCGGCTTTGGGAGACCGATGGGTTGCCGCGTTTCACTTCAGGAGGGCAGGGGTTTCAGGCAGTGGTAGTTGGAGATGGGTTAGGTCTGGGAGTTGACGCTTCATGAGTAGGTGATGGGTGGGAGTTCGTTGCCTTCGTTAAGGCTGAGAGGTATTAGTCTATTTCTTTAATTTTTATTTACATACTGATAGATCGGGAAAATATATGTATATAGTTTTTATAGTAACGGAATATATATAGCAAAACACATATATACAGAATTCTCAATGAATAGCAGAAGGAATGATTTAAACAGTAAAGTGTATATATGAATGCCATTTTCAATATATAGGGACAGAAAAAAAGGAGATATGTATATATACATACATATTTTATTTAATAGTTTAATTTTAAGATAATATATTTGTTTAAATTTATTTTGGTCAGTGAAAGATTATTAAAGGAAATTAGATTGAAATTTAATTATTCATTGAAAATTTAATCATTAGCTAAGATTAAATCATTTGCCAATTAAAATTATTAAATGGTAATTAAGGGTCAATTCATATTTCAAATATTAATAAATTATATAATGATTGTACATGGTCTGAATCGTGAAGAAAACGACCTGGTTGGTTTGGACTATAATTGAAAACAAAGGTGAGTTAATCTCACTCAGTTTAAATTTAAATTTAAAATTATTAAATTTGAATAATTGTTTGAATGGTTGAATTGATTGATGTGATATAGTATGATATTTTGGAATTGGTATATTATATTGTGCTGACGTTTGTGGATGCAGGAAAAAAACAGGTTGAAGGGATCCAACTGGATCCCTCAATCTTTATTTAAATTATTTAATACCCTCTGTTGTGATTTATTTGATATCCTATGATGATCTTTATTGGAATATTGAATGCTATGGTTCGATTAGTTATAATTGGGTATGATGAATTACCAAAAATATATATATTGGATTTTGGTAATTTAATAAAAGAAGTGAAATTGTAAGTAAAATAATTATAGAAATTTGAATAAATTTTTAAACGAATTGGAAAGAAATAAAGTGACTTTAAAATTCTAATAATTAAATCTTGAGTATATAATGGAAATTTGAATAAACAGAAAGTTAATGAATTTTAATCTTCAATGATATTAACTAAAAGAATAAAACATTTATTTAAAATTTAAGATTTAAATTATTGAAAGGAATAACGAAGAAGTTGGGAAAAGCTGAAATCTGTATATTGCAGTTAAAAAGGTTTAAAAACAAACGGGAATAATAACATTAATAATAAGTCCATAACTAATGAACTTTGAAATGAATTGAGTAATTAAAGAAATTTATTTCAAATAAAATAAATTGGAAATCAATTTAGGAAAATTGATTTAAGTGATTGAAGTTGGAATTTTCTCTAGATAGCCAAGTACATGTTTTTTTTAAAAGTAAATTTTTAAATATAAATTAAATGTTTTAAAGTTGTTTTTAAAGAAAGCAAGTTTTGTAAAATTTATTATTTCTAATATTTGTAGTCTAAAGTAAGTATTTTTCCTTTAAGCTATTTTAGCAGTAACTATTAAGAAGTGACTTAGTATTTTGTTTTTTTTGGGAAAATAAAAATTCTGTTTTATATTTTATTAAGTAACTTTATTTTCAAATGTTTATATAGTATATATTTTTAACCAATTATTGAAGTAATTCTAACTTAAATGTTTTAAAGTAAATTCCAAAACAAGCATTTTGTTTAATCTATTTTCATAATAATTATTTAAAGAATGATTTGGTATTTTGATTAAAGAAGAAATCTAATGTATAATTATAAGGTAACCTTATTTTAGTTATTTCTAAAGTATTATTATAAATTAAGTATTAAAGTAAATTTTTCTAAATTAAATGTTAAATATATTTTACAATAAAATGCTTTTAAATTATTTTAAAAATCTAAAGTTTTGTGCTTGGTGATTCCAGTGGAAATGGAAATACTCAGAATTTATTCTGAGAAAAAGAGACCGGGATCGAGATTTATTTCTCGAAAACCACTTCGATCCAGTTTGTAGGTTTTCGTGGAAAACGAGTTTGGATTCGAAGATGGAGCAGTGAAATGTTATGGCTAATCGCTACTAATCCTGAGGATATTTCCAAAATGGATGTAGTAGGAATAGTGCCTTCGGTTCATTTCGAACCCGGAACGGACTTGTATGGATGAATGCTTACGAAACATCGTCAGGTGGATGATGGGCATTCTAAGGGATATGTACTAAAAAGCTAACGCTTAGCCTCAAGCCTCATCAATTGGGAATGGCTGAAAGTCAAGGGTTATGCAGCAAGGCTTCGTGGGTAGCCCCCACTGGAGGGTGAGGTCACCCCTGTCTAGATGTCCCTTTTATTTCGGCTTAGCGGGCGGTTGCTGATCCCAACCGCGGGGTGATCTTGCTCGGGACTGTCCAGTAAGGGATGGTTTCGGTTTTGTGTTGCAGGGCAGTTAGGGTGGCTCCTCGGTACGCTTGTCTAGACCAGGTACTGTGACAGGTGGTACCCCAGTGCCTAGCCATTAGTTGGAATCCATTTTCCCTACGCGCCAGTATGGTTTTGATTGTGCCCAACTATTGCTGAAACGTGAGATGCAAGCATTTTAGCTAGATTCTATTTAACTTTCTATAGACACTATTATAATATCAGAGGATTTTAATAAAAATGTTTTAGCTATCGTAAGGTAAAAACCCGACATGTTTATTTGTGGCGTGGTCTTACGAGATGCTTTTGTTTTCAAAAGGATTTTTGAAACTTTAATAATCAATTGGGTGTGATTTTCTCACGCTGGTATTCCAGACTGACTCGGGTGTTATTTAACTGTAATGCTCGGGTCAGACCGAGTATTATAGGACCCAGGATATGATGCTGTGGAGCTCAGGAGACGAGCTGGATGTCGATACGTACATTCGTACTTGTTTTATATATATATATTCCGCTGTTTGAGTTGTTGTGTATCCATTGTATGATATTAATGTTGAGCTGTGATTGATGTACTCCGATGATGTAATATATAAACAAAAATATTTGATCTTGAATAAAGATTATTTATTATCTATTATATTTTATTCCGCTGCGATAGTTAGATTCTGTTGTTGTTTTCTATTTTCTTCTTCTCCCTCTTATTCTTTAACCCAAATGGTTCGTATTTCTGTACAACTTGAGTTAATTGTTTTAGAATAGTGTTGACTCAAGGGGTACGGATTTGCGGGTCGTTTCACTTGGTATCAGAGCTTAGGTTGGTGATGACCTTGGCTCTGGAGGGAATTACACATAAAATAGAGTCTATAGTACTCTAGAATGAGTTTGAGCGTATTAATAGATATAAGTGCGTATATGTTAGTGAATATAAATTGTTTTAATATTGTGTTGATTGATTTATTGAGTGGCATATGAACCTTCGCCGGCACAGTCTGAACAACTGTATCGAAGGGGTTTCTAAACACTTGAATAGAACAATCGACACGGTATTGTTTTAAATGAGGGTGAATGAAATCATTTTACCCACAATATATTTTGATACAAAGAAAAGTTTTTGTAAACTATTTTAGCTAATATATAGTTGCTTGGATGTTAGAAATGATAATATTAAATTATTATCATCGTTGTGTAAAAATTTAACTAGAAATTGAAAATATAATCAAAGTTTAAAGAAATAAATTCATTATAAAATGAAATTTATAAATATGAATTATAAATGTAATTTGTCAATTGAAATATAATTAAATGAGAATTTGTATGAGCATAAGCTATGCAAATGAATTATAGTTAAAATTGATTTAAGCAGGATTTGGAAATTTAAATCCTGGAGATTTGGAAGTATTTTGAAGATAGATAATAGCATTATTATTTTAGAGAATTTCTGAAAGGAAATTTGTTTTAAATGGATTTTGAAAGTGATATAGCATTGAAATCACTTGGATTATTAGAAAATAATCTTGATGATGACGGTCGCATCATCAGTATTCATTTTCGAATTTCTAAGTGACGGATTGCTGCCACAAATTGGTTTGTTCAGAAAAGTTAGTTGTTTTTGAAAATTTCAAAGGAAATTTATTGGGAATAAAACCAGGGTTGGTTTGACTTTTGAGAAATTTGATTTTGAGATGTTGGAGATTTCAAAATGATTTGAAACCACAAACCGGGTGTTTGAAAATCCTGAAGAGATGGGTGGTAAGCTTATAAATTGAGATGATTTTTAAATCACGAAAGAAATATAAGCTTTGAATGTTGGAATTTGATTTTAAAGTGTAAAGTTAAAAATGAAATTAACTTGGATTGGGAAATAAAATTTAACTTGATTGAAATTAATTTAAATAGGCTGAAATAATATTCAGTTGTATTTGAATTAAGTTGAAATCGTATCGAGTTAAATAAATCTGAGTTAAAGTAGAATTGAATTGGAATGAGAATTCAATTGAATTAATGAATGGGATTAAATTCTTACCTGAACAAATGGAAAATAAATTAGATAGGGATTGGAATTGAAATAAATAAATCAGAATAATTTATAAGAGAATTAAAAATCCATATAAATAAAATATGCTTGGGCTATAAATAAATAGAAGGCTTGAGTTAAAAAATTAAAGGATGAACATATTCAAGCCTATAATGAATGGAATTGTGTAAATAATAAGTGGTGACTTATAAATTGAAAATGGAATACAAAATCCAAAATAAATATTGTTTGATGAATTGAAAAATAAAATGAAGATCAAAACTTGAATTACAAAATAAATTGAACTTAAGAAAATTAAATGAAGTGATATTTGAAATTAAAAATCAAGTATTGAACTATAAATAGGAGAGAACTAATTTTATAATAAATTAGTTAATAAAATGTGTAAATGGGAACGTAATGTTGTTTAATAGAAGCTGAATTGTGAATTTATGATGAAGTTTGGAAATAAAACTCAAGTTATAAATTGAATTCGACTTGAATTGTCAGTAAAGTAAATGTAACTGAATTGTGAGTTCATGAAATTTGGTGGTAAATTGAAAATGGATAGTGGATTCAGAACTTGAGTTACTAATTAAAATTTAACGTGAAGTGTTAACAAATTAAATATAATTGAAATGTATCGAATAAAAATGTAAATGGATTAAAATAGTAAATGGTATGGATTGCAAATAAAATCCAAATAAGTGGAAATAAATTGGAAAATAGCCAGGTAATAAATTGAATGAGTTGAATCTGGAAAGTTAAATTCTATAATAACCAATCAAATGAAATTGCAGGTTTAAAAATGAGATTTAATTGAGAAGGAATTAAGTTGAATAAAAAGAAAAACAATTTTATTTGTAAGATGAAATGAGCTTAAGTATATGATTTAAATAAATTGAAGTAAATAAACTTAAGCTAAAAGATGGAAAAGAGTTGAATTGAATTCAACTTAAAACTAAGTTTAATAATATTGGATTGGATTTTAATCAGGTAAAAATAAATTTTAATTGAAATAAAATTCGGTAAGTTGCCGATAATATATAATGGAATGAAAATTCTTAAATAAATAATTGTAAACCATTTAAATTATTAAGGGATTGAAATAACTTGAGACAATAAGGAAAATAGAATGTTTCAAGTTTACTAGAATGGTTTAA
Organism: Allium cepa; assembly: GCA_030765085.1. NCBI lineage: Eukaryota > Viridiplantae > Streptophyta > Magnoliopsida > Asparagales > Amaryllidaceae > Allium > Allium cepa. Next base: position 130,303,780 of record CM060930.1, read on the forward strand.
GTGAATGTGGATAAGCTAATTATGTTGAATAAATAAATGGATAGAATAAATAAGAATCAAATGAAAGATGGAAGTAAAACTTATTATAAAAAGAAATGGAAATGGGCTTAAGTTATTGACTTAAGTAAGTGTTGAATAAAAGCCGAACTCAAAATGAAGTGTGGTTTAAATGAGTTGAGAAATGGTTATTGAATGAAATAGCCTGGATTGTGTCGAGCTAAATAAATGGTTGTGAATGGATTCGAATTTTAAATGCAATGAAAATGAAAATATATGGATTGTGAATAAATTTAAAAATGGAATAGAATTAAGTAGAAATGGAGTTGAAATCCATTTAAATTGGTTATAAAACATAAATACTTATTTATTCACATAGATCTTGTCAAATTGCATAGAATAAATTATCATTGGATGTAAATGGAAATAATTAAAATTCTATGAATTGATAGGAGTAAATTAAATTGGTTTTGAGAACAATTGAATTAAATATGAGTTCGTTTTTCTTAAAAATAAATTAATGTAAGCTTGTGAGTTGTTAACCATTCGGATTAAGTGTATGTGATTGGTTATAAGCAAATAAAAATTAACGTTGGATATTTAAATTGCTTCTAAAAAGTGTTTAATATGCATTGCCGTTAGAATTCATGTGTTTAATGTGTATTTAATTATTGCAAATAAGTGAAATATTGTTAAACTTCATATATTTGGTACTTACATGTTTAAAATGAATAAGTACAGGTACCTGGAAGCCGTGTGGCTGGATTTGGTTGCGGTAGTTGCTAAAATTATAAGCTGCTTGCTTAAAATGCTAAATAAGGTATGCCTACGCAATAAAAATAGAAAATATGAACTGTTTTTTGTTTTTCCGACCGTGTGGGTCGATGTATATATATTTATATCTTTTTTCAAATTGCAAAAGCTCCTCCGTACAAGGGAGGCTCTGCCAAAAAAATTCAGAAATTTTGGGAGTTAGAAAAATTTTGAATTTTTTTGGAAAAATTTGTTTACGACAAAACGGTTTTAAATTGGAAATTGAAATAAATTTGTAAATGAACTAATGTAAAATAATGACATATATCAGTATAAATTAAAAATAAAAAAATAAAGTAAAATTTAAATATTCAGAGTTAAAGATAAATTGAATTCATATGGAAATGAAAGAATCAATTTAGATAGAATTGGATATAAACTAAAGTGGTAAAGTGGGAACAAATATAAGAAGCATATAAAATGTTTGTACTAACTTAAGAAAGGAATGGTAAATTCTAGATTGGAATTTGATATTACAAATATAATCTAAGATAATACTGAAATGAATAGATATTGACATTTTGTAAGAAAGTCGATAAAATGTTTTGGGAATAGTGTGATTGGATATTGGTGCTAAACAGGATATGCAGGTATTATAAAAGGAAAAGGAAAATTGGTTTTGATTTCAGATGATAAATTTGAATTGCCCGACAAAAGGTATGTATTTAAATTTTGGTATGAAATTTGATTGGGTTTTTGATTGAGCCACTTGGCATTTTGTTTTCTTTTGGGATTTGGGAGCCCGTAGAGGCCTTTTGTAGTTGTACCGAGTTAGCCGCGCAAAGGAGACGCTGGCAAAAAATTTCGGAAATTTAGAGAGTTAGAAAAGCTTTGAGAAAATTTTGATAATCTAAATTTGAATTTAAACTTGAATGATTGGGCAAATAGGATTGTTTGCAAATTATGGGAGAGTTTAAGAAGTTAGTAAGGATAATAATGGGTCTTTTATAAAAAGATAGTTGGTATGATGTTGAATTGTTAGAAACCGTTTGGTTTCGGGGAAAAAGTAAACGGGTATTGGACCATTCTTCCTAACTAGTAATTTCGGGGACGAAATTCTTTTAAGGGGGGAGGAATGTGACGACCCAGAATTTTCGAGCATTTAAAATCGGAATATTTAATTGATTTTAAATATTCAATAGAGTAATTTTAACTTGAATTACGAATATCACAATTTATTTGATAATTGAATTATTGAATTAAACAATTTAAAGTTGAGAAAAATATTGAATCTGGAATTTTAAGCCTATTAAAAATAATTTAAAGGCTTGTAAAATTTATATTGATAATATTAAGGATAATAGAAGTTGTAAAATTGAATTTAACACTGATTCGTTCAGTTTTAAAAATATATTGTTTAAATTGAAAATAAATAAATAAAAAAAGCCTTCCGAGGCACAGTCTCGGAATTCGACGAAACTAGTTCTGTTGGGTCCGTAATATTGAATTATTATGGGATTTCAAATTTTGTAGCATTCGGAGTCATCGTGTGAGCGTACGAGATAAAAACGTCTAGAAAATAATTAATCGTTTAATTTAAATACCTTACATCTTTTCACCTGTCAAAATCTTTTCCCATCAGCCACCCTATATTCCTATCAAAGCCGACAAACCCTTTCGTTTAAATCACACATCTTCTATTCCCATCCTTCAGAACGAAGACATTTTTCAAACGAAAAAAAAAATCTTTATGAATGGCCGAAGCCTTGTTTCTTCAAATCGAACCCCAACCCTATAACACTCCGTGAAAAAAAAGGGAGAAATCACTTCGTTCAAATAAAATTTTAATGGCCGCTTCTTCTTTTTATTTCTTACCGAACCCTAATCATTCACCCTCAGTTCCTAGTATAATCGACCCTCGTTTATTGGTGATTTTGAATCGCAATGGGAGAAATCGCGAGTGGAGTCGAAGGCCTGCGTACTCAACAAAGCAACGAGAGGTAGCGATCGGCGATGAGGTTGCGGCACGCACTGGTGAAGGCGCTCTTGCATACATGAGATCGATGCAGTTGCGTTAGTGAATCAGTACTCGATGGTCTTTAGGTATAGCTCGTCTTTGGGAGACCGATGGGTTGCCGCGTTTCACTTCAGGAGGGCAGGGGTTTCAGGTAGTGGTAGTTGGAGATGGGTTAGGTCTGGGAGTTGATGCTTCATGAGTAGGTGATGGGTAGGAGTTCGTTGCTTTCGTTAAGGCTGGAAGGTATTAGTCTATTTCTTTAATTTTTATTTACATACCGATAGATCGGGAAAATATATGTATATAGTTTTTATAGTAACGGAATATATATAGCAAAACACATATATACAGAATTCTCAATGAATAGCAGAAGGAATGATTTAAACAGTAAAGTGTATATATGAATGCCTTTTTCAATATATAGGGACAGAAAAAAAAAAGGAGATATGTATATATACATACATATTTTATTTGATAGTTTAATTTTAAGATAATATATTTGTTTAAATTTATTTTGGTCAGTGGAAGATTATTAAAGGAAATTAGATTGAAATTTAATTATTCATTGAAAATTTAATCATTAGTTAAGATTAAATCATTTGCCAATTAAAATTATTAAATGGTAATTAAGGGTCAATTCATATTTCAAATATTAATAAATTATATAATGATTGTACAAGGTCTGAATCGTGCAGAAAACGAGCTGGTTGGTTTGGATTACAATTAAAAACAAAGGTGAGTTAATCTCACTCAGTTTAAATTTAATTTTAAAATGATTAAATTTAAATAATGGCTTGAATGGTTGAATTGATTGATGTGATATAGTATGATATTTTGGAATTGGTATATTATATTGTGCTGACGTTTGTGGATACAGGAAAAAAACAGGTTGGAGGGATCCAACTGGATCCCTCAATATTTATTTAATTTATTTAATACCCTCTGTTGTGATTTATTTGATATCCTATGATGATCTTTATTGGAATATTGAATGCTATTGTTCGATAGGTTATAATTGGGTATGATGAATTACCAAAAATATATAAATTGGATTTTGGTAAGATAATAAAAGAAGTGAAATTGTAAGTAAAATAATTATAGAAATTTGAATAAATTTTTAAATGAATTGGAAAGAAATAAAGTGACTTTAAAATTCTAATAATTAAATCTTGAGTATAGAATGGAAATTTGAATAAACAAAAAGTTAATGAATTTTAATCTTCAATGATATTAACTTAAAGAACAAAACATTTATTTAAAATTTAAGATTTAAATTATTTAAAGGAATAACGAAGAAGTTGGGAAAAGCTGAAATCCGTATATTGCAGTTAAAAAGGTTTAAAAACAAACGGGAATAATAACATTAATAATAAGTCCATAACTAATGAACTTTGAAATGAATTGAGTAATTAAAGAAGTGTATTTCAAATAAAATAAATTGGAAATCAATTTGGGAAAATTATTTAAGTGATTAAAGTTGGAATTTTCTCTAGATAGCCACGTACATGTTTTTTTTAAAAGTAAATTTTAAATATAAATTAAATGTTTTAAAGTTGTTTTTAAAGAAAGCAAGTTTTGTAAAATTTATTATTTCTAATATTTGTAGTCTAAAGTAAGTATTTTTCCTTTAAGCTATTTTAGCAGTAACTATTAAGAAGTAACTTAGTACTTTGTTTTTTTTGGGAAAATAGAAATCCTGTTTTATATTTTATTAAGTAACTTTATTTTCAAATGTTTATATAGTATATATTTTTAACCAATTATTGAAGTAATTCTAACTTAAATGTTTTAAAGTAAATTCCAAAACAAGCATTTTGTTTAATCTATTTCCGTAATATTTATTTAAAGAATGATTTGGTATTTTGATTAAAGAAGAAAACTAATGTATAATTATAAGGTAACCTTATTTTAGTTATTTCTAGAGTATTATTATAAATTAAGTATTAAAGTAAATTTTTCTAAATTAAATGTTAAATATATTTTACAATAAAATATTTTTAAATTATTTTAAAAATCTAAAGTTTTGTGCTTGGTGATTCCAGTGGAAATGGAAATACTCGGAATTTATTCTGAGAAAAAGAGAGATAGTTTGAAAACTGTTTTCAAAGGGTTTGAAAGTGAAATATATCATGTAAAGATATTTTGAGATAAATAAATAATTTGGGAAATAATTTATTGGTTGATGGTTGTGTGTGAATATTAATTGAAAGTTAAATCACCGACTATCAATATTGGACAAATACGCTGATCGTTTCGAAGAGACCGGGATCGAGATTTGTTTCTCGAAAACCACTTCGATCTGGTTTGTACGTTTTCGTGGAAAACGAGTTTGGATTCGAAGATGGAGCAGTGAAGTGCAAGGGCTAGTCGCTACTAATCCTGAGGATATTTCCAAAATGGATGTAGTAGGAATAGTGCCTTTGGTTCCGTTCGAACCCGGAACGGACTTGTATGGATGAATGCTTACGAAGCACGTCAGGTGGACGATGGGCATTCTAAGGGATATGTACTAAAAAGGTAACGCTTAGCCTCAAGCCTCATCAAATGGGAATGACTGAAAATCCGGGGTTATGCAGCAAGGCTTCGTGGGTAGCCCCCACTGGAGGGTGAGGTCATCCCTGTCCAGATGTCTCTTTTATTTCGGCTTAGTGGGCGGTTGTTGATCCCAACCGCAGGGTGATCTTGCTCGGGACTGTCCAGTAAGGGATGGTTCCGGTCTTGTGTTGCAGGGGAGTTAGGTTGGCTCCTCGGTACTCTGATCTAGACTAGGTACTGTGACAGGTGGTACCCCAGTGCCTAGCCATTAGTTGGAATCCATTTTCCCTACGCGCCCGTACGGTTTTGATTGTGCCCAACTATTGCTGAAACGTGAGATGCAAGCATTTCAGCTAGATTCTATTTTACTTTCTATAGACACTATTATAATATCAGAGGATTTTAATAAAAATGTTTTAGCTATCGTAAGGTAAAAACCGGACATGTTTATTTGTGGCGTGGTCTTACGAGATGCTTTTGTTTTCAAAAGGATTTTTGAAACTTTAATAATCAATTGGGTGTGATTTTCTCACGCTGGTATTCCAGACTGACTCGGGTGTTATTTAACTGTAATGCCCGGGTCAGATCGAGTATTATAGGACACAGGGTATGATGTTGTGGAGCTCAGGAGACAAGCTGGATGACGATACGTACATTCGTACTTGTTTTATATATATATTCCGCTATTTGAGTTGTTGTGTATCCATTGTATGATATTGATGTTGGGCTGTGATTGATGTACTCTGATAATATAATATATAAACAGAAATATTTGATGTTGAGTAAAGATTATTTATTATCTATTATATTTTATTCCGCTGCGATGGTTAGTTTCTATTATTATTTTCTATTTTCTTCTTCTACCTCTTCTTCTTTAACCCAAACGGTTCGTATTTCTGTACAACTTGAGTTAATTGTTTTAGAATAGTGTTGACTCAAGAGGTACGGATTTGCGGGTCGTTTCAGTAGCTCTAGGCAAAACCCAGCATATAAGGTAAATGTATTTACAGAAACACTTTCATTCGAGTTTGAATCTCTTCTTTTTGACTCGATTCCTTTGTATTTTGGAACGTTCCCTGTGATTCCAAAATTCATTTGTGTCCCTCACTATTCGTCTTCTTTCAATTCTGGAGCATCCATAACTCCTCTTCGAATGACCCGTATAATGAATCGGCAGTCTCACCAAACTTTGAATGATTTGTAAAGGAGAGAAACTCCTTTACAATAGGCATTGATTTACCGGCGATTTCTGTATCCTCGGTTTACGATGCTATCTATCTCCTGCTATACCTGAATTCTATCTCTTGATATCAAATGTAGATTTGCCTCGGAATTCTGCATCGATCTTATTCTTGAAGTCACGGTTGACCCGGAAGGTTGCCCGTGAATTAAATAAGCTTATCCATCCTCTGATTCTGTTATTAAATCATCTTATCTTTTCTTTCGAACTTGTCTTCGAATCAAAATTCTCTTTAATTTGAGTCCATCAAGTTCGAATCTCTGTCCTTGCTTTGAAAATCCATTTATGTATCGTCGAACAAGGAAGTGTATTTGTAAATTAAAAAAATGTGTTTTACATATATATATATATATATTGTGTTGTTTGAGCTGTTGATGTTGATTTGGGTTTTCGATCGATTCGTCTGATCAATGTTATCGATAGGATTTCCAAAACACTTGAGTAGAGCAAATTGACACAATATTGTTTTCAAAATTGGTTAATGAAATAAATTTTTGTATGATTATATTATATATAAAAGTATGATTTTCTGAAATTGAATAGTTAATTGAATTAGTTGTTAAGAAATAATATTTGATTTTTATATTTAACTTGAAAACCATTGGCTTTTGTCTTATAATTGAACTATAAAACATGGTTATAAATTAATTTGGAAATTTAAATGGATTTAAATCAAGAAACTGAGAATTTAATTTCCAGAATTTCAAACTTTGGTTTTAAAGGTTTTAAAGGATATATTATTTGAAATATTTCCGAATATAAATCGTTTCCAAAGAATTTAAAGTTTTAAATCAGGCTTTTCTCTTTGTCGCTCGAAAATAATTTCAGTTATGGCGGCCGCATCATCGACATTCATTTTTGAGTTTCAAAATGAGAGACTATTCTGTAGCTTTGCTACTATTTTGCTTTGGAAGTTAAAATTGATTCGAATTTCTAAAACAAGACATAATTTATAAATATATTGATACATGATTTGAAATTTGACTTGATATACTGTGTGTGTGTATATCTGTTTTATCTCTAAATGGTTTGAAGTTAATCAAAAATTAATTCTTAAAATTTTGATTTAAGGATGATTTTTAATGAAGCCAAAACTTTGACGAAGTACTTAACTAGAAATAAGTAAATTGTGAAATTTTATTTGGACTATACTCAATTGCATTATATATAACTTGCCTAAATTTTCGAAAGTTAACTATGTAATTGAATATTATACAATATAAAATGATATCGATGGAATTCACAAATAGTTTGAGTGGTCATAATAAGAGTAAACATACTTAATATATGTGATAAGATATACTAAGTGGAATAAATTTAATAATCATTTGAAATTAAGAAAGATAAAATTTGTGGAATAAAATATGACTATACAAATTTATGATTTTAGAAATTGTTAATTAAAGATAGTTAGACAATAAGATAATCATCTAGAAATAGTTAAGATTGATTTAACTTACCTGAAATCAATTTAATGGAAATCTTGAATTTAAAGAAGAAGAAGAAAGTCAATTGTTGAATATAAATTAATTTAAGTTGAAATTTATATGGTTTGAATTAATTGTTTTACTCGGTTTTCAATCTATTTTCTTTCTGGTTGTTTCTGTTCTCCTACCTCCTTCCTTTTTGGGGACGAAAAGTTTTGAGTGGGGAAGAGTGTAACGACGCGTAAATTTTAGTCGTTTTATTTATTTAATTAACTGAAATTTTATGAAATTTTAAAAATAAAAATTTGAAATAAAAATTTAATATTTGAAATGCTATAGTTAAACATAGCAGCTGGTAAATTTTCATTTAAAAATATAAAAGTTTATTTCTTGTGTAATTTTATTTCAATTTAATCAGTTAGAAATTGATGAAAATAAAATATTTTCGAAACCTAAATATTTTTACATAGAAAAATTCTAAATCATCTTTTGAGCAAGACGTCATTTTTCATTTTTTCAAATTCTGACTTTCTTAGCTCCGTCGATCTTATTTTTCTGCGTTTTTACTGCATTTTCCACTAGTTGAAAATTCGAATTTTTATAATCGTATCACTAATATCTATATACTGTTTTGATCGTTTTTTCGTGCTAATCTTCGCAGTATATTCAATTTGGTGTCCCGACGCCCGGTTCACTACAGAATGATGAAACAATTTGCTATATTAGTATAGTTTCGAACCTTTCAAATTTCGTGTAACCATTCAATTTCTACTGTTCATCAACCCGATCAGCCACTAGCATTTATACGTCTAAAATTAAAAATTCCATTTATTAAATTTTACTAATTTGTTATTCCCCGTTCAAACTCCACTTATAAATTTTGAATTCAAAGTCCAACTATTCGTATTCTGTTCCCATATTTAATATGGGTGTACCTTATATAATTATCTGTATTTACATCTACATATTAAATTGCGTATTGATTGCATGCCAGCCATATTTGCTTCGGGAATCCATTCTTTTTTTCGAGATAAGCTGTTCGCATCTTCTTCTTTGCTACACAATATCAATTATATTATACTCCTTGCTGTGTTTCACCTTGCTCGAGGGAAAATCTTGCTTAACTCGAACATCACCCTCGCCGAACCCACATCAGACCGAACTTCCCATCCGCCATCTGATGCCACCTTCGCCATGGCAACAGCCACCGCTTCAAATTCCCCTCCACCTCACCACCTCTTCCGTCTTCAGCCAAGCCCACTCACACTACTGCCTCTGCCACCTAGGCTTGCAACAGCCCCGAGCGAACCTACCTCCGCATGGACCCAGCACCAAATAACTACCGCGTCTTCCTCCACCGTGGAGCAACCTCCTCCCTCCGTGCACCATTCCTCCCCTCTCTCCAAAGCGGCCTGTCCCATCGCCTCCTTCCTCCCTTCAGCCGTGACCAAGCTCCCTTCTACCTCCTTCCCTTCGGCCCTCCTTTCCACCACCACCATTGTCAACAGCACCCGTGTCTCCTTCACATTGAGTCGCCGAGCTAACCAAGCGCTGAAGTCACACCTGCAAGTGCCGACCGTATCTCTTCTCCCCTCCGCCTCTTCTCCTTCGTTAGCCTCCTTTTCCCCAAGCTATAAAGCCATCTTGCCTGAGCTGCTCATTCGTTGAGGAGTGTATTTTTATGTAAGTATAATATATGTTGTTTCAATTCTGTTAAGTATAAGTGGGATTGTTATATATATTATATATATACAGTTAAATATAATAAATATATTGTATCATATTTTACGTTAGCATATTATGAACTCGACATGCGTCTACTGTTACACTTAACGTGTTTATAAGTAATATATTGGTTTACAAATATATATATATATATATATATATATATATATGCTACGGTGTACTAGATAAAGTATGGATTTAAAATAATGGTTTGCAAATAGTGTACGGGTTTAAGTTATTATGAACATTATATTGTAAAGTTTGTCTGGTTGTTTCTGTCATTTTATATATAAGAGAGTATATGCTTACAACCGTATATGTATATATTGTTTATAAAAGGGACATAAGTTTGTATGTAAATGGGAACGATCTATATGCGATTTATCATTTTGTTTATATTAAAAGTATATACATAGTTGTAGTGTATCAATATTTTATTAAGTGTATAGTACATGCATTTTATAAAAATATGTTAGCTAAAGAGTGGTTTAGTTTTAAAGGTTACAGTTTGTATATACATTGTTATATCTGATCTATCGTATTTTATATAGTATACTTTAAATTTAGTCTAGTTACATATGTAATGGCTATATGTTGATTTATACATAACGTGTGGTCAATAGTTTGCTCAAAACTATTTTTTTAGAAATGTATGGATATATTTTAATGAGTTTCAAAATTTATATTAGTTAAGAAAAGAAATATTGGAACATATACATACATACATACATACATACATACATACATACATACATATATATATATATATATATATATATATATTGTTTCGGTCTACGTCAAGCAGTTTCTGATCTATTTTCATCGATCTCTATTTTACCAGCTTTAATCGTCGAACCCATGCCCATCGTGCTTTGTTCCGAAATTCTTGCTTGGATTTGTAACTCATCTTATTCTCGTCCATCTCAAGCACCGAAAGGTGAGCAATCACTCACGATTAATGTTCTTTTATTTATTAAATTTGATTTCAATTGAAACGACAATTGAAAAATGCTGCTGTTAGCTATTTACACTGTTATATATGTTATTCCCTATATCAGTTCACCTGTGACTTCTGACACCTTTATCTGTTATTTATGCAATGAAAATCCAGTTTGGTTGATAAATGATTGATTGTTTGATGTTGACATTGGACGTTAAAATTGTTAATGTAGTAAGTGATAATAATTTGAAATTGAAATTGACGTAGGATAGTTAGATTTGATATATGTGTTAAATTTGATCAGATGACATTTGCATAATATGACCCCTTGTAAATGTTAAATTTATTGGCACATAGAAATTTGGTTAATTACACCTTGAATCATTGAAGGTATGTTGTATAATTGATGTAGTATGAAATTGAATAATAGATATCAAGTGAAGAACAGTATAAATATTAATGTAATAATCTTTAGTCTACATGAAATGATAGTGTAGATTTTAGAAATAATTATATTAATTTGCATAAACAACAAATGTAAATTAATACGATTTTTTTGGGATTATTTAAATAAATTATTGGATTGTTATTGATGGTTGCTATTGCTTGTTTATTTACTTTGACACCATCCCAGTTATAATACTGCAAATTCCTTTTGTTATGCTTTGATTTTTGAATTGAAATGATAAATACCTAAATTAAACTTTGACCTAGGATAGAGAATTAAATAAAACCCGATTGGTCAATAAATTGATTTAAAAATAAAATAAAGATTTTATTTGAATAAATAATAAGGTTTTGAAATGAAGTTGGAATTTGAATTTTAATGAAAGGAAATGTTAATATTTAATAATCTGAAACGAAGTATTAACATAGTAGTTGACGAAAGAATGTTGTTTTAAACTTAATTATTAAGTTTGAAATTACTTAATAATTAAGTTTTGAAATTATTTAATAATTAAACAAGATCTAATTATTTAAGAATTTAATAAAATTGAATACTTTAATGAGTGAAATTGAACTTCTTGAATAAGTGAAATTAAGTTTCTTTATTGATTGAGTTTTGGAATTTGTAACTAAGTAAATAAATAAGTGAAATTGAATTTCTTTAACAAGAAATAAATTGTGATTTAGTGAAATTAATGTAAGACTTGTAATTTAAAGAATTTGATTTGACGAATCTAATTTAATTAAATTTGTAAGTTGATATAATTGAGTTGAATTAAGTAATTGATTTAATGAATTGGAAATTAAATAGAAATTGTGTGAATGATAAATTAACTTAACAAATATTGAATGAAATTGGTCAATGAATTTAAATTGATTTGAATGTTAAATTATATTAATTTAAATAATTTCGGAATGAAACTTGTATACGAACTTGAATCAATATTTGAATTGTTTTAAATCAAATTTTGAAATTGGATTATAGATTTTGAAATAGTATTTTGGAAGTTATGAAATGTAAATTATGGAAATTGTTTTAGAAAGACAAATGAAATGTTGGTTTACAAATTTTAATTGAAATTGAATTTGATTTGGTTTTGAAATATATTAAACGACCAATCGGTGTAATAATTGCGAAAGTTATTAAAGAAACCGAAATCGGCTAGGGACATACTCACTGTCTAAACCAAAACCACTTTAATAACTATACTCAGAGTGTGATCCAGAATGAAGTGGTTGGAATGACGTACGTGATGACTGAAGAAAGAGAACGATAATGGATAGCCTTGACACTTATGTCAAATTGGAAATGACTAAAACAGGAGCCGTGCCGGACCAAATGGGGTTAGCCACCTCGAGCGAACACACTTCTTCGTAAACTACTCGTTACTTGTTATTGTTTGGTGTGCACCCTCAAAATTATAGGAGTGTTGTTTCGCGGTGTGGCGATCGTTGCGGCGATGCGTTCTCACCAGTCTGTATCAGGCAAAAGGTAGTCTCACTACTTTGGGTATTGTCTCATGTGCCTTATCATACCTGTATCCCTATATACGCGACCACTATGAATTAGTTTTATGTTATACCTATGGAGTACTTCCTGATATCCCACTAGTTTACGGTAGAGTTTACAGTGCTGTATAGACTATGACACTTATATAAATGTGTTAGGGGGAATAATGGTAACGCCTTAACACTATTTTGATACTTTATATTACTGATAGGCATTATCTACTTAGCGTACACTACTATATAGTAGATAGTTTAACGGATCCTTAGAGGATGGTCATCCCAAACTTCCTTTGAGTTACTTGTAATTCAGTTGTTATTTCACTTGAGTTTGATTTATTAATATAAGAATGTTCACCCTGACTCGAGTGTTTTGTGTTTTGCTTTACGCTCGGGTCAGACTAAGTGTACCAGAATTCAAGACTCACCTTTGGAATTGGAGCTTCGCTTGGAGATCCAGCTATCTATCCAGCTTTCAGATATTCAGTTGATTCAAGTGATATATTCTAATTCTTGTATTTGACTATTGTATTCGAGACTTCTGTTGTACCTTATTTAACTCTGTTATATATATAGTAGCTTCATGAACTAGTATCTTTTGTTTCCGCTGCATTTATTACTCTGTGATCTGTGATTATTTATTTACTGTATATGCTCAGTTTTGCCAAATATAAATTAACAATTCGGTATTTTGAATTATTCAAGTCCGGCATATGAGGATGCGAATGGTCCAAAATAGCGGGTCGTTACAGTTGGTATCAGAGCTTTGGTAGCTCTAGGAAAAACTCAGCATATAAGGAAAATGTATTTACAGAAACACTTTTATTCGAGTTTGAATCTCTTCTTTTTAACTCGATTCCTTTGAATTTTGGAACGTTCCCTACGGTTTCAAAATTCATTTGTGTCCCTCACGATTCGTCTTCTTTCAATTCTGGAGCATCCATAACTCCTCTTCGAATGACCCATATAATGAATCGACGGTTGTAGGATCTAGATTAACCATAGAGGGGGGGTGAATAGGGTTATAGCAAATTTTCTCGATTTAAACACAGAAACAAACTGCAGAAATAAATATGTTGTAACTGGACATGTTGCTTGAGTGTTGCAGTATTCATGTTGTTGTTCCCTGTACTTGTGTTCTGGTTATTGCTTGGTCTCTGATCTTTGTTCATTGGTCATTGTTCTGGTCATTGCTTGGTCATTGTTCTTGTTGTAGCCTGGACTGGTGCACATTGTTTGCTGTCTTGAATCTTTCTGAAGCTCGAGTTGCACACTGCTCTGCACTGTGTCTTGTTTCATGTTTGAACGTAGCATTCATATTGTTGTGTTGGTGGCAATCTTGTTCTGCACCGTGTCTTTGTTTGGTCTGTGTAGTTGTAACTGAACATGTCCACTGCAGTTTCTTCACTGATGCATTTGGACTTGACTGTGTTGATCCAATTCATCATGCATTGTTTCATTTCTTCAAATTTGCCTGTTTCATTTGAGTTGTGTCTGCATTGTGCATTGAACAGTGTTCAGTTTCACGGTTGCTTCATACTGCTACTTGGTCTGACTTGTATCACTTGTGTCACTGGTGTACTTGAGCTTCTGGCCTGTGTTTTGATGTTGCCACTTTGTTTCATTTGAATAGCTCAGTGGTGCCCTTGTTTGGTCATTTTTTACTTCTGGATGCACTTGTCTGATTGAGTTGCATTGTTCCATGTATTTGTGCTTTGATGCATTTTTGATTTGCCAAAGCTTTGCATTCTTCATGTAGCCTTATGTTGAACCTAGTTTTAAAAACTCGGGTTTGACCTTGTGCTCGTGTCGTGATTTTAAATATATTGCACGTGAGTTGAACCCGGCTTTTCATTTGGGTTTGACCTGTGCTCACATGTCCCTGTAGCATTATCAAGTGTATATCGATGTGCACGGCCTTGTAGCATGTACAGTGATACACTGTGCATGTCACATTGTTCGTGTATGATGAATTCAAATGTAAGTGATGACGAACCACCCAAATAACTGAGGCAAATCATATTTTCAAAAATCATATTTCATTTTATATTGCAAAAATATTTCTTTTTCAATTTTACTGCGTTAGTGAATATTTTTGCAGATTGCTCAAATGCTGGATTCAAACTGGAATGCAGTTGAAGATAAAATACGAGTGTGAGTGATATGTAGTGAGGAAATTATGTAAACTGAATTGTGATGTATTCAAAACTTTATATGTATAATGAGTGCTTGAATTTGTACTATTCAAGATTGTAATAAATATTTGTTTGAATAAAATTTCTGTTTGAATTCAAATTCTATTCAAATTCTGTGTAATTTATTTTATTCAACAAATATTTATTTAATCTATGAAAAACAAAATAGTACATTACCAAATACATTTAAACGAATGTATATATGTCTATTATCATCAAACAAAAATCATATAAGCGCAAAGCGCATATTCATACAACGGTCTCATCAAACTTCGAATGATTTATAAAGGGGTGAAACTCCTTTACAATAGGCATTTACCGAAGATTTCTGTATCCTCGGTTTACGATGCTATCTATCTCCTGCTATACCTGAATTCTATTTCTTGAATTCAAATGTAGATTTGCCTTGGAATTCTGCATCGATCTTATTCTTGAAGTCAAGGTTGACCCGGAAGGTTGCCTGTGAATTAAATAAGCTTATCCATCCCCCGATTCTGTTATTGAATCATCTTATCTTTTCTTTCGAACTTGTCTTCGAATCAGAATTCTCTTTAGTTTGAGTCCATCAAATTTGAATCTCTGTCCTTGCTTTGAAAATCCATTTATGTATCGTCGAACAAGGAAGTGTATTTGTAAATTAAAAAAATGTGTTTTACGTATGTATATATATATATACACACACACTGTGTTGTTTGAGCTGTTGACGTTAATTTGGGTTTTCGATCGATTCGTCTGATCAACGTTATCGATAGGATTTCCAAAACACTTGAGTAGAGCAAACTGACACGATATAGTTTTCAAAATTGGTTAAATAAATTTTTGTATGATTATATTATATATATATAAGTATAATCTTCTGAAATTGAATAGTTAATTGAATTTATTGTTAAGAAATAATATTTGATTTTTATATTTAACTTGCAAACCATTGGCTTTTGTCTTATAATTGAACTATAAAACATAGTTATAAATTAAATTGGAAATTTAAATGGATTTAAATCAAGAAATTGAGAATTTAATTTCCGGAATTTCAAACTTTGGTTTTAAAGGTTTTAAAGGATATATTGTTTGAAATATTTTCGAATATAAATCGTTTCCAAAGAATTTAAAGTTTTAAATCAGGCTCTTCTCTTTGTCGCTAGAAAATAATTTCGGTGATGGCGGTCGCATCATCGACATTCATTTTCGAGTTTCAAAATGAGAGACTATTCTGTAGCTTTGCTACAGTTTTGCTTTGGAAATTAAAATTGATTTGGATTTCTAAAATAAGACATAATTTATAAAATATATTGATACATGATTTTAAATTTGATTTGATATATTGCGTGTATATATATTCGTTTTATCTCTATATGGTTTGAAGATAATCGGAAATTAATTCTTAAAATTTTGATTTAAGGATGATTTTTAATGAAGCCAAAACTTTAACTAAATACTTAACTAGAAATAAGTAAATTATAAAATTTTATTTGGACAATACTCAATTGCATTATATATAACTTACCTAAATTTTCAAAAGTTAACGATGTAATTGAATATTATACAATATAAAATGATATCGATGGAATTCATAATTATTTTGAGTGGTTATAATAAGAGTAAATATACTTAATATATGTGATAAGATATACTAAGTGGAATAAATTTAATAATCATTTGAAATATAGAAAGATTAAATTTGTTGAAAAAAATATGGCTATAATAAATGACTATACAAATTTATGATTTTAGAAATTGTTAATTTAAGATAATTAGATAATAAGATAATCATCTAGAAATAGTTAAGATTGATTTAACTTACGTGAAATCAATTTAATGGAAATGTTGAATTTAAAGAAAAAAAAGTCAATTGTTGAATATAAATTAATTAAAATCACTACACCACAAAAGGCTTTTAACAGCGTTTGATAAACGCTGTAATATGATACTACAGCGTTATTACAAACGCTGTATAACGACATGCTGTCGTATATAGATAACTTACAACAGCTTTTATATAAACGCTGTTGAAACATCTCTTTGACAGCGTTTATTACGAGCTGTCAATAATCTTTTTACAGCGTTTTCAGACATGCTGTATTATGTTTCAACAGCGTTTATAATTTAGTTGTCGAAGATGTTCAAATTCTACTTTAACTGTTTACAATAGCGTTTTCTAAACGCTGTTACTGAATCATCAACAATTTCGACAGCATGTTAAAAACGCTGTGATTGAATCATCAACTATTTCGACAGCATGTGATAAACGCTGTTATTGACAGTTTCAAGATAATTACAGCACGACTTAAACGCTGTTGTTTCTTCATTGACAGCATTAATCAAACGTTGTCTTCTATTTATATAACAGCTTTCATATTCCACTCTATTTTTGAATATTCCAAAACTATATTTTAAGCATATTCAAGCAACTAGTATATATAACAGGTTCTAATAACTATTAATTGGTTACATAAACTAGTTAAGAGAATATTAATAAACAAAAGGCATCCATAAACCAAGTTTCAATAATATCCATAAACAAAAATAACAAAGTAAACCAAGTTGGCACAAATTATGTTAAACATGAAAAAGTGAGAATAAGAACATAAAAACATGTGTACTTTCTACAACTTTTAATAGGAGCAACACGACAATGGAACTTATACTACACTGTATAAAGCGTAGGATTTTATTATTGTATGTATTCTTATAAGACTTAATATTGCATACAAGCCTTTAATCTTAAACACAAGTTCAACCGACCTTCCTTTTATTCTCTGTGTAGCCGATTTTCTTAGAAACTTTCCTCCTTGCTGTTCCACGGCATGGGGAATGTATAATTGGGGGGTCTGTCGCAAGTCTTTTTGGTCCAACCTATTCTATGCCTTTCATTGTCATAATTGACCATCATGTTTAGCATTGCTATATCTGCAAACATCAGCCAGTCATGTAATTTCAGTCACTAGTAATATATAGATGGCGTCGTAATATATGCTAGTGTTTACATATATATTAATTAAGTGGACTCGCATAAGCTTACCTCCAATGAGTTTGAGATCATTTAGGCGATGTTTACTGCCTTCAGGAATTCCCAAGCATGCATTTCCATGTTCCTAAATTCAAAAAACAGTAAACCATGAAGAATGGCATGCTAAAAACACTAATGTCAGTAAGTAAACGGTAATGCTTACTGTGATGATAAGATAGTTCAGGTGGTATTCATACTGCACTCCTCTAAGCCAACTACCGAACTTTAAAACCGAAGTATTAAATAATTTCTTAACATCGTCTAATGATTTGAACGGCATTGCTCCTTTCCAGCAAACTATATCTACTTTGTGTGGATCCTATACTCATTTCAACGGCATTGCGTCTTTTCTGGCCTAAAGAATGCAAGTTGCTTGCATATTCATGTTCATGTTGTAGTCAAACTTCTATAAAATTGTTTATTCCTTCCAAGCGCTCTTAATTTTCAAATCCATGTATTGCGGTCTGGTTTAATGAATTTGGTGGGAATTTGATTTTAAATGTCAAATAATAATAATAATTATTATTTTGGTCACGGAAATCAAAATTGGATGATTTTGACCAAACTACAAAATTTTAAACTGATCTGGCGAACACAATCTCTCTTCATCCTATAATCATGCATACAGAGTTCATAATTTCTCCATTCAACCTTTTTCTACCACAGTAAATTATCCAGTCCCAAGTGTATATGCATGCATGATTATGTATCCTCCAATGCATTAATATTGGTCTAGTTTGTGCAGATTTATCAATTTTCTGATGCTGGAATCGGTGTTAAAAAAAATGAAGAAGAGGAAAAATAAAAATAAAAATAAAAATAAAAATAGTAACTCAACTTTATATATATAGTATTATGCCTACAGAATGTAGATCATAGCTGGGTTTAATAAAAGGTGATTTTGACTTCTAAAGTGACTACTACCAACTTTTTCTCTGAACAACCAATTTGTGATGCTGACTTTGTTGAAAAAAAAGCATATTGTCGTCGAAATGTACAAAATACAGCTAGCTGTTGCATGCATGCATGGGACTGATGGAAAATAAAACTTTTTATAAACTAAACTTGGACCAAATGATTTAATATTCTAATTTTCCGCTTCATTCCCAACACGGTTGCTTATGATTAATCCTAACCCATAGTTTTGAATATCAAAGGGTGAATACTACTCCGTTGGTGCAAAATCAAAGAATTCAATGGTTTTACTAGTCGTGAAAACAGCGTTGATTTTTTTTTAAAAGTTTTTTGATCTATACGATAAGTTAATTCGACTAATGTAAAATTTTAACTAATAATAATTAATATATTGTTTTTTTAGACAAATAAGTTATCCACTATTCGAAAAAGAGAGCATTCAATTTAAAAAGTTACAAACTCTGTTTTCTTCGTTTTTCCACTATATAGTTGTTACTTGCAAATGCCAATTTCCGGCTTATGATGTTGATTTGGAGTGGAGTTAAATTACTAGTGTGTTCTTTCTTCGGTTATATATAGATCCTTATATTTAGTTAGATTTCAATGAGTTGGGACTAGAAAGTTTAACAAAGATTTTTTATTATATTCCAGAGATGTAGGATATATCATGATAAAATTGAGCTATAAAGTAAAATTACTAGAAGTACATGGTCAATATGATCATCCTTACTCTTGGTAAGTCTTTGAATCACAAGTGACTTATAGGAGACTTCTTTGCCTTAGTTTTCCACATTTTCTATACCCTTCCATTTTATCTTTGTTTTTGCATCTGAAAATGTTGACCACTTTAACCTGTTAAGAAAGTAGGTTGGGTCAAGTATCAGCTTTCACCAGGAGTAGAATACGATGATAAATGAATTTATTTCAAGTGAAATCAATCTAACCATTGGTAAAGAATGAATTTATTTCAAGTTTTGTTGAACTAATTTAACAAGGTAAAGAATGAATGTCTCTTAATACTATGATGCAGTTCCTATATATATATTTCAGATTGACAATAGGTTTGCCAAATATATGTTGAAGACCATGAATGCCTTAACATGAACAAAGCCCAATTGGTCCACTGTTGGCATCATAAAATAAAAGTGAATTACCTTAAGCATGTTATAGGTGGTGCATGGTTCCTGGTCTTCAACATTAAGAGTGTCTGCAAGTCGCTTTGGATTTGACCTGCAAATGATGAAATGGATTTGCACGTATGAATAAAACAATCATCAATTATTTTGGATATTTTTTCTGTACAAAGCACTTCACTGCAAATGGTTCCTAGATTTTAAAGTTCTTATATTTCTGTTAAGATCTGATTGTTTAGGCATCAATTAGTATGTAGTATTTTCTCGTCTTTCAGGGTTGTCTTATTCTATACATAAAACAATAATCCAAAAATATGGTCTTTAACACAGCTATAGGCCATGTTCTTTTCTTGTTCTTTTTGATTTACTTTTCTTCACGTTTTATTTTCTACTCAATCATTTGGGTGTTTGTGTCATTTTTGGTTCAAACAATATGTATAAACATGTACATGTATATATATATACACACACACATGTATGTATATGTATGTGTGTCAATCATTAGAACTTTATTCATGTTCAAAATAAAATGTTTGCGTGCGCGAATCATTAGAACTTTATTCCCATATGATGCTTGCCAAACTGCACACAAGACAATGCATAAGCCTACAACCACATGATTTTGCATAAAGGATCCATTGAAAATGAGATTTTGTACAAAAGAAGCAGGTTTTCCATACGTTAATGACAAGTACCTATGACGAGATATAAATAGGAAAAAACATGCATTCGAAAGTATGAAGTCCGAAAATATAACACAACAAAGTCTTTGGTGACAAGTTACATTAGTATACAGCTTGAGCTTGAAACGGGAAAAAATTACAAAATAACTAGAGCTAGTTACATTCAAAAACATTTGAATGAAAATAAGAAGTTTTAACTTTACGTACAAGAGGTTTAAAATAAATTAGAAAACAAATGATGTGTTTGAGCCATGCAAAAACAATTGACGCGATAAATTAAATAATTATTCACCAAAATTGGACCGAGTTTGGACTTTTTGCTTTACATGCAGTGAACAAAAAATATAAGTAGAGGATTCTCAAAATAGAATAAATACGGTGTATGAGGATTTTCAAAAGTTTGCACACTAAAATAGAAAATAAAGCAAGACCTCTACGTAAATCTTATCTTAAATCGATGTAATATTAAAATGGGCAGTAAGATTACAGCGTATCATAGAGCTGTATAAAAGCAAGTCGTTTGGCTTCAGATACCCGCTTTAAATATGCAAGCACTTCCTTTTTCACAGCAGGATATTCAGGCAACTTCTTGTCTGCAGCAAAAAAGATCATTATGAACTGTATTCATACCGTTAGGGGCTAAAAAAGAAAAAAAAGAAACGAGAAGACTCACTGAGGAGCTTCTCAATTTGAAGGTAGTACTCTGTCTCATACTGATTCACAAGGGAAACAGCAAGCCCAGAGCATCCAGCACGTCCAATACGATGGAAATAATCCTATAAACACACATATATAAAATAGATAGTAATCACAATCACTTCCGTCTTCAACATATCATTCATGCTTCAACTGAATAAGTTCATCATCAAAAGAACAAAGAGTAGATTATAACTGATAGCAAACTTTAAACCTTAGAGTTGGAAGGGATATCATAATTAATCACAAGACCAACTGCAGGAATGTCAAGAGCTCTGCTAGCCACATCTGTGCACACAAGAATATCGCATTCACCCGCCTTGAATTTGTTTAAAGCTCCTAAACGTTTTTGCTGCAAATGAATATACTACTGAGCATGCATTTATATAAAAATGAATTCGTACAAGACAAAACATGTATATAGATGATAAGGAAAACGTGAGGTCAATGATAGTTTAGCATGGCAAAATCTTTTGAAGAATTTACCAAACAATGCTAAAAATCTTGATCTTTAAGGTCTTCATATTATTGTGAATTTGTGATTGGTATTTATGACCAAGAGAGGTAATTCTAACCTTACTAGAATTACAATGACCAAGTTCTATTGCTCTAAAGGGAAAACTTCAGGATAAATTTTTTGATTGTTGTGATATGCTTTCTTAGTACGGTACCTTTTTAAGAACACATAAAATACGAATATATGATGCATCATCTGAGACATTTGACCATTGATAGAGATGGCTTTAAAACCCAGCTGCCGGAGAAGCATGGCAAGAACTCGTGTTGACTCACATGTACTAGTGAAAATCATAGAGGTACATCCTTCTTTTTCAGTCAGAATATAAACAAGGTAACAATCCTGAAGGAAAAAAAAAGGGTAAACCAAAGAAAAAAAGATCACTATGATTGAAATAGAAGGCAATCCATGAGTATTTTTCTGGAAATATAAGTGTGAGCATTGTTTAAGATGGCACTACTTAGAATCGATTAAAATGTGAAACACATAATAAAGCATTGGATTGATTATTGTTGACCAAACAGTTAGGTTTGTTCACTCTAATACTAATTCTAAGTATATTTAGCTTGTGGTAAAGTAATTCAAAACCATGTCTCATCCTTACAAGACAGTATGTGATGTAAACCAAAATTCTTATAGACAATAACCTTATATTGTGAAGGAACCAATCGAAATTTTTGCTCGCGTGTGTAGACAGTTGAGTATTTTGCAGAAGCTTCAAGCTGACAAATATAAAGAAGTGTGATTAATTGCAATTTTTTCAGAACACATTAAAACATTAGTATGATTGAACACTAACCTTGACAGGATTCTTCAGAAAAGCTCTTTCAAGTTTACCAACCTGACATAACAGCAAGTTAAACAATTCCCCAACTGTCGGAGTAATGGAAGTATATAGGAGGACATATGACATTCATGAAACATTAAAAAAAAAGTAATTTTTTATGTTAACCTTTTTAGTCATGGTTGCTGAAAATAATAAAGTGCGCCGTTCTGAGGGTAGACTTTTCAAGATGTCACCGATTGCTCTTTCAAACTCCGAGCTTAGCAACCTATCAGCTTCATCTAAAACCTAGACAGAAAATGTGTTAGCATTTGAAACCAAAACATAATTGAATGTTCACCTTTTGAGATAACCTTTTTAAAAATGGTATTAACAACAAATCTGGAGTTCATACCAAAAAATTTATCATGCGCAAGCTAAAGCCTTTCGTGTTGGTTAAATGATCCAATAAACGCCCCGGAGTGGCCACCTACATCGAAGGATGGACACAGAATAGTTGTAATTTTTGAATGCACAAGACGAATAAATAAAATTAGTAATATATAAATTCCTCATAAAAATACCTAACAAACAAGATTCTTATGTATATTTAAAGTTATACATACCACAACATGTGGGCATCTCCCAAGGGAAACCACTTGCTCGGTCATATCAACTCCACCAAAGAGCTGCAAATGAAATTTAACTCATAATGTAAAACTCCAATGGTTATTAATAAAACCACTTGTTAAAAGTGAAAATCATGCCATTATGTGGTCAGAAATCAAAAAAACAATGTATATTTAATCATCACATGCAATCATGTAACATCTTAACTTGAGACTGAAGTGCGTCCAACAAATTAGCCATTTTAGAGTACATTTAGCTATACATAACCGCGTAAAAGATACGCATTAAAACAATTGCATGGTTCGAAACTCGAATGTCAAATCAAAGGATAAATTGTGCCCACACTACCCCAATAAAAACCATAAGAGAGGGTAAGTGCTACATGACAATGAATGTCGCATTGGTTTGGTCCAATAAATCCATGCAAAAAGAACGTGTTTTCTACCACTTACATCTTTCGATTGTTTTCAAAGATATTTTCACTTTTATAGAGGTGTACAATGTACACTGTCAGTAATAAAAAAAACTTAGCGGACTACATGAAGGCAGTTTAGGGTAGTTTACTACAACAATCCACAATACATATGAATATAATTTTATGTCTTAACACATACCGCTGTGGATTTAAGTCCTATTCCAGATCCTATAGCATTAAATTCACCAGCTATTTGAAGAGCCAATTCCCTGAAATAACAAGCACAACTTCATCAAAGTACGGTTTATAAGCATTTGAATTTTGTATGTATTCCAAGCAACATTGTACGCTTTATAAATTACACTAAAGGCTAAAGATTAAATACTGTTCAAGAGTATTCAACCAAACAGATAAAGTCATACACAAAAGTCAAACGCTATAGCAGAGTATTTGGTGAAACATAAACTTCCAGGAATAGACTAATTCGATTTTCTATTTTTACCTAGTTGGCGATAATACATAAGCAAAGAAATCTAGTATTTCCCCTTCGTGTTTCTTCTCCAGAAATGTTTGTATAATTGGAAGAACGAAAGCTCCAGTTTTGCCAGACCCTGTTTCTGCAAGTCCAACAATATCTCTCCCTGCATGAAATAGAATATTACCAAATTGATTGATTCTTCAATCAAATACAGGAACATTTTACCTACAATACCGAAAGCAAGAACTAATCTATATTAAATCTCTATATTACCATAATAATTTTATACTGTTTACTGATATGAAAATGAATTGGTTTTGAAGTACGTCATGTGAACAAATTAACATAAGAAATACCAACCAAGCGAACATAACGTAATCTCAGGATCATTAGTATCCGAAATTAAGCATGAAAAAAATATATACATCTAAGGGTTTAAAAAGACATTGGGAAATCTAATTTATATTCACAACTTCCAAAGGTTAATCCACGTTTTGAATTTCAATTAGAAAATTAACTTATTTTTTATTTTTCATGGGTTAATCCACAATGAATTAACTAATAAAAATGGATTTTATAGAATTCTCTCTAATCTTGCCATTATCATCTAATTCCCAACTTTTTTATTCTTCTTTCCTTTATTATTTACCCCGTTTAGATTTGGTTTTAGTATTTGATATTTCTTATAACCGATATGGTAAATAGTTTCTTATACCTGGAATAATTCAAGTGTACTGCTAAAAACATGGTTTTGTACTATAGGCTACCCATTTTTTTTTTTGATTTACACTGAGGTCGGCGGAAAACCACCGACTGTGATAGCCCGCAGCACAAACGCGTGTGCTTTTAGCAGTGCACTAATTCAATTGCATCTTTGTCACCAAAAAACACCTTCTTTTTTTTTGACAAATTTGCTGGTGATTACTATAATATTTTATAATCATCGTGAAAAACTGATTACGAATATGCTAAACTAAAAACAACCATTTTTCAAAAAAGGAAAAAAATGAAGTCAGTATATATACATGCAACACCAAAATGAGAAGAAAACATAAAACCTTGCAGAGCTTGAGGTATGGCTTCGGCTTGAATTTTAGTAGGCACCACCCATCCTCTGCTCCGGCAAGCATCCACTAACGGTTCACAAACCCCCAAATCTCTGAAATTCTGGACCGAATTCGATTTTTCGTCCATCTGCGAAACACAAATTCGGTTAAAAATTGGTGTATCCCTAAGCAAAAGACGAAACGACGAAAATTAAATGGAAAGGAATTCAGGCAGGATGAAATTGAGGAACGAGGGAACTGAAAAGAAGAGGGAATAAGAAGAGGGAAAGCGAATTTTTTTCACGAAGTTTAATAATGAGAGAGGGAAAGCGAAATGTTTTTGACCTAAGGTAATGTCAGCGTTTTCACGAAAATCAGTTCGTTTAAAATAATTTTTTACTGCATTTGTCTAACAAACGCTGAGAATTGTTGCTGTTAAAAATGATTTTTGTTGTAGTGAATTGAAATCTATATGGTTTGAATTAATTGTTTTACTCTGTTTTCAATCTATTTTCTTTCTGGTTGTTTCTATTCTCCTACCTCCTTCCTTTTCGGGGACGAAAAGTTTTGAGTGGTGGAGAGGGTAACGACCCGTAAATTTTAGTCGTTTTATTTATTTAATTAATTGAAATTTTATGAAATTTTAAAAATAAAATTTTGAAATAAAAATTTAAAATTTGAAATGTGTATAGTTAAACATAGCAGCTGGTAATTTTTCACCTAAAAATACGAAAGTTTATTTCGTGTGTAATTTTATTTCAATTTAATCAGTTGGAAATTGATGAAAATAAAATATTTTCGTAATCTAAATATTTTTACATAGAAAAATTCTAAATCATCTTCTGAGCAAGACGTCATTTTTCGTTTTTCAAATTCTGACTTTTTTAGCTCCGTCGATCTTATTTTTCTGCGTTTTTACTATATTTTCCGCTACTTGAAAATTCGAATTTTTATAATTCAATCGTACCACTAATATCTATATACCGTTTTGATCGTTTCGTCGTGCTGATCTTCGCAGCATATTCAATTTGGTGTCCCGACGTTCGGTTCACTGCTGAATCGATGAAACAATTTGCTATATCAGTACGGTTTTGAACCTTTCAAATTTTATGTGACCATTCAATTTCCACTGTTTATCAACCCGATCAGCCACTAGCATTTATACTTCTGAAATTAAAAATTCCATTTATTAAATTTTACAAATTTGTTGTTCCCGGTTCAAATTCCACTTATTAATTTTGATTTCAAAGTCCATCTACTCGTATTCTGTTTCCATATTTAATATAGGCGTACCTGTAAGGACCCGTAAATTTTTAATAATTTTACTTGTTTTATTTATATATTTAATTGAAATTTTATGAAATTTTAAACAATAAAATTTTGAAATAAAATTTAGTATTTGAAATGCGTCTAGTTAAACATACAATTGGTAAATTTTTATCCAAAAATATGAAAGTTTATTTCGTGTGTAATTTTAGTTCAATTTAATCAGTTAGGAATTGATGAAAATAAAATGTTTTCGAAACCTAAATATTTTTATATAAAAAAATTGTAAACCATCTTCTGAGTAAGGCGTCATTTTTCGTTTTTCCAAATTCGGACTTTTTTAGCTCCGTCGATCTTATTTTTATACGTTTTTGCTGCATTTTCTGCTAGTATAAAAATTCGAATTTTTATAATTCAATCGTATCATCGATATATGTATACCGTTTTGATCGTTTCATCGTGTTGATCTCTATGGTATATTCACTTCTGTTTTTCCAAACTCGGTTCGCCGCAAAATCTTTAAACGGTTAGCCGTTGTGGTTCG
Organism: Allium cepa; assembly: GCA_030765085.1. Lineage (NCBI taxonomy): Eukaryota > Viridiplantae > Streptophyta > Magnoliopsida > Asparagales > Amaryllidaceae > Allium > Allium cepa. Next base: position 130,330,655 of record CM060930.1, read on the forward strand.
TTAATTGAGCCTATTGGTTTCCATGTGACCGTTCACATATTTGCAGTGTTGAATCAAACAACACTTGCCTTTTTATATTCACAATGGTTGTCACTATTCCCTAGTTTAAATTAATACAGCTGGATACTGGCACATTGAAATGTTGCTTTCCATTTTTCATGTTGTCTTCTTCGCGTAGAATATATATATATATATATATATATATATATATATATATATATATATATATATTATGTAAAAGCATGCACTATTTGTTGAAGCCTGTGACATGCATATTCACCCATCCATTCATTCCCTAATCTTCTCTCTTGTTCTCTGCCATTAAATTTTGTTTTCTTGTTCTTTCACTCGGTTGCATTTTTTCGAAACTTTATAAAAAAAAGGAAAGTTAGCTTTATCCCCTGAAGCTATTATCGTCCCTATGAATTCAAGCACCACCCTTCCATCGGTTCCCATGACAGTAGCTTCCACCAAAACCCAAGCTTTTTATTGTCCATTCGGTTATGCATGCTCGGCAGCACCGTCCCAGATCGGCTTCGGCCTCATCCATCTCCGCTGCCATACTGCCCTCGTCATCAACCACTGCCTGATCTCCACCATGGGCAGTGCTCTCTTCGGCCTCCAAGTCCTCGTCCCCTTCCGCAACAACTACCGCCCACTCCTCCTTTTATCTGATGTCGAGCTAGCAAAGGTCACAACCCAGCGCCAACCCCTTCATCTTGAATCGCGCGCAGTCAGCAACCCACGGTCGTGGTCATCCTTCCCTCTACTTTTGGTCACGTCACAGCTTCAGCACCTTTCATCCATCAGCCGACACCACTCCTCCCTCTTCCGCCTCGGCCACGTGCTGTAGCATCTTCCCCTCTGCCTCCACATGCATGCGTGCACAGTACTCACTGTGAATTACCACCGTCCGCAACCAGCCTACAGTATCATCTCCGCCCAATGGCCGCATCCACCTTCTCACCTCCGAGCAAATGCGAGCGGTCACACACATATATAAAAAATGATGAGAATGCTCGTTCATTGCTGTCACTTGCCAGTCAAGCTACTCGGCCTCAATCCCACCTTCTGTTTGTCCTTTTTTCCATGACTTGCCCTCATCTTCTTCTGGTATTATGTAAGTAATTTATATGTATAAAAAGGACAGCTTATTCACTTGTTCTGTAGGTTATTGGAAAGTTAGTTAATATGAGTTACCCTTTTGTTTGCTGGAAAGGTTGGCTATATTGATTTATATATATGTATTTTTTTATGTTTACAGAAAATATATATTTACAATTTATGTAGCTTAAAGTATATAAGACATCTATTTTACAATGGTTATCTATACTCGTGTATACATATAAATGTTAGTTTTCCAAGTATATTTACATATTTTGGGTTATATATATGTTGAAGTTCATAAAGTCTTTTTGAGTGTATTCGACAGCTTATGTAAATATATTGGTTAAATATATTATATAATACCTCATTTTAAGGGATGTAATGTTTGCTCAAGTCTTTATATATAGGCTGATGTGAAAATAGCTTGTGATAGGTGTTTTAGTTATATATCTTAAGTACTACATTTTATACGTTAGTTACAGACTGTTTTATTTAGTAGGCAATATGTTTTGATAAGATATTCCTTTTAGTTGTTTTAATTATAGACTGTTTTGTTAATAACATGTATTGGGACGCATATGTTATTTATTATAATAATATGTATGTGTTTGTTAATTTTGATAATTTGGATTTTTATTATAATAGCAGTGTATGTGCTTGACCGTCGAATTCGTGTCAATCTCGCCATGCTTTGAAATTCGTGCTTGGATTCGTATCGTTTTCATTCATCTCTGGCCTCGAAAGGTGAGCAATCACTCATGATTAATGTTCCTTTATTTATTAAATTTGATTTCAATTGAAACGACAATGGAAATATACGACTGTTAGTTATTTACACTATTATATATATGTTATTACCTGTATCAGTTCACCTGTGACATCTGACACCTTTATCTGTTATTTATACGATAATAATCTAGTTTGATTGATAATTGATTGATTGTTGATGTTAACATTGGACATTAACTGTTAATGTTAAAGTGATAAAAAAAATATGCGATTGAATTTGACATAGGATAGTTAATGATTCAAATTGGTATATGCGTTGAATTTGATTAGTTTAATTTGTATAATATGACCCATTTTAAATGTTTAAATAAATTGACACGTAGAAATAGTGTAAATTACACCTTGAGCCGTTGAATGTATGTTGTATAAATAGATGTAGTATAAATTGAACAATGAATATCAAGTGAAGAACCGTATAAATATTAGTGTGATAATCTTTAATCTACATGAAATGATAGTGTATATTCTAGAAATAATTATACTAATTTGCACAAACAACAATGTGAATTAATACGATTATTTCGAGATTATTTGAATTAATTATTGGATTGTTATTGATGGTTGCTATTGCTTGTTTATTTACTTTGACACCATCCCAGTTATCACATTTCAAGTTCCCTTTGCTTTGTTTTGATTTCTGAAGTGAAATGGAATCGGGTTGAAATGATAAATACCCAAATGAACTTGACTTAGGATAGAGAATTAAATAAAAACCCGATTGGTCAATAATTTGATTTGAAAAAGAAAAAGAAAATAAAGATTTTATTTGAATAAATAATAAGGGTTTTAAATGAAGTTGGAATTTGAATTCTAGTGAATTTTTAATGTTAATATTTAATAATCTGAAACAAAATATTAACATATTAGTTGATGAAAGAACGTCTTTTTAAATTTAATTATTTAATAATTAAGTTGGAATTATTTAATATTTAAGATTGGAATTATTTAATAATTAGTTTTTGAAATTATTTAATAATTAAAATTTGAAATTATTAATTAAGTTTGAAATTATTTGATAATTAAATAAGATTGAATTATTTAATAATTAAATAAAATTGAATTCTTTAATAAGTAAAATTGAACTTCTTGAATAAGTGAAATTAAATTCCTTTATTAACTGAGTTTTGAAATTTGTAACTGAGGTAATAAATAAATGAAATTGAATTTCTTTAACAAGAAATAAAATGTGATTTATTGAAATTAATGTAAGATTTGTAATTTAAAGAATTTGATTTGACGAATCTAATTTAATTCAATTTGTAAGTTTTGATATAATGGAGTTGAACTTAAGTAACTGATTTAATGAATTGGAAATTTAATAGAAAATGTTTTGAATGATAAATTAACTTGACGATTATTGAATGAAATCGATCAATGAATTTAAATTGATTTGAATGTTAAATTAAATTAATTGAAATGATTATGGAGTGAAACTTATATACGAACTTGAATAAATATTTGAATTGTTTAAATAAAATCTGAAATTGAATTATAGAATTTTGATATGGAATTTGGAAGTTATGAAACGTAAATTCCGAAAATTGTTTTAGAAAGATGTATGAAATGTTGATTTACAAATTCTAATTGAAATTGAATTTGATTTGGTTTTGAAATATATAAACGACCAATCGGTGTAATAATTACGAAGGTTATTAAAGAGACCGGAATCGGTTAGGGACATACTCACTATCTAAACCGTAAACCACTTTAATAACTATATGCGGAGTATGATCCAGAATGAAGTTGTTGGAATGATGTATGTGATGACTGAAGAAAGAGAACGATAACGGTTAGCCTTGACACTTGTGTCAAATTGGAAATGACTAAAACAGGAGCCGTGCCCAGCCAAATGGGGTTAGCCACCTCGAGCGAACACACTTCTTCGTAAACTACTCATTACTTGTTATTGATTAGTGCACCCTCGAATTTCGGGAGTGTTATTTCACGGTGTTGCGATCGTTGCGATGATGCGTTCTCACCAGTCCGGATCAGGCAAACGGTAGTTTCACTATCTTGGGTATTGCCTCATGTTCTTGTCATACTTGTATCCCTATATACGCGACCACTACGAATTTTTTTTGTGTTATACCTATGGAGTACTCCCTGATATCCCACTAGTTTACGGTGGAGTTTACAGTGTCGTATAGACTATAACGCTTATATAAAATGTGTTAAGGGGGATAATGGTAACGTCTTAACACTATTTTGATACTTTATATTACTCATAGGCATTATCTACTAAGTGTGCAATACTACATAGTAGATAGTTTAACGGATCCTTAGAGGATGGTTATTCCAATGTCCTTTGAGTTACTTCTATTTCAGTTGTTATTTCACTTGAGTTGGATTTATTGATGTAAGAATGTTAATCCTGACTCGAGTGTTTGTGTTTTGCTTTACACTCGGGTCAGACTGAGTGTACCAGTATTTGAGACTCACCTTTGGAATCGAAGCTTCGCTTGGAGATCCAGCTATCTATCCAGCTTTTCGATATTCAGTTGATTCTAAAGATGTATTCTGATATTGTATTCGACTATTGTATTCGAGACTTCAGTTGTATCATATTTAACTCTATTATATATATAGTAGCTTCATGAACTACTATCTTTTGTTTCCGCTGCATTTATTACTCTGTGTCTGTGATCTGTGATTATTTATTCACTGTATATGTTCAGTTTTTCCAAATTTAAATTAACAATTCCGTATTTTGAATTATTCAAGTCCGACATGGACGGATGCGAATAGTCCAAAATAGCGGGTCGTTACAGTTGGTATCAGAGTTTTGGTAGCTCTAGGCAAAACTTAGCATATAGGGTAAATGTATTTACAGAATCACTCTCATTCGAGTTTGAATCTTTTTCTTTTGACTCAATTCCTTTGAATTTTGAAACGTCCCTGCAGTTCCAAAATTCATTCGTGTCCCCCACTATTCGTCTTTTTTCAATTCTGGAGCATCCCATAACTCCACTACGAATGATCTTTATAATGAGTCGGCGATCTCGCAAATCTCAAATTGATTTGTAAAGGAGTGAAACTCCTTTTACAATAGCATTGATTTACCAAAGATTTTTGTATCCTCGGTTCACGATGCTATCTATCTCCTGCTATACCTGAATTCTATTTCTCGAGATCGAATGAAGATTTGCCTCGAAATTCTACATCGATCTCATTCGTGAAGTCACGGTCGACCCGGTTAAGGTTGCCCGCGATTTATATAAACTTATCCATCTTCCTATTTTGTTATTTAATTATCTCATCTTTGTTTCGAACCTATCTTCGAATCGAAATTCTCTTTGATTTGAGTCTATCAAATTTAATCTCTATCCTTACTTTGATATCCATTCTTGTATTGTCGAGCGAGGAAGTGTATTTGTAAATTAATGTTAAAAATGTTTTATATATTGTTTTGCTTGGGTTGTTGATCTTGATTTGGGTTTTCGATTGATTCGTCTGATCAACACTATCGATAGGATTTTCAAAACACTTGAACAGAACAAAATTACACAAATATTGCTTTCAAATTTGGTAAATAAAATAGTTTTGTATGATTACATTATATATAAGTACAAAGTTTTCTTAAATTAAGTTGTTAATGAATTTGTTGTCTGAAATAATAAATAAATTTATAAACTTGGCTATAATTTGACTTGGGAAATTTAAAATGAATTTAAAACAAGAATTTGGAAATTTAATTTCCGATAGATTTCAAACCTTGTATTTGAAGTTTTAAAAGGTATATTATTCAAAGTATTTTCGAATAGAAATCATTTGAAAGAAATTTTAGATGTTTAAATCAGTGCTCTTCTCTTTGTCGCTGGAAAATAATTTCGGTAATGGCGGCCGCATCATCGACATTCATTTTCGAGTTTCGAAGTGGAGAGACTATTCGGTAGCGCAGCTACACTTTTGTTTGGAAAATGAATTTGATTTGAACTTCTTAAGAACAACTTGATTTATAATATATTATATATAAGTATATGATTATAGATTTGATTTGATATATATAGTATATGTATATTTTTCTATAAAATGGTTTGAAGTCAATTGGAAATTAATTCCTAAAATTTTGATTTAAGGATGATATTCAATAAAGCCAAATTTTTTGAATAAATTCTTAACTTAAAAAAATAAGTGAATTGTAAAATTTTATTTGGATAATACTCAATTGCATTATATATAACTTTCCTAAATTTCAAAAGTTAACTATGTAGTTGAATATTATACAGTAGAAAATGATATCAAAGGAATGTTTAAATAAAATTTGAGTAGTTATAATAAGTGTAAATATACTTAATACATATGTGATAAGATATATTAAGTAGAATAAATTTAATAATAATTTGGAATAAAGAAAAATTAAAATTTTCCAAAATATGATTATAATAAATGACTATTCAAATCTATGATCTTTGAAATTGTTAATTTAAGATAATTGGATAATATTCAATATAAAATGTTTTTATACGTAAAATTTAAGTGCTTATAATAAACGTTATATACTTAAAGTTTAACCATAAAATGATTAATAGAGATAAATAGAATATTAAGTTAGTCGAATAATAAATGGATTAATAAAATAAATGGTTGTTTGAAATAAATTTTGTAACAAACAACAACAAATTGAAAATAAACCAACTTAATGAAATTCCTTGAGTTTAAAATCAATTATTTAACATTAATTAATTCAATTGAAATTTATATGGTTTAAATTAATTGTTTTATTTTGGAATTCAATTCTATTTTCTTCTGGTTGTTTCTATTCTCCTACCTCCTTCCTTTTCGGGGACGAAAAGTTTTGAGTGGGGGAGAATGTAACGACCCGTAAATTTTTAATAATTTTATTTGTTTTATTTATATATTTAATTGAAATTTTGTGAAATTTTAAACAATAAAATTTTGAAATAAAATTTAGTATTTGAAATGCGTCTAGTTAAACATAGCAACTGGTAAATTTTCATCCAAAAATATGAAAGTTTATTTCATGTGAAATTTTAGTTCAATTTAAACAGTTAGGAATTGATGAAAATAAAATGTTTTCGAAACCTAAATATTTTTATATAGAAAAATTTTAAATCGTCTTCTGAGCAAGACGTCATTTTTCGTTTTTCCAAATTCGGACTTCTTTAGCTCCGTCGATCTTATTTTTATACGTTTTTGCTGCATTTTCTGCTAGTATAAAAATTCGAAATTTTATAATTCAATCGTACCACTGATATCTGTATACTGTTTTGATCGTTTCGTCATGCTGATTTCTACGGTATATTAACTTCTGTTTTTCCAAACCCCCTTCATCGCAAAATCTGTAAACGGTTAGCCGTTGCGGTTCGTTAATTGAGCATATTGGTTTCCACGTGACCTTTCACATATTTGCAGTGTTGACTCAAACAGCACTTGCCTTATTATATTCACAATGGCTGTCACTATTCCCTAGTTTAAACTAATACAGCTGGATACTGCACATTGTAACGTTGCTTTCCATTTTTCATGATGTCTTCTTCGCGTAGAATATATATATTATTATGTAAAAACATGCACTATTTGTTGAAGCCTGTGACATGCATATTCACCCACCATTCATTCCCTAATCTTCTCTCTTGTTCTCTACCATTAAATTTTGTTTTCTTGTTCTTTCACTCAGTTGCATTTTTTCGAAACTTTATAAAAAAAAGGAAAGTTAGCTTTATCATCTGAAGCTATTATCGTCCCCATGAATTCAAGCACCACCCTTCCATCGGTTCCCATGACATCAGCTTCCACCAAAACCCAAGCTTTTTATTGTCCATTCGGTTATACATGCTCGGCAGCACCGTCCCAGATCGGCTTCGGCCTCATCCACCTCCGCTGCCATATTGGCCTCGTCATCAACCACTGCCCGATCTCCACCGTGGGCAGTACTCTCTTCGGCCTCCAAGTCCTCATCCCCTTCCACAACAACTACCGCCCACTCCTCCTTTTATCTGATGCCGAGCTAGCAAAGGTCACAGCCAGCGCCAACCCCTTCGTCTCGAATCCTGCGCAGTCAGCAACCCCCGACCGTGGTCATCCTTCCCTCTTCTTTTGGCCACGTCACAGCTTCAGCATCTTTCATCCATCGATCGAGCACTACTCCTCCCTCTTCCGCCTTGGCCACATGCTGTAGCATCTTCCCCTCCGCCTCCACGTGCATGCGCGCATAGTACTCATTGTGAATTACCACCCTCCGCAACCAGCCTACAGTATCATCTCCGCCCAATGGACACATCCACCTTCTCACCTCCGAGCAAACGCGAGCGGCCACGCATATATATAAAAAAATGATGAGAATGCTCGTTCATTGCTGTCACTTGCCAGTCAAGCTACTCGGCCTCAATCCCACCTTCTGCCTGTCCTTTTTGCCGTGACTTTCCCTCATCTTCTTCTGGTATTATGTAAGTAATTTATATGTATAAAAAGGACGGCTTATTCACTTGTTGTGTAGGTTATTGGAAAGTTAGTTAATATGGGTTACCCTTTTGTTTGCTGGAAAGGTTGGCTATATTAATTTATATATATATGTATTTTTTTTATGTTTACAGAAAATATATATTTACAGTTTATGTAGCTTAAAGTACATAAGACGTCCATTTTACGATGGTTATCTATACTCGGAGTATATATATAAATGTTAGTTTTCCAAGTATATTTACATATTTTGGGTTATATATATGTTGAAGTTCATAAAGTCTTTTTGAGTGTATTCGACAGCTTATGTAAAAATATTAGTTAAATATATTATATAATACCTCATTTTAAGGGATGTAATGTTTGCTCAGGTCTTTATATATAGGCTGATGTGAAAATAGCTTGTGATAGGTGTTTTAGTTATATATCTTAAGTACTACATTTTATACGTTAGTTACAGACTGTTTTATTTAGTAGGCAATATGTTTTGATAAGATATTCCTTTTAGTTGTTTTAATTATAGACTGTTTTGTTAATAACATGTATTGGGACGCATATGTTATTTATTATAAATAATATGTATGTGTTTGTTAATTTTGATAATTTGGATTTTTATTATAATAGCAGTGTATAGACGTTGATATAAATATATGTGTTTTATTTTGAATAATAGAATTTGAAATACATGTACATTCAATATAAATATATTTGCATTTAAAATATGATATATATGCATATATAGTTACATATAAATTCATTGATACCAATTTTATTTGCATCAATCCAGTTCAGATTTGATTTATTCTATTTTGTATCTATCAGCTTGACCGTCGAATTCGTGTTAATCTCGCCATGCTTTGAAATTCGTGCTTGGATTCGTATCGTTTTCATTCATCTTTGGCCTCGAAAGGTGAGCAATCACTCACGATTAATGTTCTTTTATTTATTAAATTTTATTTCAATTGAAAAGACAATGGAAATATGCGACTGTTAGTTATTTACACTATTATATATATGTTATTACCTGTATTAGTTCATCAGTGACATCTGACACCTTTATCTGTTATTTATACGATAATAATCCAGTTTGATTGATAATTGATTGATTGTTGATATTAACATTGGACTTTAACTGTTAATGTTAAAGTGATAGAAAAAATATGCAATTGAATTTGACATAGGATAGTTAATGATTCAAATTGGTATATGCGTTGAATTTGATTAGTTTAATTTGTATAATATGACCCCTTTTAAATGCTTAAACAAATTGACACGTAGAAATAGTGTTAATTTCACCTTGAACCGTTGAATGTTTGTTGTATAAATTATGTAGTATAAATTGAATAATGAATATCAAGTGAAGAACCGTATAAATATTAGTGTAATAATCTTTAATCTACATGAAATAATAGTGTATATTCTAGAAATAATTATATTAATTTGCACAAACAACAATGTGAATTAATACGATTATTTCGGGATTGTTTGAATTAATTATTGGATTGTTATTGATGGTTGCTATTGCTTGTTTATTTACTTTAACACCATCCCAGTTATCACATTGCAAGTTCCCTTTGCTTTGTTTTGATTTTTGAATTGAAATGGAATCGGGTTGAAATGATAAATACCCAAATGAACTTGACTTAGGATAGAGAATTAAATAAAAACCCGATTGGTCAATAATTTGATTTGAGAAAGAAAAAGAAAATAAAGATTTTATTTCAATAAATAATAAGGGTTTTAAATGAAGTTGGAATTTGAATTCTAGTGAAATTTTAAAGTTAATATTTAATAATCTGAATCAAAATATTAACATATTAGTTGATGAAAGAACGTCGTTTTAAATTTAATTATTTAGTAATTAAGTTGGAATTATTTAATAGTTAAGATTGGAATTATTTAATAATTAGGTTTTGAAATTATTTAATAATTAAATTTTGAAATTATTAATTAAGTTTGAAATTATTTGATAAAATAAGATTGAATTATTTAATAATTAAATAAAATTGAATTCTTTAATAAGTAAAATTGAACTTCTTGAATAAGTGAAATTAAATTCCTTTATAAACTGAGTTTTGAAATTTGTAACTGAGGTAATAAATAAATGAAATTTAATTTCTTTAACAAGAAATAAAATGCGATTTATTGAAATTAATGTAAGACTTGTAATTTAAAGAATTTGATTTGACGAATCTAATTTAATTCAATTTGTAAGTTTTGATATAATGGAGTTGAACTTAAGTAATTGGTTTAATGAATTGGAAATTTAATAGAAATTGTTTTGAATGCTAAATTAACTTGACGATTATTGAATGAAATCGATCAATGAAATTAAATTGATTTGAATGTTAAATTAAATTAATTTAAATGATTACGAAATGAAACTTATATACGAACTTGAATAAATATTTGAATTGTTTAAATAAAATCTGAAATTGAATTATAGAATTTTGAAATGGAATTTGGAAGTTATGATACGTAAATTCCGGAAATTGTTTTAGAAAGATGTATGAAATGTTGATTTACAAATTCTAATTGAAATTGAATTTTATTTGATTTTAAAATATATATAAACGACTAATCGGTGTAACAATTACGAAGGTTATTAAAGAGACCAAAATCGATTAGGGACATACTCACTGTCTAAACCGAAAACCACTTTAATAACTATACGCGGAGTATGATCCAGAATGAAGTGGTTGGAATGATGTACGTGATGAGTAAAGAAAGAGAATGACAATGGATAGCCTTGACACTTGGGTCAAATTGGAAATGACTAAAACAGGAGCCGTGCCGGGACAAATGAGGTTAGCCACCTCGAGCGAACACACTTCTTCGTAAACTAATCATTACTTGTTATTGATTGGTGCACCCTCGAATTTTGGGTGTTGTTTCGCGGTGTTGCGATCGTTGCGGCGATGCGTTCTTACCAGTCCGGATCAGGCAAACGGTAGTTTCACTACCTTGGGTATTGCCTCATGTGCCTTGTCATACTTGTATCCCTATATACGCGACCACTACGAATTTGTTTTGTGTTATACCTATGGAGTACTCCTTGATATCCCACTAGTTTACGGTGGAGTTCACAGTGTTGTATATGCTATAACGCTTATATAAAATGTGTTAAGGGGGATAATGGTAACGCCTTAACACTATTTTGATACTTTATATTACTGATAGGCATTATCTACTTAGCGTACACTACTACATAGTAGATAGTTAAACGGATCCTTAGAGGATGGTTATTCCAACGTCCTTTGAGTTACTTGTATTTCAGTTGTTATTTCACTTGAGTTGAATTTATTGATATAAGAATATTGATCCTGACTCGAGTGTTTGTGTTTTGCTTTACGCTCGGGTCAGACTGAGTGTACCAGTATTCGAGACTCACCTTTGGAATTGAAGCTTCGCTTGGAGATCCAGCTATCTATCTAGCTTTCCGATATTCAGTTGATTCTAGAGATGTATTCTGATATTGTATTCGAGACTTCAGTTGTATCATATTTAACTCTGTTATATATATAGAAGCTTCATGAACTACTATCTTTTGTTTCCGCTGCATTTATTACTCCGTGTCAGTGATCTGTGATTATTTATTCACTGTATATGTTCAGTTTTGCCAAATTTAAATTAACAATTCGGTATTTTGAATTATTCAAGTCCAACATGTGCGGATGCGAATAGTCCAAAATAGCGGGTCGTTACAGTACCTTATATAATCATCTGTATTTACATCTGCATATTAAATTGCGTATTGATTGCATGCCAGCCATATTTGCTTCGGGAGTCCATTCGTTTTTTTCCAGATAAGCTGTTCGCATCTTCTTCTTTGCTACACAATATCAATTATATTTTACTCCTTGCTGTGCTTCACCTTGCTCGAGGGAAAATCTTGCTTAACTCGAACATCACCCTCGCCGAACCCACATCAGATCGAACTTCCCATCCGCCACCTGATGCCGCCTTCGCCATGGCAACAACCACCACTTCAAATTCCCCTCCACCTCACCATCTCTTCCGTCTTTAGCCGAGCCCACTCACACTACTGCCTCTGCCACCTAGGCTTGCAACAGCCCCGAGCGAACCTACCTCCGCATGGACCCAGCCCCAAACAACCACCGCGTCTTCCTGCACCGTGAAGCAACCTCCTCCCTCTGTGCACCGTTCCTCCCCTCTCTCCAAAGCGGCATGTCCCATCGCCTCCTTCCTCCCTTCAGCCATGACCAAGCTCCCTTCTACCTCCTCCCCTTCGGCCCTCCTTTCCACCACCCACCATTGTCAACAACACCCGTGTCTCCTTCCCACTGAGTCGCCGAGCTAACCAAGCACCGAAGTCACACCTGCAAGTGTCGATCATATCTCTTCTCCCCTCCGCCTCTTCTCCTTCGTTAGCCTCCTTTTCCTCGAGCTAGAAAGCCACCTTGCCTGAGCTGCTCATTGGTTGTGGAGTGTATTTTTATGTAAGTATAATATATGTTGTTTCAATTCTGTTAGGTATAAGTGGGATTGTTATATATATTATATATATATATACGGTTAAATATAATAAATATATTGTATCATATTTTACTTTAGCATATTATGAACTCGACATGCGTCTACTGTTACACTTAACGTGTTTATAAGTAATATATTGGTTTACAAATATATATATGCTATGGTGCACTAGATAAAGTATGGATTTAAAATATTGGTTTGCAAATAGTGTACGGGTTTAAGTTATTATGAACATTATATTGTAAAGTTTGTCTGGTTGTTTCTGTCATTTTATATATAAGAAAGTATATGCTTACAACCGTATATGTATATATTGTTTATAAAAGGGACATAAGTTTGTATGCAAATGGGTACGATATATATGCGATTTATCATTTGTTTATATTAAAAGTATATACATAGTTGTAGTGTATCAATATTTTATTCAGTGCATAGTACATGCATTTTATGAAAATATGTGAGCTAAAGAGTGGTTTAGTTTTAAAGGTTACAGTTTGTATATACATTGTTATATCTAATCTATCGTATTTTATATAGAATAATTTAAATATAGTCTAGTTACATATGTAATGGATATATGTTGATTTATACATAACGTGTGGTCAATAGTTTGCTCAAAAACTAATTTTTTTAGAAAACGTATATACAATTTTAGTGAGTTTCAAAATTTATATTAGTTAAGAAAAGAAATATTGGAATATATATATATATATTGTTTCGGTCTGCGTCAAGTAGTTTCTGATCGATTTTCATCGATATCTATTTTACCAGCTTTAATCGTCGAACCTATGCCCATCGTGCTTTGTTCCGAAATTCGTGCTTGGATTTGTAACTCATCTTATTCTCGTCCATCTCATGCCCCGAAAGTGAGCAATCACTCACGATTAATATTCTTTTATTTATTAAAATTGATTTCAATTGAAACGACAATTAAAAAATGCCGTTGTTAGCTATTTACGCCGTTATATATGTTATTCCCTGTATTAGTTCACCTGTGACATCTGACACCATTATCTGTTATTTATGCAATGATAATGCAGCTTGGTTGATAAATGATTGATTGTTTGATGTTGACATTGGACGTTAAAATTGTTAATGTAGTAAGTGATAAATAATTTGAAATTGAAATTGACGTAGGATAGTTAGATTTGATATATGTGTTAAATTTGATTAGATTACATTTGCATAATATGACCCCTTTTAAATGTTAAATTAATTGGCATGTAGAAATTTGGTTAATTACACATTGAATCATTGAATGTATGTTGTATAATTGATGTAGTATGAAATTGAATAATAGATATCAAGTGAAGAATAGTACAAATATTAATGTAATAATCTTTAGTCTATATGAAATGATAGTAGATTCTAGAAATAATTATATTAATTTGCATAAACAACAAATGTAAATTAATACGATTATTTCGGGATTATTTAAATAAATTATTGGATTGTTATTGATGGTTGTTATTGCTTGTTCATTTACTTTGACACCATCCCAGTTATCACACTGCAAGTTCCTTTTGCTATGCGTTGATTTTTGAATTGAAATGGAATCAGGTTGAAATGATAAATACCCAAATTAAAGTTTGACCTAGGATAGAGAATTAAATAAAACCCGATTGGTCAATAAATTGATTTAAAAATAAAATAAAGATTTTATTTGAATAAATAATAAGGTTTTAAAATGAAGTTGGAATTTTAATTTTAATGAAAGGAAATGTTATTATTTAATAATCTGAAACGAAGTATTAACATAGTAGTTGATGAAAGAATGTTGTTTTAAACTTAATTATTTAGTTTGAAATTACTTAATAATTAAGTTTTGAAATTATTTAATAATTAAACAATATCGAATTATTTAATAATTTAATAAAATTGAATTCTTTAATAAGTGAAATCGAACTTCTTGAATGAGTGAAATTAAGTTTCTTTATTAATTGAGTTTTGGAATTTGTAACTAAGTAAATAAAGAAGTGAAATTGAATTTCTTTAACAAGAAATAAAATGTGATTTATTGAAATTAATGCAAGACTTGTAATTTAAAGAATTTGATTTGACGAATATAATTTAATTAAATTTGTAAGTTGATATAATGGAGTTGAACTTAAGTAATTGATTTAATGAATTGGAAATTAAATAGAAATTGTGTGAATGATAAATTAACTTAACGAATATTGAATGAAAATCGGTCAATGAATTTAAATTGATTTAATTGTTAAATTAAATTAATTTAAATGATTTCGGAATGAAACTTATATACGAACTTGAATCAATATTTGAATTGTTTTAAATCAAATTTTGAATTTGAATTATAGATTTTGAAATAGTATTTTGGAATTTATGAAATGTGAATTATGGAAATTGTTTTAGAAAGACAAATGAAATGTTGGTTTACAAATTCTAATTGAAATTGAATTTGATTTGGTTTTGAAATATATTAAACGACTAATCGGTGTAATAATTGCGAAAGTTATTAAAGAAACTGGAATCGGTTATGGACATACTCACTGTCTAAACCGAAAACCGCTTTAATAACTATACATGGAGTGTGATCCAGAATGAAGTGGTCGGAATTACGTACGTGATGACTGAAGGAATAAAACGATAATGGATAGCCTTGACACTTGTGTCAAATTGGAAATGACTAAAACAGGAGCCGTGCCGGGGCAAATGGGGTTAGCCACCTCGAGCGAACACACTTCTTCGTAAACTACTCATTACTTGTTATTGATTGGTTTGCACCCTCGGAATCTGGGGCAAACGGTGTTGCGATCGTTGCGACGATGCGTTCTCACCAGTCCGAATCAGGCAAACGGTAGTTTCACTACCTTGGGTATTGCCTCATGTGCCTTGTTATACTTGTATCCCTATATACGCAACCACTACGAATTTGTTTTGTGTTATACCTATGGAGTACTCCCTGATATCCCACTAGTTTACGGTGGAGTTTACAGTGCTGTATAGACTGTGAGACTTATATAAATGTGTTAAGGGGAATAATGGTAACGCCTTAACAATATTTTGATACTTTATATTACTGATAGGCATTATCTACTTAGCGTACACTACTATATAGTAGATAGTTTAACGGATCCTTAGAGGATGGTCATCCCAAACATCCTTTGAGTTACTTGTAATTCAGTTGTTATTTCACTTGAATTGGATTTATTGATATAAGAATGTTAATCCTGACTCGAGTGTTTTGTGTTTTGCTTTACGTTCGGGTCAGACTGAGTGTACCAGTATTCAAGACTCACCTTTGGAGTTGGAGCTTCGCTTGGAGATCCGGCTATCTATCCAGCTTTCAGATATTCAGTTAATTCAAGTGATATATTCTAATTCTTGCATTTGATTATTGTATTCGAGACATCTGTCGTAACTTATTTAACTCTGTTATATATATATAGTAGCTTCATGAACTACTATCTTTTGTTTCCGCTGCATTTATTACTCTATGTCTGTGATCTGTGATTATTTATTTACTGTATATGCTCTGTTTTGCTAAATATAAATTAACAATTCGGTGTTTTGAATTATTCAAGTCCGGCATGTGCGGATGCGAATGGTCCAAAATAGCAGGTCGTTACATTAGCTATATCAAGAATTGGACTGCCTGGATCTGAAATACTTAGAATAATCACAACTTTGTAAGCATCATACAACATAATCCCAAAGCAAACTCGGATCAGGTTTCCACACTAACAACTGCGCCGATTTAAAAATGAGATATATCATAATAAACGAAATAGACAACAATACATTCTCCAGCGCAGCCAAGCTACAAAAATCACATACATACTACATTAATTACAATAAGGCGTCCTAAGTTATATGATGGTATTGAAGCAATAAAAAACTACATCGTAGTACCATCGCACTACTCCACCTTTTTGCAAAATTGTCTTTCCATATAAATTAATCACATTGTAATGCTTAAACAAATCGCGTTTCCATAACGCCTAACTACACCAACATATCGCTATAGGATACATCAAGTCCAAACCAAACTAATATATGTAGTAGTAAGTTAGTTCAGTCAAACGAATTAAAATTGCTCTGCATCGCCATAATTATTTTTAATGATTCTCTTAGTTACCCAAATACTAAGTGCAGAAGAAAACCATCTTGATATAACAATCTGGGCAGTACGAAGATCAAATCAAATGCACAAAGGTGATTCAAAACAAAGGAACTGTGTTGTACTTATAAACTAAACTGCACTCATGAATCAACAACTCCAAAGGAAGAAACCACTTCAACATGCAAGACTACACAACTAAAATTCTGTCAAATTCTTGAATAAGTAGATTGCACCAACATAATCATACAAGACTGATTTCACGGCAATCAAACTGCACTAGCACTCTTAAAGACATGATGCACTATAATAGCCAAAATAAAGATAAATCGTGCTGCCATCCCAAAATGAGACTACGCCACCACCTTGGAATTAGTGTAACGACCCGGAATTTGACCATATTATTATAATAAGTATTTAATCTAATTTAAATAAAATACAAGCTTTTCAATTTATAAATTGATAAAATCTTTGGGACATTTATCAGTTATATGTTGTGAAGGAAATTTTGATTTAAAATTTAAAATAGATTCTGTCAAAAACATTTATAACAAAATTATCTTATTAAAATAAATTAAAGATTCCATATTATTAATATTTGATATAATATATATAAATGTAGTCTTTAATAATAATGTTTACAATAACACAATTCTATTCATATTAAATATAAATATAAAATATATTAATGCAAATATAGGTTATAAATCAAGTCTTTGGAAGATTAAACTCTTAATAAAAATAAAATCAAGAAGTTATACTA
Organism: Allium cepa; assembly: GCA_030765085.1. Classification (NCBI taxonomy): domain Eukaryota; kingdom Viridiplantae; phylum Streptophyta; class Magnoliopsida; order Asparagales; family Amaryllidaceae; genus Allium; species Allium cepa. The sequence continues at coordinate 130,348,312 of CM060930.1, forward strand.
ACAACAACTCATATGATTAAAATAAAATAAATCTTATAAATATTGAACATATGTATAAAATAAATATATGGTTATAAATATAAGTATATAAACATAAGAGACTATAATATTAAAATAAGTATAAAATGAACAAGTACTTGATAGTGTAAGTTTAAAGTAGAAGTAAACATATAAATAAATTGATAGTTTTGTAACCTGAAACCGGACAAGCAAATATATAGATAGTTGTTCAAGTTAAAAGATGATAAAAACAAAATCTTTGTATAGAGAAACCCAAATAAAAATGTCAGCAAACTATTAATTAGATGCAAACTTATTTGAAGACAATTTCATTAAATGCTTTCATTTCAACACCCCAAACATTTATTCAGCCGAAATATTTGTATTAGCTCAGATTTATAGTACATTAATTAAAAACAAAATATGATCAAATCAGTTAAGGCTTGTGCTAGAAGCTGAGAACCTGTTCAAAAACTGTTCTTATCTATATAAACACCATACTATACTTGTTCACATATAAAACTTTGTATACCAGAGAAAAGCAAAAGAAAATATAAATAAACATCATCCTGATTTCCAAGCTCAAACAAATCTTTCAACAATAAAGCAAGGGGATTTTTAGGGATTCAAGCTGTAGGTTTTCATCATCAAAGTACCCTCTGTTTCAACAATTTTTTTTGGTGAGTAAACATATTTTTCTTGAAATCTTAATTATGATAATTAGTTCATGAAGTTTATGTTGCTATATATTGTTAACAAGAGGACCTGTAATGATTATGCTATACCGGAAGCTGTATGTTCTTCATTATTTTAAATTTCTTGCAAGAAAGTAGGAAAAGTTTAACACTTTATCTAGCAGAACATTTTAAACTTAGGATTTTTAAACTAAATAAATTTGTTTACTCTTAAAACAATAATCTGGAAATGGTTTAAAGTATGTCAGTGGAGCCTTGCTTCTGTATGCTCAGGTTTACAGTAAAAGAAATCAAATTGTTAAAATTCGAATGTTTTAAATTGATGATTTGATTTCATAACTTGATTTAACACACAAGGCTAAGATTTTTAAAATAAAAATGATGATTTTTAGAACAATGTACAAGGTGCAGTTCGTTGATGAATTAAAATTGCATTCTTATCAATTTCTGTCAGTTTAACAAATCATAAATGTTGCAACATGTCGTATAGCTAGCTTGAGGGTTCTCGAATATAGGAAAAATGCCAGAACATTTTTCTAATGCAAGATTTGATGAGACAAATCAAGAGTAGGGTTTAGGTTCGAATATTTTTGGGGTCTGCATCTTCGATGATTGCGTCGCCGTGGTTAAACCGAGCTTCATGAAATTTTGGGAGGTGGTAGAGGGAGATGATGGCGAGGTGTGGTCGAAATCGCTAAGAAAATGGTGGTCGAGGTTGTGTGAACGTGGTGATTTTCTCTGATGCATTCGAGTCGCTGTTCATACGAAGGAGCATATTTTGAATTCGAGCTTTTGCGTCGAACTGGGTTTCGATTTAGAGTATGGAGTTGTGGTGTGGTTTGCTGGGGGCAACGAAGGTCGCCGGAGTGGTGGCGAACCACCGTGCACGTGCACGGTGGCACGTGAGTGTGTCAGCGTTCGAAGTTTGGGGTCGACTCGAGTGATACTCGAGTATGTTGGAGGGTTTCTTCGAGTTTTTTTTGCCTGGGGTGTACGTGAGTGTTTTGCGCGTGTTTCTATAGTTTAAACTTAAAAAAAAAGTGAAAGAAGAAGAACACGAGGGAAGAAAGATGGACGCGGGTAGAAGTAGGGGAATACTCGAGTTTCACGCGAGTAATTACAGTATTTACTTCGGGTCCATTCTTTTGGGTTTAAACCAAATCCCTTTTTAGTCGTTATGTTAAACTAAGTTTAGTATAAATTAAGTGATTGAAGTTGGCAAGGTTCAAGCTAAAACTTGATTTAAATTTATTAAGAAAAGTTTTACAAAACGTAAGATGTTTAATTAATTTAAATTGAAGGTTAATTTATAATGTAACTAATTTATAATGTTGATTAAATAAATAGTTTAAGATTACATAAATTTGTAATTAAAGATTTATAATAATAATCTTGTGTAAATCAATTTATAATTAAGAATTTAATTAACCATTTAAAATTAATTAATTAACTAATAAATAAATAAATAATAATTAACTAATTAAATAATTAATTAAGGTTAAACGATTAATTTAATTGGTAATTAATGATTAATTAAGTAATTAGTAATAATTAAATGGATAATTAAGTTTTATAAATCAATAATTAAGGTAATTAATTAATAATTAAGAATTAGTTAATTAAGTGAGTAATTAAGAAGTAATTAATAATAAGTTGATTAATTAATAATTAACTAAGCAAGAATAAAGTGGTTTATTCTTAAGCAAGTAATTAAGTTTAAATAAATCAAACTAAATTTGATATGAAGTGATGATTCTGTTTGAATGACTCTGATATGCATTTATATCATGTGATGTTATGTGATATGTGTGATATATCTCTGATGATTGTGTATGATTTATCTGTGATAAATGTTATGTGAATTCAACTGTTGAATTAAACGGTTTAAAATTAATTAAACAACTTGGCCTCTAAAATGGCGTTTGGATTTCGATGAGACCGGGATCGGGTATCAATTGATATTCCGAAAACCACATCGATCCAAATTAAAGTTTAGGTTGTGACATCTCAAGTGAAGGTCGAGATGGTGTTTTCAGAATGCAAGGGTTATCGTCGTTAACTCTAAGGGTGATTCCAAAACGAGTGTAACAAGATAATGCCTTCGGTTTCGTTCGAACCCGGAACGAACTTGTATGGATTGAATGCTTTCAGCACATCGTCAGGCGGACGATGAGCATTCTAAGGGATATGTTCTATAAAGGTAAACGCAGCCTCAATCCTCATCAACCGGGAATGGCTAAAACAGGGGACGTGCAGCAAGATTAGGTGGGTCATGCCCAAGCAGGACGAGATGTACTCCTGTCTAGATGTCTCTTTTTATTCGGCTGTGTGGGCAGTTGGTCTGCAGCCAACTTCGGGGTTATCTTGTTCGGGACTGTTCAGTAAGGAATGGTTCCGGCCTTGTGTTGCAGGGGAGTTAGGATGGCTCCTCGGTACGGTGATCTAGGTCACGTACTGTGACGGGTGGTACCCCAGTAGCCCTACCATTGTATGGAATCCAATTTCCAATAAGAGCCGTATGTTTTGATTGTGCCCAACTATGTTGAAATGTGAGATGTAAGCATTTCAGCTATTTCTATATTTTACTTGAAAACCCTAGACACTATTATAATATCACTGGATTTCCTATAAAATATTTTGGTTAGCGTAAGGTAAAACTTACTCGTGTTTATGTGAGGGGAGTCTTACGTGATACCTTTATTTTCAAATGATTTTCAAAGTTAAACAATTTTAACCCGTTTACTCATACCAGACCCATGTCTGACCCAGAGTTTATATTTTGTTTTTCATAAACTCTTGGGTACTCAAATTTTTATGAGTAGCCAAGTGATAGGTATTTGGAGTATAGAGTTTATGGAGGAGTTAGAGCAGAAGACCAGACGTATATATCTATCTATATTGTTTCGCTGTGTTAGTTAGTTTATGTTGTATTTTGGGATGTATGTATTGACAGATATGTATATGACAGTTCTGTTGTATGATATTGTAAACTCTGATGTATGTATAACTATGTAATAGTTATGTTGATGTATTATATTTTATTCCATTCCGCTGTGAGATTCTGATGTTGTTATTCATTCTTCCTATTCTTTTCTATTTCTATCACTTTCTTTCTTAATGATGATACGTCTTTCTGGGGTTAGAAAGGCGGGTCGTCACAATTAGACTACACTGCCATATGAAAATTAGATCTAATCACCTAGACCCAGTTCGAACTTTTCTACCACGATAACTTCGAACTGTGCCTCCATTTTATATCAAGAGTAGGGCCTAAATAGTCCAAGTACGAAGCATGATAATGACCCATCGGGCTACGTAGGGTAACAAAGCAACATTTCAATTTACTCATCAATTTCAAACATGACATTTCATATCCAAATCTTCCCACCAAAAGAAAACTTTCCCAACCTATGGCCACGTCAACAAACTGTGCACATTACAACAGTCAATATAGGGAAGACACGAGGCAACAATGGACAGTGGGAAAAGAATGTAGAGAAACGACATCTTCAAACTGTGAGAGAATTATGTTCTATAAATAGTACTGTAGTGGAGAAGATGACTTTTTGATGAATTCTCTGCAAAATTGCCTGATATTCTTATACTCTTTTCTGCCATTAAAATCATTGTATAAAGAAGAAAGATAATAAAGGATTCAACCTATGGATGTAGGATTTTCTAAAATCCAAACCACGTAAATCTTTATGTCCTTTATTTTACTGCACTTGTTATTTTTCATATTTTGCAGATTCTGGCTGGCTTTTACTTTACCAAGTTTGGCATCCAAATTAACTTAGACAATTTAACAAATAGTTGAAGTGTCTCTTCATGATTGTGTTAGCATCCCACGACACAATTACTGCACTAAAGGAAAATTTAATATTACCTAAATTTATTGATTCACAACTAAATAGATGATAAGAGATCTAATCCCCCTATTTGTAATCTAGTGTTGTGAGACGAAAAATCTCAGTAACAGATACCGTTATTAGAGTTAGAGGAGAAAAATGATAGTAGTAGGCATATTACAAGGAGTGTGGAAACCAGTGAATTTAAGATTTTTGTCTCAAATCAGAAGAGAAATACAAGTTTCTTTGATTTATCAGACAATTCATATTACTATAGGACGTGGCTTAGTTCAATCTAAGAGAAATATGTATTCAAAGTACTATGAAATGAAATTTGCAAGAAACACAACAACATTTCTCGAGAAAAATTTATGTGGTGTATATGGTATACTCCTAAGATGGTAGTTTGTTGTACAAATGTATGACAAGCTACCACCCAACCAAAGAAAGACTGATGTAGAGAAACATAATTATAGATCCAGAATGTGTGTTGTGCAATCAACAACCAGAAAGCATTAAACACATATATTCAAATGCAAATTGAGGGCTTATATGTTGAAATGGTGCAAAATCAAATTACACTCGCTAGTAAATCAAATTGAATTACTACAAATTACAGTATAAATTGAGAATTTAGAGCAAAATTTCCACTAGAATGACATAATGAAAATCATCACAAGCATCACTTTGTCAACATGCATATGGGTAATATCAAAAGAAAGGAACAATCACACTTTCAACATATAATCACAAGTAAAAGGGAGTAATTTTAGATCAAATTATAGAACTTGTAAAGATCAGATAAACAAAATAAAACAATGCAGGCAATGAACTCAACAAACTATGGGAGTAATTTAGTTCGTGATCAATTACTCTCGAAAGAGATCTTACCTTTATAATTCTCCATCATATGCTTATGAACTTGGAATCACACCTAACAAATGCTTAGGTATGGTTTATCCTCTAACCATGTATACCTTTTTATATTCTCATTTCATGTCCTACTAGAATATCTACAATAATCAACAATTGAAATTAGCATCGAGTACATAAAGCATAAAAATTTAAACAAGTTGAGAAATCAATACTTAATTTCTTGTTTAAAATAAAAAAGATACAGATATACTTCATGTTTTCTACAAAATCAATCGGACTAGTGAACAATCGAACATGATACAAAGCAATAAAAGGAAATGGAGGACAATTATCTCAAAATGTTGGGAGTTTCAAGATGCAAAAAGGAATTAAAGAACAATTTTATTGCTAATGTGACGACCTACAAATCCGTATCCTTTGAATCGACAATAATCCACACATGTCCTACCTAAAAAGCACTGACTGACGAAAAGTCAAGGAAGAAAAGAAGAGAGAAGATGAGAAGAGAAGAAAGAGAGAAGATAGAACCAAACGAAACAATATAGAATCTCACATCGCTACGGAAAACATATAATATCATATTAGTGATCTTTACAAAACAGAAAATGTATATACATACATCAATCAGAGTACAACAATCAATCAATAATCATCAGTTTGGACTGTTATAATAACATGTCCTTAATTCTAATTATATTTCATAAAAATCATAATTTTTATAACATAAAAATTATAACATTTATTTATTTAAAATAAATCCGTTCCTTAATAATTCAACATTTAATAAAACATCTATTTTCAAAATCACTTAAAAATCATTATAATTTGAAATCATCACTTAAGCATTTTAAAATTACCAAAAATAGGCCCAATGCTACAACATCACTAAATACATCAATCACGGCATCCAAACATCATATATCACAAGATAATAGTATATATATCAATATTTGTAAATAAAATCAACACTGGTGAGGAAACCAGTTGGATCCCTCCAACCTATCACCTGCAACAAATATACATATAATAATATGTGTACAATGTCCACTTCGAGGCAGACGTGCTTACAAAGGGTCATCCGCTCATACACGGAAACGTATAGGGTCTCATCTGCTCCAATAGGCAGGAATATATCCAAATATCAATCAATATATATATATAATATATCATATATCATCCAAACAATCATTAACCCGCATAAATAAATTTATTTCTTACTTATGTGAAAATACCAGTGAGTCAGAAAGAGTGAGTTGTACTAACTTTGGCCCTAATAGCAGTTCCAGTGTTTTATTCCGAATAAAATTAAACAAGCATTTAATTTTACCCAAAATTTACACTAGCTCCAATCAACTCCAAACCATCTCTAAAATGTAGTGCTCGTCAATACAGACCCAACGCAACTTGTTTCGTCAAAAACAGACATCGTATGAAGAAGTTATGCAATTTTAAAGTTTATGCAAAATCAATTTACTGTTTCTTTTTATTTTTTAAACCTTTTTCAATCGTGGTCGTTCACCGTGCTTAATCCAATCTAGGCTGTCATTTTCATCTCCTTCTCCCAAAGCTTTCGAACACGCAGAAAACACATTGGCCGCCTATCATCATCGAATTTACGCGACCTTATCTCGACATTTGAAAATGATCGACCACCATCATTTCGAAGCCCTTGCCGAGCTCCACCTTCCCGAGAATGACGCAAAGCTTGGTCGCTCCCTCACTTAGATTTTCATATGCAAAGGTCGAACGAACGTGAGCATATTATCGTCGATCCATGCCTCCAAAATCGATCGCAACCGTTGAAGTTGAAGTTCTTATCGCCCTCTACAATATTGCAGTTTAACTTTTTGCTAATTATTTGTGGATTGAGAGATAATGGAGGGAGAAATTTCAAGCGTTTATGGCCATCAAAACGTAAATAGCGGCTAGGTTAGAGATTAAGGTTTTTAGTGAAAAATAGAAATTATAATGTCCTGTTATAGAAAATTTTGGCACACTATTCACCCGAAATTTTTTCGAACACCAATCGAAGTGTTCCACCTGACGTTTATAATTTTTTACCCCTATTCCGAACACAATAAAACATATATCGAGAGCTAATTCGATCGTATTTGAAAGATAGGTTTTCGAATTGACTTATTTAAATTTAAAATTTACTTAAACAAATTTCTACGCGTTTCAGCTTGCCACAGACAAACTGTAAATCTGATTGATATGAAGTTTGAAATCCTACAATAATATAATATTATGGATCCAATGAAATTAGTTTCGTCAAAATCCAAGATTGGGTGAAGAATGACTATTTTTACACGTAAATTAAATATTAAAATATTCAATTTCTACAATTTAACTTTTAAATCAATTTTAAAAGTTCTCTAATATCACTCGAATTCAAATAGATTTTAGCTCAACTTTATAAATCATTTTCATTCACATTAAATTCAAATTTCAATTATTTCTACAATTTACAATATTAAATTAACAATTTAATCATTCCATTAAAACCAGATGTTCGAAATATAAGTTATTCAACTTATATAATTTATGTTTGAATATTTAAAATTAATTAAATATATGAATTTCGAATGACTGAAATTCTGGGTCATTACAGCTAATCTTCAATAATCTCTATCATACGTTACTCTCTGGTGTTGTAGATGTCGGAATTAGGCATGTAAGTAAATACGATTACGCAGTGTTCTTGATAAACCTTGTCAAGACAAAGGCACAAGGAATAGCAAAAAAAGGCTAGTCACACACACAAGTATAACAAATAGACTTATAGTTATAGGATTCTTGTATGGAAAGAATGGGAGTTAAAGCTCAAAAGAGTAGTAATATTTTGGTGTGAACCTTCGTTAAAGGAAAATGAAATCAGTATTTGAAATTATGAGTCGGCGGAATAGGGATCTTAAGGCTAAATTAACACTAAAGGGAGGGTTAATGGTGTTTAATGGATTATAAGAATATTTTTCAAATTCTTTAAGATTCTACTTGGAATAATGTAATTAACAATCGCAGAAGCAATTAGCATATCAAAGTGCAGATAAAAGTAAATGTAGTAAAAGTAAAAAAGAAAGAACACATCAAGATTTTATACCGGTTCGGGGTTACCCTACTTCCAGTCCCGCACAATTCCTAGTACCATTTTTTTCAACTAGTAATGCAAATACACTCTCAATTTCAAGGCTACTAGACACACCCTCCAGAATGTCAACCTCTGGGTAGAGTCACTTGATTTCCAGGCTACAAGCACACCCACTAGCTTTATAGGCTACAAAGCACTCCCAGTTCATTTTATGGGCTATAATCACATCTATAAGTATGGCAGTATAATTTGATAGAGTTTTACAGACTCGAATCTTCGATCTTGATTATAATTGATCGTATAAATCTTGAATAACACTTTGATCTTAGTTTGAGTGAGAGAGATGAGAGAAATTAGAGAGTAGATGAAGGAAAATCAAACTAATGATGATTGAATTTGATACTGGTTGAATTTTGGCAAATTTTGGATAGAAATCAAGAGAGTGAAAAGAGAAGAGAAGAATAAGAACATAGTTGTTAAAAATTCATTTCAAATTCTAGTATATATAAGGAAACAATGGGTCCATTCACGAAGAGATACGTTGAAAAAACACTTCTATTCAAATTAGAATTTTTAAAATTATGGCCACTATGTTGGCATACATAGTAGAGTATGTTGACATACTCATCGCAAAACTCAAAAAACTTTAAAAATATTATTTTGAAAATTAGTTGCTTTGTAAAATAATTTTATACATTATAGAATTATTTAAATATAGTTTCTACACATTTTAATCAAAATATAGCTTAATAAAACTTTATAAAATAATTTTGAAAGATTTAATAAGAGTATTTAATATAATGAAAATAATATATATATATATATATATAATCAATATAGTTATAAATTATAAGTAAATATCTAAAATCAAAGTATAAATATCAAAAATAAACATAAGGAAGATATGAACTAAAACACCAAAAAATATATTAGATCAAAAAATACCTAAAAACATAATATAATATCATTATAAATATAAAAGGTTAAGAAGTTATTTTGAGAAATATTTTGAATAGATGTTTGGAAAGATTATTTTCAAAACTTGGATATTTGAAAAATATTTAAAACTTATTTGATATAGGGAGAGAGTGAGATCAAGAAAGTGCTATCAGGGTTTTAATAAAAATTCTATGACTCTATAACTTATCCGGAATATCTTGAAATCTTGAACTCTTCAATACTCATGAGTCTTCAATTATCATCATCTTGATAATGTACGGTCATTTTAATCAACACCTATCTAATATCCTGCACTATATATATATATATATATATATATATATATATATATATCTTGATAAAACATTGGTATCTATATTTATATAATGTCCTATAGTTGTTATTATCAAAATCAAATCCTAAGGTACTAACGATTTCCCCCTATTTGATGATGATAACTCTGTATATGAAATATAATAGAACTTCCTTTAGGTTACAAAACTTGCCCTTAATCTATGCCTAGATTTTTTATATTTCTACCCCTTTATCATCAACAGAAAATAATCACCTAGAACTATAACACTAACTCTTACTCTAATTCTAACTTTAACTCCTCCTAAATAAAATACTATTTGGTATACATAAGAATTATGTATAATGACGATGCGAATGATTGTAAAAACAATAAGTGATATGTAAACTTAGATAATCATGAAATAATCATAATTAATCTAAATATTCCTCCAATCCAACAAAGTTAATGTCATACGTCATTCAAACAAATCCACACAAAACAAACCAATCAAAATCGAACCAAATCAAGTATTATTATTTATATACAATCAAACTTATTTAAACTAGACATTTCAAAGAACTTTAACCCATCCATCAGTGCCAAAGATTAGATCCGCTTTGAGAGCATCCCCACCTTCATCATCTTTGTTGATGGCACACTTTGGATTAGTAGTTGCCTCTTCTTTTTCTCAAGGCAGAAATCATCCACTGAATCATGTTGAAAAGCCTTTCTTGTTCCTTGATCATCTACATTTGAATCAATTCTAAGTGCCTCTGGTTTCATAGGATGAAAGGAAGAATGTTCTTGAATGATTCAAGAGTTTATTCGAGGTTTTTGGTTTGTTTTTTGATAGGAGAAGCCGTTAATTTTTGTTAGAGTTTAGGAATGAAAAAGAGTGAAGATAGGGACTGAAAATAATGATTTTCTAGAGTGAATAGGTGTATAAAGGGGTAAGAAGTCGTTTGACATGAATTGGTGTTTGGTAGTCGTTATTTTTTTTCTAAATTTAATTTTTTTTAAAGCTGGTCGCTATATGTCGACATACATGCTTGGCATATGTCGATATATGCACTATAATTTTCAAAATATTATATTTTACTTTTCAATTGTATTTGGCCTATACTATTATACTTGTATGACTTTCTAGGGATAATTGATAATGTTAATAACAAGAAATAGAATGTTCATTGATAATATGGATGGGTACCATGAATAAAGAAAGATACAAGAGATTCAACATAAACTTAGAACCAAAAATTCCAAATACAAAGAAAACTTAAACAAACAACTAGAAAGATGTGGATGGAGTCAGTGGAATAAGGATCTTGAGGCTAAATTAACACTAGAGGGGGGAGTAGTGTTTAATTGATTATACGAATATTTTTCAAGTTATTTAAGGTTTTAATTGGAATGATGTAATTAACAATCACAGAAACAATCACAGAATCATATTGCAGATAAGAGTAAATGCAGTAAAAGTAAAAAAGAAAAGAACATACCAGAATTTTATACTGGTTTGGAGTTACCCTACATCCATTCCTGCATAATTCCTTGCACGGATTTCTTTTCAACAAGTAAATGCAAATACAATCTTGATTTCAAGGTTATGAGACACACCTTCCAAAATCCCAACCTCTGGGTAAAGTCACTTGATTTTTAGGATACAAGCACACCTACTAGATTAATGGCCAACTCAGCACACCCAATTAATTTTACAGACAACAATCACACCTAATTGATTTTACCGGCTACAATCACACCCATAAGTATAGCAGTATGATTAGATAGAGTTTTATAGACTCAAATCTTCAATCTTGATTACAATTGATTCATAACTTTTGAATAGCACTTTGATCTTGGTTTGACTGGGAGAGATTAGAGAAATCAGAGAATTGATGAAGGAGAACCAAACCAATGATGATTGAATTTGATTCTAGTTAAATTTCGACAGAATTTGGGTGGAATTGATTTAGAAATCAAGAGAGCAAAATGAGGAGAGAAGAAAAGAAAGTAGTTATTCAAAATTCGTTTGGAAGTCTGGTATATATAGGAAAACAATGGTCATGTCCATTCATGAAGAGATACAACGAAAGATACTTCCATTCAAATTTGAATTTTGAAAATTACAGCCACTATGTCGACATAAATAGATAGGATATGTCGACATACTCTTCACAAAATTGAAATACACTTTAAAAATATTATTTTGAAAATATAATGCTTTGTAAAATAATTTGATACCGTGTAAAATCATTTAAATATAGTTTATACACATTTTAATCAAATATAACATAATAAAACTTGATAAAATAATTTTGAAATATTTAATAAGAGGGTTCAATATAATATAAATAATATATATCAAATCAATATAATTATAAATTATTAATGTATAAACAAAAATCAATATATATACATAAACATAAAACATTAAAATATAATCTTTATAAGTATAAGAGATTGAAAATATTTTGAAAATATTTTGAAAATATTATTTTAGAACTTGGATATTTGAAAAACATTTTTAAACAAAATTAGAGAAGGAGAGGGAGATCAAGAAAGTGCTATCAAGGTAACACAAATTCTATGAATGTATAACTTATTTGGAATATCTCGAAACCTTCAACTCTTCAATACTCATGAGTCTTCATCCTTCAACTCTTAAAACTCTATATCATCGTCTTGAATCTATTCTTGATACTGTATAGTCTACTAAATCAACACCTATCAAATATCATGCACTATATACTATATATAACTTGATAAAACGTTAGTGTCTATATTTTATATAATGTCCTATAGTGAATGATGTAATTAATAGTCATAGAATCAAAGTGCAGATAAAAGTAAATGTAGTAAAAGTAAAAAGGAAAGAATACACTAAGATTTTATACTAGTTCAGTGTTACCGTACATCCAGTCCCACATAATTCCTTATACGGATTTCTTTTCAACTAGTAAATGCAAATAAAATCTCAATTTCAAGGCTATGAGAAACACCCTCCAGAATCCCGACCTTTAGGTAGAGTTACTGGATTTCCAGGCTATATGCACACCCATTAGATTCACGGGCTACTAAGCACATCTAATTGATTTTACGGGCTATAATCACACCCAATTGATTTTATGAGCAACAATCACATCCACAGGTATAGCAATATGATTAGGTAAAAAAATGCATGATGTTAAAAATCTTAATAAGATCATTATTTTCATTATCGATGTTGTATAAAACATACACATCACATTGATTCTCAGGGCGATGTTAAAAGGTAATTCCAAATTTGTAAAAAGGCAGGGAAAAACTATGTGTAAATATTTTTATAGAAAAAGCACCCAAATTATACTTCCTCCAAGATACTTAACCAAAATTATACTTTCCTCCAACACTTAATAATAATTTCATCCTCCAATACGTATCCTAACCCTAAAAACCAACCCAAACGACCTTTATCCCCTTCTACACAGCCAATTGGAAGACCGATGATTTGCCTCTCATCCATAAGGAAGACCATATTTCTCATCAAAGTAAGCTCTCTCCCTTTCTCTCTTCCCCCTTACTACCTCTGTGATTTGGTCTCTCTCCATCCCCACCCTCATAGGGCAACGGTGGCTTTTATTTAGGTTGTTGACTTACAAACAGCGTATGTTGTTTCACAATGCTCTATGCTTGATGTAGTTGATTGAGTAGTTTTGTATTCTTGAATTAGATTGTTGCTTAGATTATTTCTTAGCTTCACACTCAAACTATTGATCAAAAAATTATTTAGGTAATGGTACTTTTCTCATTCTTAGTGTTTAAATTTTTGTTAATAATGATCTTTAAGGATGCTATCTTTTGTGAAAATGAATCTACCTTCCTACATATTAATATTAAAGAGTATTTGTTAGTGATTCCGAGTATAAAAAGGCGTAATGCAAAAATTTGATGTAAAACATATCAATGCACAAGTTTTGTTAGTAAAATTCTTCGAATCCTTTTTTGCTATTGTTTAGTTTTTCACCTTGGTGGTATCATTGATTGGGATGAGTGGGTGGTTCTAGAATTTCGATAAAAGATCCCTTAAAAATACTTTAAGAAAAGCTATTCTATTGCCATAGTTTTAGTTGTGATAACTATTGACATGGTAATTTTGTTTTTACTATTCTTTATATTTCCACTCATTACACTTAGATTTGTCACTTTTTTCTTCAATTCTGGACATTGGTTTCAAATATTAAGTATTTATTTCAACGATAAGAGTTTGATGCTTATTATGCTTTTTCCAAGCACACAATTCTCTCATAGAAATAAAAGGATAGGTTCCTGGCAATTTCATTTATTCTCTTTTAATATTAATTTATCCTCATCTATTTCTGTATTTTTTGTTTCCAATCACGCGAGAATAAATTTATTTCATTATTTTATGCAAAAGAAAGATGTCACGGGTATTTGTTGTCTTGCCCTTAGATAATCACTGGAAAAAGTGGATAATAAGTATTTATTTTTGAAAATATATAGAAAAATGTGATCCTTCTGGACTAGTGAATTTTACTATTATATAGATTGCATAATTTAGCATTATGGTGCTTCAACTGATCAAGATGGATTGCGCAGATAGATTGTGTATGTGGTGATTGTATTTATTTTGGGTTATTTTTTATAGGCCCTTTGTATATGTTTTTCTTATGTCTGTGGATACCATGCTTATATATTTAGCATTATAATAATTCTTGTAGGATTCTTTTTTATGTTCGGCAATGGATAAATCTTGGATTAATGAAGATAGGCTCAGTACGAAGTACAGTGTAGGGATTGAAACCTTCTTGAGTTTCGCTAAGGGAAAAGCTAGTAATGCTAAGAAAGTCCGATGCCCATGCGTAGAATGTACGAATTTTAAGCATAGGTCTTTTAGAATAATCAGGGTACATTGTATAATATATTGTTTGGGTTGCACAAACTGGATGTGACATGGAGAACCTCCTTTAACTCGTGCGATAGTAAACCTAATCAATTTAACATGCCTAAAAACCCCAATTTGGTGCTGACGTTGATGACATCTTGGAAGCAGCATTTGGTGAAGGTGATTATGACAACGATTCAGTTGAATTTAGTAAGTTTGTTGATGATGCACAAAGGCCATTATATGATGGTAGTGAGCACACTAAATTAGATGCACTAATTCAACTCCACAGCTTAAAATAAAAGTTTGGATTGAGTGACACTTGTTTCAGTGAGGTCCTTGAGATCGTTTCATCCTTACTCCTTGATGAGAATGTGCTGCCTCAAACTCTTTATAAGCCAAAAAAACACTCATCAAATTAGGACTTGATTATGAGAAGATACATGCATGTCCTAATGACTGTATCTTGTATAGGAATAACTACACGGATGCAAAATGTTGCCCTTCATGTGGGTTGTCTCGGTGGAAGAAGAGGAGAGATCAAATTGAAAATGAAGGACAACTAGTAAAGTTGTTATGGTATTTTCCAATTATTCCTAGATTTAAACGCTAATTTAAATCTCATGACACAGTTAAAATGCTTACTTGGCATGCTGATAATCAAAGTATTGATAGCTACATGCATCCTCCTATTGATTCCCCTGCTTAGAAGTTGGTTAACTATAAGTGTGCTGAATTTGGTAGTGAACCTAGACAACTTAGGCTAGGGTTGTCAGAAGATGGTGTTAATCCACATAGCAATATGAGTAGTAGATATAGGTGCTGGCAGTACTATTGATAATTTATAATCTTCTTCCTTGGTTATACATGAAAAGGAAGTTTATGTGGTTATCTTTACTAATTTCAAATCCAAAGCAACCGGGATGGGATATATGGAGCCACTAATTGATGATTTGTAGAAATCATTAAATGGAGTTAATGATGTATATGATGCACAAATGATAGAATACTTCACTTTGTAGACCATCAATGATTTCCCTACTTATGAAAAATTACCGGGTTGTACCACTAAAGGGTACAAAGCTTGTCCAATCTGCGGTGACAATACTACAGCCATACATCTGCCACATACTAGAAAAATGTCATATGGAGGTCACAGAAAGTGTCTGTCTCATCATCATACGTATCATAGGCAGAGGAAGGCCTATAATAATGAGCAAGAATGGGATGATGCACCAATACCGCAAACTAGAGAGGAAGTGTTAAAGTCATTTGAGCACATTAATTATGTGTTTGGGAAATCGAACTTGAAGAACGACTAGAATACAGAAACTAGGTGTTGGAAGAAGAAGTCAATCTTTTTCTATTTGGAGTATTGGGTGTGTTGAATGTTCGTCGTTGTCTAGATGTGATGCACATTGAAAATAACATTATGGATAACTTGATTGGGACATTGTTGAACATGCCTTTTAAGACAAAAGATAGTGTTATTGCCCGCCAAGATACGATAGATATGGGGGTCAACCTTGATTTGCTCCACAAGTTAAGGGGAAGAGGACTTATTTACCCGCTGCTTCCAATACCTTGTCACATGCAGAAAGCTAAAAGTGGCTACGTCTCTTGCGTGTATGAAAGTTCCAGATGGCCATCCATAAAATATAAAGAATTTGGTGTCTATGTCTGATTTGAAGCTATATAGAATGAAGTCTCTCTATTGTCACGTATTGATCCAAAAATTGCTTCATGTTGCCATTCGTTCAGTGCTTCTAAAACATGTTAGGATCCTATAATAAGATAATGCTTTTTTTTAATCCGTTGTGCACTAAGGTGATAATTATGTCAAAGCTAGATAAACTTCAACCTGATTTGGTGGTGACATTATGTGAATTGGGGAAAATATTCACTCCATCATTTTTTGATAAAATGACATATCTCAGTGTGCATCTAGTTAGGAAAGTCCATTTATATGGCCCCTTTTTCTATAGATGGATGTACCCTTTTGAAAAATTTATAAAGGTGTTGAAGGGGTATGAGCCAATTATTTACATCCCAAAGGCTGCATAGCTGAGAGTTATATTACTGAAGAATCGGCTCAGTTTTAGTCGAATTACAGGCAAGATGTTGTCCAATTGGAACGCCTAGCAACATAGGTACCATGTCTTAGCTGATTTTGGCAGCTAAATTGAGGCGATTGGATGATGAAGATCGAGACCAAGCACACTTACATGTGTTATCCAACAATGATGATGTGGATCCATAAATGTTGTATGTAACTTGATTCGTAGTTTTTTTAGTAACTTTAATATTTTTCTAACGGCAATAGAACAAAACATGGTCATCATACATTTGTATTTTAAACCTCCTTGGTATGGTTTAAGTTTCTTATTCAAATCCTTATGGCCTTTTTTAGGGTGACAACATATGTAAATATGCATTGAATACCATCACAAACATAGTCGCTTTAGGTACTATTGTGGAAGGTGAGGATATGCACAATACAATGCATGGAATGCTAATGCCGGATGGATATATTAGAGTAGTGGTCATTGGAGAACTCCAGGGTGATGAAACACTTCCTTTCCATGTGCATAAGGCCGACATATTGTTGGTTAAACATGCCATTGGGACTCATGTGCCCTGGCCTGAAAAATGGGTGATTCAGAAATAACCTTTAAGGCAAAAAAGATGAAGTCCAAGCAGCCAGTGAAAAAGTTGTTCGACAAAACCGACATACCTGCTATTGTCCAACACCCATGTTGTTTTTTGCACATGTATTGCACATCCTTTGTGATAGAGATTAACACTTTATTAATGATGGTAGACGAGGACATTTTTGGTGTATTGAGAAAACTTATTATGTTGAAAGAAAATGTGAGGGATATGCTGCAGATGAATTGCATTGGATGTGGGGTGATACATACGTATACGGCGTAAGTATAATTCTATAACCTACATGTTTTCCCTCATCACTAATATCATTTTAATGTGCCACATTTCAATCTACATGATTGTGCTCTCAATAGGTACATACATGGCATTATTCTTGAAAAAGAGAAGCTACATTTGTTTGGTTTTTTAGATCTAGGATTTACTTTTAATTGCAAGTGAAAAATTTTTTAGACCCCATATGCAAAAAATATTAAAAAACAATGCCAGCTTTTAGAGAACACATCAGGTGCCTTACCAATAATAAATAGTGTGAAAGCTTTTGAGGCAGATGGAAGAAGGACTATCCTTCTACCACTTTCAATCTTTCGATGCAGATGGATTCATGAATTTAAAGAATGCAAGGACAACCTCAAAACCACCTATCGAAGGTAAAGAACATTAACCACATATATGTGTGCCAAAACATTCGGAACCAAAGGTTTTGCCTTTATAACTACCCTTTTGAAAGCATACACAAGCATTTCAAACCGATCGAAGCCAATAACATCAAGAAAGGTTCTGCATCAATTCACATAATTCTATCTTATTCTCTTAACTTCGTTTTGTCTATGCAATACATAGGACTGACTTGGATATATACATTCAAAACCCATCATTGTCAAAACCAATATTAGACAAATGAAGTAAGAAGGGTGATGATGTTTCAACATTGATGAATTTATAAATTTAGAAATATCCAGGTCGAACTTATACAAAGCAAGCTAAATAAAGTTTAGGCAACTGCAATCTGAAGCTAATTCGAAAGGTCTCGACCTGGTCGAATGGGATGTTCCGAAAGGAATCCGGATTGTAGTTGGCAAGTGAATGTCAAGAAAGGAATCCATTTGAAATGGGTTTACCACCTACTACATCTGCAACCTTTTCAAGGGGCTCACCAACCAAAGTGTCAAAACCAATAAGGTCGAAAGCCGCCATCTCATTTTAACAAAACAGGCTACCTTTTAATGTGGTCGAAAGGATCAAAATGAACCTTTCGACATGGTCGAAAGCCTTTACATACAATTGTCTTCGACTCTTTCAAAAGAAAGGTTTCGAGTTGAATGTTGCTTCCTTTGGTTCTAATTTATCCACCAAATCTGTTTTGACTTGGTCAATCAAGTCGAATGGTGGGTTTTGAAAGAAGCAACTTTTTTGACCTCCTAATCTTATATGACCTATTTGGTTATTCACATAGCTTTGGGGATGTTGACATGTTTTCTTGTTAACATTTTTGACACTAGAAGAAGGGCTCTAACCTCCAACCTTTTTGCTATATTATGGACTAATTTGGATCATTTGACTTGGCTTAGGAAAATAAAATCAAACGACTAAGAAAAATGGAGGAAGGAGTCATCCACACAACAACTCTTGAGGAGAATGTAGCTCCATCCTTTAATTTAGGCAGGGTTGTTCAAGGTCAGCCTTCATCGCCTGCTCAACAGGATGAGAATACTGCAAAAATTAAACACTTGGAGCAGCAGCTGTAATAAAACCCAGAACTCCTTAAAATGGCATTATCATAAAAGTCTTCGAAAATAGCAAAACCAACTCAGGGGAATGAGGTGTTTTCTCCCAAAAGGAACTTAAAAGCTCACTCCAAAGAAAACTAAAGTAAAATAGATCTAACATCCTCCAAGAGGAAGGAATGCCCTCAATCTAAAGCTAATCATCAAGGTAGATTTCTTGATAAATTTCTTGAACAATCCGGAAGCTCTACGTCAAAGGAATACTTTTCGGACCATAAAAATTATCATAATGTGGAAGCCTACTTAAAGGACGCAGTTGAGAAGGCATTCAAAGATGCAATGGATACAAAAGCGAAGAGGACTAAGGATGAAAATGATAATGATAACATACGAGTGCCACCCTTTACAAATGAGATCATGGCAATAGTCATCCCATCTTATGTGAAGGCCCAACAATGAAATACCATGGAGTTACAGATCCAGAAGATCATCTAATGGCTTTCATTAGCTAAACGGATTTATACAATACGTTAGGAGCTGTCAGATGTCGATTGTTCCCTATCATTTTCCAGTGACCTGTGGCCAAATGATATAGATAGTATCAAGGAACCATCAATTCATGGAAGCATTTCTCCTACGAATTCTCCACCCAGTTCTGCATATGTAAAGATCCAACTATAGATTATACAGTCTTGGACAACATAAAGCAAAGGCGAGGGGAGTCCTTGGGAGACTATTTGAGGAGATTCAACAACATTGAAGCTCTTAAAGCAAAAGACATGAATGACGAGACAAGCTTATCCCGTTACATTCCAGCTTAATAGAAAATACCCCTTTATAGAAGCATCTCTTTGTCAACGGGTGTAAAGATTTACAAGATTTCCACTTCCAGGCCAAGAAGTTCATTCGAATGGATGAGCTTTACTATGCTAAGAGGAAAGCAATCCCCAAGAAAGAAGGGGGAAGATTTGTCCTAAACTGCGGACATAAAAGAACAAAATGGGAAGAGCCAATTGCTAAAGCTGTCACTTTGAATAATCCATTGTCTTACGTTTATGCCATGTCGAAGGAAAGAGTCAACTTCTTCACTTCCTTCAAGGCTCAGAACAACCCAGAATAAAGAAAGGGAGTAGATTACTATGTTTATCACAAGGCCAACGGTCACAAGACCGATGTGTGCATAGTTCTGGCCGGAATCAACCAAAAATTGTTCCATGAGGGTCATTTGAATGAATTCATTTAGGATAAGTAGAAAGTTCAATGAATATGGGATAGTCCACAAAAACACCCTAGCAATATCATCAATAAACTGGAAGATGAAGACCCACTGAACCAGAGCCCAACGATAAATAGAATTGATGTGACTCATGGTGGGCCGCATCCGACGGAGAATGGTCAAGGGTCCCGAAACAGATGCATCAAAGAAGCTAAAGAAGGCGTCTTCTTTGTCCAACAAGAGCCTCCATTGAAGAATCCATGACTCGATGTTCAAATGTTAAATCTTGTTGTCACTCCTCAAGAGATGAAAAAAGGGGTTCACCATTTGCATAATGATCTGTTGATGATTACTTCTCAAATCGGGTGTCATCATCTCCAAAATTCTTGTACACATTGGTAGTGCAGTCAATGTTATCTTCAAGCATGCCTTTGATCAACTGAATATCACCGAGGACAAACAGAATCCCATCATGGAACCCATCTTCGGATCCAATAACAAAAGGTTAACTCCGTTAGGGCAAATGAAGCAACATGTGCAAATGAGGGTGCCGCCAACTTGCAGAACTTTTGAGACTATTTTTGTGATCATCAACCAACCATCTTACTACAATGCATTCTTTGGCAGGCCCACACTCTACAAAATAGATGTGTTTGTCTCCCCAAAGTACCTAATGGTAAAATTCTTGACAATCAGAGGATGGGGCACCATCCAAAGGGAGCAATTCAATTCCCAAGAGATGTATTTTGCTACACTAGATCAATATAAAAAGGAGTATTTCTGTAACGATCCTATTTTTAAATAAAATTTAAATTAATAATTAATATAAAATTTTGAAGTTAATTTGAATTTATTTTCAATTTTCAAAAAAAAATGAATATTGTGTTTATTTATTTATATATATATAATGTATTGTAATTCAAATTATAATTTGAATTTGAATTTGAATTTAAATAATTATCTTAAGAAAAATATTTGGATTCAAAATATTAACTTATGTATATGATTTTATTTATGTATAAATTTGTATCAAAACATTCTCTTTTAAAAGTTGTATAAATATAATAAGAAATGTAATTATACAAATAAGAAAAAGTAATACAAATTTTTATTTAAACATGTAATTATGTAAAAAATTACAAGTGTTAAGTGATAAGATACCCAATTTAACAAGTGTTTAACATTTAGTAAATGAATTAACAAGTGTAATTCATGAAGAAAGAAAATTAACAAGTGTCATCACATTATTTTTATTTTTGAGAAATTCATAAAAAGAAAATAAAGCTATATAAGCTATTTCATCTCCTCCCTCTCACTCTTTTATCCTCATTTCAAAAAGTCTGTACATTTTTAAATCAACAACAAAGTAATCAAACTAGACAACTTCCTCAGCCTTTAAACCAAGAACAAATTCTAGAAAATAAAATTCGAAAACAACTTTCTCAAAGTTTAAACCAGAAAAGCAATTTCAAGTAAAACAAGATTAACCCAGAAATTAGGCAAATCAAGAGCAAAGCAGGTTTCAACTTCAGCAACTAAACTAAAGCAAGGATCATCACATAAACAACATATTAGAATCAACTCAAGTTTTTCAAATTCCAGTCTTCAAGTTTTCAGACCCAGGCTTTTTCCTGTATTTTCATAAAAACAAACTGTAGGTAAATCCTTTTAAGAATTGGAATTTGGATTTTTTTTGTTAAGAAATTAAGCAAGTTAATCCATCCGAAACTAAGCAAGTTTACATCAATTAGTTGCAGACAAAAAATTCAAGATCAAATTTAAACTAGCCTTCTAGATTTTCAATTTTAAAAACAACATTCCAGACTCTCCTCTATTCTCAGACATCAGGTGAGTAAACCCTATTTGATTTAAACTAAAATCTGATGTGGTGAATAATATTTGAGTTTCAGTTGTAAATTTAAGTTTTTATGTATATACACACACCTGGAAATGAGGTGTGCATGTCTGTGCACATAAACCGGAATTCTATTCCAGGCTTGTAGGTTCCAAAACCTGTTTTTAAATTCAAAAACTTTATCTCGAACAAATTTTAAGCTTTGAAATATAAATAGAACATGTTTGTACGATCATGCTTTAAGATTTAAAATAAATTTAAGTAAATTTAACTTAAGTTTCTCTGGAAATTTTAAAAATATAGGTGAACCCAAATCATGCTGAAAATTTAATTAACATAATTCTCGATTTCAAGTATATGATTCAAAACGATTTTGAAATCAATGAATTTTAAAAGCAAAATCAAAATTTTTAATAATGTGTCCTCCGTGAAACACGAGGATGAATGGCATCATCGCTTTCATCAAATTCTGGCGATCAACAAGTTGATGGACCTCGTGATCGTAATGGCAGCTTGCTGAGAGGTCGGAGGGTTTGGTAAAAATGTTCGATAAATTTTTTGAATGTCGTGGATGGCAAACGAGATCGATTTAGGGTTAAATGTTCATATTGGGTCATGGTCGGAAAAGGTGTTGTTGCATCATCGTCGACGGACCGGAGCCGTCCGCACCGGTGGGATTCGAAGCTTGAGGGTTCATCGTTGTTCTGTCCGACGTTGCATGACCTCCGATGATCATAGATGGAAGAACGAGGCAATTTATTATGGCTCGGTTCTATTCCATATTTGGGTCTAATGGCTCGATTGCAAGATCAACGTCGTTACGAAATACTGGGTGTTCGTGTGGTTCGGGAACGTCATCGTGAACTCGTCGATGGCCAGAGCTTCAACCTGAGGTGGTCGAATTGATTGTGCATGTGCACATGGCTTAGGTTGTGTCAGGAAGCAGTAGATTGGAAAGAAAGGTGATACTCGAAGTAGCCTTCGGGAAATAAGGGTACAGGCTCGGGTATAGGATCGAAGCATTTTTGGGTTGCACAGGTTAAATACATAAACAGAAAATTAAGGTTTGAAAATTAAGGCATACGGGTTGATTTCTGGGAAAACTCGAAGCATTCAGGCATTTTGATCAGGTAAGACTCGAAGTGGGCCTCGGTTCTGATATATATAACAGTTTTTACCTTAAAATAAAATTCAAACTTTTAACATTTTTAATCCATGTTTTCAAATGATGATTTTGATTTAAGTTTTGAATTAATTAAGGATTTAAGTAAGATATTTTTAAACTAATTAAATTTAATTTATTTAATTTTGTCACATTATTTTATTAAGTTGTTTTTATTAAATAAATAATGTAATTAAAAAGGATAATTAAGATAAAATGTTATTTAAACTAATCTTAACCTTTTAAAGCAACTAATGTGATAAGGATGATTATTAAACAAGGTTTATAAGATAATCAAAGTAATTAGCAAAGATAAAAAGATTTATCTTTTAATTTATTAAGTAATTAATGACTTGTTAATATAATTACTTAAAGAATAACTATTTAATTAATTACTTAAAATTAAAGATTAATTAAATAAATAATTAAGGTTAATTGATTTGTAATTAATAATTAATTAATTAAGGAATAATTAATAAAAGTAATTAAGATTTAATTAATTAATAATTAAAGATTAATTAATTAAGGTAATTAATTAAGAAATAATTAATTAATGAAGGTGATTAAGATTTAATTAATTTATAATTAAGGATAACTAATCCTTGATTAAAGATAATTCATGAAAGTAATTATGTGATTAATTCATTTATATCACACGATCAATTCATCTTAATTGTAGATGATAAATTATTATTGAATGATGTGTATTAGATTAATATATCTGATATGTGATTGTGATGCTATGTGATATGAATTACTTTGTGTTGTGCTGTGATATCTGTGATTTGTTTCTGTGTGAATGTGAAAAACCATTGGCCCGTAAAACGACAATTGAATTTCGATGCGACAGGGAGTCGGATTCCAGTTGGTTATCCGAAACCCACATCGAACCCTGAAAGTGAGTCTTTGTGATTAATATATCCACGTATTTTTAAATTAAGCACTCACTATTCGGTTTAGCCAGGAGAGGACCTCTATGTCATAGAACCCATTCTGAATAGTGATGCGATGAAATGGATCGCATTTGAAGACGGTGGTGAAGATCAGGTGTCTTCGAGAATGATAGAATAACCGGTCGAATGACTCGGCACTGAGTTGCTCTGGTATAGTGATCTTCATATGTGATGGGGAGTCCGATCGGGATTGTGGATGCCCGGATTGCAAGGATTCTTCGGAATTGCCTTCGGTTCCGTTCGAACCTGGAACTGACTTGTATAGTTGTTTGTCTGATATTACACTTTGAGATATAAAGCAGATTTCTTTCAAATACATTTCTGTTGGTGGCGGAGAATTTATTCTCTTAGCTTAACACCCTCCTCTGAGACATACGAGTTCAGAGGTTACGTAGTTGAAGGTTATCAGTGATATACTCCCAATTTGGTAGTGTGGCATGCTGAGTGCTGCTGATCATTTGTTGATCGAAGCATGGCTTTTGTGAAAAGCATAGCTTTGTGGATGTGACTTTGTCGAGCCCCACAACCCAGTAATGATCGAAATGGGAAGGATGCAACAAGGTTATTGGGGGTAGCGCCTCTTAGGGTATGTGAATTTCCTTCTGGATAGAAGTGGTATCATGGTATGAAGCTCAGATACTTAACTTAAGTTGATATTGCAATTAAGTTGCTTTGTGGTTGTTGTTGTTGGGGCCCCGGATAAAGGTCGGTTACGACCGGGGGATGACATACTCATGTAGTAATTACCTAGTTATAGAGGTAACACGGCCTTGTGTTCGCAGAGATCCGGTTAGGTTCTCGGTACGTCCCTCCAGAAGCGTACTCATGTGGTCTAGGAAGTTCTTAGCCTGACCATTTGTTGGAAATCCAATCACCAATACGAACCATGTACGGTTTTAGTTGTAGAACCTGCATTTAACATGGTACCTATAATAGGCATACTATAACGGTACGTATGTTGGCTAAGATTAATACTATACTTTCGAAATGTTTTCACACTATGCACTAATAATAATATCAAAAGAATTTTCTCGTATCAAGCATATTTGACTATAAGGAGAAATCTCCCCCAAGTGTGCGATTGCATTGTGTGTGCCGGGAGGCCCTATGGTAGATTCATTTTCCAAAAGCATGAACGGTTAATTTTATAAATTTTTTTTGTTTAAAACAACTGTTTTTGTTTACTCATACCAGTTCCATGACTGACCGGGAGTTTATTGCTCCCTTTCTAAACTCTGGGTGCCCATAACTTCCACATGGGCAGCCTAGAAGCAGGTTATCCGTGTTTGGAGCTAGCTTGGATTTTGGAGTCTTTTGGAAGCTGTCGGATTTTGAAAAGCTTTGGGTTTGGGAATCTTTTAAAGTGTTTAGAGTTTTTGAAGACTTATCAAAGTTGAAGTATGTTGGAGATCTTTTTGAACCATGTTGTTAGTGTTCCGCTGTGATGATATTATTTTGGTGTTGTATCATATATGCATCACTCTGATGATGGTGGTGATTTGTTGTAATCAAACATTGTCATGATGTTGTATCTGTGTTATGATTAATGACAGTTCATTTTGTTTCCGCTTTTTATATTCATCTAATGTTGTTATAAGCTCCATCCGAACTGGAGTTCGACGTTTGAATTTCCGGCAGTCAAATACAAGTAAGGTATTTGATGTTGATTTTCGAACGTTGGATTTTGGATCGTGACAAGTGGTATCAGAGCTAAAGGATGAGTAAGTATTTTAGCTATGGAGTATAACACATTAGGTGGCTCATTAGAGATGGGGTGAAGTATACCCTAGAATGAGTATAAATCGAGAGACCGAAACCCTAAAATTTTCTTGGTCTATTCCTTTAAACTGTTGATATTTCCTAAGATATCTCGTCCGTATATCTAAATTAAGTTTTCTTACTATTTAAAGATAGTAAGAATGAGCGGGCGAAGAGGAAGAGCTAGGAGACCGGGAAATACCACTACAACTGGTCAAGTCCCCACAACAGCAGAAGCAACTATGCCTACTTAACATCAGCCGAATCTGGCTGATCTATATAAAAGCTTCTCGAGACTTGGTGGTAAGCCGTTCACCGACAAGGAGTCTATCATTGAAGCCCAAGCTTGGATCAGATCGTGTGAAAGAATTTTTAAGTGGCTAAAGTTGCATGACGATCAAATGCGACTAATAGCTTCTTGGAAACTCCAAGAAGAAGCCCTAGCTTGGTGGGAAACAGTTGCTGTAGATGAACCGGGAGAAGAGTTTACGTGAGACGATGTAAAGAAGTGTTTGAGAAACGCTATATGCCGTCGGCTGGTATCTCCCAAATGTGCCAGGAATTTATGGACTTGAAGCGGGTAAGTTTATCATTTGAAGAGTACTTAAAAAAATTTAACGAATTATCTCGTTTCGGTCCGGAATTGGTAAACACGCCTCTAAAGAAAAATGAACGATTCATTCGTGGAATGAATAAGAATTTTCATGAAAAAATGGAAGCTCACGTTAAAGAATCCTTTTCTGATCTTATCGATGTAGGGTATAGGTATATTACCTTTGATATACAAGAAGCTCCGGAGGAAAAAGGAAATACAAGCAATCCAAATTGGAAAAAAAGAAAGTTCGGAGGCAAGAAACCAAGGCAAGGAGAAGAAGAACAATCAGGGAAACCCGGCTAGAGATATAACTTGTTACGATTGCCAAGAAAAGGGTCATTATTCAAACACCTGCAAGAATCCAAAGAAATAAGTTAAGAAAGAACAACCCGTGAAGACTAGTCAGGGAGTTAGAGAATGTTATTACCGTCACAAGCCCGGACACGTAGTTAAAAATTGCCCAGCAATGAAGCAAACACAAGTGGTGAATGTCTATGCGATAAAGGATTACCCCTAAACTTCAAGGGTAGATAAAGGAAAAGGAGTTCTAGAGGGTAACCTTGCTATTTATGATAGAGTTGTTAGAGTTTTATTCGACACGGGAGCTACTCATAGCTTTATCTCCCAACAAACCATAAATGAACTAAAACTTAAACCTGATTTTGTCAACGAGCCCATTTGTGTAAAAAAATCTAGTTGGTGGCCCTGCAAACCTTTTTCTACGATGGAGGGATGTTCCTATCTCATATTCTGGTCATAAATTTTCTATCAGTCCCTTTGTCCTCGATTTTAATGAATTTGAAATCTTACTCGGTTGGCTAACGGAATACGAAGCCAAATTGGATTGTAATAATCGAACGATTTCAATCAAAAAAACTCGGAAATTTTTTTGAAATCTCTTGTGAGGATCCGAGCCCTAAAAGAGATAAGATGATGTATACTTTGGGATATCCCGAACCTAGTCTGGAGTCCATACCTATAGTTCGGGAATTTCCAAACGTGTTCGAAGAAGTAAAATCCTTTCATCCAAATAGAGAAATTGAATTCAGAATTGACTTAGTACCCAATGCTCGTCCTGTTGTTCATGCAAGCCATAGGATGGCACCCAGGAAAAGGGTTGAACTAGTCAATCAAACCCGAGATTTGTTAGAGAAAGGGTTGATTCCTCCTAGTGTTTCTGGTAGGGGTTCAGCTATGGTCTATGTAGCCAAATCTGACTGATCTTCGAGATTGTGCGTGGACTACCGCGATCTCAACAAACTAACTCTCAAAAACAAATTTCCTTTGCCCGGGATCGATGATCTATTCGATCAACTTCACGGCGTCCGATTTTTTTTCAAAGATGGATCTAGCTCAAGGATTCCATCAGCTACGAATTGCCGGAGACTGTGTTCACTTGATTGCTTTCAGGGGTCAAACATTTTCTACGAATGGTTAATCATGCCTTTCGGACTAACCAATGCTCCCGCATACTTCGTAGACTTAATGACCCGTGTATTTCGAGGAGTATTGAATAAATCTGTTTTGGTATTTATTGACGATATCTAATCTATTGCAATACCGAAGAGGAGCACGCTGAGCATATTAGAATTGTTTTGGATATATTAAGGAAGAACATTCTGTTTGCAAAATTTTCTAAATGCCATTTTTAGGTTAAGGAAGTCAGATTTCTCGGGCACATTGTTAATGAAGAAGGAATTTCTGTTGATCCTAGCAAAGTTTCTGCTATATTAGACTGGAAGCGACCCACAACTGCGAAAGAAGTTCGAAGTTTTTTGGGTTTAGCAGGATATTACAGAAAGTTTGTTCAGGATTTTTCTAAGATAGCTAGTCCGTTGACTAATCTAAAAATGAAGAATGCAAAATTTGATTGGACTCCAAAATGTGATGAAGCTTTCCAAGAGTTAAAGAGGAGATTGACAACTGCTCTTGTTCTCGCTATTATTAACGAGAACCAAGGCTTATCTGTATATACTAACGCTCGTGGTGATGGTTTAGGTGCGGTGCTAATGAAGAACGGGAAAGTAATCGCCTACGCGAGTAGACAGTTACGTCCGCATGAGAAAAATTACCCAATCCACGATCTCGAGCTTCTAGTTGTTATTTTCGCTTTGAAAATCTAACGACACTATCTTCTGGGTAAAAATCTCTTTCAGCTTTACTAAAATTTAAAAGTTTAATTTAACATAAGGTATATACTTAAAAATCCTTCTTATTTTAGGTGAAAATTTTGAATTATTCACCGAACACAAATCTTTGAAATATCTCTTCACCCAAAAAGATTTAAATCTGAGGCAACAATGCTGGTTGGAATTTCTAGCATCATATGACCTAGATATTCTATATACACCCGGAAAAGCCAATGTAGTTGCCGACACCTTGAGTAGAAGACATGCTATTCTTGCTCATCTTGTCATTACTTCTACTCTTCCTGAGAAAATTGCCAACAAGTAGAAAGAAGACAAATTTCTTAAGGAAATTTATAGGAGAATTCGTCGAGGTGAAAATTCCAGTTTCGTAATCGATGATTGTAGAGTTATAAGATTGAAAGGCAGGATGTGTGTCCCAGACATAACTGATCTGAAACATGAAGTTTTAGATGAATGTCACAAATCTAAACTCAGTATCCATCTAGAAGTTAATAAGATGTATAGAGATATCAAAAGAACCTTCTGGTGGAAGACAATGAAGAGGGATATATCTATATATGTGAGTCATTGTGCTACTTGTCAACAAATCAAAAGCGATCGGAAGAAAATGGTGGGTTTACTTCAGCCATTGGAAGTACCTAAATGGAAGTGGGATCAAGTGTCTACGGATTTCATAGATGGGTTTCCATGCACTCAAAAGGGCAATGAAGCAAGTTAGGTTATCGTGGATCGTTTAACTAAGACTGCCCATTTCATTCCAGTGAAATCTACCCGGACAGCGGTAATTTTGGCCGAATTGTATATAAAGGAGATTGTTCGTCTCCACGGTATACCCAGCAGTATAGTGAGTGATCGTGACCCGATCTTCACTAGTAGATTTTGGGAGGCATTTCAAGCCGCATTGGGAACCAAACTGAACTTCAGCACTACTTATCACCCGCAGTCTGATGGGTAGACTGAAGGATAAACCGAATCTTAGAAGACCTTCTGCATGCTTGTATACTTGACTTTGGTGGTTCTTGGGAGGACCATTTGCATCTGGTCGAATTCTCATATAACAATAGCTATCAGGCCAGTATCGAAATGGCTCCTTTTGAAGCTTTACATGGTCGTCCGTGTCGATCACCGGCATGTTGGATTGATTCTGGTGATAGACTCGTCCTTGGACCAGATATGATTGAAGAGGCTAAGGAGAAAGTGGATTTTATTCGAAAGAAGTTGATAACTACACAAAGTCGTCAGAAAAGTTATTACGACCGTGGAAGAAGAGCTTTAGAATTTCAAGTTGAAGATTCGGTTTTCTTGAAAGTCTCTCCAGTGTGTGGCGTGTTGAGATTTGAGAAAACTGGTAAGATGGCACAACGATACATTGGTCCTTTTCCTATTCTAGGGAGGATCAGTCCTCTGGCATATCGAGTGCATCTGCCCAGCTGGTTATCTGGCATACACGATGTATTTCACATTTTACATCTTCAGAAATATGTTCATAATCCAGATGGTATCATTGAAGAAGTTGCTCAGTAGGATTTGGAGATCACACCAAATCCAACAGTAAAATGAGAACTGATAAAGATCATTGATCGTGATGAAAAGCAATTGAGGAATAAAGTTGTGAAATTGGTTGAAGTGCAATGGAGTGGTGATCCAAATGATTGTAGTTGGAAAACAGAGGATAGCATGCAGAAGTCCTATCCCAATTGCAGAATCGGCTTAATCTGGTAAGTCATTTCTCTATCTTTTTATGTATTCATATATTCTTCCTTTTTTCTCTCTTTCAAATTTCGAGGATGAATTTCTTAAGGGGGAATTTGTAACGATCCTATTTTTAAATCAAATTTAAATTAATAATTAATATAAAAATTTAAAGTAAATTTTTGAATTTATTTTAAATTTTCAAAACAAATGAATATTGTGTTTATTTATATATATATATATATAATGGATCGTAACTCAAATTTGAATTTGAATTTGAATTTGAATTTGAATAAATATCTTAAGAAAAATAGTTGAATTTAAAATATTAACATATGTATATAATTTTAATTATGCATAAATTAGTATTAAAACAATCTGTTTTAAAAGTTGTATAAACATAATAAGAAATGTAATTATACAAATAAGAAAAAGTAATACAAGTTTTTATTTAAACATGTAATTATATAAAAAATTACAAGTGTTAAGTGATAAGATACCCAATTTAACAAGTGTTTAACATTTAGTAAATGGATTGACAAGAATAATTCATGAAGAAGGAAAATTAACAAGTGTCGTCACATTATTTTTATTTTTGAGAAATACATAAAAAGAAAATAAAGCTATATAAGCTATTTCATCTCCTCCCTCTCATTTCTTTTATCCTCATTTTCAAAAGTTTGTACATTTTTAAATCAGCAACAAAGTAATCAAACTAGACAACTTACTCAACCTTTAAACCAAGAACAAATTCCAGAAAATATGATTTGAAAACAACTTTCTCAAAGTTTAAACCAGAAAAGCAATTTCAAGTAAAACAAAATCAACCTAGAAATTAGGCAAATCAAGAGCAAAGCAGGATTCAACTTCAACAACTAAACTAAAGCAAGGATCATCATATAAACAACAGATCAGAATCAACTCAAGATTTTCGAATTCCAGTCTTTAAGTTTTTAGACCCAGGCTTTTTCCTGTGTTTTCATAAAAACAAAATGTAAGTAATCCTTTTAAGAATTTATATTTGAATTTGTTATTAGAAATTAAGCAAGTTAATCCATCAGAAACTAGGCAAGTGTACATCAGTTAATTGCAAACAAAAATTCAAGATCAAATTTAAAACAGCCTTCCAAACTTTCAACTTTAAAAACAACATTCCAGACTCTCCTCTGTTCTCAGACATCAGGTGAGTAAACCCTGTTTGATTTAAACTAAAATTTGTTGTGGCGAATAATATTGGAGTTTGAATTGTAAATTTAAGGTTGCATGTATATATATACACCTGGAAATGACGTGTGCATGTCTATGCACATGAACCTGAATTCTGTTGTAACGACCCAGAATTTTTAGAAATTAAAATTTGAATATTTAATTTATTTTAAATATAAATGAGTGAATTTATAAGTCAAATAAATTTTTATTTGAATTATTGGATTTAATTGAGTAATTAAATCGATAATTTAATATGTTAAATTATGGAAATAATTGAAAATATAGTTAAATATGATTGAAAAAGATTTGTAAAATTTTATTTTATCATATTGAAGTTAGAAAAATATTTTAGAACTTTTAAAATCGAATTAAAAGTTAATTTGTGAAAATTGAATATTTTAATATTTAAATCGACTAGTGAAAATAGTCAATTTTTGAACAGTCTCAGAATTGAACGAAACCAGTTCCATTGGATCCGTAATAGTTAGTTATTACCGGATTTCAAATTTCGTGTCAATCGGAGTTATCGTTTGATCGTGGCAGCTCGAAATGCATCGATTTATTTTTAATTTTAAATTTGGCGAGTGAAAATAGCCATTTTTCAAAAAGTCTCGGATTTCGACGAAACCAGTTTCATCGGATCCGTAATGTGATATTATCGTAAGGTTTCAAATTTCAAGTCAATTGGATTTACCGTTTGTCCGGTACAAATTAAAACGCCTAGAAAATCGCTTAAATCGGTTTAATTCAAATTGAGCGTTTACAGCCATAACTCGCACAGATGTCCGAATTAGCTTCCGAAACCTATTCCATTGTGTCCGGAACGCGGGGTAAACCCTAGAAACGCTGGTTACGGCGCGTAAATCGAAGTTCGGAATTTCCGAGATGAATAGTGTTCGATTTTTCTTTATAAATAGCACCCACCTCTTCATAATTTAAAAAAAAAATAAAAACCTAATTTTATAACCCTAGCCGCCTATGCTAAGACCAATGGCCAGAATTGTCCCAAAATCATCCCTCAATCTCTCTCAATCTACAAAGATTTAGCCGAAGTGTTCAACACGAAGGTTGGAGAGCACGACGAGAGCTTCGATTCCATACGGTGATGATCGGAAATGGTGCAACGGAGAGGGAGCTATGGGGGGGCGTTCCCTACAGGTCACGCACACGTTTCTAGGTGGAAGGGGGGGCCGAGCTTGCTCTCCTTGGGGCCGAAGGTGGAGGAGGGGGTGAGCTAGAAGTTGCAAGTCCCTGATCGAGTTCAAGATCAATATGGAAGATGAAAAATTAAACCCTAATCTCGAGTATGGGTTCATGGAGTTCGGCCTCAACCTGTAGCTTGAACGTGGAGAGGAGAGAAGGGGGGGACGGCCAAGATTTGAGGGGTTCATGATCTAGTGGCTGGTAATTGTTGAGGTTAAAAATATAAAGAAAAATGTTGTAATTGTTTATATAAATCGTGTACAAACTTCAACAATTCATAACTTTTTCATACGAGGTCGAAAAAATGCGAAACCAGTTGCGTTGGAATTGTATGGACGAGCACTACGCGATGGAGTTGGTTTGGAGTCGTTTGGAGTTAGTGAGAATTTTGGGTAAAATTAAACGCGCGTTTAATTTTATTCGAAATAAATCGCTAAAACGAAATTAAAATCAAGGTGAGAACTTCTCACTCAATCGAATTAATTTCGATTTTATTTTAAATAGTTAGATTTAAAATATTTGAATGTATGTTTGAATGTTGATTGATATCTATTGATTGTTAAAATAGACATTATACGCCGTTAGTAAGCGGATGTTATTTATTAAAAACATATACCGCGAATATTTCATAAACAGTGAAATTGGTATTATATATAGTAGCAATATATATATATATATATATATTGGCATATGTATATATTGCAGTTGTTGATTTCCCGCATTTTTTGTTTAGCGGATGAGACCCTATTACGCCGTTATTAAGCGGATAATATTTAATAAGAACATATACCGCGATAATTTCGTACTGGAGCGAAATTGGTATTGTGCTAATGTTTATGGATGCAGGAAAACAGGTTGGAGGGATCCAACTGGATTCCTCAACAGTATTTATTTGATTTCAGATATTTTGATATTTGATGGATTATCATATCGATATATGATATCGTTGTTGTCGTGATTGACTATTTGGTATGTAGCATCATTGGACCAAATTTGGAACTTTAAAAATGATTTTTAAAGTTGATTTTTAAGAATATACTATATTTTGGAATTGATCCATTTTAAATAAATAAATGCTATAATTTTTAATGTTATAAAAATTATGTTTTTTTGTGAAATACAGTTAAAAGCTGATTTTTGAGAATATGATGCTATTGATTTTATAAAAGAGTTTAATCGAGATATTTTAGAATTTTTGTGAAAAGTTTAAATATAGGATTTATAAAATTTAATTATTTTATAAATCAAAATGGTGAAATAATAAAGGAGATTAAAGAGGTTTTAAAAGAATAATATAAATTGAATTATATTAAGAGATTTATAAATGGATATTTATAAATTGAAATATTGAAATTATAAAACGAGTTTTTATAAGTGTTTAAATGAAGTGAAAATGAATTTCATAAATGAATGAAATTTATAGAATTTTAAACAGTGAAGTTATAAATGGAATTTTATAAACAGTAGGTTTATAAAATTTATAAAGTTATTGAAAGAATGAATTTTGGATAAATAATTGAATCTTATAAGTTATAAGATTTATAATTATGAAGTTAAAAGAACGATTTTTGTAAAGTAATTGTTTTATAAGTAATTAACTTATAATATGAACGTTTAGTTTATAATTTAGTTATAAACTGGAATAGGTTAATAAAAGAATTTATAAAAAGGAAGTTTTTATAAATAAATAGAAATGGAATTTATAAACGTTGTTTTATAAATTCGCAAATGACTTATTTTGACAAGAAAATTTGTGGAAACCTATAAATGGAATTATATTCACATTTTTGAATAGTGAATAATCCTTTAAAATAAAATGAATAGAAGTGATGAAATTTGTTAACGTAGTATATTCACGTTTTTAAATAGTGAATAATATGTTAAAGAAATTATTTAGAATGTGATGTTTTAAATAGAATTAAAACGATCTAACGATGTTTTAAAATATGTTGAGATTCGAAACCATAGATTTCAACATTTATTGTTGAAATAGACGTTTTCGAGAAATAAAAGGAAATGGTGGACTATAACACTGTTGTTATGGTAAATGATTTCCGAAAGGAAATGTTTTGTATAGTATTGGGATTTATATATCTATTTTAATTTCGAATCCCTATACTAGTGATTTTGGGACGTCGTAACGATGTTTTACGCAACATTCGTTTTGTCCCAAATAAATATGTTTAAGAGAATGATTTCCTTAAAGAATGAAATATATACTTAATTTCGATTTAAGTATATTGAATATTTTCTAAGTGTTGAAAATAAATAAAATTTGTGAATTACTTATAAATAAATAAGTATGGAAATGTTTTCCAATATAAAGTGAATATTTAGAATTTATCTTTTTGAAGATAAATTGAAATGAATTATTGAAATCATATGCATGGATATTTTGAAATGTAAATTCACTAAGGAATTTATAAAAGAAAGTGGGATTGGTTTAGAAAAATAAATATTGATTTATTTTTGAAGTATTGAAATTTAATATCTAGTAAAGATATTTTGTGAAATAAATAATTGGGAAAATTATTTGGAAACTGGTGATGTGTGCATATCCAGTGATAGTTCAATAACCGACTATCAATATTTCCCTTTTGATGGGTAATTGATGTGATTTGTTTGAATTTGAATGCCACACTTATTTTTAAATAAGCGCTCACTATTCGGGTTAACCGGGAAAGGACCATGGGGTCGTATAACCCATTCTGAATATGTGATACGTCGTTATGAATTGCATTGAAGATCGGTGTTGAAGACCCGGTATTTGCGAGAGCGATAGGATGACCTGTCGATTGTCTCTGCACTGAGTTGCAACGGTATAGAGACTCCCTAAGTGATGGGAAATCCGATCAGGATTGTGAATATCCGGATTGCAAGGACTTCTTTGTAAGTGCCTTCGGTTTTGTTCGAGCCCGGAACAGACTTGTATGGATTGTATGTCTGACATTACAAGTTGAGATATAAAGCCGATTTCTTTCAAATATATTTCTGTTGGTGGCGAAGAATTTATTCTTTTAGCTTAACACCCTTCTCTGAGACGTACGAGCTCAGAGGTTATGTAGTTGAATGTTATCAGCGATATATTCCCAATTTGGTAATGTGACATGCTGAGTGTTGCTGTAAATGATCATTGTGTTGATTATTGTGATAGGATCGTTTATTTGATCGTCTATCTTGGTGATCATTGTGTTGATCATTTGTTGACCCAAAGCATGGCTTTTGTATAAAGTATGTTTTTGTGGACGTGACTTCGTCGAACCTCACACCCCGGAAATGGTCAAAACAGGAAAGATGCGGCAAGGTTATGAGGGGTAGCACCCTTTAGGGTATGTACATTTCCTTCTGGATAGAGGTGGTATCATGGTATGGAGCCCAGATATTTAACCTATGTGGTTACTACGAATTTATTACTTTGTGGTTGTTGGTTTTCGGGATCCCGTGAGAAAGGTCGTTTACGATCGGGGAATGGCGTGCTCGTGTCAGTAGTTACCCAGTTAGGGGTAACCCGGCCTTGTATTGGCAGAGTTCCGGTTTGGTTCTCGGGGATGTCTTTCCAGAGGCATTCTCATGTGGCAATGGGAAGTTCCTTGGCCTGACCATTTGTTGGAAATCCAAAAAAACAATACGAAACTTGTACGGTTTTAGTTGTAGAACCTGCCATCTAATATGGTAGCTATTAGTAGGCATAATATAATGGTACCTATGCTGGCTAAGATTTATATTCTACTTTCGAAATGAATTTTCTACACTATGCACTAGTAATAATATCAAATGTTCTTTTTAAATGCGTATCAAGCATGTTTGGCTATCATAAGGAGAAATCTTCTCCAAGTCTGCGTTTGCATTGTGTGTGTGGCAGGAGGTCTTATGGTAGTCTCATTTTTAAAAGCATTGCGAATTGAAATAAAAATATCTCTCTGTTTTGATTTTGAAGATAAATAAACTGTTTTGAGTTCTCACACCAGTCACATGACTGACTTGGAGTTTATTGTTTTCTTTCCTAAACTCTGGGTGCCCACCAAATTTCCACACGGGCAGTCAAAAGTTAGGTTTATCAGGATATTCTGGATATTCTGGAGTTGCTGGAGGCAAGCTGGATGGCGTGGCGTATTACTTATATAGTATTCCTTTTTCCGCTGCACTGTTTGATGTTGTATATTGTTGTTGTACACTCTGATGATGATATGATGTAATGAAATATAATGTATAAAATGTAATAACTGATATAGTTCTTGTTTAAAGATTATTCATTTATTATTATATGTTGTTCCGCTGCGAATTGTGAGATTCTGATGTGATTCTGTTGTTTTCTGTTCCGTCCTATTTTCTTCTGTTTTCTTTTTCCTCTGTTCTCTTCTCTTTCTATTCTATTTTAAAATTTTCTATGTTCTTTTCCCTATCTAAATTTTCTATCTTATGTTTTCTCTTCCCTCTTCTTTCTACCTTCTTTTCTACTTTTTCTTTTCTTAAAATCTTTTTAAAACCCATAACTATTCGGTTTTTCGGCAACGAAAAATCGAAGCGTTACAGTTGGTATCAGAGCTTATGGTTAAGCGACAACCATGGTTCTGTTGGGTATTACTCATTAGAGATAGAGTCATCAGTACTCTAGAATGAGTTTGAGTGTAATAATAGCTATGAGAGCGTATTTGTTAGTGAATATATAAAATTGTTTTATATTGTGATGATTGGTTTATTGAGTGGCATATGAACTTTCGTCAGCGTGGTCCGCAAGACTATGCCGAAGGGGTTTCTAAACACTTGAATAGAACAATTTGGCACAATATTGATTTTAAAATTGGGTAAATGAAATAATTTTACCTTGATTATATTTTATATATAAAGGAATAATTTTTCAGAAGTATTAAATTGTATATAAGTTGATTGTTTAGTTGTTTGAATAATCTAAATTGAAGAATAATTGTATAAGCAAAAGAATTATAAGAATTGAATTATAATTAAAGTGATTTACAATTGTGAAATAAACTTATATATATAAGAAGTGAAACTATATGAATATATTTATGAATATGAGTTGTAATAAAAATGAACTTGAGTTATATGAAATGAAATTCAACTTTTGTAATTGAATTGAATGAATGGATTGAATATTAATCAATTAAAGGTAAATAATTGATATGGAATAATGAATGTAAGTGAAATTCATTAAAATCTAATGTTATTTGGAAGTTGAATAATTGAATGAAAATCAATTAATTAAACCAATTGTAAGCAAAGGAATTTGGTTGTATTTAATATACATTGGTTGTTATATAATTGTTAGTTGATTGATTGTATATAATTCATTAA
Source organism: Allium cepa (assembly GCA_030765085.1). Taxonomy (NCBI): domain Eukaryota; kingdom Viridiplantae; phylum Streptophyta; class Magnoliopsida; order Asparagales; family Amaryllidaceae; genus Allium; species Allium cepa. The sequence continues at coordinate 130,386,435 of CM060930.1, forward strand.
GTATTAATGTTATTGGAAGCTAAAGAAATGGAATCCAACTTGGAAGTGAAGTAAATCAATTTAAATAGAATTGAATTTAAATTGGAAGTGAACCAACTTGAATATGAATTAGTGAATATAAACTAATTGAAAATGGATGTTAGAAAGAACATCCACTATTAATGAATCCAATGTGATTAAATTGAAAACTATTTCATTGAATATTAATGAGAATATAAATGAATATATATTGGTTATGAATTGTTGGATGCTAGTTGGTTGATGGTTGCATTTGTTGTTTGTTTCATTTGCTATGTTGACATATATAGTTATTATGTTGCTATATGTTGTATATTGATACTATTATCTATATGCATGGTTCTCATGTTATTTGTTGAGTGATTAGTAGGTGCGGATCGCGTTTGCTTCGCATTTGGAGCTCGCTTTCGCGATATATTAGCCGTATATGCTTGCTAATAAAATATAAGGTACATATCTCGGATTAAATACAGTACTTTTACACTTTTTTCCCTTCGGGATGCCTCATTACTTGATGAGATGTATATTTGTGATATATATACTGTCATTTTTTTTTCGGATCGAGCCGCGCAAAGTAGACTATGGCGAATTTTTCCGAAAATTTAAGGCGTTAGAAAAAATTTGAGAAATTGGAAAATTTTGAAAACTATAACTTTGATTTTGGAATTGAAAGTTAAACAATAGTAGTTGTTTTTGAAAGGATAACTAAGTATGATTTGAAAACTTAGTAAAGATTTGTAAGAAGTTTAACTATGAATTTTTGGAAAATTAATAGATTCTGTAATTTTCTTACTTGTTAATTTCGAGGACGAAATTCTTTTAAGTGGGGAAGATTGTAACGACCCAGAATTTTTAGAAATTAAAATTTGAATATCTAATTTATTTTAAATATAAATGAGTGAATTTATAAGTCAAATAAATTTTTATTTGAATTATTGGATTTAATTGAGTAATTAAATCGATAATTTAATATGTTAAATTATGGAAATAATTGAAAATATAGTTAAATATGATTGAAAATGATTTGTAAAATTTTATTTTATCATATTGAAGTTAGAACAATATTTTAGAACTTTTAAAATCGAATTAAAAGTTAATTTGTGAAAATTGAATATTTTAATATTTAAATCGACTAGTGAAAATAGTCAATTTTTGAACAGTCTCAGAATTGAACGAAACCAGTTCCATTGGATCCGTAATAGTTAGTTATTACCGGATTTCAAATTTCGTGTCAATCGGAGTTATCGTTTGATCGTGGCAGCTCGAAACGCATCGATTTATTTTTAATTTTAAATTTAGCGAGTGAAAATAGCCATTTTTCAAAAAGTCTCGGATTTCGACGAAATCAGTTTCATCGGATCCGTAATGTGATATTATTGTAAGGTTTCAAATTTCAAGTCAATTGGATTTACCGTTTGTCCGGTACAAATTAAAACGCCTAGAAAATCGCTTAAATCGGTTTAATTCAAATTGAGCGTTTACAGCCATAACTCGCACAGATGTCCGAATTAGCTTCCGAAACCTGTTCCATTGTGTCCGGAACTCGGGGTAAACCCTAGAAACGCTGGTCACGGTGCGTAAATCGGAGTTCGGAATTTCCGGGATGAATAGTGTTCGATTTTTCTTTATAAATAGCGCCCACCTCTTCATAATTTAAAAAAAAAAACAAAAACCTAATTTTATAACCCTAGCCGCCTATGCTAAGACCAATGGCCAGAATTGTCCCAAAATCATCCCTCAATCTCTCTCAATCTACAAAGATTTAGCCGAAGTGTTCAACACGAAGGTTGGAGAGCACGACGAGAGCTTCGATTCCATACGGTGATGATCGGAAATGGTGCAACGGAGAGGGAGCTATGGGGGGCCGTTCCCTACAGGTCACGCATGTGTTTCTAGGTGGAAGGGGGGGCCGAGCTTGCTCTCCTTGGGGCCGAAGGTGGAGGAGGGGGTGAGCTAGAAGTTGCAAGTCCCTGATCGAGTTCAAGATCAACATGGAAGATGAAAAATTAAACCCTAATCTCGAGTATGGGTTCATGGAGTTCGGCCTCAACCTGTAGCTTGAACGTGGAGAGGAGAGAAGGGGGGACGGCCAAGATTTGAGGGGTTCATGATCTAGTGGCTGGTAATTGTTGAGGTTAAAAATATAAAGAAAAATGTTGTAATTGTTTATATAAATCGTGTACAAACTTCAACAATTCATAACTTTTTCATACGAGGTCGAAAAAATGCGAAACCAGTTGCGTTGGAATCGTATGGACGAGCACTACGCGATGGAGTTGGTTTGGAGTCGTTTGGAGTTAGTGAGAATTTTGGGTAAAATTAAACGCGCGTTTAATTTTATTCGAAATAAATCGCTAAAACGAAATTAAAATCAAGGTGAGAACTTCTCACTCAATCGAATTAATTTCGATTTTATTTTAAATAGTTAGATTTAAAATATTTGAATGTATGTTTGAATGTTGATTGATATCTATTGATTGTTAAAATAGACATTATACGCCGTTAGTAAGAGGATGTTATTTATTAAAAACATATACCGCGAATATTTCATAAACAGTGAAATTGGTATTATATATAGTAGCAATATATATATATTGGCATATGTATATATTGCAGTTGTTGATTTCCCGCATTTTTTGTTTAGCGGATGAGACCCTATTACGCCATTATTAAGCGGATAATATTTAATAAGAACATATACCGCGATAATTTCGTACTGGAGCGAAATTGGTATTGTGCTAATGTTTATGGATGCAGGAAAACAGGTTGGAGGGATCCAACTGGATTCCTCAACAGTATTTATTTGATTTCAGATATTTTGATATTTGATGGATTATCATATCGATATATGATATCGTTGTTGTCGTGATTGACTATTTGGTATGTAGCATCATTGGACCAAATTTGGAACTTTAAAAATGATTTTTAAAGTTGATTTTTAAGAATATACTATATTTTGGAATTGATCCATTTTAAATAAATAAACGCTATAATTTTTAATGTTATAAAAATTATGTTTTTTTGTGAAATACAGTTAAAAGCTGATTTTTGAGAATATGATGCTATTGATTTTATAAAAGAGTTTAATCGAGATATTTTAGAATTTTTGTGAAAAGTTTAAATATAGGATTTATAAAATTTAATTATTTTATAAATCAAAATGGTGAAATAATAAAGGAGATTAAAGAGGTTTTAAAAGAATAATATAAATTGAATTATATTAAGAGATTTATAAATGGATATTTATAAATTGAAATATTGAAATTATAAAACGAGTTTTTATAAGTGTTTAAATGAAGTGAAAATGAATTTCATAAATGAATGAAATTTATAGAATTTTAAACAGTGAAGTTATAAATGGAATTTTATAAACAGTAGGTTTATAAAATTTATAAAGTTATTGAAAGAATGAATTTTGGATAAATAATTGAATCTTATAAGTTATAAGATTTATAATTATGAAGTTAAAAGAACGATTTTTGTAAAGTAATTGTTTTATAAGTAATTAACTTATAATATGAACGTTTAGTTTATAATTTAGTTATAAACTGGAATAGGTTAATAAAAGAATTTATAAAAGGGAAGTTTTTATAAATAAATAGAAATGGAATTTATAAACGTTGTTTTATAAATTCGCAAATGACTTATTTTGACAAGAAAATTTGTGGAAACCTATAAATGGAATTATATTCACGTTTTTGAATAGTGAATAATCCTTTAAAATAAAATGAATAGAAGTGATGAAATTTGTTAACGTAGTATATTCACGTTTTTAAATAGTGAATAATATGTTAAAGAAATTATTTAGAATGTGATGTTTTAAATAGAATTAAAACGATCTAACGATGTTTTAAAATATGTTGAGATTCGAAACCATAGATTTCAACATTTATTGTTGAAATAGACGTTTTCGAGAAATAAAAGGAAATGGTGGACTATAACACTGTTGTTATGGTAAATGATTTCCGAAAGGAAATGTTTTGTATAGTATTGGGATTTATATATCTATTTTAATTTCGAATCCCTATACTAGTGATTTTGGGACGTCGTAACGATGTTTTACGCAACATTCGTTTTGTCCCAAATAAATATGTTTAAGAGAATGATTTCCTTAAAGAATGAAATATATACTTAATTTCGATTTAAGTATATTGAATATTTTCTAAGTGTTGAAAATAAATAAAATTTGTGAATTACTTATAAATAAATAAGTATGGAAATGTTTTCCAATATAAAGTGAATATTTAGAATTTATCTTTTTGAAGATAAATTGAAATGAATTATTGAAATCATATGCATGGATATTTTGAAATGTAAATTCACTAAGGAATTTATAAAAGAAAGTGGGATTGGTTTAGAAAAATAAATATTGATTTATTTTTGAAGTATTGAAATTTAATATCTAGTAAAGATATTTTGTGAAATAAATAATTGGGAAAATTATTTGGAAACTGGTGATGTGTGCATATCCAGTGATATTTCAATAACCGACTATCAATATTTCCCTTTTGATGGGTAATTGATGTGATTTGTTTGAATTTGAATGCCACACTTATTTTTAAATAAGCGCTCACTATTCGGGTTAACCGGGAAAGGACCATGGGGTCGTATAACCCATTCCGAATATGTGATACGTCGTTATGAATTGCATTGAAGATCGGTGTTGAAGACCCGGTATTTGCGAGAGCGATAGGATGACCTGTCGATTGTCTCTGCACTGAGTTGCAACGGTATAGAGACTCCCTAAGTGATGGGAAATCCGATCAGGATTGTGAATATCCGGATTGCAAGGACTTCTTTGTAAGTGCCTTCGGTTTTGTTCGAGCCCGGAACAGACTTGTATGGATTGTATGTCTGACATTACAAGTTGAGATATAAAGCCGATTTCTTTCAAATATATTTCTGTTGGTGGCGAAGAATTTATTCTTTTAGCTTAACACCCTTCTCTGAGACGTACGAGCTCAGAGGTTATGTAGTTGAATGTTATCAGCGATATATTCCCAATTTGGTAATGTGACATGCTGAGTGTTGCTGTAAATGATCATTGTGTTGATTATTGTGATAGGATCGTTTATTTGATCGTCTATCTTGGTGATCATTGTGTTGATCATTTGTTGACCCAAAGCATGGCTTTTGTATAAAGTATGTTTTTGTGGACGTGACTTCGTCGAACCTCACACCCCGGAAATGGTCAAAACAGGAAAGATGCGGCAAGGTTATGAGGGGTAGCACCCTTTAGGGTATGTACATTTCCTTCTGGATAGAGGTGGTATCATGGTATGGAGCCCAGATATTTAACCTATGTGGTTACTACGAATTTATTACTTTGTGGTTGTTGGTTTTCGAGATCCCGTGAGAAAGGTCGTTTACGATCGGGGAATGGCGTGCTCGTGTCAGTAGTTACCCAGTTAGGGGTAACCCGGCCTTGTATTGGCAGAGTTCCGGTTTGGTTCTCGGGGATGTCTTTCCAGAGGCATTCTCATGTGGCAATGGGAAGTTCCTTGGCCTGACCATTTGTTGGAAATCCAAAAAAACAATACGAAACTTGTACGGTTTTAGTTGTAGAACCTGCCATCTAATATGGTAGCTATTAGTAGGCATAATATAATGGTACCTATGTTGGCTAAGATTTATATTCTACTTTCGAAATGAATTTTCTACACTATGCACTAGTAATAATATCAAATGTTCTTTTTAAATGCGTATCAAGCATGTTTGGCTATCATAAGGAGAAATCTTCTCCAAGTCTGCGTTTGCATTGTGTGTGTGGCAGGAGGTCTTATGGTAGTCTCATTTTTAAAAGCATTGCGAATTGAAATAAAAATATCTCTCTGTTTTGATTTTAAAGATAAATAAACTGTTTTGAGTTCTCACACCAGTCACATGACTGACTTGGAGTTTATTGTTTTCTTTCCTAAACTCTGGGTGCCCACCAAATTTCCACACGGGCAGTCAAAAGTTAGGTTTATCAGGATATTCTGGATATTCTGGAGTTGCTGGAGGCAAGCTGGATGGCGTGGCGTATTACTTATATAGTATTCCTTTTTCCGCTGCACTGTTTGATGTTGTATATTGTTGTTGTACACTCTGATGATGATATGATGTAATGAAATGTAATGTATAAAATGTAATAACTGATATAATTCTTGTTTAAAGATTATTCATTTATTATTATATGTTGTTCCGCTGCGAATTGTGAGATTCTGTTGTTTTCTGTTCCGTCCTATTTTCTTCTGTTTTCTTTTTCCTCTGTTCTCTTCTCTTTCTATTCTATTTTAAAATTTTCTATGTTCTTTTCCCTATCTAAATTTTCTATCTTATGTTTTCTCTTCCCTCTTCTTTCTACCTTCTTTTCTACTTTTTCTTTTCTTAAAATCTTTTTAAAACCCATAACTATTCGGTTTTTCGGCAACGAAAAATCGAAGCATTACATCTGTCCAGGCTTGCAGGTTCCAAAACCTGTTTTTAAATTCAAAAACTTTATCTCAAACCATTTTTAAGCTTTGAAATCTAAATAGAACATGTTTGTATGATCATGCTTTAAGATTTAAAAATAAATTTAAGTAAATTTGACTTAAGTTTCTCTGGAAGTTTTAAAAATACAGGTAAACCCAAATCATGCTGAAAATTTAATTATCATGATTCTTAATTTCAAGTACATGATTCGAAACGATTTTGAAATCAATGATTTTTAAAAGCAAAATCAAAATTTTTAATAATGTATCCTCTGTGAAACACGAGGATGAACGGCGTCGTCATTTTCATCAAATTTTGGCGATCAACAAGTTGATGGACCTCGTGATCGTAATGGTAGCTTGCTAAGAGGTCGGAGGGTTTGGAGAAAATGTTCGATAAATTTTTTGAATGTTGTGGATGGAAAGCGAGATCGACTTAGGGTTAAATGTTCATATTGGGTCATGATCGGAAAAGGTGTCGCTGCATCATCGTCGATGGACCGGAGCCGTTCGCACCAGTGTGATTCGAAGCATGAGGGTTCGACATTGTTCTGGCTGACGCTGCGTGACCTTTGATGATCATAGGTGGAAGAGCGAGGCAATTTATTGTGGCTCAGTTCTGTTCCAGATTTGGGTCTAATGGCTCGATTGCAAGATTACCATCGTTTCGAAATACTGGGTATTCGTATGGTTTGAGAACGTCATCGTGGACTTGTCGATGGCTAGAGCTTCATCCTGAGGTGGCCGGATTGATTGTGCATGTGCACATGGCTTGGGTTGTGTCAGAAAGCAGTAGAGTAGGAAGAAAGTTGATACTTGAAGTAGCCTTCGGGAAATAAGGGTAAAGGCTCGGGTATAGGATCGAAGCATTTTTGGGTTGCACGGGTTAAATACTTAAACAAAAAATAAGGTTTGAAAATTAAGGCATACGGGTTGATTTCTAGGAAAACTCGAAAAATTCAGGCGTTTGATCAAGTAAGACTCGAAGAGGGCCTCGGGTCTGATATATATAATAGTTTTTACTTTAAAATAAAATTCAATCTTTTAACATTTTTATTCCATGTTTTCAAATTATGATTTTGATTTAAGTTTTGAATTAATTAAGGATTTAAGTAAGATCTTTTTAAATTAATTAAACTTAATTTATTTAATTTTGTCACATTATTTTATTAAGTTATTTTTATTAAATAAATAATGTAATCGAAAAGGATAATTAAGATAAATTATTATTTAAACTAATCTTAACCTTTTAAAGCAACTAATGTGGTAAGGATGATTATTGAACAAGGTTTATAAGATAATCAAAGTAATTAACAAAGATAAAAAGATTTATCTTTTAATTTATTAAGTAATTAATGATTTGTTAATATAATTACTTCAAAAATAACAATTTAATTAATTACTTAAAATTAAAGATTAATTAAATAATTAATTAAGGTTAATTGATTTATAATTAATAATTAATTAATTAAGGAATAATTAATTAATAATAGTAATTAAGATTTAATTAATTAACAATTAAAGATTATTTAATTAAGGCAATTAATTAGAAATAATTAATTAATAAAGGTGAGTAAGATTTAATTAATTTATAATTAAGGATAAGTAATCCTTGATTAAAGATAATTAATGAAAGTAATTATGTGATTAATTAATTTAAATCACACGGTTAATTCATCTTAATTGTAGATGATTAATTATTATTGAATGTTGTGTATTGGATTGATATCTCTGATATGTGATTGTGATGCTATGTGATATGAATTACTTTGTGCTGAGCTGTGATATCTGTTATTTGTTTCTGCGGCAATTGAATTTCGATGCGACAGGGAGTCGGATTCCAGTTGGTTATCCAAAACCCACATCGAACCCTGAAAGTGAATCTTTATGATTGATATATCCACGTGTTTTCAAATTAAGCGCTCACTATTCGGTTTAGCTGGAAGAGGACCTTTGTGTCATAGAACCCATTCTGAATAGTGATACGACGAAATGGATCGCATTTAAAGACGGTGGTGAAGATCAGGAATCTTCGAGAATGATAGGATAACCTATCGAATGACTCTGCACTGAGTTGCTCCGGTATAGAGATCTCCATATGTGATAGAGAGTCCGAGCGGGATTGCGGATGCCTGGATTGCAAGGGCTTCTTCGGAAGTGCCTTTGATTCAGTTCCAACCCCGAACAGACTTGTATGGTTGTATGTCTGACATTACACTTTGAGATATAAAGCAGATTTCTTTCAAATATATTTCTGTTGGTGGTGGAGAATTTATTCTCTTAGCTTAACACCCTTCTCTGAGACGTACGAGCTCAGAGGTTACGTAGTTGAAGGTTATCAGTGGTATACTCCCAATTTGGTAGTGTGGCATGCTGAGTGCTGCTGATCATTTGTTGATCGAAGCATGGCTTTTGTGAAAAGCATAGCTTTGTGGACGTGACTTCGTCGAGCCTCACAACCCGGTAATGATCGAAACAAGAAGGATGCAGCAAAGTTATCGGGAGTAGCGCCCCTTAGGGTATGTGCATTTCTTTCTGGATAGAAGTGGTATCATGGTATGAAGCTCAGATACTAAACTTATGTTGATATTGCAATTATGTTGCTTAAGGTTGTTGTTGTTGGGGCCTCGGATAAAGGTCGGTTACGACTGGGGGATGGCATACTCGTGTAGTAATTACCTAGTTACAGAGGTAACCCGGCCTTGTGTTGGCAGAGATCCGGTTAGGTTCTCGGGTCGTCCCTTCAGAGGCTCACCCACGTGGCCCAGGAAGTTCCTTAGCCTGATCGTTTGTTGGAAATACAATCACCAATAGGAACCCTGTACGGTTTTAGTTGTAGAACCTGCCATTTAACATGGTAGCTGTAGTAGGCATACTATAACGGTACGTATGCTGGCTAAGATTAATATTATACTTTCAAAATGTTTTCACAATATGCACTAATAATAATATCAAAAGAGTTTTCTTGTATCAAGCATATTTGACTATCATAAGGAGAAATCTCCCCGAAGTGTGCGATTGCCTTGTGTGTGTGTCGGAAGGCCTTATGGTAGTTTTATTTTCCAAAAGCATGAACGGATTTCTTTTATAATCTGTTTTTGTTTAAAACAATTGTTTTTGTTTACTCGTACCAGTCCCATGACTGACCCGAAGTTTATTGTTCCCTTTCTAAACTCTGGGTGCCTACAATTTCCACACGGGCAGACAAGAAGCAGGTTATTCGTGTTTTGGAGCTAGCTTGGATTTTGGAGTCTTTTTGAAGCTGTCGGATTTTGGAAAGCTTTGGGTTTGGGAATCTTTTGAAGTATTTAGAGTTTTTGAAGACTTATCAAAGTTGAAGTATGTTGGAGACCTTTTTGAAACCATGTTGTTAGTGTTCCGTTATGATGATATTATTTTGGTGTTGTATCATATATGTATCACTCTGATAATGGTGGTGATTTGTTGTAATCAAACATTGTGATGATGTTGTATCTGTGTTATGATTAATGACAGTTCATTTTTTTCCGCTGTTTATATTCATCAAATGTTGTTATAAGCTCCAGCCGAATTGGAGTTCGACGTTTGAATCTCCGGCAGTCGAATACAAGTAAGGTATTTGATGTCGATTTTCGAACGCTGGAATTCAGGTCATGACAATTTCGCTTACTTTGATTCTTCCACTATTTTACAGCCTTCGGATGATGGATTTTTACATCCAACATTTGAAGCAAAATTTAAAAGTAATAAATCTAACAAGCATATGTATAAAAGGTACATTCCACCTTGGGGCAAACTGAAGAGAATCGATGCTAATTCTATTGAAGAAAGCCCAATCATCACTGAATTCAATTGCAGCGGGGAAATAAAAAGGATAAAACCTATAGAGGACCTTAAGGAGGTGTGCATAGATTTAGATAATAATACAAAGATAGTCAAAGTAGGGAAAGATTTGAATGGCGATTTGAAGAAGGATTTGATCCAATTTCTTAAGGTCACAAGGACATATTTTCCTGGTCACATTCTAATATGATAGGGATATATCCAATAGTCATGTGTCATGCACTCAAAATAAATCCAGAAGCAACTCCCATTAGGCAGAAAAAGAGATAGCTAGACAAGGTATGATCAGATGCTTTTAAAGAAGAAGTTAATAGACTCCTTTAGAATGGGTTTACTCGGGAAATATACTACCCAAAGTGGTTAGCCAATCCAGTTCTGGTAAAGAAATCAAATGGAAAATGGAGGACTTTCATTGACTATACAAACTTGAACAAAGCATGTCTGAATGATCGCTGCCCGCTACCACGAATTGATCAATTAGTGGTAGCGGGCACAAGTGGGCACAAATTATTGTCTCTCATGGATGCCTATTCAGGGTACAATCAAATACCAATGTTTAAGCTAGATGAAGAACACATTTGTTCATAACCGAATGGGGAATTTATTGCTATAAAGCAATGCCATTTGGACTAAAGAATGCTGGGTAAACATACCGAAGCTTGGTTAACATAATGTTTAAAGAGAAAATTGGCCGAAATATGGAGGTTTATGTGGACGACATGCTAGTAAAATCTAGCGAGGCTAAATATCATCAAAAGGATTTAGATTAAATGTTCAAGAAATTGAGAAAATATCAAATGAAATTGAATCCACAAAAGTTCTCTTTTGGAGTCCATTCAGGAAAAAATTTAGGCTACCTTATAAGTGCCCAAGAGATTGAAGCTAGTCCTGACCAGATTCAAGCCATTAAGGACGCGGCTGAACCAAAACCAACAAGGAGGTAATGAGTTTGAATGGAGGGTGGCCGCCCTAAGTAGGTTCATTTCCAAAGCTACTGATAAATGTATTCTTTTCTTTGACGTAATTAAGAAGAAAAACTTTGAATAAGAGGAAAATTGCAGAAAAGCTTTTTAGGAATTGAAAAGCTATCTGGAAAAGCCACCGATACTTGCTAGTCCCGAGAAAGGGGAAGTCTTATACTTATATATGGCGGTTTCATAACATGCGATCAGCTTAGTATTAATTAGAGAAGGAAGTGGAGCTCAACTTCCCATGTATTATGTGAGAAAATGATTGAAGGATGCGAAGATTTGATTCCAGTGATAGAAAAGTTAGCATATTGCTTGATTCTCGTAACTCAAAAGCTTAAAGCATACTTTCAAGCACATACGATTAGGGTATTAACCAGATTCCCCTTTAAGCAAGTCTTCAGTAAACCAAATGCTTCGGGAAGGTTGGTAAAATGGGGAATCAAGCTCAGCCAATATGATATAGAATTTCAGCCGCGAGCCGCAATCACGGGACAAGCATGGCGGATTTCATCAATGAATGCACTAACTTCATTAAAGAGAAATCGGGAAAGGAAAAAGATCAGAAGCCTATGTGGCAAATTTTTGTTGATAGTACATCAAAAAAACAGAGAGCCATTGTAGGATATGCGATCATAACACCAAACAAACACAGCTTACATTACGCCATTAAATTAGGATTCCCCACAATGAACAATGTGGAAGAATATAAATCTATGGTAGTAGGATCAACCTTGGCATTAGAACTTAAGATTCCACGAATTCAGGTCTTTATTGATTCCCAGCTAATGGTAAATCAAGTGAAGTAGATACATCAAACAAAGAACTCTAAGTTAACTTTATACATGAAGAAGATACTGAAAATGATTGCTTTTTTGAACACTTTTCAATTCATCAATCCAAGAGCGGAAACTCACAAGCAGATTCGCTAGCAAAACTAGTCAGCTCAAGGGGATCCCCGAAGACATGAATTGTTCTAGTAGGATATCAGGAAATTATGTGTGTTGGAGAGGAAGCATCTGAACTGGGAAAGGAGCTATTAGTTTTGAAAAGGTCTCGGGCAAAGTTACACGAGGAAGAGGGAAGATAAATTGATAATGAAATATCAGATGACAGTGTTGACAAATCAAGAGCAAGTGACTCATATGATAACTCCTAGATGTCACATATCATTAAATATCCTGCTAAAGGGATACTCCCATCAGACAAAGGTGAAGCAAGGAAAATCAGGAGACAAGCTCCAACCTTCACGATAATGGATGGAATCCTCTATAAGAAGGGATATGCCCTTCCCTATCCAAGATGTGTAAGCCTGAATGATGGAGTAAAATTGATGGTAGAAGCACATGAGGGATTCTGCAGGGACCACTCGAACGGAACAAAATTGGCAAAGAAGATAATGAGACAAAGATTTTATTGGCCTCGTATGGTAAGCCAAGTCATCGAGTACGTGAGAAGATGCGAGAAAATGTCAGAAATACTCAAAGATTCCTAGTTTACCCCCAAGTCAATTAATTTCAATTGCAAGTCCAGGGCCTTTTGAAGCAGGGAGGATTGATTTGATCGGCCCATTGCCAATCTCAAAAGGAGGAGCGAAGTATGCCATGGTCACCACAGATTACTTCATAAAATGGGTTGAAGTAGAACCACTTCCAAAGATCACTTCAGGGAAGGTACTCAGATTCGTTGTCAAAAATATCATAACCAGATTTTGAATTGCCCAGAAGATAATTTCCGACAATGGAACACAATTTGAGAGTGAAGGATTCTCTCGCTTTTTCCATTGAATGGAATCATTAGGAGCTTTTCTTCTGTCGCACACCCAAAATAAAATGGGGGAAGTTGAGGCTGCAAATAAAACCATAAAGACAATTTTGAAAAAGAAATTAAACAAAGCAAAAGGAGATTGGGTAGAAGAACTACCACTTGTGTTATGGGCTTATCGAACATCTAATAAAACGGCGATGAGACATATTCCTACTTTTTGACATATGGGTGTGAGGCAATGTTACAAAACAAGATTGAAACACCCTTACACCAAAGAATCGCCTATGCATTCGATATGAATCAAGAACTGAAAAGAGAATCCATGGATTTGATGCATGAGTTGAGAGATGAAGCAGCAATAAGAACAGCAGAGTATCAAAGAAGAATTTCAAAATACTATAACTCTAAAGTGAAAATGCGATCAATTCAAGAAGGAGATTTGGTTCTTTGAAGAGTAATGGCGAATACAAAAAACTCCGTAGATGGACCCCTGAGACTAAATTGGGACCTTAATCAATTAATAAAGTAATCCCACCAAGAGCTTACAAGTTATGTCGACCAAACGAAAATATGGCTCCGAGAACATGGAATGCCAAGCATTTGAGACTATATTTTCCAAAGATGAATGAATAAAGCGTCCCTTTTCTGAAAAAGAAAATCTACATGGTTGGAAGTGAAATACTCCTTGCATTGGATACCACCTAAGATGGTAGAAAGCCTATGTCCACGCCGAGTTGGCCAGGGCAGATCACCTCCTAGAGGGAGGGTGGAGTAAGCCTTTAACCATGCTATGTTATGGCTAGCTTAAAGCATCGGACAAGCCATTGGCCACGACACTGGTCAGGTCATGGCACCTTATTAAGGGAGGATGGATTAAGCCTTCATCCGCTCTATGCTATAGCCAGGATAAAGCACCAAACAGACTTCTGTCCACGCCACAGTATGCTAGGGCAACGCACGTCCTGGAGGGAGAACGAAGTAAGCCTTTATTCGTGCCATGCTATGGTCAGGTTAAAGCACCGAACAAGCCCCACCCAGCACTACGCTATGGCCAGGGTGCCTCCTGGAGGGAGGTTGGGTAAGTCGTTCATTCCAGCCTCTAAGATGAGCTAACCAAGAGCAGCAGACAATAATGAACTAAGATGTCTAAGCCCAAGAAGAGCTCATCAAATAATGGACTAAGATATCCAAGCCCAAGATGAAGCTCATCAAATAATGGACTAAGATGTCCAAGCCCAAGAAGAGGCTCATCAAATGGACTAAGATGGCCAAACTCGAGAAGCGGTATATCTCCAATAGACTAAGATGTCTGGGCCCAAGAAGTGGCACAACATATTATGGACAAAGCCGTCAAAGCTTGAGAAGCAACTGATCAGATTACTACTATATACAAGGCCTAAAGGGTTTATGCATGTCAAAGAAGACAGAATTTGGGTTTTAGGACTTTCATTTCTAAATCTCATCTACCAATACCCAAAACTGGGTTTCAGATCTTTATCAATCACTTACGGTCTTTATTATACCCGAATATGGGTTTTAGGACTTTATTAATCACTTACGGTCTTTATAGTCGAATTTGGGTTTTGAGATTATTACCTAGTTCCACTTTAATGCCTCAATCTTGGCTTGTTCTTTTTATTATAAAGACAGTTATCGTAAAGTTATGGTTTTTTGACATATGCCCTAATCTGGGTCAAGGATTTCTATTATGACAACAATTTCCATGGATTTCTACTTATCTAAATACGCCCTAATCTAGGCCGAAGATTCTTATTATAAGGATAATTGTTAATAATTTCTAATTATCTGATATATGTGGGCCCGAGATTTTTGATATGAAGACAATTATTTTGGATTTTCGGTTATCCACCATAAATACCCGAATTCGGGTTCAAGAATTCCACTCAAAGAACTATTTCTGAATATTACTATCTAGGTCCTGGATATCACATTATTAACTTCTAAACTTCACAAGTTGACACCCAAATTAGGTTTAATGTTTTATGACTTTAAATGATGCTCACTAATATCTGGATGAAGGCTTCGGGATCATCCTAATTTTTGGGAAAATTTCCAAATACATATTAAGATTGATGAGTTACAAAGGCTTATTTCTAGATAATAGCTTATGGTCCCAATTTACAGCCATTGGATGTTTCCTACAAGGAGTTCGAAGACTAAAA
This sequence comes from Allium cepa, assembly GCA_030765085.1. Classification (NCBI taxonomy): domain Eukaryota; kingdom Viridiplantae; phylum Streptophyta; class Magnoliopsida; order Asparagales; family Amaryllidaceae; genus Allium; species Allium cepa. The sequence continues at coordinate 130,401,648 of CM060930.1, forward strand.
GTATCATATGCATCAATGGCTGTCGATCACAAACCTCATATCCTTTATTAAATCAGGGGAATGATCAACTAACTGTCTAAATATAGAGAACTAATATGCTGACTTAACATGAAGCATGCATAAATATGACAATGAGTTAGTCATAGAATATGTCACTTACTTTGAACTTTGCAGGAAAAATAAAGTTATAAAGAGCAAGGAAGATCTAAAAAAAATTTCAATAAGAACAAAAGCTTCTTTCATACAAGGGGGACCATAAAATCCACTTAAGAACAGAAGCATGAAAGAAGGTTAATAAGAATATCAGGCTCCATTATAGTTACAGTCATGGGTTTCGATAAAGGTCACAAGAGAGCGTTTCAAAGGCATTGAGAAGGATTTCGAAGGAGTTGGAGCAAGTGTCCTTACTAGTAATAAACAGTGTAAAGCTTTCGAGTCTGATGGAAGCAGGACTATCCTTCTGCCACTTTCAACCTTTTGATGCAGAGGGATTCACAAATTTAAAGAATGCATGGACGACCTCGAAACCACCTGTCGAAGGCAAAGAACGTCATCCACTCATATGCACGTCAAACCTTTCGAAACCAAAGGTTTCACCTTTATAACAACCCTTTCGAAAGCATACATAAACCTTTCGAACCGGTCAAAACCAATGACATCAGGAGAAGGTTCCACACCAATTCACAGGCATGCATTTGAAAGCTACTCAACATCATTGAAACCATTGGTACTTTGACATCTTCAAAGCCCCTGTGGGCAATCTATCGACAAAATTGGAGGCTCTTATCTTACTTCCGATGACAAAAAGGCAACATGAAGATAAAGGCGCGTTTGAAGACCTTTCGACAACGTTGAAATCAGTTATGGAGAAAGAATAAAAGGAATACTAATGACTTAACAAAAGCGAAAGGTTGATAAACGACCTTTTCTACTTAGTCGAAAGGTCTAGAGTAAGATAAGGATAGTAAAAGGGTGAGTTAAAAAACTCGAAAGAATTGCCTTTCGACGGCGCCGAAAGCAGACAAGGCCTTTTGACCAATTCGAAAGGCTTAAGGAAGCATCTAAAAAGGGGGCATTTGGACTACGTTAAAGGCATTGGTGTAGAAGAGGGTCGACCTGAATCTATAATCAGACCCAAAAGTCCAGTTTTGGGGGACCGGATTTTGGAACCCTAAACTCATTTCTCTTACTCTGAATTCTTAGTTACAACAAAATCTTTGTAAATCCTAAATCAATTTGGGAGAAAAAATCTTTGATATTTGTAACTCATTTTGGATTAATAAATAGGAAGATATGACGGATTCATTAAGGATTTCGATTATGAGGAAGATCGTTATGATCATTAGCTAGACTAATTATCCATTGCACATGATTCTATCTTATTCTCTTAACTTCTTTTTGTCTATGTAATACATAGTATCACTTAGATATATACATTCAAAACCTTTCATTGTCAAAACCGATATTAGACAAATGAAGTAAGAAGGGTGATGGTGTTTCGACATTGATGAATTTATAAATTTAGAAATATCTAGGTCGATTTTATACAAAGTAAGCTAAATGAAGTTTAGGCAACTGCAATCTAGAGCTAATTCAAAAGGATGAGGCTCCTCTCGACCTGGTCGAAAGGGGTGTTTCGAAAGAAATCCATATTGTAGTTGGAAAGTGAATGCCAAGAAAGGAATCCACTCGAAAGGGGTTTACCCCCTACTTCATTTTCAATCTTTCGAAGGGTTCACCAACTAAAAGTGGTGAAACCAATGAGTTCAAAAGCAGCTATCTCATTTTAACAAAAACAGGCATACCTTCTGACGTGGTCGAAAGGATCAAAACGAACCTTTTGACATGGTTGAAAGCCTATACATACAGCTGCCTTCGACTCTTTCAAAAGAAAGGTTTCGATTTGAATGCTTCTTCTTTAGCCTGCATTTCTAATTTAACCGCCAAATCTATTTCAACTTGGTCAATCAAGTCGAAAGGTGGGTTTCGAAAGAAGCAACTTCTTTGACCTCCTAATCTTATATGACCTATTTTTTTATTCACATAGCTTTGGGGATGTTGACAAGTTTTCTTGTTAACAACTATAATATATGGGATTATAGTCAAAAAATACAAGGCTTAACGTGCACCAACTATGGTCGATTGTTCTTAAAATTAATTTTGGAGTAATATAATATACTCAATTCATTATGAGAAAAAGTCAAATGGTACAAAGAGCTAAAAATATAATGCTATTTCATGGTTTATTTATAGGGTGCACTAGTGCAACCTTGTGGGCATGAATGTGGTTATTATGTGACGTGGTTCATGAAAGAGATTGTATTGGAGGACAATCAGTCTTTCCTAAGGTATACATATGTGAATCTCAAGGATTTTTTCATCACTACATGTAATTCTATATTAATTATATATGTTGACTTGTAATTCTAATATCTCATTCCTTATTTTTGAATTAGCCTCTTACTTCAAGGAAACTCCCCTTATATACCCAAGAGGATCTTGATGAAATTCAGATAAAAGTTAGGGTGTCATTATGAACATGATCATGTAGAATGTTTCGCTTCTAGCTTTTTTGACACTATCCTAGTTAATATGATAGCATAGAATATGCAGCTTTTGACAGTAATTTGGATGTGGATGTATGACTATTTCGAAAATCTAGGTACATGGAATTTAAATGTGGATGTATGACTATATTTTTGAAATCTATTGCAGTTTTTATTATCAAAGTTAGCATATAGGTGTGATATATATATATATATATATATATTACAGCATTTGATGAATTACATTTTTATTCGGTCAGGCATAACAAGACGAACATGAACATCAACCACTTATAAGAAACAAATGTTAATAACAGTTATTAACATTAGTACAGATATCGAACTGATGTCTATTAGAAAAGAAAAAAAAACTTTCTATGTCAATAATGAATCATTCACATCAGACCGGAAAGAAAACCTGATGTGTATTGACAATACGTACAATATTATTGATAATTAAATCGATGTTACCAAATATTTATACATCATTTCTATTATGGAATCGATGTACAAACTGATTAATAAAATCATCTTTAACATTATTGAGTAATATATAATGATCTTCATACAAAATAACATCACAAATTATAATTATAAAATTGATATATCTCAAATGAATTATATCAAACCGATGTGTATGATATTCATTAATTCATCGCTAATAAGTTCAAAACTGATTTTGGATGTACATATAGACATTAGCTACAAACCGATTTCGAAGCTTTAGCTATTTTTAACATCACCCACTAACACATTTGTACATTTTTTATAAACATCGGTCCTGGCCCAATGTCCATAAACAAAATTCTAGCAGTGGATAAGAAAAATCAAAGAGTAGATGAAAGAGAATCAAACTTGTGATGATTAAATTGGATTCTAGTTGAATTTCGATAGAGTTTGGATATATTTTGATTCGGAAAATGTAAGAGTTGAAGGAGGAGAGATAAACAAGAAAGCAGATGTTAAAATTTCAATAAGAATTCTGATATATATATATATGGAAAAAACGGTCACGTTCGTTCGTAAAGAGATACGACAAAAAGACACTTCCATTCAAATTTGAATTTTGAAAATTATGGCCACTATGTCAACATACATAGATAGAGTTTGTCATCATACTCTTCACAAAATTGGAAAACACTTTAAAAATATTATTTTAATAATCTGTTGCTTTGTAAAATAATTGATACTTTGAAGAATCATTTGAATATAGTTTATACACATTTTAATCAAAATATAACTTAATAAAGCTTCATAAAATAATTTTGAAAGATTTAATAGAGTGTTCAATATAATGTAAATAATATATATAAAATCAATATAATTATAACTTATTAAAGTATAAACAAAAATTCCATATATATATATATAAACTTAAAAACAACAAAATAATATCTTTATAAGTATAAGAGAATTTTGAGAAATATTTTTAAAAAATAATTTTAAAACTTGGATATTTGAATACTAATTTAAAACAAAATTAGAGAAGGAGAGAGAGATCAAGAAAGTGCTATCAAGATTTTAACATAAATTATAGGACTCTATAATTTATCTGGAATATCTTGAAATCTTCAACTCTTTAATACTCATGAGTCTTCATTCTTCAACTCTTAAAACTCTATATCGGCATCTTGAATCTATTCTTGATACTATATAATCTTCTTAATCAACACCTGTCTAATACCATGTGTTATATACTATATATAACTTGATAAAACATTAGTATCTATATTTTACATAATGTCCTATAATTGTTATCATCAAAACCAATGCCTAAGGCACTGATAATCTCCCCCTTTTTGATGATGACAACTCTGTATATAAAATAAAATATAACTCTCCCTGGGTTACAAAACTCCCCTTTGATCTATGCCTAGATTTTATATGTTTCTCCCCCTTTGTCATCAACTAAAATAATCACCAAAAACTATAACTATAACACTAACTCTTACTCTAATTCTAACTCTTACTCTCGCTAAATAAAATACTAATTGATATATATAAAGTTGATGTGAATGATTGTGTAAAAATAATAAGTGATATGTAAAATTAGATATCATGAAATAATCATAATTAATCTAAATATTCATCCAATACAACAAAGTTAATGTCATACACCATTCAAACAAATCCACACAAATCAAACCAGTCAAATCCAAATCATATCAAGTATTATTATTTATATACAATTAAACCTATTTGAACTAGACATTTCGTGGATCTTCGACCTATCCATCAGTGCCAAAAATTGGATCTGTTTTGATAACATCCCAATCTTCACCATCTTTGTTGATGGTACACTTTGGATTGGTGGTTGGTTCTTCTTTGTTCAAGGCATAAATCATTTATCGAATCACGTCGAAATGCCTTCCTTGCTCCTTTATTGTCTGCACTTGCTTAATTCTAAGTGCCTTTACTTTCTTCGGATGAAAAAAAGAATGTTCTTGAATGATTTGAGAGTTTGTTTGAGGTATTAGACTAGTTTTCGGATAGGAGAAACCATTAATTTTTATGAGAGTTTTGGAATGAAAAGGAGTGAAGATAGAGACTTGAAATTATGATTTTTTTGGAGTGAATAGGTATATATAGGGGTAAGAAGTCGTTTGAAATGAATTGGTGTTTGGTAGTTATTATTTTCTTTAAATTAAAAAAAATTTGAAAACTGGCCATTATAGGTCGACATACATGATTTCCATATGTCAGGATATGCACCATATTCTTCAAAACTACTTTATTTTACAATCCTATTATTTTTGCTTATACTATTATATTTATATGACTTACCAAAGATATTGATAATGTATAACGGCAAGAAATAGAATGTTCATTGATAATAAGGATGAGCATAAGGAATAAAAGACAGATACATGAGATTCAATATAAACTTAAAACTAGAAAATCCAAATACAAAGATAGCTTTAATAAATAACTAGAAAGGTGTGGATGAAGATAAAGAAGAACCACTAAGTTTGTGGATGATCTTTTTAAAGAATTTATCCATTTTGTTGGAAATTGAGGTAAATCTCTTTGAGAATGATTTCTTAAGCTTTCTTTGGTTGTGAATGATCTTCTCTTGATTTTTGAGAAGATCGTTATTGATTGGATTAGGTGGCATATTGATAGTTTCCAAGGAAATATCTTCCTCCTCTTATTGTTCTTGCACCTCAACTTCCATTTCCTCTTCCTCCTCTTCTCTTATTTCTTGCTCCTCTTCCTAATCCAACCTTTGTTCCTTTTCTGCAAGCGTTTTATAAGGCTTGAAAAACAATGAAATATGCATAAGTGGATGTTGGCCTTGTCAAATATTTTTCGAGGAATTGTTTCCTTTCTCTAAAGGTCAACACCAGAAAAATTAAAAATACAAGTAAGATACACACCATGAAATAGTATGTTTTCATGTTTAGAAAGATTTTTATGAAAAAGTTCATCCAAAATGACTTGAGACCAATGTATGTCATATTGACCATAAATGGCGATAAGAGCTTTGAAATTTTTTTATGTCGGGTTATTATAATTACCCATTCTAGGAGTGGTACTTTATTGCAAAAGAAGGCTTAAAATTCTTGCTTTTGGATGCAGGTTTTTCTTTTTAAATTCAAAATCATTACTTTCGAAAATGTCATGAATTACTTCACAATTTTGAAAATCAATTTGAAAATTTGAAAGATTCATTCCACTAGATTTGCATTCAAGAATGTGACCCAAAAGTTCACAATTTAAAACAATTGTGTCCCCTTGACACTATTTCAAACTTCTCCTTCTCTTCCATCATAAAACTTTCCTTTTTAATTATCATAAAAGATCATCACCAATTTTGGATAACAAATGAAATCATTTTGAGAAGCATCGATTAAACCAAGAATTTCATTTTGTAAACAAAGATTAAAATGATCATAAGTAGGAAAATCTTTAAAAATAGCAAAGCTTTCGGGAAACACTTTTCTGAAAGATATATACTCAATGTAGGCTTGCATGGCTTCTTGATCATAAAAAGATGTTCTTTTATTTTCTTAGAAAGCCTCATGGTTGCCTTTGTATTATTTAAGGATGTCACTGAAGAGTAGTTTGAAGAGATAAGAGAGTTTATGGTTTTTGAATGTGAAAAACGAAAATTAAAAATGAATGGATGGAGTAGAGTAAATAAATAGAGAATCAAATGACATATTCTCTGATCAAGAGACATGTTTTCAATATAGGAGTTGGTCAAAAGGTGGAGGGAAATTCAAATTTTAAATTGAAATTGAAATTCAAAATCTGCCTACATGTGTCGACATATGCATATGGGGTATGTTGACATATAGGTCGAAATTTTTCAAAAAAATAATTTTTGTTTAACTATATCCTATTTTATTATATATATCTATGTATATAGTTGTTCTATTTATAAATAAATAATTTTAAAAATAATTAGAAATATATTTGTACTATTAAAATATATTAAATATTTAAATTTAAAGTATAATCACACAATATTCAACCGATATTATTATTAATCTATAAGATATTCTTAACAACCAATAAAACAACAACAAAAATATTCATTCAAGAAAATAAAAATATTATATATTAAACGCATACTTCTTTCTGATCCATTTCACCATTTTTTTCTGAACTATATATTGCTGTGAAGCACATATTAGCAATTTCTATATCTAATTCATTATCACTTAAGGTTGTGTCTGAATCGTCTATTATTGTAGTATAGACTCTTCACCATTTTCTGGATGAATCAGGGTTTGGTGTATTTTTCATTTTATCGGGATTTGGACAGTCCCATTTTAACTGGTAAAGTTTATCATAGTTATAACATCTAATACAATTTCAGCTTCCGCTTCTTGGATTATTGTTGTCAATTTCTATTGAAATTATTCATCTTCCTATATTTTAAATTTTTTTTGAAATCCTTGTCATGAAAACAATTTCTTCATCGTCTTCGCTGTCTGAATCCTGATTATCCATCATTGCATTAAAAGCTATAGATTTCTTCTCTATTACTTTGCTTTCTCTCTTGCCTTGAATTTGTGCTTCAAAAGACATCAAATTACCAATTAACTCTTCAATTTTAGAGTGTTAATGTCATTAGCCTCTTTGATTGCAAGAGTCTTTTGGTCTCATTCAGGAGTAAGTGAATTAAGGATTTTTCTAACTTGATCCTTCTTAGACAAACTTTTACCCAATGCAATAAGTGAATGTACTGTATCTTGGGATCTACTATACATATCAAATATGGACTCAGTTGGACTCATTTTGAATAATTGATGTTGGTTTGTTAACATGGAAATTTTGGTATGTTTTACCTTACTTGTGCCTTCATGTGTAACTTGCAAAATTCTCCAAATTTCAAATGCAGACTTACATATAAAAACTCTATTAAATTCATTTCTATTTAATGAACAAAATAATATATTCATAGCCTTAGAGTTACTTTATGCAACTGCTTTTTGGTCAGCAGTCCACTTTGCAAAATTAGTCTCGAGTTCAATGTACTCGGTTTATGTGATATTCCAAGTGTTTAACCAATTGACTGTAAATAAATTTTTATTTTACATGACCAATATGTGTAATTACTGCCATTAAAAAGTGGAGGTCTAATAGTAGATTATCCATCGATAAATGAGTTACTAACAAGTGTATTGATAATGTTACTAACAATACTATTACCAGCATTGGTAGCCATTTAAACTTTTTCAAAAATCAGAAGATGAATACTTTGAAACTCAATGCTCTGGTACCAAGTGCAAGTTAGCGGAATACAGATCTTAAGGCTAAATTAACACTAGAGGATAGTGAATAGTGTGCAATGGATTATATGGATATTTTCAAATTCTTTAAGATTCCACTTGGAATGATGTAATTAACAATTATTGAAATAATTACAAAATCAAAGTGCAGATAAAAGAAAATGTAGTAAAGTAAAAAAGGAAAGAAAAGACTACGATTTTATATTGGTTCGGAGTTACCCTACATCCAATCCTGCATAATTCCTTGTACGGATTTCTTTTTAACAAGTAAATGCAAATACTAATAATGTAAATCTATTGCTTTGTAAAATAAGTTGATACTTTGTAGAATTATTTAAATATAGTATATACACATTTTAATCAAAATATGCTTAATAAAACTTTATAAAATAATTTGAAAGATTTAATTAGAGTGTTCATTATAATGTAAATAGTATATATAATTAATATAGTTATAAATTATAAATAAATATCCAATATCAAAAATAAACATAAGAAAGAACATTTGAACTTCTTTGATGACTTGATAATGAAGATGAAAGCTGTTGATTTGAATTTGGACGAAGAGTAAAAGGCTACAGCAATGTTGCGCTCTCTTCTAAAGCGATACGTGATATTCATTAATAGCTTGATCTATGACAAAAGCACACTGACATTAGAAGATTTGAAGACGGAAATCCTGAGTGAAGAGATGAAAGATCAAATGAAGCGTACGAGCAAAAAGTGTAGAAGCTATTAGTAGTTAAGGGATATTCATAGATAGAGGAAGAAAGGAGAAGAAGGAGAAAATTTTTTGAGGGTGTTCCAAGTCGAGGAAGTCTGGATGTGGTTGGAGAGGCAAGTCTAATGACAAGAAGTGCCATCATTATAAGAAGGATGGCCATTGGAAGAAAGATTGTCTAGATTTGAAGAAGTAAAATGAAATGGATGGTTCTTTGTCTATTGTAGTAGAGATGGTTGTTTTTTATGATGTGTTGACTGTATTTGTTTCAAATGTATCATACCATTGGGTGCTAGATTTAGGGTCATCTTTCCATATGACACCTAGGAAGGAGTATTTCTGTTTTTATGAAGATAAGGAGGGAAGTGCCATAGTGATGGGGAACGATGCTACTTAAAAGCCATTAGGAGAAAGATCAGTGGGTATTCACATGCACGATGACATGGTGTGCACTATCACTAAAGTCTACTATATTCCAGGTTTAAGGAAATCTCTACTGTCTTTGGGTAAGCTAGCATCTTTGGGTTGTAGGATTATAATAGAGTCAGAAAGCTTGAAGGTGACACGTTGTGATCTGGTGTTGATGAAAGAAGTAATGGTCTAGAATATTTATTAGCTCAAAGGATCAATAGTTCTTGGAGAATCGTGTGTTGGAGTTGATAGATCATGAGCTTTGGATGCCACTAAACTTTAGCATCTTAGATTGGGTCATGTTCTGAAGAAGAGCTTGGAGCCGCTTCATAGAAGGAAGATGATCAAGGATGAAAGCTTCAACCATTTAAAATTCTGTCATGAGTATGTATTGGGGAAGCATATGAAGATTTCTCTTGGTGTCGGTAGTTGTGAGTCCAAAGGAGTACTAGAGTATGTCCATATGGATCTTTGGGGACTAGTATTTGCAGTTTCTTTTGGAGGAGCTAAGTATTTTATCTATTTTATCGATGACTACTCTCAAAAGGTGTAACATCCCGGAATTTTACTAAATTAAAATGCGGTAAATCGTTTGAACTTCTAAAAAATTAAATTTGAAGATTTCAAAAGAAATAAAATTTGGTTGATATTAATATTACACAGTTGTATAGAATTAAATAAAAAGAAAATTGATATTTTAAATTTTTCTTAAATGAATGATAAATTAAATGTTGATTGTAAAAACTTCAAATGGAAAATAAAATAAACAAAGTATGTAGTAATAAGACTACTTACAAGAATCAAATAAAATGTTGATAATTTAAACTATGAATAGGAAGAACACAATAAGAACAAATATTGGCAAACAAATAAGAAATAAGTTAATCAAAACAAACACTTTCGTTTAGTAAAACAGAAGTAAAATAATACAAGCAACAAGATAACAAAATTCTATGAAAAGGAAAATATAATATAAACTATAAAATAAAAATATCAAGAAATAAAAATACAAAGACAAATTAGTATTTACCAAAAGCAAGGGTGTAAACAAAGGAAAAAAAATATAAACTGTAAAGGAAGCCTGAGCACGGCCTGCAGTAGAGGTACAAGAAAACATGCTTTCAATTAGCAACTCAGCATATAAAATAAAACAAAAGAAGTAAAAAGATGAAGCAAAACAGTACTTGCATATAAAATAAGGCTGCATGTTACCAAAGGAAGAAGCTAAGGCATTAAATGCCATCTTCTCAAGCAAGCAAAAGAAAATGATCTCAGCCGAAAACAAGTTGATTTAGTCAACAAATTAAAATATAAAATAAGAAAATAAAGGTACTTATACTGAAAACATGCTGGAAGTATACAAAAGGATCTATGCTAGCATTAAATGCATTGTAACTCAGCCATGAACAAGTCAATTCGAAATAGCAATGGAAGGGAAAAGGAAGCTGAGTAGAAGATATGCAAATATTTATAAAGTACAACTTAAAAAATAAAAAAAGAGAAAGCAAAAGTCTGATCAAAGAAAATGAAGTACAAGTAATACCTGTTTTGTATACAAAACTGTCTTCTTATATACATACACATATTCATATTTACTTCATCTCGTTCAAAACAATGATTGTAAACAAAAGAAAATACCACTTAAATTCAAGCTTGAAAACAAATCTCTGAAAAGGGAAAGAAAAAAAAAGGGGGAAAGAAGAAACTACAACTTCAAGACAAAAGAAAAAAAAGAAGGAAGAGGGCTCTCTGTTTCAAAAATTTAAAGCAGCTTGTTTATTTCTAAAATACAGGTGAGTAAACTTCTGTTCTTTTAATTTTTGTGCAGTGGAAATGCTTGAAAGATGTAGTGAAGTTAATCTTTGGTTTGCTTGTAAAAAAAAAACAAAGAAACAACATCATCTGCAGTTCTTTTTTTCAGCTAAAGTACAGGTGAGTGAACATATTTAAAGAAGAAAGAAAAATATATATAGTATGAGTTCAACTGTGTAGATAACCTATAACAAGTATTACGCAGATGAAACATTTCCTGTATGTTAATCATGTTGTTCTGGGTATAATTATCATCCATCTCCTATTTTGTTTTTGATACAAGGTTTAATCAAGTAAAACTTTGAATTTTCACTTCTTTAACCCTTGATGGATTTCAAATTTGAAACCAATAGGGTAGTTTGAAAACATCACCTACGAAGTGAAATTTGTTCTATGCTTGATCATGAAGAAATGAACCTGTAACTAAATTTTAACAGTAGAAACAAATTATTGTGATAAATTCAAGTATGTTAGATTGTTGAATTAATTACATAACTCAAATAAGTATACAAAGTTATGATTTTTAAAGACAATACGATGATTTTACATCAAACAACTTAAGTGCAGTTTGCATTTAAACCAAGTTTTCATTTTTTTCGAATTTCCAGTGATTAAGTTAATAATGAATGTTGAAATTTGAATCGAAGCTAGTTTAAACTCTATTATGATGAGAAAAATATTCAATAATTTTTCGAATGGAGGGATTTGCCGTTTGAACCAAAAGTAGGGTTTAAGGTGGGGTTTTACGGTGGGTCGAAAGCGAGGTGATTTCATCACCTACGAGAGACCGAGGGGCGCGCAATTCCAGGTGAGGGTAGAGGAGGGTGTTGTCGTGCTTGGGTCGGAGTTTCGTGGTGTCTGGTGGTACGAGGAGCGGCGGCGAAGCGATTTGGTTCGATGGGTTCGAGCTAAAGTGTCGAGCAAAAAGGGCTTATTTCAATCTCGAATTTTTTTGTGTCAACCTGGAGTTCGATCTCGAGTATAGAGATGATTCGCGACTGAACGGTGGTCAAGATGTTCGTCAGAGCGTCGGCATGGTGCTGTGCACGTGTACGTGCTATGCTGCGTATCAGTTTGATGGGTTGGGGAAGACGAGGGGTAGCTCGAAGCACGGTGCGGGGAAATCGCGTGGGAACTCGAAAAGAAACTCGAGTTGCCTGAGCGTTTTATCATGTCGTTTTATACCTTAAACAGAAAAGAAAAAAAATGTGAAACACGGGTCACTCTGGGGTAAAACCCGAAGTAAAGGAGCGTTTTTCTCGGGGTAAACCCGAAGCAAGCCTCGGGTGAGTAAGTGAAAGCAGCAAACCCAGTTTCAACCAAATTTTTGAACACCAGTAAAAATTTATTTTCTGAATAAACAAATGATATTTGTAAATAAAATATGAAAACAAATGGTAATTAGAATTTGTAAATTCTTTAAATTAAGCAAGGAAATTTTAAAATAAAATTTTAATTAACCCTTTAATTTAATGATTAAATTTAAATATAAAGATTTAAAAATTTATTTACATTAAATTTTAATGTAACAATAAATAAATTCTTAAAGTATAAGCAGTTTTCAAATGATAACTAAGGTAAACAATTTATATTAATAGTTTGGAAAAGAGATTTAGAATGATTTAAAATTTGTAATTAAAATTAATTTAATAAACAATTAAGTACTTAAATAAATTTGAAATTAAGAGTTTGATGTTCATATAAATTAAGTTAATTAATTTTAGTTGACTATTAATTAAAATAATCAAATAAGGGATAATCAATGTATCAAGATGGTAAAGATAAATTAATTTATCATTCAGAATAATAAATCCATGATTTAAAATAATCGATAAAATGATTATTTGGATAATTTATCTCATTTGCTTTGATTGGTAAATAATTAACTGTTGTTGTGCACTGTATCGATATTTTTGTTCTGATTTCGATGCTGTGTTATGTGGATTGCCATGTGATCACTGTGATTGTGATTTATTCTGTATTAATGTGAAAACCCTGTTGCCCGTAAAACGGCATTTAAACTTCGATGCGACAGGGAATCGGGTTTCAGTTTGTTATCCGAAACCCACATCGAACCTGTGAATTGTTGTGAATGACATCCACATGTTTTAAGAATTGACGCTCACTATTCGGTTTAGCCGGGAAAGGACCTTTGTGTCATATAACTCATTCCGAATATGTGATACGACGTTATGGATAGCAATTGAAGACCGGTGGTGAAGACTGGATATTTGCGAGAGCGATAGGATGACCTGTCGAATGACTCTGCACCGAGTTGCTCCGGTATAGAGTTCTCCATATGTGATGGGGAATCCAATCGGGATTGTGAATATCCGGATTGCAAGGGCTTCTTTGGAAGTGCCTTCGGTTCTGTTCGAACCTGGAACAGACTTGTATGAATTGTGTGTCTGACACTACACTTTGAGATATAAAGCAGATTTCTTTCAAATACATTTCTGTTGGTGGCGGAGAATTTATTCTCTTAGCTTAACACCCTTCTCTGAGATGTACGAGCTCAGAGGTTATGTAGTTAAAGGTTATCAGCGATATATTCCCAATTTGGTAATGTGACATGCTAAGTGTAGTTGTGTAATGATCTGTAATATCCCAGAAATTTGGACAATTTAAATTTAATAATCTGGGTTTAAATTTAAATTGAATTGATAATTTTTGTTAATAAATTTGATTTGATTTTAATAATCTTCTTTATTTAAATATTTAATTTGTGAAATTATTTTAATGAGTTAATAAATTGTTTTCTATTTAATAATGTATATGTTTTTGTATATATTTTAAATAGACAAGTTATTTAATTTAAAATAGTATAGCATCTTTTTAATGTTTTAAAAATAGGAATTGTGATTTATTTTCAATTTAAGCTTTTCAAAACATTTAATAAAATACTATATGATTTTTAATATGTGAGATAAATGTTTTAATTGGTTTAAAATTCATTTTAATTCAAGTTTGAATATTAAAATAAGTTATAAAATGTTTGTGTCATTCTTTTTAAAATATTGATTGATAAATTTGATTTGTTAATTTAATTTGTAAATTTGAAATACAATTTTAAATATGAACATGCATTCATTAAGTTAATTTTCTTTAACCTTAATTTAAACAACAAAAATATTAAAAAGACATATGTAAGCATAGTTGAACATGTGTTAGATATTTAAGTGAGTATATTTACATGTGTTCATACTTGAGACATGTGTCATTTGTTTAATTTTGTTTTCTTTTAATTTTAATTTAAATCAAAACATTGTTATATAATTTGCACTCTTCCCATTCTCTTTTCCCTTCTTCATTTCCATTTTTATAAAAGAAAATTTCAATTGCATATCAATAAGAATCTGAAATTCATCTCCTCTAACCTGTAAATGCATTTGCATTCAAACATGCAATCTGCATCCAAAATAAAATCTGCATTCAAAAATCATAACCTGTAACTCCTCTTTTTTCAAACTCTTCAAGTATGCATTCTTCAAAAAAAAATCCTTGCATATCAATCCCTGTAATATACAAGTCTGCAATCATGAAGCATTTCAATTTTAATCAAATTGAGCCTGCATGTTTTCATGAAACAACCTGGGTTGAACTGCATGCAACAAATTCAAGTTGCATCTGCAATTTCAAGTTGAAGCCTGCATTCATTCAAGCAATCAACCTGCATGCCACAACTTCATGCAAGAAAGATGTCTGCATTTTTTTTTCAAATGAATCTGGAAAAAAAAAAGAGGGCAAGAAGGTCTGCATTCATGCTTGCAAAGGAAATCTGGGATGTGTCACTGCAATTTCAAGTTGTACCTACATTCAAACAGCCTGCATGCAAGGATTTTTCGATCTGGAAGCATTTAAAAGCATTAAAACAAAGGCCAGCAATTTTAATTGGCATCTGCATCAACATTTTACAAATCTGTGCTCTGCATCTTGCAAATAAAGTGAGTAACTTTCTTTTATTAATTAAAGGATAAATCAGTTGCATGCTATTGTGCTAAAAATATAAATATTTCATATGGATTATAATTCTACTTGTCTGATGTACACATATATATATATTGGTGTGAGTGCTGTTGAACTCTCTTACCCTATTTTACTGACACAAGTCTTTCTTATATAATCCTATCTTTAAATTAGTCTTTGTTAATTAAAGGATTTAAACAAGATTAGTATGTTGTTTCCAGAGTTTAGACTGTGAGACTTTGTTAAGGCAAAAAATTAAATGAACTCGCTGTACAATAAGTAGCAGAGCAACTAAATTTTTTGTAAGTGAAGATATTAAACATTGCAAATCAATGTTTAAGAGTGAAACTTAAAACATCATGAAGGATTAGGATTTTAAAAAGAAAAAAAAATATAAAATGACAATTTATAGAGCTGTGTATAAGTGCAGTTTCAAAATGTACTGTATTTACATATTGATCAAGTACAATTGAAGTTTGCATTGGTTTTGGATGAATTTGATTTTGAAGATAGTATAACTATCAAATGTTATAGGAAAAAAAAAATATACTAAACTTAATTACAAACAAATCTGGGTGATGCAATTTGGGTTTTCAGGTCTTGAACCCTAGTTTTCAGGGCTGTAGTGATGTGGACTTCTCTGCATTTTTAGTGAATCGAGTTAGATGTTGTTTTGGGGATTGGAAGAGGTTAGTGAGTTGATGTTATCGCCGGAGTTTCAAGATGTATGGAGGTCGGAGTGGGGAGTTGATGCCATTGACAGGCTGGGCGCTGAAGTGAGGAAGTTTTTCCAGGTTTTGGATGAAAACTTGAATCCAAATCTAAGTTGAATTATGGGTATTTGGTGATTGAATGTTGATATGGGTAGTTTGGTCGATGGAGGGTGGTCATAGGTGATCGCCAGTGGTGGCTGGAGTTGGGTTAAGGGTGCACAGTGAGGTTGTGTGCAGGTTGGTGTGTTATTTGTGGCAGGGTTTCATGTCTCGGGATTATCTCGGGTAAAATGAAGAATGACTCGAAGCAGGGTAGTGATTTACCCGAAGTAAAATTTATGTTGCTCGAGTAATAGATGTTCAGGTTTTGTTTTAACAGAGCCTGTTTCTTTTCAGGTTTTGATATTTTAAAAGTTTTTAAAATGTAGTTTAAAACCTGAAATAAGTATAAGTTTAAGTTGAATTTAACTATAAATTCAATTAGTTTAAATTTTAAGTTTGAAATAATTTAAATTTTGAAAATTTTATTTGTACTGAAGCAAAAATAGAAAGCCTGTTTCCAGGTTTATTGAATTGAAGTAAAAGTCAATTGCAAACTAAAATCTGGATTTAAGATTTAACCTGGAATTTAATTCAAATTCAATGAGTTAAAATTTCAGGTCTTGAATAATTTGAAATGTTTTCAAACTCAAGTTTGGGTTTTAAATCTAAAAACAGAAACTGTTTTTCTGTGTTAAGATTTTAAAGTAAATTTTAAATTGTTAAATGGAGTTCAACTAGAAGTTTTAAAACCTGAAGTTTAAATTTGAAGTCAATAGTTTAATTCTTGAAATTTAAACATTTTTGAATTCTATATGTTTAAAACCAAAACAGTAAACTGTTTCTGTTTTTATGTTTTAA
Organism: Allium cepa; assembly: GCA_030765085.1. NCBI lineage: Eukaryota > Viridiplantae > Streptophyta > Magnoliopsida > Asparagales > Amaryllidaceae > Allium > Allium cepa. The sequence continues at coordinate 130,418,458 of CM060930.1, forward strand.
ATTATAAAGTAAAATTTCAAAATGCAAATGAATATTTAAACAAGTTAAATCTGGAAGTGGAATGTGAAAATGAATCTGAGTTTGATTTAATTTAAATCTGGAATTTAAATTCAAACTTCAGTTTTTTTTAAAAAAAGAAATATAAAGGTTTAAATTTAAATTTGTTTTTAAATAATGATTTGCATTTGAAATGAAGATGGAATGTAAGTAAAGTTTTGATTTTTAATTTTGAATCTGAAATGAAATTTAAATTATGTTTCAGTTTGAAATTTAAAAAGAAATTTTTAAATTTGAATTTGTATTTGAAAGAAAGTGTTTAAAATACTTTGTATAAAGGAAGAAGGTTTCTAAATTTTGAACTTAAGAAATTGGTTTCATTTAAATTATTTAATTAATTTAAATGTAATATTAATTATTTAATTAATTAATAATGTGGATGATTAATTAAGTAATTAATATTATTTTTAAGTTAATTAATTAAGATTTGAGATTAATTAATTAAGGTTAATTAATCTTTAATTAAGGATGGTTAATTAAGTTTTAATTAATGATTAAGATTTACTTAATCAAGTAATTAATGATAATTAAGATTTTAATTAACACTTAATTAATTAATAATTAGAGATTAATTAAATTATAATTAAATATTAATTAGTTGTTAATTAATAATGATTAATTATAAGTTAATTTCTTAATTAGGTAATTAAGAAATGTTAATGAAGGTCATTAACTTAAGATTAATTAACAATTAATTAATGTGATTAATTTTTGATAATTAATTAGATTAATTAATTAATAATAATCAATTGTTTAATTACTTAATGAAAGTAATTAATGAATTAATTACTTAGTGTAATTAATTTAATTAATGTAATTAGTTTAGATTAATTAAGTTTAATTAATTTAAACATTTGTGTATTGATGAATAATTACTTTATGTAATTAAGGAATTTATAATTACTTAAGGAAGTAATTAATTAATAATTACAGGATGTAATTAAAGATATTAATTATAGAAGTAATTTGAATTTAAATTACTTTGAACATTAATCAAGGATTAATTGAAGATAATTAATTAGAATAATTAATTATGGGATGAGTAATTAAGTAGTTAATTACTAATTGGATATTAATCATGGGTGATTAATATATATGGTTTAAGTTGAAGATTAATTACTTATGTAATTAATTTATATTAGAGATTGATTAAATGTAATTAGAAATCATTAATTAATTAATTAATGATGTAATTTGGAATTGATTAATTAAGGTATAATTAATATTAAATGCTAATTACTTATTGTAATTAGGGAATTATTAATCAATAAGGATTAATTGAAATGAATATTGAGATGATTTATAAATTGATTTATAATCAATTGATGATTAAGATAAGCAGGATTTGATGATGAAGTAATTAATTTAATTTATTTTAAATTAATTAGAGGTTAGGTAATTAATTTAATTCATTTTAAATTAATTATAGAATGGAATGATCATTAGATAGTTGCTTATGTTTGATGATTGGTATTGATTGCCATGTATGGTTTGTAATCTCAGTTATGAGATTAGTAGTGTATGTGATATGGATGCATTGGTTGCTTTTGAATGATAATATAGATTATCTGTTTTGATATGAATTATCTGTTGGTAATGATAATGTTGATTACCTATTGTGTTGTGAATTATCTATCTGTGTATATTTAGATAATGAATTGAATTGTTTTAAACTTAAAACAACTTGGACCTTAAAAGACACGCTTTGGTTTTCGATGAGACCGGGATCGGGTTTCCATATTTGGGATCCGAAAACCACATCGATTCCAAATAACGTTAGGTCGTGAATCCAAATGGAGCGAGTGAAGACTCGAGGTGTAAGGGCTATACGTCAGTATAACTCTGTGGGTGATTCCGTAATGAGTTTGACGGAATAGCACTTATAGATTCGAGATGAAGATTTAAAGTGCAAGGGTTATTGTCGTTAACTCTGAGGGTGATTCCAATACGAGTGTAACGAGATAATGCCTTCGGTTTCGTTCGAACCCGGAACGAACTTGTATGGATTGAATGCTTTCAGAACATCGTCAGGTGGACGATGAGCATTCTAAGTGATATGTCCTATAAAGGTAATCGTAGCCTCAAGCCTCATCAACCGGGAATGGCTAAAACAGGGGAGGTGCAGCAAAGCTTCGTGGGTAGCCCCCACTTGAGAGCAAGATTTATCCCTGTCTAGAGGTCCCTTTTATATTTTCGGCTTAGTGGTGCGGTTGCTGATCACAACTGCGGGGTTGTCTTGTTTGGAGCTGTTCAGTAAGGAACGGGTCCGGCTTTGTGTTGCAGGGGATGAAGGGAGTAATCCTCGGTACGGTGATCTAGGCCACGTACTGTGACGGGCGGTACCCCAGTAGCCCTGCCATTGATGGAATCCAAAATCCAATAAGTGCCAACGATTTTGATTGTATTACCCACTTTTGTGGCTAGTAGCTGGAATTTAATGAATGTAACAATTTCGGCTATTTCTTATTTATTTGAAAACCCTAGACACTATTATAATATCATCGGATTTCCTATCAAATGTTTTGGTTAGCGTAAGGTAAAAACTTTTCCATGTTTATGTGTGGGAAGTCTTACGTGATACCTTTTCTTTTCAAAGGCTTTTTAAAAGTTAAGCAACTTTAACCTGTTACTCACACCAGACCCATGTCTGACCCGGAGTTATTTCTGTTTTTCTTTAACTCTTGGGTACTCAAATTTTTACGAGTAGCCAAGGGAATTCAGGTTAGGATTCAGGATTAGCTTTGACGAATTGTGGAGGAGCATATGGAGCAGGAGGCTTCTGCGTATAGTTATATAATTCCGCTGTGTTGGTATCTCTGAGTGTTTGTGTTTGTGATTGAGATGTAATAACTAGACAGGTGTTTATAACTGTCTAGTATGAGTTGTATATGTCTGTGTACTCTGATATTTGATGTATACTATGTAATACTTTGGTTATTAATATAATTTATTCGTTCCGCTGTTGAGATTCTTGTGTTGTTTCTTCTTTCTCTTCTTTCTTTCTTCTTCTATCCCTTTCTTTCTTAATTCATGACGCGGCTTCCTGGTATTTGAAAGCCGGGTCGTGACAGCTGGTATCAGAGCTGTAGGTTGAGTGAATACCTAGGCTCTGAAGTGTGTCTTTCTTTAGGGAGCGTTAGGTTGAGTGAATACCTAGGCTCTGTAGTGATGTCTATCTTGAGAGAGCGTACTTGTATTTTTATTATATATATATAATTGGTTCTACCTATTTGTTGGATTACCTGTTCAGGTTTTCCAATGTAAGTTATAAAGGTAGATGAGGTAGAAGTGTGTGTAACACGACTACCATTGGTTGGAGTTTGATGAATGAGGTTGGAAGTGTATTTGTCGAGACTGTAGACCTAATACCGTCTCGAGTGAGTTTTGTTGGTTTAAGGACTTCATCGATCTCTGAAGGTAACCTGTAAAGGTTCGGAGTTCATCTTTGAATTGCAGAATTGAGTTTTGATCTGTCGGTTGGGCAGAAGCAAGTGAGTGAAGATATCTTGATATCTCAGGAAATAGTAGCTGCGTGATGAGATGCAGTGAATATGGATATTTCCGAAGATGTTTTCTTTGGAACAGGAGTAAGAAGTGAGTCAGCCCGGTGATGTGGCTGAGTTTAGCAGAGTATTCTGAGTTGGAAAGGAGTCTTCTGGCTGGGTAGTTTTCTGAAGTGGAGTTCAGAAGCAGCAGAGTGGATCCGTTTCTCTGGTAAGTTGGCTAGGTCAGCATAAGCTGTTCTGTTTGGTTGAGAGAGAGCAGTTTTCTTTGGATTAGGCTGAGTTGATCGCAAAAGTGACTTGCGATAGTTAAGTGTTCTTTTGGAACTGGTGGTTCAGTATGTAGATGGATGGTTCCTTGAGATATAAGTTGGTGAAGCAACTCAGAGCTGGGAGGAACATCTGAGTTTTCTTTATGGATATGGGGAACCATATTTCTGTGCTGGGTTGTCTGGTCTGTGCTTGTGCTTTTCGTCAGCATTTTCTTCTGTTTCGGATCAGAGTTGTGCAGCGGAAGCAGTTTGGGAATGCTTCTGTTTTGTTTTTCTCAGATAAGGAGAAGTTTGTTCTGTCTTCTGTTGTTGAGAAGCTGAGTGTGTGTACTTGGTTTTTAGGTGATCATGAGAAGATCATTGGATTGTTTTTGATTCAGTCTGTTTCTGATGGAATCAGCAAGAGTTAAGCTGATCAGGATGAGTGTTGGTAGCCCAGGATCGTCCGAAGAAGTTTTTTTTGGATAAGAGACGGAAGAATTTGGATTCTGGAATCGGAGATTTGTTTGGGATAAGTTTTCTCTGATCCTAGGAGCTATAGTTTGGGAAGCTAGCTCCGTAGTGTTTTGGTTTCTTCTGTGTTTTGGTTAGATCAGTGTTTGATTTTCTGGAGTTGGATTGCCGGTTTGGATAACTGGGATTCAGAGTGTTTTACGTATCTCTGAGGGAGTACGTATTTGATATTTCTGGTTGTAGAACCAGCAGTTTAGGATGCTCTGTTTGTTGAGACAGACTCGTTTGTAGTCTGATATTCTGTATAGAATTGTTGTTAGGAGCTCTATAGCTTAGTAGTATTGATTGATTGGATTCTATAGAGCGAGTATCCCGATATATATATATATATACCGGGGAAACTCGTAAGGGTTATATCCAAAATTCTTTTGGATAACTAGATTTGTTTTGATTGTGTGAATTGGTTGCTTTGGTTGTTGGCATATGTTTAACATATGCTGTGTTTTAAAATAAAATCTGTAAACAGATTATTAAATTACTTTTGTTTTAAATTTCGGGGACGAAATTCTTTTAAGGGGGTAGGATTGTAATATCCCAGAAATTTGGACAATTTAAATTTAATAATCTGGGTTTAAATTTAAATTGAATTGATAATTTTTGTTAATAAATTTGATTTGATTTTAATAATCTTCTTTATTTAAATATTTAATTTGTGAAATTATTTTAATGAGTTAATAAATTGTTTTCTATTTAATAATGTATATGTTTTTGTATATATTTTAAATAGACAAGTTATTTAATTTAAAATAGTATAGCATCTTTTTAATGTTTTAAAAATAGGAATTGTGATTTATTTTCAATTTAAGCTTTTCAAAACATTTAATAAAATACTATATGATTTTTAATATGTGAGATAAATGTTTTAATTGGTTTAAAATTCATTTTAATTCAAGTTTGAATATCAAAATAAGTTATAAAATGTTTGTGTCATTCTTTTTAAAATATTGATTGATAAATTTGATTTGTTAATTTAATTTGTAAATTTGAAATACAATTTTAAATATGAACATGCATTCATTAAGTTAATTTTCTTTAACCTTAATTTAAACAACAAAAATATTAAAAAGACATATGTAAGCATAGTTGAACATGTGTTAGATATTTAAGTGAGTATATTTACATGTGTTCATACTTGAGACATGTGTCATTTGTTTAATTTTGTTTTCTTTTAATTTTAATTTAAATCAAAACATTGTTATATAATTTGCACTCTTCCCATTCTCTTTTCCCTTCTTCATTTCCATTTTTATAAAAGAAAATTTCAATTGCATATCAATAAGAATCTGAAATTCATCTCCTCTAACCTGTAAATGCATTTGCATTCAAACATGCAATCTGCATCCAAAATAAAATCTGCATTCAAAAATCATAACCTGTAACTCCTCTTTTTTTCAAACTCTTCAAGTATGCATTCTTCAAAAAAAAATCCTTGCATATCAATCCCTGTAATATACAAGTCTGCAATCATGAAGCATTTCAATTTTAATCAAATTGAGCCTGCATGTTTTCATGAAACAACCTGGGTTGAACTGCATGCAACAAATTCAAGTTGCATCTGCAATTTCAAGTTGAAGCCTGCATTCATTCAAGCAATCAACCTGCATGCCACAACTTCATGCAAGAAAGATGTCTGCATTTTTTTTTCAAATGAATCTGGAAAAAAAAAAGAGGGCAAGAAGGTCTGCATTCATGCTTGCAAAGGAAATCTGGGATGTGTCACTGCAATTTCAAGTTGTACCTACATTCAAACAGCCTGCATGCAAGGATTTTTCGATCTGGAAGCATTTAAAAGCATTAAAACAAAGGCCAGCAATTTTAATTGGCATCTGCATCAACATTTTACAAATCTGTGCTCTGCATCTTGCAAATAAAGTGAGTAACTTTCTTTTATTAATTAAAGGATAAATCAGTTGCATGCTATTGTGCTAAAAATATAAATATTTCATATGGATTATAATTCTACTTGTCTGATGTACACATATATATATATTGGTGTGAGTGCTGTTGAACTCTCTTACCCTATTTTACTGACACAAGTCTTTCTTATATAATCCTATCTTTAAATTAGTCTTTGTTAATTAAAGGATTTAAACAAGATTAGTATGTTGTTTCCAGAGTTTAGACTGTGAGACTTTGTTAAGGCAAAAAATTAAATGAACTCGCTGTACAATAAGTAGCAGAGCAACTAAATTTTTTGTAAGTGAAGATATTAAACATTGCAAATCAATGTTTAAGAGTGAAACTTAAAACATCATGAAGGATTAGGATTTTAAAAAGAAAAAAAAATATAAAATGACAATTTATAGAGCTGTGTATAAGTGCAGTTTCAAAATGTACTGTATTTACATATTGATCAAGTACAATTGAAGTTTGCATTGGTTTTGGATGAATTTGATTTTGAAGATAGTATAACTATCAAATGTTATAGGAAAAAAAAAATATACTAAACTTAATTACAAACAAATCTGGGTGATGCAATTTGGGTTTTCAGGTCTTGAACCCTAGTTTTCAGGGCTGTAGTGATGTGGACTTCTCTGCATTTTTAGTGAATCGAGTTAGATGTTGTTTTGGGGATTGGAAGAGGTTAGTGAGTTGATGTTATCGCCGGAGTTTCAAGATGTATGGAGGTCGGAGTGGGGAGTTGATGCCATTGACAGGCTGGGCGCTGAAGTGAGGAAGTTTTTCCAGGTTTTGGATGAAAACTTGAATCCAAATCTAAGTTGAATTATGGGTATTTGGTGATTGAATGTTGATATGGGTAGTTTGGTCGATGGAGGGTGGTCATAGGTGATCGCCAGTGGTGGCTGGAGTTGGGTTAAGGGTGCACAGTGAGGTTGTGTGCAGGTTGGTGTGTTATTTGTGGCAGGGTTTCATGTCTCGGGATTATCTCGGGTAAAATGAAGAATGACTCGAAGCAGGGTAGTGATTTACCCGAAGTAAAATTTATGTTGCTCGAGTAATAGATGTTCAGGTTTTGTTTTAACAGAGCCTGTTTCTTTTCAGGTTTTGATATTTTAAAAGTTTTTAAAATGTAGTTTAAAACCTGAAATAAGTATAAGTTTAAGTTGAATTTAACTATAAATTCAATTAGTTTAAATTTTAAGTTTGAAATAATTTAAATTTTGAAAATTTTATTTGTACTGAAGCAAAAATAGAAAGCCTGTTTCCAGGTTTATTGAATTGAAGTAAAAGTCAATTGCAAACTAAAATCTGGATTTAAGATTTAACCTGGAATTTAATTCAAATTCAATGAGTTAAAATTTCAGGTCTTGAATAATTTGAAATGTTTTCAAACTCAAGTTTGGGTTTTAAATCTAAAAACAGAAACTGTTTTTCTGTGTTAAGATTTTAAAGTAAATTTTAAATTGTTAAATGGAGTTCAACTAGAAGTTTTAAAACCTGAAGTTTAAATTTGAAGTCAATAGTTTAATTCTTGAAATTTAAACATTTTTGAATTCTATATGTTTAAAACCAAAACAGTAAACTGTTTCTGTTTTTATGTTTTAAATTATAAAGTAAAATTTCAAAATGCAAATGAATATTTAAACAAGTTAAATCTGGAAGTGGAATGTGAAAAATGAATCTGAGTTTGATTTAATTTAAATCTGGAATTTAAATTCAAACTTCAGTTTTTTTTAAAAAAAGAAATATAAAGGTTTAAATTTAAATTTGTTTTTAAATAATGATTTGCATTTGAAATGAAGATGGAATGTAAGTAAAGTTTTGATTTTTAATTTTGAATCTGAAATGAAATTTAAATTATGTTTCAGTTTGAAATTTAAAAAGAAATTTTTAAATTTGAATTTGTATTTGAAAGAAAGTGTTTAAAATACTTTGTATAAAGGAAGAAGGTTTCTAAATTTTGAACTTAAGAAATTGGTTTCATTTAAATTATTTAATTAATTTAAATGTAATATTAATTATTTAATTAATTAATAATGTGGATGATTAATTAAGTAATTAATATTATTTTTAAGTTAATTAATTAAGATTTGAGATTAATTAATTAAGGTTAATTAATCTTTAATTAAGGATGGTTAATTAAGTTTTAATTAATGATTAAGATTTACTTAATCAAGTAATTAATGATAATTAAGATTTTAATTAACACTTAATTAATTAATAATTAGAGATTAATTAAATTATAATTAAATATTAATTAGTTGTTAATTAATAATGATTAATTATAAGTTAATTTCTTAATTAGGTAATTAAGAAATGTTAATGAAGGTCATTAACTTAAGATTAATTAACAATTAATTAATGTGATTAATTTTTGATAATTAATTAGATTAATTAATTAATAATAATCAATTGTTTAATTACTTAATGAAAGTAATTAATGAATTAATTACTTAGTGTAATTAATTTAATTAATGTAATTAGTTTAGATTAATTAAGTTTAATTAATTTAAACATTTGTGTATTGATGAATAATTACTTTATGTAATTAAGGAATTTATAATTACTTAAGGAAGTAATTAATTAATAATTACAGGATGTAATTAAAGATATTAATTATAGAAGTAATTTGAATTTAAATTACTTTGAACATTAATCAAGGATTAATTGAAGATAATTAATTAGAATAATTAATTATGGGATGAGTAATTAAGTAGTTAATTACTAATTGGATATTAATCATGGGTGATTAATATATATGGTTTAAGTTGAAGATTAATTACTTATGTAATTAATTTATATTAGAGATTGATTAAATGTAATTAGAAATCATTAATTAATTAATTAATGATGTAATTTGGAATTGATTAATTAAGGTATAATTAATATTAAATGCTAATTACTTATTGTAATTAGGGAATTATTAATCAATAAGGATTAATTGAAATGAATATTGAGATGATTTATAAATTGATTTATAATCAATTGATGATTAAGATAAGCAGGATTTGATGATGAAGTAATTAATTTAATTTATTTTAAATTAATTAGAGGTTAGGTAATTAATTTAATTCATTTTAAATTAATTATAGAATGGAATGATCATTAGATAGTTGCTTATGTTTGATGATTGGTATTGATTGCCATGTATGGTTTGTAATCTCAGTTATGAGATTAGTAGTGTATGTGATATGGATGCATTGGTTGCTTTTGAATGATAATATAGATTATCTGTTTTGATATGAATTATCTGTTGGTAATGATAATGTTGATTACCTATTGTGTTGTGAATTATCTATCTGTGTATATTTAGATAATGAATTGAATTGTTTTAAACTTAAAACAACTTGGACCTTAAAAGACACGCTTTGGTTTTCGATGAGACCGGGATCGGGTTTCCATATTTGGGATCCGAAAACCACATCGATTCCAAATAACGTTAGGTCGTGAATCCAAATGGAGCGAGTGAAGACTCGAGGTGTAAGGGCTATACGTCAGTATAACTCTGTGGGTGATTCCGTAATGAGTTTGACGGAATAGCACTTATAGATTCGAGATGAAGATTTAAAGTGCAAGGGTTATTGTCGTTAACTCTGAGGGTGATTCCAATACGAGTGTAACGAGATAATGCCTTCGGTTTCGTTCGAACCCGGAACGAACTTGTATGGATTGAATGCTTTCAGAACATCGTCAGGTGGACGATGAGCATTCTAAGTGATATGTCCTATAAAGGTAATCGTAGCCTCAAGCCTCATCAACCGGGAATGGCTAAAACAGGGGAGGTGCAGCAAAGCTTCGTGGGTAGCCCCCACTTGAGAGCAAGATTTATCCCTGTCTAGAGGTCCCTTTTATATTTTCGGCTTAGTGGTGCGGTTGCTGATCACAACTGCGGGGTTGTCTTGTTTGGAGCTGTTCAGTAAGGAACGGGTCCGGCTTTGTGTTGCAGGGGATGAAGGGAGTAATCCTCGGTACGGTGATCTAGGCCACGTACTGTGACGGGCGGTACCCCAGTAGCCCTGCCATTGATGGAATCCAAAATCCAATAAGTGCCAACGATTTTGATTGTATTACCCACTTTTGTGGCTAGTAGCTGGAATTTAATGAATGTAACAATTTCGGCTATTTCTTATTTATTTGAAAACCCTAGACACTATTATAATATCATCGGATTTCCTATCAAATGTTTTGGTTAGCGTAAGGTAAAAACTTTTCCATGTTTATGTGTGGGAAGTCTTACGTGATACCTTTTCTTTTCAAAGGCTTTTTAAAAGTTAAGCAACTTTAACCTGTTACTCACACCAGACCCATGTCTGACCCGGAGTTATTTCTGTTTTTCTTTAACTCTTGGGTACTCAAATTTTTACGAGTAGCCAAGGGAATTCAGGTTAGGATTCAGGATTAGCTTTGACGAATTGTGGAGGAGCATATGGAGCAGGAGGCTTCTGCGTATAGTTATATAATTCCGCTGTGTTGGTATCTCTGAGTGTTTGTGTTTGTGATTGAGATGTAATAACTAGACAGGTGTTTATAACTGTCTAGTATGAGTTGTATATGTCTGTGTACTCTGATATTTGATGTATACTATGTAATACTTTGGTTATTAATATAATTTATTCGTTCCGCTGTTGAGATTCTTGTGTTGTTTCTTCTTTCTCTTCTTTCTTTCTTCTTCTATCCCTTTCTTTCTTAATTCATGACGCGGCTTCCTGGTATTTGAAAGCCGGGTCGTGACATGATCATTGTTTGATCATTTGTGATGTGATCATTTGTTTGATCATTTATCTTTATGATCATTACTTTGATCATTTGTTGACCCAAAACATGGCTTTGTACCAAAGCGTAGTTTTGTGGACGAGACTTCGTCGAGCCTCACACCTCGGAATGGTCAAAACAGGAAAGATGCGGCAAGGTTATTGGGGGTAGCGCCCCTTAGGGTATGTACATCTCCTTCTGGATAGAAGTGGTATCATGGTATGGAGCCCAGATACTTACTTATGTGGACATCACAAACCTATATATATCTTGTTTTGTGATTTGATGTTGGGGCCCCGGTTAAAGGTTGGTTACAACCGGGAGGTGGCATACTCGTGTCAGTAGTTACCCAGTTAGGGGTAACCCGGCCTTGTGTTGGCAGAGATCCGGTTAGGTTCTCGGGGACGTCCTTCCAGAGGCGTTCTCATGTGGCAATGGGAAGTTCCTTGGCCTGACCATTGTTGGAAATCCAATTCCCAATACGAAACCCTGTACGGTTTTAGTTGTAGAACCTATCATCTAATATGGTAGCTATAGTAGGCATAGTATAATGGTACCTATGCTGGCTAAGATTAATATTCTACTTTCAAAATGCTTTCTACACTATGCACTAGTAATAATACCAAAGAATTCTTTTATCGTATCAAGCATATTTGACTACCATAAGAAGAAATTTCCTCCAAATCTGCGTTTGCATTGTGTGTGTGGTGGGAGGTCTTATGGTAGTTTCACTTTTAAAAAGCATAACGAAATTTCTTTTATACCTATTGTTCTATTTAAATGCAACTGTTTTTGTTTACTCATACCAGTCCCATGACTGACCCGGAGTTTATTGTTTATTTCCTAAACTCTGGGTGCCCATTATTTCCACACGGGCAGCCTAGTAGCAGGTTTCCGTATTTTGGGAGTAGCAGTATTTTGGAGCTCTTATCTTGGAGATATTCTTAGGAGCTTTTTGGAGATATCAGGTGTTTAGCTTTTGGGAGTTCGTTATCACTTCCGTTATTGAAGACCTTTTGGATATATGATCACTGTTGTAGTACTATGATATTTATTTGGAGATGTTGTGATTCATGTATTATGTGCTCTGATGTAGTATGGATATTATTATGATGATGTATTTGTGATGATATGTATGATATTGATTCTGTTCCGCTGTTTTATATTCATCTAATTGTTGTTATAAGCTCCGGCGATACGAATTTGATGTCGTTTATCGGACATCGAGTTTGGGTCGTCACAAAAGGTTTAGGTGTTTATGATGAAAGCTAAGTCACAGTTATTTGAGAAGTTCAAAACTTGAAAGGCACTGGTAGAGAATGAAGTCGGAAGGAAGTTGAAGGTGCCGAGATTCGAAAATGGCGGTGAGTTTGTTTCTAAGGAGTTCGTAGATTTCTGTAAGCAGCATATAATTCAAAGACACTTCACTACACCCAGAGATCCGTAATCAAATGGAGTCGCTGAAAGGATAAATAGGACTCTATTGGATAAATCTTGTTATTTGAGATTGATGGCTGGTTTATCTAAAGGATTCTGGGCTAAAGCTTTATCGGTTTTAGCATATATTATTAATCGAATTCCATGCTCAGCCATTAAAATTCCAAAGAAAAGGTGGAAAGGTACATCTGTACATGTCAGTTATTTTCATATATCCGGTAGCCCTACGTATGTTCACCATGCAGTAAATGACAAGTTAGGGACTAGATCCTATCAAGGAACATTTTTAGGCTATACAAAAGGTATCAAAGGGTATTGAATTTGGAACCTTATTGATAGAAAGATAATGCACTCTAGACATGTCATATTTGATGATTTCGTTGTGTTCAAGTCGAAGGAGAATCCACTTAGTTCGGTAGATTCAAAGCCTGAAAGGCCTAAGGAGATGGAAATTAATCCCACATATTGGCCTAGTAATAAGTCAGAGTTGCAAATGAAGATAGGGTAATTGTAGTCATTGACAAATCACATGAAGGTCCATAAAATTCCTTTAGTAATGATGGTGATGGTCGTGAAGCTAGATATGATTCAGCTCAAGGTGAAGTTGACAGAAGCTTAGGCGAAGTTGCACCTATTTAGGCTAGCTCTAGAGTTAGAAGGCCACCAAATAGGTATGGAAACTGGAATTATACAAATCTTAGCCTCGATGATTAGTTTGACTATGCACTACATATAGTGCAAGTTGAGCCTTTCCACCTTGAAGAAACTATGTGTTCGAGTGCCAGCTCGAAATGGATGCATGCTGTGGAAAAGGAGATGGACTCATTGAAGAAGAGTTAGACTTGGGAATTAGTACCACCCCGTCAAGGAAGTCAAGCCATAGGATGTATATATAAGGTGAAGGATGATGGGAGATATAAGGCTAGACAGTTGAAAAAGGGTTTTCATAGAGGAAGAGGACGAAGTATGATGAGGTATTTGCTCGGTTGTTAGACATATTTTTATCCAAATATTGCAAGCTATATTTCAACTCACGACATGGGATTGGAACAGTTAGACATAAAGACAGCCAATTGCATGGAGACTTAAATGAGACCATTTATATGAAGCAGCTAAAAGGATTTGCAGAGGATGGAAAGAAGGAATTGGTTTGCAAATTAAAGAAGTCTCTATATGGTTTAAAGCAGTTGCTTAGGCAATGCTACAAGATTTCTGACTCTTTTATGCTTACTCTTGGTTTTGATAGAAGCATTAAAAGTACTTGTGCTTATTTTAAGCATATGAATGATGGTAACAGGTTAAAATTAAAGCTAAAGGCGGAATTCCATATGAAAGACCTTGATGAAGAAAAGAAGATTTAAGGATGGAAAACCAAAGAGAGAAGGCCGAAGATGTTAAGATTCATAGAAAGAAATTATCTAGAAAGTCGGGTTTAGTAGCGAGGAGGAAAAGGCAATTAGTACTCCCATGCCTTTGCACGTTCAGCTTTCGGAGAAGAGCTTTCTGATCTCCGACAAATACAAAGCTTGTATAGAGAAGGTACTTTATGCGAGTGCGGTTGGAAGCATGATGTACGTTATGGTCTGCACAAGACCAGATATTTCACATGCTGTTGGTTTGGTTAGTCATTATATGGCTAATCTAGGGAAATTGTATCAAGAAGCGGTGAAGTACATTTTGAAGTATCTTAAAGGAACAACAGATTATGAGCTTCTTTTGACGACAGGGAAAAGATTTCGGTTTGGTCGGGTTTTGTGATTATGATTATGCCAGACACAAAGATCAAAGATAATTCAACATCAGGTTACATCTTTACACTTGAAAAGGTAGCTATTAGATGGAGAGCAAGGTTGCATGCTATAGTTGTCTTGTCTACTACATATGCAGAATTGATAGCTACTATTGAAGCAGTTAAGGAAGCTCTCTACTTGAAGTGATTGTTGTGTGATTTAGACTTTGTTAATAGGAGTACAATAGTATATTGCTTAAGTCAAAGTACAATACGTCTGGCTGAGAATCTAGAATTTAGTTCAAGGATGAAGCACATAGCGGTAAGAGAGTCTTCCCTTGTTTCTATAAATGAAGAAAAGTAGATAAATCTTCAAAAGATTCACATCGAGGAGAACGCAGCAGATATGACATGTTCACTAGATCTTTTCCTGTTGCGGAGTTCGAGCATTGCTCGAACTTGATTTGCTTGTTGAAGTGCTAGTTGCCACTTGATGGCACATGCGGAGAGTGAGTTGGTAGATAGACACATCGGTGGAGATTGATAGGTCTAAAATAGAGAGGGTGCTTTCAACACTTTGTTGGCAGACAGTGGTCTTGCCGAAGTTCGTTGACACAATGCAATGGGTGATGGTCATGCTGAAGCTCATCAGAGAAGTATCCATGATATCTTATCCGAGAGTTGTTTGGAGTAAAAGGATGTAGGTGGAGTTGGTAGGCTTGGATGGAAATATAGTATCAAGATGGAGATTGTTAGATTTTGATCATACAATATTTCTATATTAATGAAGGTTCGGAAGATACTGTTGATTTCGCTGATAATATATTTCCAAGGAAAGAAGATTTGAAAGATATTTGAGATAATGAATCAAATATATTGGCTATTTTATTGTATTAAAGAGGGTGATGAATTATCTTCATGAGAAAGAGAGTGATTTGGAAGATTGAAGTAATCAAACAATTCCCTAATCAGTTGATTAAAGATGGAATTTTATCAGGCACATGCAGATTGGAGGAAACTAAAAAGTCAAACAGATAAAATTTTCCTAAATGAACAGGTGAATTGATGACACACTGATTTATAACCATAAATAAATTACTTCAACCCTAAGTAATAACCTCTACATAAAGATAATCATTTTGTAGAGATTAGAATCATCCTCTCAAATTGTATTTCTTATTCTTCTTCCTAGCCTCTATTGCAAATCTTCTAAAATTCTATTTTCTTATAAAGTAATAAAATATCCTTTCCTCAAGGTGGATGCACACTGCCTTACGATAACGGAACCACTATAAATCGATGTGTGAACTCTCTATTTGCTTTCTTCTATGATTTTCTATTTTGTATTCTCATGTTGTTTGTTTTATCGCACTACAACATGATCTTATTACTTCCACGTTTATTTGGGTTAATTTACAATCATTTGTATAAAATTACCCCAACATGGTCCAAGAAAGAATTGTGAAAGAAGAAGCCTTTATAGTCAAATCTAGGTTAAGCTTAGTCTCAAGAACACCTATAAGTTGCCTTTTTTTTTTGCAACATCGGGTTTTTTTATTTCTTTTTTGTTAAAGAGAAAATGAGCTCTTTTGATATTTATGCTATTACGGGTTGTATCAACATGAGGGGGATGAAAAGGTGAAGATGGAGGCATCTTGCCTTGTACATATTTTAGTAGAAAGTGGAGACTGAATATCGGGTTGATAGAGAAGTTTGGGAAAGTGTCTTTTGGCTTATAATGAATGTCATCACAATTATTTGAATGAGAACATTTAAAAGCAGTTGCATCATTAGAAATTGCCTCCTTGGATTAGTTGGGATTTTTTGCCTTTCTACCTGGTTTTTTATTGGTTTTATTAACTTTATTGATGCTATTTTGGTTATTGATGTCAATGGGAAATGAGATGGGAGAGGAAATGTGAAAGTGAGAGGGTGGCTTTAGGTGCAGGTAGGAACTTAGTGGAAAAGAAATAAGGGGAACAGAAGATATTGGAGAAGAGAAAGGAAGCATATTTTTAGCTTCTAATTTAGAAGGAGCATTGGTGGGTTTGCTATTTGTTTCATTAGAGGACTGTTCTAGAAATTATAGTGATTCTTGCATGGTATAATTATTTTTTCTAGTATGTTGGTGATTTTTCTTAAGAGCTAAGGTGTTTTAATAATGGGTTACATTTTATCAAGGATTTGCATGGTTGGAACAATGCTTTCAGTCTACAACATGTTAGCTTTGTTGTGATTTTCTGAGAATGAACTTGATCGTCATTTAAAGCATCATACTCGTTAAATAGGTTTAAGGGCAAGGACACTTGGATAATCAGCTTTGATGGAGGTGAATTTCTTAGGGTTTGATTGAAAATTTACTAAGGAAATAGGGTCAGAAGGTGGGAAGCTTTAGGAGTTGTATTGGGTAAAAGTGGTTATACTAATTCAATTTGAATTGAGGAAGCATGAGGCATTTGCATGTCTGCTGTAGGTGAAATCTCCTGTCCTATGGCTTCCTATCCCCTTCCCCAAATAAATCTTAACCATAAATTATAATGATCAGATAAATATGTGAGACGTACTGAATCAAATTTGATCATAATGATATGAAAATCAATGATAATGATATATAAACCAATGGTTGGTAGAAGATGGGCATATGGGGATAGAAGGTTTGGGGATTGAAGATTAAACTCTGTTTTAATGCATTAAAACTTGCATATGTATTAAAATTTTCATCTTTTTCGAATCATGTGAAGACACTTGCTCTTTTCTTGATGAAGAAGGAATTAAAGAACTCTTCCACATGGATGCTCTTGTAAAAAGTGATATGTGATCTACTAAGCCATCTTATGATTGGATAGTTCTATTAGAAGTACTATATTCAGCTTTATACTATTGATCTACTTTGTCATTATTTCTAAAAAAAATGGTGCCTTTTTATTTATGAGAACTACCTGGTATCTTTTTCTTGTATTTCTGTCCAGCATGCCATTTTTCCTATTAAAAAAATTGACTTGCTTTTTCTTTCCTTCTAAGCAATTTTAGTTGCTGTTTTGGGCCTCTAAACAACCTTAGCACTATTTTTGACACACGTATCAGTGTTATGCCCAAACACTTTACATTGATGCTAATCATAGAAGCCCAATCGTGTCTTACTTCCACATTAGGAAAGCCATTAGCCAACTTATACACATAATAAATATTGGTAACTTCTTATATAAAGAGATCTCAATTAAAGCTATGGCATATTCAAATATAACCATTTTTATGTAGATTTGTTATAGAAAATCAACTTTCCAATGTGATCAGAGAGTCAATTTATTCTTATTAGAGTAAAAAATATGAGAGGAATTTTATGAAGACGAACTCATATCGGAATGCTACATGTTTGCGTTTTGGCACAATAATAAGAAGAATTCCATTTGGTAATGATAAACATTTCACCCTTCAAAAACATAGGATTTGTTTACAAGATTTTGACCTTGTCCTCCTCACAAGAAAAATCAAAAAGAGGTTAAAACTAACGGATTTAATTCATCCCCTTTCAATTTTCATGTTTTACCTATATGACTAGCGAACATAGTGTAAGAGAATTTCTTAGCAAGAAAAAATCTTGCATGGCGTTGATGCTAATATCTAATTTCTTCACCATTTACTTCTTTTGGTGCAGGCAAAGAGACTCCAATATAGTTTGATTCAAATTGCTTCGGCGCATACCTTCCCATGCTCTTTAGTTTGGATTTGATCAAAAAATTCCACAAGTTGTTATTCGCTTCAAAGTAGATTACTATTTTTGATGTACTAGTGTATGTGACTTTGTCTTTCTTTTGCTTCTCCAAACAGAGGAGAGAAAAGGCATAAACTTGTGTATTCGTGGAAATGGAGATGGAATGTGGTGGTAGAGGGTTGGCATTGGTTGGAAGAAGAGAAGATGAACGCAAGATGGTTAGAGGCTAGGTGAGGCTCAAGTGGAACTGGATTAGGAGATGGGAAAGGAGGAGGTAAGGATGTCAGTCTTGCACAAGAAGTGATAGGGAGTGGTTGATTGGATGTGAAGGTTACAAGTAGAGTCGAAGAGAGAAGACAATCAAAGTTGTCATATTATTATTTACCTAAAATATAGTATAATCCTTGCTAAAATTTTCTAAAAGAAATTTTTTAATATTTATTACAGCTAGTGTTGGTTTATCCTAAATTCCAATATTTTTTCTTATTACAATATAACATCGGAATAATAATTTTCTAAAAGTTATATTATTATTTGTTAAATTCCACTTTATAAATAATAATAATTTTCTCAATCCATATAGGTTGTTAGTTTTTTTATGAATTTCTCGTAAATTCACAAATAATAACCTTACTATAAAATTACACAATAATTTTAGTACAAATTATCAATCATGATAATTTATAAATATTACTCAAAAATTATTAAATAATCTTATTTGATCTTAGTTACACATTTACACATAATCTCAATAAATTATTTATTTTCCCTCAATCTATAATTAATTACCATATAACATTCATCATCTAACAAAGTAGTGATCAAGTAGATAAACAATCAATACTTAACATATTATATATACATATGTTATTACTTTTGGCCCATTTTAAAATTTGAATTTATTTATTTATTTTAATAGTTAAGCCCATAGCCCAATAAAAAAATCAATATGTGTGTGTTATAAAGTAACATATATGTGTGTGTGTTATTATATTAAATATATGAAATATATAATTACAATATATTCTTATTTTAGCCAATGATATTTATATAATAAATATAATATAGACAGCATAATGTAGATACAAATATTTTAAATTTTAAACTTTAGCTTCAAACTTACTATTATCGTTAAATATTATACATACTATTCAAATAAAATTGTCTTATTTAAAAATAGTAATCAAGAACAATCTTTTAAAAAAATCGAGGAAAAAATAATGCACACACACACGTATACTTACACACACAAACACACACACACACATATATACATACATAAATATATATTTTTTTGAGAAAAATGTGTGATCCTCTAACAAAAGAGGAGAGCACACATGAAAATATATATATAACACATAATAAGGTGCTACCAAAATGCCTGGCATGTGGCAAATCTATGTACTAGCAACTAAGACAAAACAGATACCACTACAATGAGCTCTGGCAAAGCCACCGCCCATTACACCCCAATATCGAGCTCCAGCAAGCCCACCGTCCAATATTAAGGTGATGGGAGTACCTGGAAAACTGAAATGGTAACGAAAGCCAAAAGATACTGGATGCCAGCACCCTTTAAAAGAAGACTCTAAGAAATTGCCTCAAAGGAAGTAAATAAATCTAGAGAAGAAAATAATCTAGAACATAGCACTCAGCACTCCACTTTGAAGACTCTGAATAGCAGAAGGAAGCTTCTGATGCAATCCGCAATCCTAAGAATGGCTATCCTGAGCACCTGAAAAAATATGCTAGCTATCCTGCAAATCTGCAATGAGACACTAACAACCTATCTAATCCAAACCTGAAACAAAACTAAGAACAATATTAGTATGAATCACATATATGTATATAAATAGAATTTATATACATATATGTGAATATAATATCAAATGTGATAAAATAAAGCAAAGATAATCTAGTGTAAAAACTAATAATTCTAAATAGTAAGGGTAATATGATCCATACTGAGTGAAATTAACAAACTATAAACTAGAACAATAAAAGCTAAATAAAAAAATAACAAAAACATTACCAGAAATATCCTTATAAACTTACAAAAGGGAGCAAATTATGGTACACTAAGGGATCATTATTTAAATTAGAAAAGTTATCAATACTAGTATTATTAGTGCAAAATTATTATTGTTTTGTTTGAATATATTAATGTTGTACTAACCTTGTTAAGAAATTCCTTAAAAAGATTATTTTTAGCTAATTTATATTTAGGATTAGAAACCCAATTAAAGAAAAAAGAAGAAATTAAAAATATCAATTTATTGAAATGATTAATGTTATTATTAAAATTCTTTAATTTCTTGCAAACCAAATGTACCAACAAGAAATAGTAAATACAGTATCAAGCAAGTATCTACAATCCTTATCAAACTTAAATCTAAAAGTGTTCCAATAGAAAACACAATCAGTGATTCTAGTACTAATATTAAAATCAAAAATATTAAGGATGTTCATAAGCACAAAATAAGTTTGCATACAATCGTAGTAAATACGATTAATATCCTCAGAATGCATATTGCAAAAATAACATTTGTTATCAGTGAGAATATTTTTTCTTTTTAAAAATTCTGTAGTATTTAATTTACCATGCATAATAAGCCACATATGGATTTTTGATTTTGGAGGAGCGTTAGATTTCCAAATAAAATTAAAAAATTATTAGTTACACCTGAAAAGTTAATAAATATATAAAATGAATTGGTAGTATATTTCTTTCTCTTATCCCACTCCCAACTAATTTGATCATACTCATTATCAATACTATAAAGATTTAATCTAGCAAAAAGCAAATTAAGCTGTTTAAGGGTTGAACCTACTAAAGTTCTGTTAAAACTAAAAAACCAAGGAGGGTCAATTTCAGAATTAAAACTTCGGAGATAAATGCATATTTAAAGTTACAAATATCATACAGCTCTTTAAACTCATTTTTTAAGAGGAATGGCTGAAATCAAACTATAATGCCAAAAGGATGTATTATTACCGGAATGAACAATAATATACCTAAGTTGAAAATCTCATTACATTTTAAAATGGACTTCCAAAAATAAGATTGTTTACGAGAAACCGAAGGACTAATTTGATAAAGATTATTACTACCATTATAGTAATAATTAGAAATAATTTCCTTTCAAATGGCATTATCGTTGGTATCTCTGAATTTCCATTACCATTTGCCTAGAAGAGACAAATTCATATTACGCAAACTAACGACACCTAAACCACCATCCTTCTTGGATTTACAGACAGTTTCACAATTTACAATACATTTATTGCAACTGTTAAGATTATCACCACTCCATAGATAATCTCTTCTCATTTTATCTATTTTATTTATCACCTAATCGTGAGTAAGATGTAAAGACATCTAATAAGTTGGGAGAGCTGATAAAACGGAATTAATTAAAACCAGTCATCGGCTCTGGATAAAAATCTCTCATTCCAATTAGAAATCCTGTTTTCGATTTTATCAATGATTATAACCAATCATCATGTTTAAGTTTAGTAGGTATAATAACAAAACCAAGGTATTCAAATGGAAAATTCATAGTTTAACAATTTAATGTATTAGCAACTAAATTTTCAACTTTTTCAAAGTCATTTAAAACTAAAGTAGAACTTTTGTCAAAATTTATTTTTAGACCCGATAAAGCTCAAAACTATAAAGAATAAACTTAAGAGTAATTATGTGTCTAGGAAGATGAGAGGAAAAAAGCAAGGTACCATCTACAAATTGAAGGACTGATAAACCATAACGCGATATATCATTACCAATATTACCCGGAGAACTATTATCAGCTGCTTTTTTAATGATCTTAGCGAAAATATCAGCAGCTAAGTTAAACAAAAGAGGCGATAAAGGGTCTCCTTGCCTTAGACATCTCTTAGATTGAATTTTATTATCTAAAATACCATTTACCATAATACTAGAGTTACCCGTTTTAAGCAAATTCATGATCCAGTTAGTCCATCTATTACTAAAACCTTTAGCATGAAAAATATCTACAAGAAAATCTTAATCAGCCGAATCAAAAGCTTTAGAAAAAATTAATTTTAAGATAACACAAGTAATATTATTCTTACAACAATGATTAATGAATTCTTGAACAACTGCCACACCATCTGTGATATTTCTTCCTTTAATAAAAGCAGATTGTGAACAGTCGATTAGGTCATTCATTCTAACACTAAGTCTGTTAGCTAAAACTTTTGAAATAATTTTAACAGAACAATTAATCAAAGAAATGGGTCTAAAATCTTTTAAATTATTAGCGCCCACTTTTTTATGTAATAAGATAACATTTACAAAATTAAACCTACCTAATTGTAGATTTCCATTATCAAAATCATTAAACATACTAATTAAGTCTAATTTTAAAATATCCCAAAAGGTTTTATAGAAAAAAAATTGGAAATCCATCCAGCCCCAGGGATATTTCACCCGGTAAGTCAAAAATGGCTTTATGGATTTCCTCTTCAGTAAAAGGAACATCTAACTTAGAAATATTAACGCTAGAAACAGATGGATAAAGATCATTCCATCTTACATTAATTCTATGCTTAATTTTATAATATCTTTATAATAATCTGTAAAAGCCTTATTGAGTTCTCTTTGATCTACTAATTCCATATTGTTAACTAGAATGGAATTAATTATATTGCTACTTTTTCTACCGTTGGCCATATTATGAAAAAAAATTAGTATTGTTATCACCTTTGTTAACCCACTAAATTCTAGATCTTTGCTTCCACATAACTTCCTCCTTATCAAGAATAGAGTTAAGTTCTTCTTGTAAGTTAGTGAGGACACTCCACTCTCCTGGATTTAATTGTCTAGTTTCTTCTATCTTGTTTAATTTTAGCATCACATTAAGAATATTATCTTTTTTGATTTTGATATTACCAAAGATATTTTTGTTCCAATTCTTAAGATCAATCCTAAGTTCTCTAAGTTTTGAAACAAAAAATTTAGCTGAATTGTCACTATATTTAATATTATAAAAACTCATAGACGACCATTTATTATTAATTAAATTAAATAAACTTGGTTCAAGCAACCACATTTTTTCAAATTTGAAAGATCTACTAATAATTCTATGATGATTACAAGTGAGAATAGTAGGGCAATGGTCTGAAATCATGTAGGGCAAACCAAACACTCTATAGATAGGATATTTCTCCTCTATTTCATCACTAATGAAAAACCTATCTAAGAGTGCCATTGAGGGAGATTCCCTATTATTATTCCAAGTAAATTCTCTATTAAAAAGAGGCATTTCAATCAAATTAGAATTATTAATAAAAAGGTCAAATTCCTCCATAGCGGAGTAATCTCCCTCTCGAGGAGCACGCTCCCCAATAAAATGGGTAACGTTGAAATCTCCTCCCAAAATCCAAGAACCCGGCACAAAAGATCTAAATCAAGGCATTCATTCCAAAGAGTAAGTCTTTCTACTTTAGAGTTAGGCCCATAAACATTAGAAATATTTAAAAAAGAATTATCAAATAGATTAATAAGAATAATGTGTAAAGAGTGCTGTTTGTAAATACATTGGAGTAGTTTAAAAAAACTATCCCTCCAACCAATCATTAAACCCCCGAAAGAACCCATAGAAGGTAAGAAAACCCATTTTCTAAAGTGATATCCACCTAACCTTCTATAGAAATATAAATATGGACAAACAATTTTAGTCTCTTGAAGGAGAGAAATATCAATGGAATAGTCTTTAAAAAAATTCTAACCTTATCACATTTATTTAAGTCATTCAAACCTCTTATATTCCATCTAAGTGTTTGACACACCATATCAATAGCTTTTCCTCTTCACAGTATGATTCCTTCTTCTTCCTAGCTTGGTTTACAAATGGTAACTATAGACTTCAACTTGTAGGGAATGGTTTTAAATTACCGAAATAAAATGAGAGAGATGTGATATTTATAGTCATAAGATATTGAAAATATCATCTTAATTTTTTCTGGACCTCATCTCTTTGAGAGAGATATTCAAACACCCTTGTCTCTCTATGATATAGTTGCACTCCCCATAAAGTATAATTTTAAATCGTTGGTCTAATTAATATCACGTATTAACTAACTAATTATTCATTTTAGCTCATTTAATTAATTAAATTGATGTATAAAATTTATATACTATTTAATCGATTCCAAGACTATAGATAAATAAATAAAAACCATATGAAATTAATACAACATTTATATTATTTTTTCCATTAATTTATAATATCCATCTCAACTGGTATGATTTCTAGATTGTGATTCTAGATGTATTGGAACCAGTCTTTTGAGACATCAAAATGAGTGCTCTGTTTAAATTAGATATAATCTTGTTATCAAAAAAACATAATGTTTATAAATTAATTTTGAAGTCGAACTCGAAATATTACTAACAAAAATTGTTATGTTGACTCCTATATGAACTCGGTACTCATTAATATCTAAACAGTTTAAATAATAAAGCATATATTGCTGAAGTATAGCATTGGACACAAGTTCGGTTGTTTATAGACCATTTAGGTGAAGTCCACTTTATAATCTTTATTAAGCTATAACATAAGTAATGATATATTGTGGTCACTTTCTTTTAGCCATCGTTGTATCACTAGGATTTCTAGAGTTTGGTTAATGGTCAAAAACTCTTATAGTATTCTTAGTCAATTGCGTAGTATAACTTTAAAACCCTTGGTCCAATCAAATAATATTTACTAAACAATTGTTGGCTATGGATTTTGAATCTAATTTGACTACCAATACATGTACCCAATTATGGTCGTAACGTAACCGTAATATCATGTTATTAACCATTATCAAAGTTCAGTCTAGATCTGAAAACTGAAAGAGTTAGGGGTATCCCTAGACTCAATTATATAATTTATTACATGTATTTAACTTTGTAGTCAACCTTGTTCGTAATAAAAGTGTTTGATTTATATTATATCGTGATATAATTAGTTTAATAATTAATTTAAAGTATATTAAAAAGAAAATCCTTGAATAAAATGTTATGTGAATGTAGTTGGGAATAGTTGCAATCATGAGGAATTAATTACAAAATAAATTCACATTTTATTTTAAATATTCCGAGTTAAGATATTTCAAGAAAGGATATTGCCAAATCCTGCAACGGCCTACCTTTTTTACCCTCAGAAATCAACACGGATACATCCCTGGTATTTACCTGCCAAGCATCCGAGCGCCAAAGAGAAGGATTGTTGGAAAAAAGAAAATATCACATCGTGACGAGTAATATATAATATACAATGGATCTTTATAAAAGAAAACTATAATACACATACATCAAATGAAAGTACACAACTCATCATCAACTTGGAAAGTTATAACAACATGTCCTCACAATTGCTGATAACTATAAAAAACCAATGCAGTGGAAATTAAAATATATGTGAATACGTCTTGGAAGCCTCTAGCTCGTCTCCTAAAGCTCCAAGCATCCAACTCTAAATTTGAAAATATGCTCAATCTAACCTGAGCAATATAAGAAAATAATGCCTAGATCTGTCTGGTAAACCAGCGTGAGAAACTCAAATGTATTTATATGTTATAAAACCTCTCAAAATAAAGGTATCTCGTAAGACCATTCCGCACATAAACACGGATAGGTTTTTACCTTATGATAACAGAAACATTTTTTAGAAAATCTGGTGATATTATAATAATGTCTGGGGTTTATATTAAACTATGAGTATAGCTGAAATGCTTGCATCTCACCTTCCAGCACAGTTGGGCATAATTAAGTCCGTATAGTAGTTATTGGAGAACGGGTTTCGTCAATGACAGGGCTACTAGGGTACTGCCCATCACATTACACCTCTAGATAAAATGTACCAAATTCGAACCTATCGGCCCCTTCATGGAAAGACCGACCTACCCGTTACTAGATAGTATTGAATATTCCATCACCTCGGTTGCTTTACAATCTTTTCGAGCTCTCATGCACAACTAAATCCATAAATAATAATCTAGAAGGGTGATGACAATATCCTAATGGGTGCGACCCACATAGCCTAGTCGCATATCCCATATTTTAGTCATTCCCAGTTGATGAGGCTTGAGGCTACGTTTTACCTTTTAGATAGCAATCCCACTTGGAATGCTGACACTGCCCTTCAGGTGACAATGCAATGCCAGCTTTCCTTCATACAAGTTGTTCAGGATATGAACAAACCGAAGGTACTAATTCTACTACATCCATTTTGGAATCACCCTCGGGATTAGTAGCAAGTAGCCCTTGCACTTCAAAGGTCTCCATCTTCAATCATTTTCAAGATATCCTAATTCGAAATGTAGTTTTGGATAATATATCTAACCCCAGTCTCTCCAAACTAACAATGATAGTTTCTGGTAAACTCAACTATTGTTCTTTTGGAAATAAGCAAATAATGCATAGCAACGGGGATCACCTCCTAACCTTTAAAGTGGATGGATCTTCTTATCATTTGTCCTAGATGAACACAATGAGTTTGTACGTACAGTAGTATCATCTAAGATAACTGTACTCTGTAAATCCTGTGTTTCCTTTAGACATTTCTAGAGTTTAAAACTGGTCAAGATTTGATAGTCGATTATTTAACTACCAAAAAACACAAATCAATCACAGATTTAATTTCCTATGGAAACCATTAATCCTTATTTAATTGGCCTTCCATTAATTAAATCTTTTTAGTTACTTTTGAAAATATTTACATACTTATCTCACCGGTATAAGTATATTCTCAAAAACATTTAAGAAAGATTTCTTATTTCAAAGCTATATTAAATGGGTCAAAAACGAATGTCATTTAAAACATCGTTTACTATAAATCCAAAACCACTAATCCTTAAGCATCGAAAGAGCTTTTCCATACCACCATAATTAAGAAGGATTATATATTAATTCATAACTTGACTTTCTTCTCAACTTTCTTAAGTAAAACTAAATCATATATGGAAATAATACTTGGAATTCATAAGTTCTGTATATAATTCATTTAATATAGTTTTATAAATCCTTCTCCTTTCAAGTTTCAAAATCTCTTTTACTTGGTTCTTTTTATTAAGTAAAAACCTTTTTATAAAACAAACTTATTAGCTTTAAACCTCTTTTACAAAACAATATTATTATTAAGAGTATATTGTTAAGTTAATGAAATTAATGGAAAACTCCATTATTAAATTAATTAATTAACTTTGAATACAATTAACAAAATGATTAATTAAGTTTAAACATCAGTATTAAATAAATAATTAGCTTTAAATACCTTTTATTAATATAAATTAATTAATCTAGATCTTTATAAAAATTAATTAACTTATAAATATGATTAATTAAAAGATTAATAACTTTAAATTAAAAGAATTAATTAGCTTAATCATTACTAATTAAAATAATAATTAACTTTAAACAAGATTAACTGAAGTAATAATTATCTTTAAAATATTATTAATTAAATAATTATAACCTCACGTTATAAATTTAAACCTTTATTAATTTAAAACAACTTCAACATCATTAATGAAATTAATAATTTCGATATTATTAATTTATTTAACAATTTATTTCAAATTGTTATAAATTTAAATTAATTTAAAATCCATAACTTATCCAATTTGGTAAGAGGCTTAGCTATCTCAATGGTACTTAAACAAGCAACTACAATACTTGACATCTACACACAAATCATACCTCAGATATATACATAAACAACAGATATGTAAATGAAATCCATAATTAACAATCGATGGATAGAAACTCAATATAATTCAACTGGCATATAAATAAATCTCCAAACTAACATAATAGCAAATGGTGATTTATTCTACTAGATAAATGTCTAGTATAGTCTCCTTAACTTAAATATAGCGTAACAATGTTTTATTCTACTAATAGGATGCCCGAGATTAATTATAATTAGTAAACTACACATTCCATATTGATTTATCGTTCAATTTCACTATAATAAATGGGTTAAATGGTTTAATGAGTGTGTTCTATAGGTCAATATGAACTGAATGTCGAAAACCGCGCGTCAAACAGATTTCGTATAAAGGAGTTGTAATTTTCTAAAGTTAAACAAAAATAAATTTTAAACTTAACTAAACTATATTTAATAAAACTCACACCTAGACCCACTCGACCCACTAAGCCTATCACCCACCTAACCTAATCTTCTCACAACAATAGAACTCAAATCATTCCCAAGTATAAACCTGGAATCATTTCTTAAAACAAGTGTGCGTGCAATCGTGCATGTGCACGATCACTTGCAGCCACCGGCCGCCTCGCCAATCACCCCCACACATTCGCCTGACCTCGTGCATTCCACTAGACCCTACATCACTTTCCAACACCCTCTCAAATCCCATATAACCCTCCAAACCGAAAGCTTCACACAATAAATACCCTAGGTCATGACCTAAAACCTCCTACCACCAACGCCACGACCATCACCTAGCCTCGGCACTCCACCCACAGTACCCAAACTCGTTGCCACACCACCCTAACACACCCAGACTGAGATCAATGGTCCAACCACCACCTACAATGAAAAAAATATGAGCATAAAAAACAAGTCCTTAAACCCTAGATCTTCCTACTATTCCCACCATGGTCCGTCGGACCACCTACGGTTAAAACTACACCTCCTCCTAGACGTAAGGCTCCTTCCAGCACCATCGGCTCTACCCTTTATCCACCAAATTGTCAGAATTTTATTTTTAACCCAAAATCAATCAACTAGCTAATTCGACCAACCTACGCCATAAAAAAATCATGATTCACATAAATGAACATGACTCTGTACTTCATTTTCTATTCATGATCAATGAAAAAGACAAAAGTTGACCTCTTACATTATTATTTAAATTTCTCAAAATATACACAATTAAAAATCCGAAAAATATTTTTAAAATATATTATGAATAAAAACAAATAACTCTCAAGTTGACGGTAAGTGAAAGTTCTAAATGATTTAAGAGATACTGATTTTAGAGTGAAAGAAGAAGATGTGATTTTTCAAATAACATAGAACAAGTGATGTTCTGGTATACTAACAATAAGGTTTTAGTTCTAAAACCAAGATTTGATTTTTAAGCTATACTTTTTTACATGCCAGAGATTTTCAAACAATTTTACACACGTCGGTATTATGTCCAACTCACAACCATATTATCAACAAATCACCAAAATAGACAACATTCAAATCTTGTAAACAAGGTGCAGAAAGCTCACCTTTTGCTCGTGATTTATTTGCAAATGCTAAATCCAAATCTTTAAGCTTTTAAAATTTAATCCTTGAATAAAGTCATAATTTTTTAGTTTAAAAAGATAAGGTTATTCAAAATTTAAAAAGAAGTGAAGATAATGGAGAAAAAAAATAAGAAAATGAAGACTAAAATGAAATGTACGATGAAATATATGTATGTATATAAGATGAAATAAAATAAACAAAATAAAAGAGGCAAAAAGGCTAAAATGTCCTTAAATCTACATTTTTCAACTCAAACATCATTTCCAAGCCTGGACAAGGACAGGCATTAACAAATACATTAGATAATAAGGTGTATTCATATACTTAATCCATTTCTACACTTAAGGAATCAATCCATGCCACATCTTTCACTTATTTGAATTCTAATAAAATATTCATTTAAATAATTTATATTATTCGAAATAAAAGTGTGAATAACATTTTAAGTGTTTTTTAGAACAAAATCGAAGATATTACAACTTGTTAATCGACAAAAAATGAAAATCCTAAAATTTGGTTTCGATCACATTTCCAGATTTATGCCAAACAATCTCTTTATGTACACAAAATTTAAAAAAAAATTCTATTACCAGTTACAAATTAAAAGAGGGTTATTAAATTGATAAAATCCATTTACTACATATTTAAATTAAATCAAATATTCAAAAATCAAAGTGATAAAATTCCGGGTCATTTCACATCCATTGAGGTTGGAGTACACAACACTATCCTAATGTTGAGCAATGTATTACTTATGGCTATTGGGACACCAAGGAGTTACATACTCATGGTTATTGGATAACTATGAAATGACTCATCCGAGAGTTTTTTATTGGTTGGTAACAACTCCGTCATATAGAAAATCTGATTGTGACAAGGTTACATAGTTTCCTCACCTTGAGAATACTATGAAACTTCAATGTGAACATTCTACTTTGTTAAATTATAACATGGCTATCTATTGAACGACTATAGTTGGATCTGAGTTGAAACAAATAACTATTCGATAAAGAGTTCACCTCCTTGTTGTATAAGGTTAATATTACGATCAACTGTAGTCAAAATCTCTGGGTGGAGTAGAATTGTTAAAAATAAATGTTACCTTTTAACCAAGAACTTTGTTCATGGACTACTCAAGTTGAATGTGGATAATATTGGAGTTTTGACCAATACCAAATTTTGTACATCTTAATGTGATATTGTGTTGGTGAAGAAAACGTCTATAAATTATTGTCACTATTGGTAGTGCATAAGATAATATAAAATATGGATTTACCGAAAAGACCCATGCAATAAATTCGGCCAAACTGTCACACCACTAGTGTTTAACTATGGAATTTCTATCGAATTAGAAAACCATCAAAAAACTTATAATTAAAACTTAACAGCAAGCGCACGGCGTACGATTGTAGCACGTATGAGACTACCGGTCGATCCACAGGGAATTGTTTAGATTTTAAATTTCTAATCAATCAAATTAAACCAAAGTCGAGGGATTATAAACTAACTAAAAAAAGTAAAAACAAGCCAAAACTAAGAAGAATAAAAATATGAGATTAAAGAGCAATCTAGAGGCAAATCTTCTCTCCTGATCACATAAATCAACATAGTGAAATTATGATCTCTTTTTGGTCATTTGTGATGAATTTATCATAAGCATGGCCTAATTGTGTTATTAATTAACACACCTAAACCATCAAACTTTAATGCACCCTCTAACCCACTTATTGACTTTAATGAAGATGACATGAAATTAAAAGTAGAATCTATTTTAAGCATGGCTTATTAACTATTGAATTAGAAACCTAAACCATCAAATTTTGATTCTAAATCCACTTTCATTACCATGATCACATGTAGATGAAGAGGTAATTAGTGATTCATATGACTAAGCATAGCCTGTTTGTTTTGAACAACATAAGCTATCGAACTCAATATTAAATATAAAATCATACAAACATCTAACCTTCCATTTAGTATAAAAGATACATAAATGAAAAATTATGTTTCATCTACATGATTCAAGAGAGCTTCATTACCTCTAAATTGTAGAGATTAGCCTCTCATATTTGTCATTAAATCAACAAATGTAGAAAGCAACATGTAATAAACAAAAGGAAAAAGAGATCAAAATGAAAAGAAAAGTTAAGTAAAAGGAAATGAACACTAAGCTACTAACAAAATAAGAAAAATAACATGTAAATGCAAAAGAATATTAACTAACATTGCATAAAAAGAAAGATTACATGAAATAAAAAAGACGAAGTAGCCATGAAAAGAAAGAAGAGAGCATATGTTTTATTTTTGAGCCTAAAACTAACTAAGAGAAGAAGAGGAGGGTTGCATGAAGATATAGGGTATTTATACAAGTTAGAAACCCTAACTCATTTTTTTTTAGGAATGCCCAAATACCCTTAAAGTAGTGTGGCCACCAAGTAATCATTAACATGTCTTAATCCCTCACTTAATTGTGCATGAAGCTTTAATGACCTTTTAGCTTGTACATTAGCTCCAAATTTAAAATCAAGGTAAGTGGATAGGTGGGGTCCTCCATGTTCATGAGTTTGAATTATTTTCATCTTCATTTGCTTTATTTTCTTTTGTACATGCATATCTTCATGAAGCCACTTGTATTTGAATTTAAATTTCTACAAAACACACAAAAATTTTCAATTAAATTTTAGAAAATTAATATATGTACAAAAATGACCATTTTGCCATCGGACGAAGATGAATATGTGATATTTTGAAATAATTTGAATTTTTGGTTTAAACAAGTTAAAATAACCGATATGATCATTTAGTTAATTTAAATAGATTAAATATGATGGTAAAAATATGCACATTTACGTCCACATCAAATATCCCTACACTTATCTTTTTATTCGTCCCTGAATAAATAAAAACTAAGATAAATCCGTTTTCATAGAGAGCGCGATTTCATTGAGCGTATGCAACAAGCCGTTAAACCTCTAGGTGTCCCCAATAGCACGGGTGTTGTCTCATGAGGGTTTTTAGCGGATACTACCCACAAAATCCAAATGCAAGACGAAAATGTTTATAAAATGCAAGATTTATTTATAAAGAGATGAATGCGAGTTTTTAGAAATATTTAGGAATGAAGGATTTGCTTTTAAATTAACACACATAAGTTAAATATAGGTTTTGGTCGTTATCTTGAAAATTTTAAGTCATTTACTCATCAAAATTTCCAATAAAAACGAAGTTATCAAAGCAAATACATTATAGTTTAACTCGTTGTTTCGGTTGATAACACAGTGTAACTATGAAAGGGATCCTTAGTTGATTATCAAAGTTTGTCAAAGTGGTATTTTCATTTCTTTTCAATAACAAGTAAAATCAAAGAAGTTAAAATAGTGCTTGGATTTCAATTGCTTACTCTCTCTAATTTGAAATTTTTATTAATATTAAAAATATTTACATATGTCTAACTCAGATAAACTAAGGCTAGATATATCACCCATGCACTGCCTTACAAACTGATGGGGGGAATACAGAGTGTGGCGAGTGAACACACACGTTTGAACACTTATTGACTGTAGGTGTTATTAGTAAAATAATATTTATATACACATGTTTAACTCAGATAAACTGAGGCTAGATATACCGATCGGGCACTACCTTTCGGGCTTATGTTAGAAGGGTACAGAGCATGGAGAGTGAATACACGAGTGTGTACACATGACTCTAGGTGTTTATTAAAAATATACATATATACAAGAATTATTATTATCATTATTTTGTTTTTTTATGAGAGAGAGTTTCGCAAAATCATCTTAGCACCTTTTAACTTAAAAGACAAAAAACATGTTATATCCTTTACATTAAATGTAACGTCAACGGATTTTCGTTCTTCGAAAATTCGACATCGATACTCACTTTATCGACTGCCGAGAAATCAAAGGCCGAAAACCGAGATGTTATGGGTTTTAAAAAGAATTTAAGAGAAGAAAAGAGAAGAAGAGAGAAAAAGGTAGAAGATAGAGGGAAAAGAGAAATTAGAAAACAGAGAATTTTAAAATAGAAGAAAATAGGACGGGACAGAAAGGAAATAAAAAGAACAACATCAGAATCTCACAATTCGCAGCGGAACAACATATGATAATAAATGAATAATCTTTAAACAAAGAACTATGTCAGTTATTACATTTCATTTCATTACATCACATCATATCATCAGAGTGTACAACAACATACAACAATAAATAGTGCAGCGGAAAAAGAAATACTATATAAACTAGTAATACGCCATGCCATCCAGCTTGCCTCCAGCAACTCCAGAATATCCAGAATATCCTGATAAACCTAACTCTTAACTGCCTGTGTGGAAATTGGTGGGCACCCAGAGTTTAGGAAGGAAAACAATAAACTCCAAGTCAGTCATGTGACTGGTGTGAGAACTCAAAACAGTTTATTTATCTTTAAAATCAAATAGAGGAATATTTTTAAACTCAATTCGCAATGCTTTTAAAAATGAGACTACCATAAGGCCTCCCGCACACACACACATGCAAACGCAGAATCGGAGGAGATTTCTCCTTATGATAGTCAAAGATGCTTGATACGCATTTAAAATAATATTTGATATTATTACTAGTGCATAGTATAGAGAAAATTTCATTTCAAAAGTAGAATATAAATCTTAGCCAACATACGACCATTATCGTATGCCTACTATAGCTAACCATGTTCAATAGCAGGTTACCGCCACATTCCATGGCAGGTTATACAACTAAAACCGTACAAGTCTCGTATTGTTTCTTTGGATTTCCAACGAATGATCAGGCCAAGGAACTTCCCATTGCCACTGAGAATGCCTCTGGATGGACATCCCCGAGAACCAAACCGGATCTCTACCAACACAAGGCCGGGTTACTCCTAACTGAGCAACAACTGACCGAATATGCCATCCCCCGGTCCTTTGGGACCTTTCCACCGAGCGCTCGTAATCAATTCACACAATCATAAAGTGTTTTCAACATGAGTAAGTATCTGGGCTCCATACCATGATACTACCCTTTTCCAGAAGGAAATGGACACATCCTAAAGGGTGCTACCCCTCATAACCTTGCTGCTTCTTTCCTGTTTTGACCATTCACGGGATGTGAGGCTCGACGAATTCACGTCCACAAAACATACTTTATACAAAAGCCATGCTTTGGGTCAACAAATGATCAACACAATGATCACTAAGATAGACGATCAAATAAATGATCCTATCATAAATAATCAACACAATGATCATTTCAGCATCACTCAGCATGTCACATTACCAATTTGGGAATATATCGCTGATAACTTCAACTATATAACCTCTGAGCTCGTACGTCTCAGAGAAGGGTGTTAAGCAAAGAATAAATTCTCCGCCACCAACAGAAATATATTTGAAAGAAATCGGCTTTATATCTCAACTTGTAATGTCAGGCATACAATCCATACAAGTCTGTTCCGGGCTCGAACAGAACCGAAGGCACTTACAAAGAAGTCCTTGCAATCCGGATATTCACAATCCTGATCGGATTCACCATCACATATGGAGAACTCAATACCGGAGCAACTCGGTGCAGAGTCAATCGATAGTTCATCCTATCACTCTCGCAAATACCGGTCTTCAACACCGATCTTCAAATGCGATTCACAACGACGTATCACATATTCGGAGTGGGTTATACGACCCCATGGTCCTTTCCCGGTTAACCCGAATAGTGAGCGCTTATTCAAAAATAAGTGTGCATTCAAATTCAATCAATTAACATCAAATACCCATTCAAAGGGAAATATTGATAGTCGGTTATTGAACTATCAATTGATATGCATACATCACCAAATTCCAAATAATTTTCCAAATTATTTATTTTCCAAAATATCTTTACAAGATATATTATTTTCACATTTCAAAAATAAATCAAGATTTATTTTTAAACAAATTCCACCTTTCTTTCATAAATTCCATAATGAATTTATATTTCAAAATATTCATGAATATATAATTCAATTATTCACTTTCAATTTATCTTCAAAAAGATAAATTCTCAAAATATTCACTTTATATTGGAAAACAATTCCTACTTATATATTTATAAGTAATTCACAAATCTCTTTTATTTTCAACACTTAGAAAATATTCAATATACTTAAATCGAATTAAGTATATATTTCACTCTTTTAAGGAAATCATTCTCTTTAACATATTTATTTGGGTCAAAACGAATGTTGCGTAAAACATCGTTACGACAACCCAAAATCACTAGTATAGGGATTCGAAATTAAAATAGATATATAAATCCCAATACTATTCAAAACATTTCCTTTCGGAAATCATTTACTATAACAACAGTGTTATAGTCTACCATTTCCTTCTATTTCTCGAAACATCTATTTCAACAACAAATGTTGAAATCTATGATTTCGAATCTCAACACATTTAAAACATCATTAGATCGTTTTAATTCTATTTAAAACATTCACATTCTAAACAATTTCTTTAACGTTTTATTCACTATTCAAAAACGTGAATAAACTTCATTAACAAATTTCATCCTTTCTATTCATTTTATTTTAAAGGATTATTCACTGTCTAAAACGTGAATATAACTCCATTTATAAGTTATAACAATTAACTTATCAAAATAAGTCGTTTGTGAATTTATAAAACAACGTTTATAAATTCCATTTCCATTTATTTCATAACAACTTCCTTTATAAATCTTCTTTATTTACCTATTCGATTTATAATCTTAATTATAAACCAAAAGTCCAAATTATAAGTCAAACACTTATAATTTATTTATTTGCAAAAATCGTTCCTTTGAACTTTACAAATTTTATAAACCTATTGTTTATAAAATTCCATTTATAACTTCACCGTTATATAATTCTATAAATTTCATTCATTAATGAATTTCATTTTCACTTCATTCAAACACTTATAAAGACTCGTTTTATAATGTCAATATTTCGATTTATAAATATCCGTTTATAAATCTCTTAATATAAATCAATTAATATTATTCTTTAAAACATCTTTTAATTTCCTTTATAATTTCATCATTTCGATTTATAAAATAATCAAATTTTATAAATCCTATATTTAAACTTTTATCATATATTCAAAAATCCAATCTAAATTATTTTATAAAATCATTAGTTCATATTTCTCAAAAATCGACTTTTAATCGTATTTCTAAAAATCAGCTTTTTAACTATATTTCACAAAAACCATAATTTTTATAACTTTAAAAATTATAACGTTTATTTATTTATAATGGATCAATTCCAAAAATATAGTATATTTTCAAAATCACTTTTAAAATCATTTTAAAATCCCAAAATCTGGGTCCAATGATGCTACACATCAAATAGTCAATCACGACCACAACGATATCATATATCGATATGATAATCCATCAAATATCAAAATATCTGAAATAAAATAAATACTGTTGAGGAATCCAGTTGGATCCCTCCAACCTGTTTCCTGCATCCAAAAACATTAGCACAATACCAATTTCGCTCCAGTACGAAATTATCGCGGTACATGTTTTTATTAAATATTATCCGCTTACTAACGGCGTAATAGGGTCTCATCCGCTAAACAAAAAATGCGGGAAATCAACAACTGCAATATATACATATGCCAATATATATATATTGATATTATATATAATACCAATTTCACTGTTTATGAAATATTCGCGGTATATGTTTATATTAAATAACATCCGCTTACTAACGGCGCATAATGTCTATTTTAACAATCAATAATTTACAGTCATCATTCAAACATGCATTCAAATATTTTAAATCTAACTATCTAAAATAAAATCGAAATCTATTCGATTGAGTGAGAAATTCTCACCTTGATTTTAAATTCCGTTTTAGCTTTTTATTTCGAATAAAATTAAACGCGCGTTTAATTTTACCCGAAATTCTCACTAACTCCAAACGACTCCAAACCAACTCCATCGCGTAGTGCTCGTCCATACGATTCCAACGCTTCCTGTTTCGCGCGATTCCGATCTCGCATGCAAAAGATATTGATTTTTAAAGTTTGTACGCGTTTATAAGAGAATAAAATCAACTTTCTTTTATTATTTTCTTAACCTTTTAATCTCAGTCTTTGGATCATGCCCCCAGAAATCGTGACCGCACTTCCCTAACTTCTTCCCTCTCGTTCCATCTACAGGACACAAGCCGAACCAAGAAACCCATCAATGCACATCTAGGGTTCCATATCGCGATCTCCTCGGTGAACTTGAACGCGATCAGAAGGTGCCACGACGTTCGCCATCTCAAGCTCCATCCACGGCCAGAGGAAGGCACAGCTCGGTCAGCTCATGGCCTGGGAAAACGTGCCAAACGCAAGCACGAACGCGGCCTCCTATCTCCCCCATCGAGCCTCCAATTTCGATCATTACCGTCGGATCTCGAGACCTCGGGATGCTCTCCAACCTTCATGTTGGAAGTTTTTCACTTCGATTTGTGGATTGGAAGAAAAGAGAGGGAGAAGACGAGACGTTCTCAGCCTTACATTATAATGGTGGCGGCTGCAAATATAATTAGGGTTTAAAAATTTTTTTTTTATATTTTAAATGAAGGGTAGAGGCTTATTTATAAGGAACGAGCAAGCGTAAACACTATTCATCCCGGGAATTCCGAACTCCGATTTAGACGCCGTAACCAGCGTACCTAGGGTTTATCCCGCGTTTCGGACACAATGGAACAGGTTTCGGAAGCTAATTCGGAAGTATGTGCGAGTTATGGCTATAAACGGTCAATTTAAATTAAACCGATTTAAATCGATTTCTAGGCGTTTTAATTTGTACCGGACAAACGGTAAATCCAATTGACTTGAAATTTGAAACCTTACAATAATATCACATTACGGATCCGATGAAACTGGTTTCGTCGAATTCCGAGACTTTTTGAAAAATGGCTATTTTGACTCGCCAAATTTAAATTAAAAACAATTCGATGCGTTTCGAGCTGCCACGATCAAACGATAGCTCCGATTGACACGAAAATTGAAATCCGGTAATAACTAACTATTACGGATCCAATGAAACTGGTTTCGTTCAATTCTGAGACTGTCCAAAAATTGGCTATTTTACAGTCGATTATTAAAAATTAAAATATTCAATTTTCACAGATTAACTTTTAATTCGATTTTAAAAGTTCTAAAATATTTCTATAACTCCAGTATGATTAAATAAAATTTTCCAAATTATTTTCAATCATTTTTAACTCAATTTTTAATTATTTCCATAATTTAACATATTAAATTATCGATTTAATTATCCAATTAAATCCAATAATTCAAATAAAAATTTATTTGACTTATAAATTCACTTATTAATATTTAAAATAAATTAAATATTCAAATTTTAATTTATAAAAATTCTGGGTCGTTACAATCTTTCCCCCTTAAAAGAATTTCGTCCTCGAAATTACAAGTAAGAAAGTTACAAAATCTATTTATTTTTCCAAAATTCAGAATTAAACTTCTTATAAATCTTTACTAAGTTTTCAAATCATACTTAGTTATCTTTTCAAAAACAATTTCTATTGTTTAACTTTCAATTCTAAAATTAAAGTTATAGTTTCCAAAATTTTCTAAATTTTCTCAAAATTTTTCTAACGCCTTAAATTTCCGGAAAAATTCGCCATAGTCTCCTTTGCGCGGCTCGATCCGAAAAAAAAAATGACAGTATATATATCACAAATATACATCTCATCAAGTAATGAGGCATCCCGAAGGGAAAAAAGTATAAAAGTACGATATTTAATCCGAGATATGTACCTTATATTTTATTAGCGAGCATATACGGCTAATATAGCGCTAAAGCGAACTCCAAATGCGAAGCAACGCGATCCGCACCTACTAAACTCAACAAACAACATGAGAATCATGCATATAGACAATAATCTCAATATACAACATATAGCAACATAATAACTATATATGCCAACATAGCAATGCATTCAATAGCAATATATATTCAACCATCAACCAACTACATTCATAACCAATAATATTCATTCATATTCTCATTCATATTTAATGAATTGGTTTTCAATCTAAATCACATTTGATTCATTAACATTGGATTTTGTAAACATTCATTCTCAATTCAATTAGTTTACATTACTAATTAAATCCAATTCACTTTCAATTCTATTCAAATTTATTTACTTTCAATTTGAATTTCAATTTCATAGCTTTCAATTTCATTAACACTTAATGAATTATATACAATCAATCAACAATCAACTAATAATCAAATTATATTAATTTCAACCAAATTCCTTTACTTTGCTTATATTAATTCTCTTTCAATTTATTCAACTTCTAATAACATTAGATTTTAATGAATTATCATTTATATTCATTATTCCATATCAACTTAATTTACATTCAATTGGTTAACATTCAATCCTTTCATTCAATTCAATTTCTAAAGTTGAATTTTTATTTATATACTCAAGTTCATATCCATTTAATCCACTTGATTATTTACAACTCATATTCATATAATTTCACTTCTTATATATATAAGTTTATTTCACAATTGTAAATCACTTTAATTATAATTCAATTCTTATAATTCTTTTACTTATACAATTATTCTTTTATTTAGATTATCCAAACAACCTAACAATCAACTTATACACTTTGATAATTTTGAAAAATTATTTCTTTCATATATAAAATATAATCGAGGTAAAATTATTTCATTTACCCAATTTAAAATCAATATTATGTCGAATTGTTCTATTCAAGTGTTTAGAAACCCCTTCGGCATAGTTTGACTGACCGTGCTGACGAAGGTTCATATGCCACTCAATAAACCAATCATCACAATATAAACAATTTCATATTCACTAACAAATACGCTCTCATAGCTATTATTACACTCAAACTCATTCTAGAGTACTGCTGACTCTATCTCTAATGAGTAATACCCATCAGAACCATGGTTGTCGCTTAACCATAAGCTCTGATACCAAATGTAACGTCAACGGATTTTCGTTCTTCGAAAATTCGACATCGATACTCACTTTATCGACTGCCGAGAAATCAAAGGCCGAAAACCGAGATGTTATGGGTTTTAAAAAGAATTTAAGAGAAGAAAAGAGAAGAAGAGAGAAAAAGGTAGAAGATAGAGGGAAAAGAGAAATTAGAAAACAGAGAATTTTAAAATAGAAGAAAATAGGACGGGACAGAAAGGAAATAAAAAGAACAACATCAGAATCTCACAATTCGCAGCGGAACAACATATGATAATAAATGAATAATCTTTAAACAAAGAACTATGTCAGTTATTACATTTCATTTCATTACATCACATCATATCATCAGAGTGTACAACAACATACAACAATAAATAGTGCAGCGGAAAAAGAAATACTATATAAACTAGTAATACGCCATGCCATCCAGCTTGCCTCCAGCAACTCCAGAATATCCAGAATATCCTGATAAACCTAACTCTTAACTGCCCGTGTGGAAATTGGTGGGCACCCAGAGTTTAGGAAGGAAAACAATAAACTCCAAGTCAGTCATGTGACTGGTGTGAGAACTCAAAACAGTTTATTTATCTTTAAAATCAAATAGAGGAATATTTTTAAACTCAATTCGCAATGCTTTTAAAAATGAGACTACCATAAGGCCTCCCGCACACACACACATGCAAACGCAGAATCGGAGGAGATTTCTCCTTATGATAGTCAAAGATGCTTGATACGCATTTAAAATAATATTTGATATTATTACTAGTGCATAGTATAGAGAAAATTTCATTTCAAAAGTAGAATATAAATCTTAGCCAACAT
This sequence comes from Allium cepa, assembly GCA_030765085.1. Taxonomy (NCBI): domain Eukaryota; kingdom Viridiplantae; phylum Streptophyta; class Magnoliopsida; order Asparagales; family Amaryllidaceae; genus Allium; species Allium cepa. The sequence goes on from CM060930.1 coordinate 130,459,464, forward strand.
ACGACCATTATCGTATGCCTACTATAGCTAACCATGTTCAATAGCAGGTTACCGCCACATTCCATGGCAGGTTATACAACTAAAACCGTACAAGTCTCGTATTGTTTCTTTGGATTTCCAACGAATGATCAGGCCAAGGAACTTCCCATTGCCACTGAGAATGCCTCTGGATGGACATCCCCGAGAACCAAACCGGATCTCTACCAACACAAGGCCGGGTTACTCCTAACTGAGCAACAACTGACCGAATATGCCATCCCCCGGTCCTTTGGGACCTTTTCACCGAGCGCTCGTAATCAATTCACACAATCATAAAGTGTTTTCAACATGAGTAAGTATCTGGGCTCCATACCATGATACTACCCTTTTCCAGAAGGAAATGGACACATCCTAAAGGGTGCTACCCCTCATAACCTTGCTGCTTCTTTCCTGTTTTGACCATTCACGGGATGTGAGGCTCGATGAATTCACGTCCACAAAACATACTTTATACAAAAGCCATGCTTTGGGTCAACAAATGATCAACACAATGATCACTAAGATAGACGATCAAATAAATGATCCTATCATAAATAATCAACACAATGATCATTTCAGCATCACTCAGCATGTCACATTACCAATTTGGGAATATATCGCTGATAACTTCAACTATATAACCTCTGAGCTCGTACGTCTCAGAGAAGGGTGTTAAGCAAAGAATAAATTCTCCGCCACCAACAGAAATATATTTGAAAGAAATCGGCTTTATATCTCAACTTGTAATGTCAGGCATACAATCCATACAAGTCTGTTCCGGGCTCGAACAGAACCGAAGGCACTTACAAAGAAGTCCTTGCAATCCGGATATTCACAATCCTGATCGGATTCACCATCACATATGGAGAACTCAATACCGGAGCAACTCGGTGCAGAGTCAATCGATAGTTCATCCTATCACTCTCGCAAATACCGGTCTTCAACACCGATCTTCAAATGCGATTCACAACGACGTATCACATATTCGGAGTGGGTTATACGACCCCATGGTCCTTTCCCGGTTAACCCGAATAGTGAGCGCTTATTCAAAAATAAGTGTGCATTCAAATTCAATCAATTAACATCAAATACCCATTCAAAGGGAAATATTGATAGTCGGTTATTGAACTATCAATTGATATGCATACATCACCAAATTCCAAATAATTTTCCAAATTATTTATTTTCCAAAATATCTTTACAAGATATATTATTTTCACATTTCAAAAATAAATCAAGATTTATTTTTAAACAAATTCCACCTTTCTTTCATAAATTCCATAATGAATTTATATTTCAAAATATTCATGAATATATAATTCAATTATTCACTTTCAATTTATCTTCAAAAAGATAAATTCTCAAAATATTCACTTTATATTGGAAAACAATTCCTACTTATATATTTATAAGTAATTCACAAATCTCTTTTATTTTCAACACTTAGAAAATATTCAATATACTTAAATCGAATTAAGTATATATTTCACTCTTTTAAGGAAATCATTCTCTTTAACATATTTATTTGGGTCAAAACGAATGTTGCGTAAAACATCGTTACGACAACCCAAAATCACTAGTATAGGGATTCGAAATTAAAATAGATATATAAATCCCAATACTATTCAAAACATTTCCTTTCGGAAATCATTTACTATAACAACAGTGTTATAGTCTACCATTTCCTTCTATTTCTCGAAACATCTATTTCAACAACAAATGTTGAAATCTATGATTTCGAATCTCAACACATTTAAAACATCATTAGATCGTTTTAATTCTATTTAAAACATTCACATTCTAAACAATTTCTTTAACGTTTTATTCACTATTCAAAAACGTGAATAAACTTCATTAACAAATTTCATCCTTTCTATTCATTTTATTTTAAAGGATTATTCACTGTCTAAAACGTGAATATAACTCCATTTATAAGTTATAACAATTAACTTATCAAAATAAGTCGTTTGTGAATTTATAAAACAACGTTTATAAATTCCATTTCCATTTATTTCATAACAACTTCCTTTATAAATCTTCTTTATTTACCTATTCGATTTATAATCTTAATTATAAACCAAAAGTCCAAATTATAAGTCAAACACTTATAATTTATTTATTTGCAAAAATCGTTCCTTTGAACTTTACAAATTTTATAAACCTATTGTTTATAAAATTCCATTTATAACTTCACCGTTATATAATTCTATAAATTTCATTCATTAATGAATTTCATTTTCACTTCATTCAAACACTTATAAAGACTCGTTTTATAATGTCAATATTTCGATTTATAAATATCCGTTTATAAATCTCTTAATATAAATCAATTAATATTATTCTTTAAAACATCTTTTAATTTCCTTTATAATTTCATCATTTCGATTTATAAAATAATCAAATTTTATAAATCCTATATTTAAACTTTTATCATATATTCAAAAATCCAATCTAAATTATTTTATAAAATCATTAGTTCATATTTCTCAAAAATCGACTTTTAATCGTATTTCTAAAAATCAGCTTTTTAACTATATTTCACAAAAACCATAATTTTTATAACTTTAAAAATTATAACGTTTATTTATTTATAATGGATCAATTCCAAAAATATAGTATATTTTCAAAATCACTTTTAAAATCATTTTAAAATCCCAAAATCTGGGTCCAATGATGCTACACATCAAATAGTCAATCACGACCACAACGATATCATATATCGATATGATAATCCATCAAATATCAAAATATCTGAAATAAAATAAATACTGTTGAGGAATCCAGTTGGATCCCTCCAACCTGTTTCCTGCATCCAAAAACATTAGCACAATACCAATTTCGCTCCAGTACGAAATTATCGCGGTACATGTTTTTATTAAATATTATCCGCTTACTAACGGCGTAATAGGGTCTCATCCGCTAAACAAAAAATGCGGGAAATCAACAACTGCAATATATACATATGCCAATATATATATATTGATATTATATATAATACCAATTTCACTGTTTATGAAATATTCGCGGTATATGTTTATATTAAATAACATCCGCTTACTAACGGCGCATAATGTCTATTTTAACAATCAATAATTTACAGTCATCATTCAAACATGCATTCAAATATTTTAAATCTAACTATCTAAAATAAAATCGAAATCTATTCGATTGAGTGAGAAATTCTCACCTTGATTTTAAATTCCGTTTTAGCTTTTTATTTCGAATAAAATTAAACGCGCGTTTAATTTTACCCGAAATTCTCACTAACTCCAAACGACTCCAAACCAACTCCATCGCGTAGTGCTCGTCCATACGATTCCAACGCTTCCTGTTTCGCGCGATTCCGATCTCGCATGCAAAAGATATTGATTTTTAAAGTTTGTACGCGTTTATAAGAGAATAAAATCAACTTTCTTTTATTATTTTCTTAACCTTTTAATCTCAGTCTTTGGATCATGCCCCCAGAAATCGTGACCGCACTTCCCTAACTTCTTCCCTCTCGTTCCATCTACAGGACACAAGCCGAACCAAGAAACCCATCAATGCACATCTAGGGTTCCATATCGCGATCTCCTCGGTGAACTTGAACGCGATCAGAAGGTGCCACGACGTTCGCCATCTCAAGCTCCATCCACGGCCAGAGGAAGGCACAGCTCGGTCAGCTCATGGCCTGGGAAAACGTGCCAAACGCAAGCACGAACGCGGCCTCCTATCTCCCCCATCGAGCCTCCAATTTCGATCATTACCGTCGGATCTCGAGACCTCGGGATGCTCTCCAACCTTCATGTTGGAAGTTTTTCACTTCGATTTGTGGATTGGAAGAAAAGAGAGGGAGAAGACGAGACGTTCTCAGCCTTACATTATAATGGTGGCGGCTGCAAATATAATTAGGGTTTAAAAATTTTTTTTTATTATTTTAAATGAAGGGTAGAGGCTTATTTATAAGGAACGAGCAAGCGTAAACACTATTCATCCCGGGAATTCCGAACTCCGATTTAGACGCCGTAACCAGCGTACCTAGGGTTTATCCCGCGTTCCGGACACAATGGAACAGGTTTCGGAAGCTAATTCGGAAGTATGTGCGAGTTATGGCTATAAACGGTCAATTTAAATTAAACCGATTTAAATCGATTTCTAGGCGTTTTAATTTGTACCGGACAAACGGTAAATCCAATTGACTTGAAATTTGAAACCTTACAATAATATCACATTACGGATCCGATGAAACTGGTTTCGTCGAATTCCGAGACTTTTTGAAAAATGGCTATTTTGACTCGCCAAATTTAAATTAAAAACAATTCGATGCGTTTCGAGCTGCCACGATCAAACGATAGCTCCGATTGACACGAAAATTGAAATCCGGTAATAACTAACTATTACGGATCCAATGAAACTGGTTTCGTTCAATTCTGAGACTGTCCAAAAATTGGCTATTTTACAGTCGATTATTAAATATTAAAATATTCAATTTTCACAGATTAACTTTTAATTCGATTTTAAAAGTTCTAAAATATTTCTATAACTCCAGTATGATTAAATAAAATTTTCCAAATTATTTTCAATCATTTTTAACTCAATTTTTAATTATTTCCATAATTTAACATATTAAATTATCGATTTAATTATCCAATTAAATCCAATAATTCAAATAAAAATTTATTTGACTTATAAATTCACTTATTAATATTTAAAATAAATTAAATATTCAAATTTTAATTTATAAAAATTCTGGGTCGTTACATTAAATTCATCGCTTTTTAAAACAAAGATTTTCAATTAGGATGTATTTCATGATTAACACGTATGAATCTTCCAATATAGTAGTTAAACCATTGTTATTTGTAATCAAACTTCATATTTATTTTTGTTAAGATGAATAAATTTTCAAAAATTTTAATTTAATAAACCAAAACCATATATTTATCTTATAGTTTGTCTTTAAAAATAAATCAAAATGCTTAAAAAAATTGTTTTTTTGTTTTTTTTGGAGATATTGTTTTTTTGGAAAGAAAAAGTAAAAGTAAATCATGAAAAATCGGAAATGATGATGAGTCTCCCCCGCCCCACGCACTTGATTTTGACTGTGTCCCCACCGTCAACCCAAGTGAAAGTAATGTATATTATAATTTACATGAAAATGAAATGTATTTACATGGCCTTAGAAAGTATATCGTTAAAAATAAATGAAATTATCTTCCAAAGACCGATTCATTTGTCTCGTCAAATATGCGAGGCACTGCTTAAGCTCGGAAAACCAAATCGTAAAAGATTTCGAGGTTGAATGTAGATTTGGAAAATCGAATGTCGTTTATTGGAAAATCATGTGAGTCGTTTTGTTTTCAATGATTTTTGGGATAGATAAGACGATTTGTTGAAGTTCAAATTTATTTTCACCAAATTGATTTTCAAGCTTATCGTTGAAAACTTCTTTTGAATTATCGATTTCAAAATCAAAGTGGTGATTGATATCTTCCCCTTCAGAATTCAATAACTCATTTTCAAAAAGTTTAAAGAAATCATGTTCGTTAAATTCATCTTCCGTTATTGGGTTATTAACAACTTCATTGCGTATCTCAAGTTCAAAATCCAATGTTATTGTATTCAAACTTTTAAAATCGAGAAAAGGAAGATCGAATTTCAAATTTGGATCCATACCCTCAAAAGAATTGAAATTCAACTCAATTACTGTATTTTCAACAACTTCATTAAGATTGTTATTTCAATTTCAAAAGTTGTTATTTGAAAATAATCTATTTGGGTAAAAGATGAATTGTTGTTTGACTCATCACACATTGGGATTTGATTTTGTTTTTCATGTTGTTTCATATATATTCCTATGACTCCCCACCTCTATACTCACACTAGCCAAGGACACTACTGGGTAATGCCCTCGACTAGAGCGAAGAATAAGGCTGTCGAGGAGCGACCATCTGTGAAATGGCTTTGTACGAGTACCGATATGTCGAATGGTATGTCACACATTTCATTTCAAGAGAAAATCCGACATATCAAATACAAACAAAAGGCTACTTCACAGTGGCTATGTGGTCTTTGGAAACAAATATAAAATAAGCATAACATAAATCAGTCACAGATATTCATATCACTAAGGCGTAAACAGATATGAACATAACACATAAAAGCATACATCAAAGTAGTGGTCATATAAGATCCACTACATCACAAAAAGAACATATTCAAGTGCTAGAAAAAAGAATATGTATACATCAAGGAGTCTCTATCTCGAATATATAACAAAAAACTACTAAACTAAAGTAGTAAGCCAAAAGTCAGATGACAGTCCCAGATAAGGAGTCAAGTAGAAGCATCTGAAATACCTCGGTCTGACCCGAGTATTATTTAAGAAGAAAATAATAAACGGATGAGTCTAGCTATAAATATCATATAAAACGAGATAGGATAAGAGATAGGAAAAAACATATGATAACAATAATGCCATAACGTGATAAGTATACATCAGATAACAACAAAAATCATACAATATCTCAAGAATCTCAAACACAAAAAAGAATGCCATATTCTTTATTTTATTCACCAAACCATAAATATTGATAAAGCTTATCAATATAAATCACAAAAATAGGTGAAACACAAATTCTAGGAATCATCAATTAGAAATCCAAAAAACACAAAAGGGAAGGCCTATCACAAACGGGAGCTTGAAAACTCACCAACACGTGTGTCACAAACGGAACGCTATTCCATACACCGAACATCGACACACCTAAAAAGATACGCCCCATGCACAGTCGAACATCGACGCACCTAAAAGATACTCCCATGCATAATCAAACATCGACGCACTTAGAAAGATACACCCCATGCATAAACAAACATCGACGCACCTTGAAAGGTACCCCCATGCATAAACGAACATCGACGTACCTAGAAAGATACGCCCCATGCATAAACGAACATCGAAACACCTAGAAAGATGCGCCTCATGTAAAGTCGAACATCGACGCACCTAAAAAGATACCCCATGCACCGACTTCTCGAGCCGATTGCTCCACGAACGGTCCAAAGACCATGGGTCGCAAGCCCATAAAAATGAGACGAAGCTCCATAAAATCGGGGTATAGTCCCCCACGTGGATAAAGAGACATCGCATATCGCTAGTCTAAATTACAAAATGATCATCATAGATCAACAAAACGTGTGAATTACATTAAGCTAGTAGATAAATGAGTTTGGCTTCATGTCCCATAACCACTGGCTTAACTTAAATATTTACGAACAAATTATAGATTTCCACTCGAAAGTTGTCACAAGAGTTCAATCGAACAAGTTCAAGAATTAACCGATAAAGTAAACGCAAGCATTTCATAACATTTGTTTTGCTAAGTCGTTTAATTAGATTTCTCGAACAAATGAGGTAAAGGTTTGTATATACTAATAGATTGAAAAACGGATTTTAGAACGAGCTTTGTATTAAATATTACATCGAAATATGTCATGAATAGCAGAAAATAGAACCAGTAATAAAAGACGATAAGCCACGGAACCAATACATTTGGTGATGGGAAATGGACCAATGTATCGAGCTGTTAATTTTCTTGAACGACTGAAACGCACAACACTCTTCATAGGTAAAACACGAATGAACACCAAATTACAAAAGCGGAAACAATGGCCGCGAGCACTAGATCATGAGTGGCATATCCAGTCTTGGCAGGCGTTATTTTCCTAGAAGCATAAGAGATAATACGTTCCATTTGCATGAGAACGGAACCCAAACCAATACGACTAGCATCGGTGCAAACAGTGAAGTCTTTGCTTCCTTCGGGAATCATAGGAATAGAAGCATCGGAAAAGAGTTCTTTTAAATGATCCTCTTTCCCGAAAAGCTAAGACATTCAAAATTATAATGAACTTTATGTAATCATCTTTTTAGAAAAATTTACTTTTACAAGTCAATTTATTGTGTCTGACTGTCTCATCATAACGTTTAGAAGATTTTTATCGATAACGTTGATCAGGCGCATCGACTGGAATTTTTAAAGCACTCAATGGGCAAAACAACACGAAATCATCTTCTATATGATAAACATGTATCTTTAAAAAATTACGAATATTCTTTGCTCGTTTTAATAACAAAATCCAATTATACTTATAAATATCTTATTAAAAAGATTTGCAAATTTTAAATTGTTGTTTTCATCCATAACCAATGAATACAAGGATGGTGTCATCAAAATATTCATAGAATACTCGATTCATAAGATGGATGAAATAAGCTGGACAAACCGAATGACATCTCGAGTCATTCATAAGAATCATAATGAGTGCGGAATGCGGTAAGTGGAACGCTACCCTCCGCAACTCGTAGCTGATGAAAACCGGTGGCAAGGTCGAGCTGAAAAGACATTAGCACCACTCAATAGATCGCTTAGGTGATAATCCTAAGACAAGCTCAAAAATACCGGAAAATTCACAAACTACTTGAATGAGAGAAATTACATTTTCCTCATCATGTGGGTTTATAGAATAAAATGATGCCACCGAATTGGAATCGAAATCATTAGGAAAAGTAAAAACTTGCTTAACAGGTTGAGAATTTCAAAGATGAATAGTCCTATCGGGATATAGGACATGGGTTTCATAATGTTTAAGCCATTTTTTTCAAAAAAAATCAATTCTGAAACCTAAGTAACACATAATATGCAAATTGGATCAGAAAGCATATCACATAAAATAATCTCGACATTTTTACAAAGTAAACTGTACCGTATTAGTAATTCTCAGTGTAGTCATCAAGCCCAAAATATTTAAAGAAAAAGTATCAGCAAGTTTCTTTGATATAAAAGAATGAGATGCACTCGTATCAAAAAGAACTCGAATAAGATAATCACGAAACAAATCAAGGATAGAAGGAGAATTACCTTGACCAAGAGAAGTATCACTAGGAGCTTGCACAACATTTAGCGTTCCCTCCTTCTTGCTTTGATGTATGGGACACATAGATATATGATGACTCAAACTTTTGCAATAGCGACAATAAAGGGGTTTCAGATACTCATTTGCATAGTGGTCCGTAGAACCACAATTGTAGCATTGTCCACGACTAGAGGAAGAAGTCTTTGCTACCGAAGTTTCTTGCTACCCTTTCTTGTTGGGATTGAAACCTTTGAACTTAATAGGCCTCTTCATGTTATTGTTGAAGTTCTGTTTGTTACCCACAACTTCAACATCACTTTCTTTATCGGCCTCTTCAAGTCGAACAGTGATATCAACAAGCTGATCAAAAGAAACTTCTATTTTCAGAAGTGACAGCTTCTTGAGGTTCTTATTCAACCCATAGACAAACCTCTGATTTTTCTTCAATGGGGTATTAATATACTCGACTCCATATTTAGAGAGAGATTCAAAAGATGCGACATAGTCTGTCACGGAAGATTCACCTTGAACAAGGTCAATAAAGTATCGCGCTAAAGTTACTTTTTCAGCTTCCATTCTAACTTCAACTCGAACCATTTTCGGAATTGCTCCCAAGTAAGATCCGCTTCAACGATTTTCGAAATCAAAAAATCATACCAATCTAATGCTCTTTCTTGCAGCATGCTAGAAGCCACTTAGACTCGATGTAGATTCACAAGATTCATGCGAGAAAAGATGTGGTCGCATGCTCTAAGCCAAGCTTGGATTTCTATAACGCTTTCAAAACCCTTGAATTCCCTTCCATCCAAATCGGTATAATCTATGCACAAGCATGCAAACCCAGATTTAGGATGAGTAGGCTGTGGAATGGGTCTGGCAGCTTGAGCATTCTTTATAAGATTTAAAAGCTGCTGGGCAGACATAAATACACCATCCTGAGGGGTAGCACTGGATTGACCGGCACTGGGACGGCTAGATCTAACCATTTATCTTCTTTAAGAAAGAAAGAAAGAAGAGAAAAAGGGTTATTCTCAAAATGAATATCAAATATTCTATATTGTTTCGAAGTTTGGCTTTGATACCAAGTTGTGACGCCCTACCTCTATACTCGCACTAGCTAAGGACACTACTGGGTAATGTCGTTGACTAGCGCGAAGAATAAGGCTGTTGAGGAGCCACCATCTGTGAAATGGCTTTGTGCGAATATCGATATGTCAGATGGTATGTCATGCATTTCATTTCAAGAGGAAATCCGACATATCAAATACAAACACAAGGCTACTTCACAGTGGCTATGTGGTCTTCGAAAACAAATATAAAATGAGCATAACACAAATCAGTCATAGATATTCATATCACTAAGGCGGAAATAGATATGAACATAACACATAAAAGTGTACATCAGAGTAGTGGTCATATAAGATCCACCACATCACAAAAAGAACATGTACAAGTGCTAGACAAAATAATATGTATACATCAATGAGTCTCTATCTCGAATGTATAACAACAAAAACTACTAAACTAAAGTAGTTAGCCAAAAGTCAGATGACAGTCCCACATAAGGAGTCAAGTAGAAGCATCTGAAATACCTTGGTCTGACCCGAGTATTATTTAAGAAGAAGATAATAAATGAATCACTCTAGCTATAAATATTATATAAAACGAGATAGGATAAGAGATATGACAAAAATGTATGATAACGATAATGCCATACCGTGACAAGTATACATCAGATAACAACAAAAATCATACAATATTTCAAAAATCTCAAACACCAAAAAGAATGTCATATTCTTTATTTTATTCATCAAACCACAAATATTGATAAAGATTATCAATATAAATCACAAAAATAGGTGAAACAAAAATTCCAGAAACCATCAATTAGAAATCCAGAAAACACAAAGGGAGGCCTATCATAAACGGGAGCATGAAAACTTACCAGCACGTGTGTCACAAACGGAATGCTATTCCATAAATCGAACATCGACGAATCTAAAAAGATACGCCCTATGCACAGTCGAACATCGACGCACCTAAAAAGATACACCCCGTGCATAATCAAACATCGACGCACCTAGAAAGATACGCCCCATGCACAAACGAACTCGACGCACCTAGAAAGATATGCCCCATGCGTAGACGAACATTGACGCACCTAGAAAAATACGCCCCATGCATAAACGAACATCGACGCACCTAAAAAGATACGCCCCATGCAAAGTAGAACATCGACGCACCTAAAAAGATACGTCCCGTGCACCGACTTCTCTAGCCAATTGCTCCACGAACGGTCCAAAAACCATGGGTCGCTAGCCCATATAAATGAGACGAAGCACCATAAAATTGGGTATAATCCTCCACTTGGACAAAGAGACATCGCACATCGCTAGTCTAAATCACAAAATGATCATCATAGATCAATAAAAAGTGTGAATTATGCTAGCTAGTAAATAAATGAGTTTAGCTTCATGTCCCATAACCAGTGGCTTAACTTAAATATTTACGAAAAAATTATAGATTTCCACTCGAAAGTTATCACAAGAGTTCAATCGAACAAGTTCAAGAATTAACCGATAAAGTAAACGCAAACATTTCATACCACTTGTTTTGCTAAGTCGTCAAATTAGATTTCTCGAACGAATGAGGTAAAGGTTTGTATATACTAATAGATTGGAAAACGGTTTTTAAAACAAGCTTTGTATTAAAAATAACGTTTTAATCAGTTTGATGAAATAGTTTTAGCATTTACTACTAGAATAGAAACATTTGTATTTTAAAGTGACCAATCACAGAAAACGATCATAAAAACAAGGATCACCAAAAATTCACATTCGAAGACGTGAATCAAATCCATAAAAATCGATACCAAATCCATCAAATGGATATTTTCAAAAATCCAGAAAAAGAAGTCATCAAAATTAATAATAAATGATAGCAACTAATGGGATCAACCAAAATTGATTAAAATTGGAAATTCAATCAAAAATAGCCAAAATAGGAAAATTAAACAGTTCCAGACATCTGAAATTACCAGCCAGACGTCTGAACCAAGGTTCTGGAAAAATATATGCTTTTTCTCCTTTCTCTTTTTAATTCCAGAAATATTTCAAACATCTGGATTTTTCAACCAGACGTCTGGAAACGTCTGGATTTTGTTCCAGACGTCCAGATGTTAGCTCTGCCCTTTCCAGGGACCCTTTCTAGACGTCTGGATTTTTGTTTCAAACGTTTGGATTTCATTTCAGACGTCTGAATTTTTTTCCAGACGTCTGAATTGTTCTACTTGGCAAAAAACAGCCTAGCTCAAAAAGAGCAAATCCAAACCGCAATGCGATCGAATGAGCGATGGATGCTGGAGATTTATGCCAATCGACAACCCAGTCTTATAGGCTCTTTGATATACCCCGAATAACATGTTCAAACATCCAAGATAGGATCTTCAAAGATTTTGACTTCAAAACGCCAAAATTGAAAATTTTACCAAAACAATTCAAATCAAAAGCAAATGAACATGAACAGATGTTAGGATTTCATATCTAACAACAATGAAAGTTATAGACATAGATGTGAGTTCAAGAACTCACCTTTAAAACTCAAAGATAACGAATGAGAGGCTCTAAAACAAAGTAAGACCAATTCCTCTTTAATACACCTCTAGAATTTTCAATCTATTATCAAATGTGAAGTTTTTCCTACGTTAGGTTATAGGAAATTCTGAAAATTAAAGAGAGAGTGAGATGGATAAGATGAAGAGGATGCTTACCTAAGCTTCTCTTTAATTTTAGAGTAAGAACTTGAATTTCCTAAGAGAACTAGGGCTTAGGAATTTCTAATTTCCATTCTTTTCCCCCATTTTTCTCTTTAGCTTGAGTGTTAGGAAATGATAAGTAGAATGAATGAAGAGTAGAGGAGTTAGGGTATTTGTTAAGTTAGTGGGTTGAAACCCAAACCCAAAGCCCAATAGAAAAATAGTAAAATTCTACTAACTCCAAACATATCGATGTTTATACTCATAAAGGTCGCAAACGCCGTTTTGGACTCAATGAAAGTGGTCTCGAGTCCCAATTCGATTATTTATAAAAAGTAGCATTTCGGACTTTAATTCGACTGACGATACTATATTTAAATAAAACATTTAAATATACAATCGTAAAATATGCGGGTTGTTACAGTTTCAATCAATAAACCGTGTGATCATTGTAAATCTCGTCCATTTGCTCAACAAAATCCAATTTATAATTGTTAACATGAGGATTTTCAATATGAAATTGTTCAGAACAAAATTTTTCATTCGTATCGTAGTCGAGATTATTACCATTTCCAAAATTATTTGAAAAGTGGATCACATTTTCGTTTTGATTTGGAAGTTCATTTTGGAGTTCAAAATTGAATGGCATGGGTTATACTCGAAATCGTTTGCATTTTGAAGAGAATTCAAATCTTGAGTACTTTGAAAATTTTGATTTGAGTTATCACACAAATAAGAATTACACAAATCATTTATCATTTGATTTTGTTGTGTAGAGATTTCAAGTAAAGACGAAATTTTGTTTTCAAGATTTGAAGGTTGGTCATTATATTGAAAATTTTGTGGTTCAAAGTTTGAATCATTTAAACAATAGTTGTTGTTGGAATATCCATAAGAATTTGGTATGAAGTTATATGGATTACATTGATTTTCACAATTATCGTAGAATTCGTGTGAATATGGAAATTTGGACATTTTCAAGAATGTTTTTGGGTTTTTTTAATAAAGGAAAAATATTTACAAATAGAATTTATTTTTCAAAATAGAAAATTGATTTTTGTTTTGTATTTTGGTTTTTCATTTGTTTTATAAAAAAAACTAACTCAATTTCTTTTTTTTGATTGAAAAATAAATTTCAAAAGAAAGGATTAAAAAAACTAAGTTAAGAAATATTTACAATTTTTGGTTTTGAATTTTTTTTTAAATATGCATGAACTAATGCAACTAAGTGAATGCAATGGTCTAATTACAAATTATTTGTCCTAAGTTAAGCCAAAATTGTATAATCACATATTGTCTTAAATCAACAAGATTGTTCTCGACCAGGTAATGGGCATGAGTTATCGGTGCACCACAAATCACCGTAGCAATGCAGCTGAAGGTTTAAGTACCTTCAAAGGAACAACCACTATAATATTTACGAATCACCGTAATATTTATAAATGGTTATCACTCTGCCGTAACATAGACACCAAGAAATTAAATTGTTCAAAGAAGACAATTTGTCAATATACAATTAAGTGTTATCGATTTCTAATCGTTATTATTAATCAAAATCTAAGATGAAATGCAAAACTGAAATTAAACGTGTATTAACAATTAACCTACGAATGGAATTTTGTTTTTGTTTTGATTTTTTTTTTTCAAATGCAAGCAATCAACAATGCAATTCAAATAAAAGTAGAGATGAAAGCAGCAATTTTTTTATAAACAAGTCAGCAATTTATTTTTGAAAGTAGAGCGAAACAACCCATTCTTCTAATACGCTTTGGCAACTTGAAAATAAAACAAGATATATATGAGTTTTTTTTTAATATACGAGGACGGAACTTAAAAACAAATGAAAACAAAATAAATTTACAACTAATTTTTTTTAAAATGGGTAAACAAAATAAATTGAACGAACCCCACCCCTTTTTTGTTTGTAAACTATTTGCAGATGAAAACAAAAACAAATTGAAAACAACGAGTGTGAACAACACAAATGAAAATAAAAACAACTTGTTTTGTTTGTTTGTTTGTTTTTTTTTTTTTTTGAGAAAAGTAACTAAACGAAATAAAAAAAAAATTAAACAAATTAAACTCAACAAAACAAAATATATATAAAAAAAAAAGAACAAGAACCAGCAAATCAACTCCGGCCCAATTAAAATCCACGGACCCAAACTCAATTACACGCCATTCTTTTCGTTTTCTTTCTATATCTCATTTCATTGAACAGAATTTGAAATTCTTAGAAATTAAAATAAAACTCCACCCCAAAATCGAAATCGTTTGTTGGAATCGGGTTTGGGTATGGTCATCTCGCGATTTGTGGCGATGACAGAAGGCAAGTCGTGGTGATTTTGGAAGTCGGCGGGGTGAATTGATTTGATTTGGGTATTCGGGTTGTGGATTGCAGAGGGTTGTGGATTCGATTTGGATTGCTGGTGGTTGCTGGAGGTTGCGGCGATTTGGAAGGTAGGTGGCGGAGGCGATGTTTTTAGGCCGTGGGCGATTTTCTGGTCGCGTAGCAGTTGATTCGAGGCTATTTGGTGATTAAGGTTGTGGCAGATGAATTAGGGTGTTTGTGACTTTGGATTGAGGGTGGTCGCAGTTGCGTGGTGATTCCAATTCGTTTGGGTGATGGAATATGCTGTTTTATTTTCTTGTGGCAAGTTAGGAGACGACGGTGGCAAGTGTGGATCTTCTGGAGGTGGCTGTTGGATGAAATGGCATGGCAGGGGCAATTGATGGCAGTTCAGTGGTCATGGAAGTGGTGAGGCTGTGTTAGAGGAGGATGAGTGTAGAGGTGTAGAAGTGTGGGGGGAGACTGTTGTGTGACCAGTAGTGACAGTTTTCGGCAAGGATGATGTTTGGAAGAGTTTCTATTGTGCAGCTGTTGTTGTGAAAGTGGCAGGCAATGTTGAAGAGGAGGTAGTGCTTGATGAAGTGAAAATGCAGTGGTCTGTGAATATCAAGAGGAGGTGGTGATGACTGGAACAGTGGAGATGATGCTTGCACTGATATGCACTGTAGTGTGCAGTTTGGTGTCGTTGACTTGGAGTGAATGTATGGGATGTTGACAGTGGTCTTGTGTATGGTTGAAGCAATTTTATGGGGTTTATGGGGTTGAGGAGGAGAATGTATGTTGAAGGAGTGATGTGGGTATTTGATGAAGTAGGGAAGTGATGTTGTATTGGGTTGTAACAGTGTGTCATGTTGTAGCAAGCAGACTATGGTGATGAGGAAGCTTGTATGTGGAGTGAGGGGGTGCCAAGCAAGTATGTACTGAAGTGATGTTTGTAGAAGGGTGAATGATGTGAATAGAGGCAATGGTAGAGAGATAGGTGGATGTCTGTTGATGATGGCCGAGACTATGGTCGTTTGAACAATTTGATGTAAATGAATGCCCAGTGATTAGAGGAGAAGGGCAGATGTTATTGGTTGTTTTGGTTTGATGGTTGAAATGGTGATGAATGTATGGGAAATTGACAGTGTTGGTGATGTATGTATGTGTTGATGTTTGTGAATTTGCAGTGAGATGGTTGTAACTTTTTTGTGGTTATGGAAGACATTTTTCAAGGAGGCAGTAGTAAGTTGTATAAAACAGTAAAGGGGGGACATGTTAGAAGTAAAGGCAGGGGATGGTTTTGTGCACTGCTGCACAGTGAAGTATGGTGATGTATATGAGGGGAAGTAAGAGGGAGTGGCAGAAATGTATGGTATGATTTGAGAGCTGTATGGTGATTTGGTGAAGCAAGGTATGGTTGCAGGTATGTACAATGCAGAGTGGAGAGTGCACAGTAGCAGTTTGAACAAAAACAGTTTGTAATGTAAAATTGTAAATGAAAAATTGTAGATTCAAAATAGAAATTGTAAACATAAATGAAAATGAAATATATTTTTTTAACTTGTGTGTGTATTTTTTTATTTATAAAAATGCAAATGCAAAACAAATAGAAAACAATAATCACACAAACAAAAATGAAAACGACAAACACAGAACACAAACTTTTTCATTTTTAAAATGCAAAACACACGCAAAACAAACACACAATAAAATCAAGCGAAAATAATTCGAAGGATAGAAAATAAAACCAAAACAACTCTCCGGCAACGGCGTCAAAAACTTGTTTAACTATGGAATTTTTATCGAATTAGAAAACCGTCGAAAAATTTATAATTAAAATTTAACCGCAAGCGCACGACGTACAATTGTAACACGTATGCGAGTACGGGTCGATCCACAGGGAATTATTTAAAATTTAAATTTCTAATCAATCAAATTAAACCAAAGTCGAGGGATTGTTAATTAACTAAAAAAGTAAAAACAAAATAAAACTAAGGAGGATAAAAATATGAAATTAAAAAGCAATTTAGAGGCAAATCCCCTCTCATGATCACATAAATCAACATAATGAAATTTTGATCTCTTTCTCGTCATTTGTGAATTTAGTTGATGCATTTATCGTAAGTATAGCGTAATTGTGTTATTAATTAACACGCTTAAACCATCAAACTTTAATGCATCCTCTAACCCACTTACTAAATTTAATGAAAATGACATAAAATTAAAGGTAGAATCTATTTTAAGCATGGCTTATTAACTATTGAATTAGAAATATAAACCATCAAATTTTGATTCTAAAATCCACTTCCATTACCATGATCATATGTAGATGAAGAGATAATTAATGATTTATATGACTAAACATAGCATGTTTGTTTAAACAACATAAGCTATTAAACTCAATATTAAACACAAAATCATAAACACATCCAACTTTCTATTAAGCAGTAAAGAAACATAAATGAAAAATTATATTGCATCTATATGATTCAAGAGAGCTTCATTACCCCTAAATTGTAGGGACTGACCTCTCATATTTTTCATTTAATCAACAAATGTAGAAAGCAACATGAAATAAACAAGAGGAAAAAGAGAGCAAAATGAAAAGAAAAGCTAAGTAAAAAGAAATGAACACTAAGCTACTAACAAAATAAGAAAGAGAGCATGTAAATGTAAAAGAACATTAACTAACATTGCATAAAAAGAAAGATTACGTGCAATAAAAAATGGCTAAGTAGCCATGAAAAGAAAGGATAGAGCTTGTGTTTTATTTTGAGCCTAAAACTAACTAAGAGAAGAAGAGGAGGGTTGCATGAAGATATAAGGTATTTATATAAGTTAGAAATCCTAATTCGTTTTTTTTTTTGGGAATGCCCAAAATACTCTTGAGGTAGTGTGGCCACCAAGTAATCGTTAACATGTCTTAATCCCCACTTAATTGTGCATGAAGTTTTAATGGTCTTTTAGCATGTGCATTGGCTCATAAGCGAAAGTCAATGTAAGTGGGTAGGTGGGGTCCTCCATGTTCATAAGTTTGAATTATTTTCATTTTCATTTGTTTTGTTTCCTTTTGTGCATGCATATCTTCATGAATCCACTTGTATTTGAATGTAAATTCCTACAAAACAATACAGAAATTCTCAATTAAATTTTAGAAAATTAATATATGCACAAAAATGACCATATACCCTTGGATGAAGATGAATATATGACGATTTGAAATAATTTGAATTTTTGGTTTAAACAAGTTAAAATACCCAATATGATCATTTATTTAATTTAAATAGATTAAATATGGTGGTAAAAATATGCACATTTACGTGCACATCAACTAGCGAAGGTGACATGTGACATTAATATTTGGCTTGTTTAATATTATTCACTGGTTGAGTTCACACCTTTGAGTCACACAACGACATTTGTAATTTCTTCAAAAAACCACACGATTTGATTAGTTTATCAAATGTTACAAATCAATTAAATTAACTTATATTTAATTGACGCTAATTAATACTTTATTTGATGTTTTGGATGTTGTTAGTAATTATTGGTATGCATATAAAAGTTATATATCCATATATCGACATATGATGTCAGTATATATTTAAATGGTTTTTAAATATAGTTAATTTCTTAGCAAGCTTTTGGAAATAATGGTCCAAGTGATAGAATGATGTAGCTAATAGCCATACGAAAAAGAGGAAGAGATGTGGATCGTTCTATTTGTGAATTAGTTATGGAATTAAAGGGGAAGTTCTAAAGAGAGCATCAATTGCTTTTATCCTGTTGGGGATGGCAGCTTCCTCATGGGAACACATCATAAGCAGCTTTGCTTCCGATAAAAACAGTAGCCGTGAGCAACCCTCGGTATATTAATTTCAAGCACACGCTGCAACCTGTCTTCTTTTCTTAGGGAGCTAGTATATTTGTTATGGGACAAGGTACGTTGTCTATCGACCTTTAGGCAAGCGAATGAGCGGGACTGATCCAGTATATTCCAACGGCCTTAGGTCATTTTTTCTTCTCCCTATCCTTCCCCTTGTTGTTAGCAGTTTCTTCCCAGTTAATATACAACTGTGCTACCTTGGCTTAGAATAAAGCTAACTGAACCCTTTGACAACCAAAGTAGTACCTTCCTATAGTAATAAATTACCACAGTAGATTAGCATCCAGTAGCATACCAAACATGTCCCTATGGGTGCATTATAGTCTATCTATAGTAGTTTTGATTTGGGTATGAATATCAATTGGGTAGATGTAAAGTTGGCTCTATAATCCAAATGCTGACTTAATTGATATTTGCAAGAATTTTGAAATGAAAGATGTGTTGTTAGAAGCACTTCTTTTTTCGTTCAAGTATTCGATCTTCCCAAAGAAAAATAAATTACTTAAAAAAATTACTTCTAAAATAAACGATGTTTTCTCTAAATCTAATAACTAAAAAAGCAACCAATAATAACGAACTAAGCCGCATAGCTCAATAACCGCATACTTACGTGCATTATCAACCATTGAGATTGTAGAGCACGTGTAATACTAATATCTATTACTGATTGGGGGGCCTATGTAGTAGCAAGGCTTCATCGACTAAGAATATATTGTGATTCGCCTGACGATTAGGGAGCACAATTAGTGCAGTGAGCCATCCAACGATTGAGGGCGCCTTTAGATGTAGCAACGCCCAGTCCCTAAATCCCCATTAGTCCCAAAAACAATAGAGGGCTTAGGGACATGAGGCATAGAGCGCTGCACACCAAAAACTATATTCTTTCTGGAACCCCCTAAGTGAGGGGGGGGTGTTCCTCCATGGTTAGTAGAGTGGAGGGGGTTGGGAAAAGTTTTTATTCTCTGCTTAAAACAAAATCTTCTCATTTATTTCTCACTAGTTCTCTTTTT
The DNA here is from genome assembly GCA_030765085.1 of Allium cepa. Classification (NCBI taxonomy): domain Eukaryota; kingdom Viridiplantae; phylum Streptophyta; class Magnoliopsida; order Asparagales; family Amaryllidaceae; genus Allium; species Allium cepa. The sequence continues at coordinate 130,479,362 of CM060930.1, forward strand.
CTTTCCTACTCACACATCCATGGTCGCCATCTTCTTTCTATCCCAGGGTGAATTTATTTGAAAGGAAAAAATATTTTTGAAAAATTAAAAAAAAAATTATGACATGGTTCATTTGATTCTAGCAAAGTCTGGATACTGATTTGAAGGAACCTATTGGGATAAAAGTAAGGCTTTGCGTGCTGCAAGTTATTGAAGCTATTAAACTAAAGGGAATAAGAATGAATAGTCAACATGTTTTCCAATCCATAAGTATTGTTCATAGTAGAAAAATAACCATACATACAATTCAAAATCCAAAGTAACTGATTATCACTACAACAATATGGGCTTTTGACAGCACCAACATATAGCGTTTTCCAATATTACCTTCAGTCCGTTTTTGAAGCTAGGGTTTCCAACGCTATTTGACTGGGTAAATTGATCGTACAACGCTATTCAATAAAACGCAGACGGCAAATAAAATTTGTACGGGAACTAAAAAAGCGTGTATTGCTTTGTTGCTTCCTTCTTCAGAAACTATTTTCCCTTTTACTTTATCACCTCCAGAAAACATTAATTGTCGTCATCCACCTCCCGAAAATATTAACTCGGCGAAATCAACCGTAATCACCGTCTCGATTGATGTTGTAATTTCTTTTCTCACACAGTCGATCCCGATCCCAAAACCTAGACAAGTGTCTCCGACTCTCCGATTTGAACTTCCGTGAGAGGTATTATTATATATTTTCATATCATTTTAACTATCATACTGTGTGAAAAACTCGTTTTCTTGCAATTGTTCTATTATAGTCTATCTATACTTCGGACATTAATTGTTATATTATATTCTATTTATGCTTCACGACAGGTTATGCAGTTGTATTATATATTCATACTTCAGAAATAATATGTAAGTTGTGTTGTATTTGTTGTTCAAATTATTTCTGGTTTCTTATTATGAAATAACAGTTGATTTAAAAACTAAGACTATAAGAAAGTGTAAATGACTAAAAACAAATTAATATGTGGCTAAGCGCTCAACAATACAACTATTATAATCCTGAATCCATAATACAATATTTGCTATAGATATTATGTCACTCAGGACAGCGTCTTTCCTTTATAAAGTCCACGCACATGCTTTAAACTTGGACTGCGTCAATTTATATAATACTCTTAAAGTTTTAATAGATATATGTGTTTTACCACAGATAATTATATACATTTACCTTTCATTGTTTTGATAAAGAAATTTGGTTTAATCTCTGTTTTAAACTCGATTAAAAACTATGGTTTGGATGATTGAATTTATCAAATTTTTTGTTATTTTAAACAGGTATTATAAATTGAAAAATACATATTTTTTTATTTTTAACAAGATTGATTTTTCCATTGAGTTTTCACATAATTTACAGTTTATTGTACAATTGAACAACGGGAAACACTTTTCACTTATTTTGTCGATATTTTTGTCAAGATTGATGCTGCATGGATAGATAATTGACTGTTGACTCTCCATCCATAGGTTCACTCATCCAGCCCATTTCTTTACTCAAGGACCAAAAAAATTAGAGATGTCTCATTTTCTTAAGTATATCCGATTAAACCAGTTCATATTGTTCAGAGATATACGTTTAACTCTACTTAATCTATTAGTAAATTACTTTGTAACAGGTTTGACGTACATTGGTACAATTTATTCAATATGGGTGTTCCTTAGAGGTTACATCCTTTTGACCTGTATGAAAATTGTATGTTTTACCTTAAGGGTACTAGGAAAAAATGTCTGAAAAATAAGATGTTCTATTTTGAATTGTCCTGTAAAATGCAATTCTCTTTTATATAACTAGCTGAGGAATCACCATGGTAATTGATCAACTTTAGTTATAAATCTCTTGTTGATTTTTTTTATCTTTGTTAGGAAGGATGGCTATCTACTTTTTAATTTCTACCATTTTTAAGAAATTTACAGAGTTTTAGGGTTGAGTAAGATTTATATTCTAAATTTGTGAATGGCCCAACTCTACTCATTAGAAAGTCTAATTTTAACAATTGACGTAAACATAAAGAAAGACAAGATATACACTTCTCTTCTTCCTCACATTCTGTGCTTTTTCTATGCTTGTTCCTACTAGTAAAATGCAGAGAAAACATGTTAGTAGTATCTTTTTTCTATGAAAATCACTTTCATCCCTACACTTTGACTAAGATACCTTCATAAGCAATCTTTTCCTTTAAGAATATTCTTACTTCATCGATATTTTTGTCTTTAACTCATGTATAAATGTAATTCCATGGAAATGAATGTTCAGATGATAGACAATCCAAGAAGTCGACAACATTTGTACTTCAATAGATAGTCTCATCTGAACCATGTACAATGTATGAAATTCTAAATACAAGTTAATTCGATGTGTTATTTTCATGCATATAATTCAAACAAATTTGTTAAAGTTTATCATACAACCAATAAGCTATTAATACATAAAAATAGCTTTTAAGTACTTAAGTCAACCATACATTATAGATAACATGTAAAAATAGTTTTCACTTATTTTATGATTTTGAAATTTTAAACTGTTTTGATATTGGTATCTAACAAGTAAAGTTCACTCTCCAACCATAGGTAGAATGCAACATTAGAAAAATGAATCGAAATCCTTTTGGATATTTTTACTTAGAAGATTTTCCAAGTGTAGGTTTCAAACATTTTTTATCTCCCCAACCAATTCAAGATAATTGGTTCAGCATGGGCCTTTTGCTATGAACACGAGGCAGGAAGTTGAGCAGGCCTTTGAGGATTACAGGTTGTGTAAGAATGGGTTCGAGAAGGCTGGGAACTGGTCTTCTCGATGATAGAAATGAAGTGGGTTCTGTGATGTTGTATTGCTTTTATCCTGTTATATGGTTTTTCTTTGCTGAAAATGGACAGTTGAAACCCTGATTATCTTCAATAAATGGTAAAGATGAGTTGACTGTAAGTTTATAAGTTTATCATCCATCATAGACGTACGACGCATGATTACATATTGTTTAAAGCGGGACATGTTTCTAAACCATTAGAACGCTACTAAAACACAAATAAAAGCATAAGCTAAGAGGAAGAATAGGCGCATTTTTAGAAACAATGTTGTATATGCATACATTTTTAATACATCAAGAATATTGGTTATATTCAGTTATGTACATGTAATGAATCTAAATTTTAACAATCCTTATTTATTTTGATTCGTATTGAAACATGAAAGTAATAGAGCAATAAATTGTTTATGTATATGTACATTAATGCATATACATATCATAAAGTTATTATTGATTTTATTTATTAAAAATTATCCGAGAAGCAACGACCATCTTAATAACGATGTTTATAATAAGCCTTGTATGGTAAATCAAATGCTTGCAACAATTGAAAATCTTTTAATATAGAATTTGGAATGAGGGCTGATAGAAACAACCCCAACCCCAAGACCAGCTTGTGAATGGCGTTCCTATTGGACCATCAGCTATGGTAGTTTCTATTGATAATCCAAACAACCCCAAGGCCTTTTTATGGAAACCAAGAAATAATATGATATATGTTGGAGATGCCGTTGGTAATAAAGTTGCTTGGCCAAAATCAAAAGTAGTTGTCGAGAAAGCTAAAGCACCATCATTTGTTTCTAATAGTGGCAACGTAACATCTCATACGGTAATATGTTTAAACATAATTATAGCAACTTGTTATCAAATTTATTAATATATATATATATATATTAAAACCATCACTTTTCTTTTTCTTGTTTGATAGAGTGGAAGGCCAGCCCCCAAAAGCAAATGCAGGCTGATTGATGTTGGTGGAACAGGAACAATAGTTGCCGAAGGGGTTGTGACTTCAATCGATCCAAATGAAATGGTCCATTTTGTTCAACTTGGAAGAGACACCGTTAAAGTTTGGGTAGTGAATGCTACAGTTCCCGATGCAATTCTGTGGAGACCATCTTCTGATCTTGTCTGCATTGAAGATGCTGTAGGCTCTACAGTGGCATGGCCAACCTCAAAAGTTGTGATAGAATCAAGTTCTAGTAAGTATAATTTTTTCATACATATATACAAAATTTCAAAATGTATTCATATTTGATTGTATGGTTTAATTCTTGACATTATACGGTTTTCTTTTATATAGGTAACCGTTGTTAAAGTTTGTTGACTGATCAGAAGAAAAGAAAGCTTCACAACTGGACTCTAGGTAAATATACGAATAATACATCATGCATAAAAGTCATTTTATGTTTTTCGTTTGATATGCATATTTTGGTTCTTATCGAAGTTAAATTCTTAATTTAGTGTGGTCAAACAACTATAATACCAAAGTCAGTTTCTTGTCCATAAATACAAAAGATAAATGTATGGGTATTTTTCGCTTATGTATTTTGAGAAAAATTATTCTTCTTTGAAAGCAACCTACAATTCTTATTTCCTTCATTTTTGCAAATTTCACTAATATATTGATGAAAAAACTACAATCAAAATTGTTCTATTTGTTTATTCATGCAACTTATGACAGTTTTTGAAACTAAGAAAATAAATTTTGAACCTTATGGACGAACAAAAGTTACTCATAAAGATAGAGTATATTCATACTGTTGAATATGCGCTTATATGTTTTTGTTTGATGATAATAAACATATATATTCATTTAAATGTATTTGGTAATGTACTATTTTGTTTTTCATAGATTAAATAAATATTTGTTGAATAAAATTAAATTACACTGAATTCGAATTTGAATTCAAACAGAACAAGTTAAACAGATTTTGAATTCAAACAGAAATTTTATTCAAACAAATATTTATTACAATTTTGAATAGTACAATTTCAATCTCTCACTATAACTATACAAATTTGATTACAATCACATCACATTTCACATTTACAGTTAACCTCACCACATATCACTCACACTCGCATTTTTATCTTCAACTGCATTCCAGTTTGAATACAGCATCTGAGCAATCTGCAAAAATATTCACTAACGCAGTAAAATTGAAAAAGAAATATTTTTGCAATATAAAATGAAATACGATTTTTGAAAATATGATTTGCCTCAGTTATTTGGGTTGTTCGTCATCATTCACACTTGATTTCATCACAAAGTCGTGCATATAGATATTACAGGGACAGGTATACATAAGTGGCTGCAGTACACACACATACATTTGTACACGTGTGCACTGCCCCGCCAGCTCGTGTGCCCAAATCAAACAAAAGCACTGTTAACAGTTCAGCACAAGGTCAAACCCAAATAACACACGGGATTCAACTCAAGGCAGAATACAAGCTGTAGTATACCAAAGTGATACAGATACATGCAAATTCGACAAGCAACTGAAGGCAAAAGGTCCAAAGTATCACTTACAACATGTATGCAGCCCAATGAACCAGTGACAACAAACTACAAACTCAACAAGACATGTACACAAAGCATAGTGCACCGAAGGAGCAGCAACAATGAAACTGACTCGAAGCAGTAGTGACAGTAAGGCAATGCACAAAGTAAGTAACAGTAAGAACAGAGACCATAGCAACTGCATAGCAACAGCAGAGCCTCAAGTGACATGGTGAAGTAGTACAAAAGAGCAAGTGCAATTCGAACCAACATGGCCAAGACTACTGAAAACAACATGACAGCACTGCATCAATGCATAATGAATACTGCAACTACACAGACCAAACATCAACAAGCAGTGCAGACCAAAGAAATGTCACCAAGAATATATGAACAGAGTACATACATAAAGCATGAAACCACAAGTTACAAACATCAAGTCAGGCATGAAGACAACACAGTTCATATACAAAGCTCAAGTCACAATGTCGAGCATGCATGAAACAGTACAATGAAACAGTGATACAAATGCAACAGTGAAGCTACTGAAGGCAACATGAAGCAATGCACATGTCACCAGTACATTGAAGACTGCAGCATCAATATATATGCACAGATGCAACTTAAGTTAAAAACTGTGCATGTGAAGTATACTAAGAGCAAATGAACCAACTACAAGTGCAAATGACCAGAACACAATGCCACAATGCAAGTAAATCATGCAAGATATCCAAGACTCAAGAATGCATCACCATGACACAGTTCCAAACTATATAGAGCTGTGACAATCAAGAACTCAAAGAACCAGACACAACAGTGCACAAGTACAGGGAACAACCAAATCAACTTCAAGAACTCAAAGTATACGTGGAACAATGCAAGTAGACCAAACGAAGAATATGCAGTGTACTGTAATACAACAGCGAGCACATTCATATGTACAAATGCTAAGAACAGTGGTGATGCAGTGCAACAGCTACGACAGCTTCGAACTAACTACTGAAACAAGTACAGTGCATCAAGACAAGTGTGCCAGAGAAAGAAAGGTCACAACACAGCATCATGAATATGCACAGTGGCAACACCACAAATTAACTGCAACATTTCCACGAATGCAATGCTAATTCGAAGTTCATGTTAAACCGATCAGAAGATGGCCAGAGATTACAGTTCTCAGTGAAGTCGAAAAACAGTAAACAAGCTATAGTTTAAATCACGAAATCAATGCTACAGTGGAGGAACGCAAAGATGGCTGAAGCTGTGACAATTAAGATGATAAACAAGTTGAAAAATTCATGTACGCATTCTTTGAAATAGTCAAAGTATCAAAAAAAAATTAAAAGGAAAGTTTTAATGCCGTGTGAATCAAGGAATCGACCAAGTCACAAATCAAAACAGTGTCAACCAAGCCGTGAGAAGAAAGTATCAAAATATACGCATATGAACAAGTCAGAGATAAATCTCAAGCATCAAAGAAAAATCGAGCGGCCAAAGCAAATCAGTAGACAAATTCAAACACGAATATACGAACGCAAAAATAGGATTTCGAATCCTATATAAGCCCAATCATCATCGGCATTTATTTCATCGAGTTCAAGCATAAACCAGCAAAGAAAAAGGAAACAGTACATACCGAAATCACAAACAACGAACTCGATCAAGCAGCTGCAAACGAGCGACAGTCGATCATCAGAAATCAAGCACAAGCCAGAGCCGAAAGTCTCAATTTGGATCGAGAGCACAAAGCCCTAATTTGACAAAGGGATCAGCTGCAATGTTTCAGAAGGAAGAAAAAAGGACCGAAGCCCTAATTTGACAAAAAGGAACGGGCCAAGCAAAAGAAAAAGGAGAGGCCGCATTTTTTTTCTTTCAAAAGGGATCGAGTTGAAAAATAAGGGGCCGGCCTTATTTATAAACGGGGGATTATTTTTAGTTTTATTTTGAGCAAAATTGTGGAGTCAAGTTTATATTTTAATTTTTGCTCCGGTTTTAATTTTGAAGTTTGTTTTTCTTTTCGAGTCGAAGAATTTGTAAATCACCACCTAGGGATTAGGTAGTGTCAGATTGTCTATTTAGAATTAGTTCAGTGAGCAGGGTGTGCGAGTTTGCAAAGCTCTATAGGCGGGAGCAGTGATTGCGAGTGAGCGAAACTCTATAGGCGGGAGCAGGGTGTGCGAGTCTAGTAGAGTGTTTGTGAGCGGGAGCAAAAGGGTCTGCGAGTCTAGTAGAGTGTTTGTAAGCGTGATACTGTTTAATTCTAATAGAAATCTGGGAATGCAGCAGTAGGCAGGGGTTGCCGAAGCTGGGTAAATTTTGTGTGTGATTTACTTTTCAGCATATTTATTTCTGCAATTATATTTCTGTGTTTAATTCGAGAAAATTTGCTATAACCCTATTCACCCTCCCTCTAGGGTTAATCTAGATCCTACAAGTGGTATCAGAGCCCGGTATATTTTTTTATTTAACTCTAGAGTCACGAGTCTACAAAATAATGCTTTTTCTGAGGGGCAATCTATTGCTAGGCCACCCATGTTTAACGGGAACGATTATGCTTATTGTAAAGTTAGGATGAGTATTTATCTTAGTTCCGTTGATTATGATGTTTGGGATATTATTGAAACTGGCTATAAACCTCCCACTATAATCGTTGGTGGTACTGAGATTCCTAAACCTAAGGATAGGTGGGATGCTAACGATAAGAGATTGAAAACGACAAATGCTAAAGCCATGAATGCTTTGATATTTGCTCTTGATAAAAATGAATTTAATAGAATTTCTCATTGTACAACAGCACAGGAAATTTGGCACACTTTGGAGGTGACACACGAAGGAACTTCTCAAGTCAAGGAGTCTCGTCTAGCCCTATTCAGCAATGAATACGAGAACTTTGTGATGGACAAAGGCGAGAGCATAAAGGACATGTTTGGACGCTTTTCAACTTTGGTGTACAACGCTAGAGCACTTGGGAAGGTATTCACTGAGGTAGAGCTTGTGCGGAAGATACTACGAGTTTTACCAATGAACTTTGAGGCAAAAGTCACAGCAATCCAAGAATCGAAAGATCTGAGCAAACTAAGCATGGAGGAGTTGATTGGCAACTTGATGACATATGAGCTTGAGTTAAAAGCAAAGGAAGAACGCAACAACTCCGAACCAAAGAAGAAGACGATTGCCTTAAAGAGCAAAGAAGAAAGCGATGAAGAAGATCCAATTGAAGAGCTTGCAATGGCTGTCAATAATCTTAGAAGATGGTCTAGATTCAAGCCACGCAAGAAGAAAACAAAAGGCAATAGGTCAAAAGATTCCGAAAATTCCGATAATGCACTGACGTGTTATAACTACAACAAGTCTGGCCACATCAAACCAAAATGCCCACTTCTCAAAAACAACAAAGAAAAGAAAAAGGCGAAGAAGGTATTTGCAGCGACTTGGGATGATGAAGAAGGAGAGGAAGCTTCGGATAGCAGCTCAGAGGAGGCTAACTTGTGTTGCATGGCAAAATCAGAATCAGAAGCAACCTCCGACGAATCTAGTGAGGCAGGTGAGTTTTCTTATAAAGAACTTGTTTTTATGTGTTCTGATCTTACTAAAGTAGTTGATACTCTTGAATCTAAAATTGAAAAACTGAAAACTGATGGGAGAGAACTTTCTCGTAAAAATTTTAGGTTAGAAACTGAACTTGAAAATATTCAAAACCTAGAATGTAAAAGATGTAAAGTTTTAGATTCAGAATTGACAAGACTTAAGAATAACTCTGAGAATCTTGAAAAAGAAAACTTGAATCTTAAGGAAACCATCGACACTAGGAAAAAGGATTTTATAAATCGAAGCACCTCACTTGTCACTGAAAATACAACACTAAAAACCAAAGTCCAAAATCTTGAGAAATCTTTGAATAACTTTTCAAGAGGCGAAAAATCTTTCAACATGCTATTGGGAAATCAAATTTTTGCTAACAATAGAAAAGGACTAGGTTTTGGGAAATCACAAAATGATGATAATGCAAAAAGTAAAAGTGTTTTTGCTCGATCTAAAATAATTGGAAATCATGTTGAAAATCATAGTCATAGGAACACAAAATTTAATCAAGTCAATTTAATGTGCACATTTTGTAGAGAATTTGGACATAATCGAAATAATTGTTGGTATAGACCCAAACACGTGAAAACTATACCAATTTGGGTTCCAAAAGGCACAAATATAAAATCTTTGAAAGTCAAACAAATTTGGGTGCCAAAAGGAACATATATAAATAGTTTTGGGTCTCCACAAACATATGTTTCATATTCTGCCACTAACAATCATGGACCTATAAAAACAAATAGGTCACATAAATCTTTCATCGTGTAGGTGTGGTGGCAGGCTAAGGAACAACAACTCTGTTCTCTGGATTTTGGCTGTTCCAGAAACACAACGGGCGACAAAGCAAAGTTCCTTAGCCTAGTTCAAAGGTGACATAATCACAATGGACAATGACGAAAAATTATCGTAAAGGCAAAACAGGTAAATTTATTTTTGAACAATATATCAAATGTGATAATCTGCACCATAATCTGAATTAAATCAGCCAATATTGAGACAAACAAAAGATGATGATTTTGATGCTATGATTCTTTTTCAAAATATTGACCAACCATCTTTAAATAGAATTACTTGGAGTAATTATGATGGTTGATTAATTCGAACTTAATTGATTTTTTTTTTGACTTGTTCTTATTTATGACATTGATTTGTGCTTAATCGATGACCAATCAGATTTTCAACTTTGAACTAATCCATATAAATTTGTTCGGTCAAATGATGGTATTTGATTACTCATGCTACACGTAGATATATTTTGGTCACTGCTTGTAAATTTGCACGATTTCAAATTCATGTGAAAAAGATTTTTAAGAAATTGTTGAAACTTCAAGAAATTGTTTTTGAAATAATTATGATGTTGATTGACTGTTGATTACTCATGAATATAATTGTTTATCCTATGGTTTCTAAAATTAACACCATGATATGTGTTTGAGTGTTAACACGGCTTCAATTCAAATTCAAAAGAATGTCATTTAAATTGATGTTAAGTTTGAAATTCTTGGTGCACACTTCATGTTTTGGTCAATAAAATTCAACGAGTGAATATAGAGTGAAATTTAAATTCAGATGCAGATTACACTGGTAATATGGTTGATAGAAAAATTACTAAGTGTAACGTGATTAATTATTTTGAAACATTCATTTGCTGCATCGTTTTTTTCAAAGAAAATATCTGCATATTTTTCACTTGAAATAATTTTCAAATAGCAGAAAATTTTCTTATAAAACCCCCTCGAGAAAATCATGTTTGACCATATTTACAGATTAGTCATTTTTTGAAAAATTGATTTTATAATTTATTTTTTTGAATTTGATTTTAAATGACTATTTTGACTAATCCGACTCCCTTTGATTATCGAAAAGATGAATAGTGATTGAAAAAGTGATGAGTGTCGATATTTATCATATACTATAACTCGAGAAAGTATAATTAGAAAATTTCTTTAGAATTTCATAACAAGAGTTATAAAAACTTTCTGTTGGGTAAAAATTTCATGACCATTTCTATTTCTATCATCTTTCTATCGACCATCACTCATCAAGATCATATTTAGTATGTAAATTTATGGTAGTTTACAAAGGAAATCATTTGTTCTTCAATATCTTTAAATCTGTGAAGGAAATTATTTGTGCTTTAACTTATTATATTTAGCAATAAAAATAAATATCCAAAGTATTCACTCTCATTTAAAAGTCCTCACGGTTATGCATGGGTGAATTACTTGGATTTTTGATTATGTGCTTCCATGCTCATTTAAAAGTCCTCACGGTTATGCATGTATGGAACGCATATCAAAATTAATTGATTCAAATAGACAAGTTGATTCTAATCCCATTTAAAAGTCCTCACGGTCATGCGTGATTAGAAGATACTTGATTTCATTTTTTTTAAATAAAAATTGTGAATACTACTAATCTCATTTAAAAGTCCTAACGGTTATGCATGGTTAGTAGATACTCAAATTTCCTGAAATAAATATACCACAAATAGACAGAATTGTATGATTTTTGATGATTTTATCCCCTCACTTCTGAAAGTGGAATACGCGCTTGACAAGGGTAATTATGATTTTTGTTTGAGTTTTATTGAAATTTGATATTTATATTTAATTGAGTTAAATGTTTGATTCATGTCTATCACTTCATCCCTATTTTATAACACTATTGTTCTTTTGCTGATAACAAAAGGGGGAGAGAAAAGTTAAGATTTTGTCAAATAGAATCAAGCAAAGGTCAAATAATTTTCACTTTGAATATAGGCTCATTTATATATTTCTATTTGTATGCATATATGTAGGGGGAGTATTATGTAGAGAGGAGCATTTAAATAGGGGGAGCAATTAAAGTATATAATTGATCAAATACATTTAACATGGTCAAAATCTTAAATATATGTTTGTTATCACCAAAAGGGGGAGATTGTTGAATATGCGCTTATATGTTTTTGTTTGATGATAATAAACATATATATTCATTTAAATGTATTTGGTAATGTACTATTTTGTTTTTCATAGATTAAATAAATATTTGTTGAATAAAATTAAATTACACTGAATTCGAATTTGAATTCAAACAGAACAAGTTAAACAGATTTTGAATTCAAACAGAAATTTTATTCAAACAAATATTTATTACAATTTTGAATAGTACAATTTCAATCTCTCACTATAACTATACAACTTTGATTACAATCACATCACATTTCACATTTACAGTTAACCTCACTACATATCACTCACACTCGTATTTTTATCTTCAACTGCATTCCAGTTTGAATCCAGCATCTGAGCAATCTGCAAAAATATTCACTAACGCAGTAAAATTGAAAAAGAAATATTTTTGCAATATAAAATGAAATACGATTTTTGAAAATATGATTTGCCTCAGTTATTTGGGTTGTTCGTCATCATTCACACTTGATTTCATCACAAAGTCGTGCATATAGATATTACAGGGACAGGTATACATAAGTGGCTGCAGTACACACACATACATTTGTACACGTGTGCACTGCCCCGCCAACTCGTGTGCACAAATCAAACAAAAACACTGTTAACAGTTCAGCACAAGGTCAAACACAAATAACACACGGGATTCAACTCAAGGCAGAATACAAGCTGCAGTATACCAAAGTGATACAGATACATGCAAATTCGACAAGCAACTGAAGGCAAAAGGTCCAAAGTATCACTTAAAACATGTATGCAGCCCAATGAACTAGTGACAACAAACTACAAACTCAACAAGACATGTACACAAAACATAGTGCACCGAAGGAGCAGCAACAATGAAACTGACTCGAAGCAGTAGTGACAGTAAGGCAATGCACAAAGTAAGTAACAGTAAGAACAGAGACCATAGCAACTGCATAGCAACAGCAGAGCCTCAAGTGACATGGTGAAGTAGTACAAAAGAGCAAGTGCAATTCGAACCAACATGGCCAAGACTACTGAAAACAACATGACAGCACTGCATCAATGCATAATGAATACTGCAACTACACAGACCAAACATCAACAAGCAGTGCAGACCAAAGAAATGTTACCAAGAATATATGAACAGAGTACATACATGAAGCATGAAACCACAAGTTACAAACATCAAGTCAGGCATGAAGACAACACAGTTCATATACAAAGCTCAAGTCACAATGTCGAGCATGCATGAAACAGTACAATGAAACAGTGATACAAATGCAACAGTGAAGCTACTGAAGGCAACATGAAGCAATGCACATGTCACCGGTACATTGAAGACTACAGCATCAATATATATGCACAGATGCAACTTAAGTTAAAAACTGTGCATGTGAAGTATACTAAGAGCAAATGAACCAACTACAAGTGCAAATGACCAGAACACAATGCCACAATGCAAGTAAATCATGCAAGATATCCAAGACTCAAGAATGCATCACCATGACACAGTTCCAAACTATGTAGAGCTATGACAATCAAGAACTCAAAGAACCAGACACAACAGTGCACAAGTACATGGAACAACCAAATCAACTGCAAGAACTCAAAGTATACGTGGAACAATGCAAGTAGACCAAACGAAGAATATGCAGTGTACTGTAATACAACAGTGAGCACATTCATATGTACAAATGCTAAGAACAGTGGTGATGCAGTGCAACAGCTACGACAGCTTCGAACTAACTACTGAAACAAGTACAGTGCATCAAGACAAGTGTGCCAGAGAAAGAAAGGTCACAACACAGCATCATGAATATGCACAGTGGCAACACCACAAATTAACTGCAACATTTCCACGAATGCAATGCTAATTCGAAGTTCATGTTAAACCGATCAGAAGATGGCCAGAGATTACAGTTCTCAATGAAGTCGAAAAACAGTAAACAAGCTATAGTTTAAATCACGAAATCAATGCTACAGTGGAGGAACGCAAAGATGGCTGAAGCTGTGACAATTAAGATGATAAACAAGTTGAAAAATTCATGTACGCATTCTTTGAAATAGTCAAAGTATCAAAAAAAAAATTAAAAGGAAAGTTTTAATGCCGTGTGAATCAAGGAATCGACCAAGTCACAAATCAAAACAGTGTCAACCAAGCCGTGAGAAGAAAGTATCAAAATATACGCATATGAACAAGTCAGAGATAAATCTCAAGCATCAAAGAAAAATCGAGCGGCCAAAGCAAATCAGTAGACAAATTCAAACACGAATATACGAACGCAAAAATAGGATTTCGAATCCTATATAAGCCCAATCATCATCGGCATTTATTTCATCGAGTTCAAGCATAAACCAGCAAAGAAAAAGGAAACAGTACATACCGAAATCACAAACAACGAACTCGATCAAGCAGCTGCAAACGAGCGACAGTCGATCATCAGAAATCAAGCACAAGCCAGAGCCGAAAGTCTCAATTTGGATCGAGAGCACAAAGCCCTAATTTGACAAAGGGATCAGCTGCAATGTTTCAGAAGGAAGAAAAAAGGACCGAAGCCCTAATTTGACAAAAAGGAACGGGCCAAGCAAAAGAAAAAGGAGAGGCCGCATTTTTTTTCTTTCAAAAGGGATCGAGTTGAAAAATAAGGGGCCGGCCTTATTTATAAAAGGGGGATTATTTTTAGTTTTATTTTGAGCAAAATTGTGGAGTCAAGTTTATATTTTAATTTTTGCTCCGGTTTTAATTTTGAAGTTTGTTTTTCTTTTCGAGTCGAAGAATTTGTAAATCACCACCTAGGGATTAGGTAGTGTCAGATTGTCTATTTAGAATTAGTTCAGTGAGCAGGGTGTGCGAGTTTGCAAAGCTCTATAGGCGGGAGCAGTGATTGCGAGTGAGCGAAACTCTATAGGCGGGAGCAGGGTGTGCGAGTCTAGTAGAGTGTTTGTGAGCGGGAGCAAAAGGGTCTGCGAGTCTAGTAGAGTGTTTGTAAGCGTGATACTGTTTAATTCTAATAGAAATCTGGGAATGCAGCAGTAGGCAGGGGTTGCCGAAGCTGGGTAAATTTTGTGTGTGATTTACTTTTCAGCATATTTATTTCTGCAATTATATTTCTGTGTTTAATTCGAGAAAATTTGCTATAACCCTATTCACCCTCCCTCTAGGGTTAATCTAGATCCTACAAGTGGTATCAGAGCCCGGTATATTTTTTTATTTAACTCTAGAGTCATGAGTCTACAAAATAATGCTTTTTCTGAGGGGCAATCTATTGCTAGGCCACCCATGTTTAACGGGAACGATTATGCTTATTGGAAAGTTAGGATGAGTATTTATCTTAGTTCCGTTGATTATGATGTTTGGGATATTATTGAAACTGGCTATAAACCTCCCACTATAATCGTTGGTGGTACTGAGATTCCTAAACCTAAGGATAGGTGGGATGCTAACGATAAGAGATTGAAAACGACAAATGCTAAAGCCATGAATGCTTTGATATGTGCTCTTGATAAAAATGAATTTAATAGAATTTCTCATTGTACAACAGCACAGGAAATTTGGCACACTTTGGAGGTGACACACGAAGGAACTTCTCAAGTCAAGGAGTCTCGTCTAGCCCTATTCAGCAATGAATACGAGAACTTTGTGATGGACAAAGGCGAGAGCATAAAGGACATGTTTGGACGCTTTTCAACTTTGGTGTACAACGCTAGAGCACTTGGGAAGGTATTCACTGAGGTAGAGCTTGTGCGGAAGATACTACGAGTTTTACCAATGAACTTTGAGGCAAAAGTCACAGCAATCCAAGAATTGAAAGATCTGAGCAAACTAAGCATGGAGGAGTTGATTGGCAACTTGATGACATATGAGCTTGAGTTAAAAGCAAAGGAAGAACGCAACAACTCCGAACCAAAGAAGAAGACGATTGCCTTAAAGAGCAAAGAAGAAAGCGATGAAGAAGATCCAATTGAAGAGCTTGCAATGGCTGTCAATAATCTTAGAAGATGGTCTAGATTCAAGCCACGCAAGAAGAAAACAAAAGGCAATAGGTCAAAAGATTCCGAAAATTCCGATAATGCACTGACGTGTTATAACTACAACAAGTCTGGCCACATCAAACCAAAATGCCCACTTCTCAAAAACAACAAAGAAAAGAAAAAGGCGAAGAAGGTATTTGCAGCGACTTGGGATGATGAAGAAGGAGAGGAAGCTTCGGATAGCAGCTCAGAGGAGGCTAACTTGTGTTGCATGGCTAAATCAGAATCAGAAGCAACCTCCGACGAATCTAGTGAGGCAGGTGAGTTTTCTTATAAAGAACTTGTTTTTATGTGTTCTGATCTTACTAAAGTAGTTGATACTCTTGAATCTAAAATTGAAAAACTGAAAACTGATGGGAGAGAACTTGCTCGTAAAAATTTTAGGTTAGAAACTGAACTTGAAAATATTCAAAACCTAGAATGTAAAAGATGTAAAGTTTTAGATTCAGAATTGACAAGACTTAAGAATAACTCTGAGAATCTTGAAAAAGAAAACTTGAATCTTAAGGAAACCATCGACACTAGGAAAAAGGATTTTATAAATCGAAGCACCTCACTTGTCACTGAAAATACAACACTAAAAACCAAAGTCCAAAATCTTGAGAAATCTTTGAATAACTTTTCAAGAGGCGAAAAATCTTTCAACATGCTATTGGGAAATCAAATTTTTGCTAACAATAGAAAAGGACTAGGTTTTGGGAAATCACAAAATGATGATAATGCAAAAAGTAAAAGTGTTTTTGCTCGATCTAAAATAATTGGAAATCATGTTGAAAATCATAGTCATAGGAACACAAAATTTAATCAAGTCAATTTAATGTGCACATTTTGTAGAGAATTTGGACATAATCGAAATAATTGTTGGTATAGACCCAAACACGTGAAAACTATACCAATTTGGGTTCCAAAAGGCACAAATATAAAATCTTTGAAAGTCAAACAAATTTGGGTGCCAAAAGGAACATATATAAATAGTTTTGGGTCTCCACAAACATATGTTTCATATTCTGCCACTAACAATCATGGACCTATAAAAACAAATAGGTCACATAAATCTTTCATCGTGTAGGTGTGGTGGCAGGCTAAGGAACAACAACTCTGTTCTCTGGATTTTGGCTGTTCCAGAAACACAACGGGCGACAAAGCAAAGTTCCTTAGCCTAGTTCAAAGGTGACAGAATCACAATGGACAATGACGAAAAATTATCGTAAAGGCAAAACAGGTAAATTTATTTTTGAACAATATATCAAATGTGATAATCTGCACCATAATCTGAATTAAATCAGCCAATATTGAGATAAACAAAAGATGATGATTTTGATGCTATGATTCTTTTTCAAAATATTGACCAACCATCTTTAAATAGAATTACTTGGAGTAATTATGATGGTTGATTAATTCGAACTTAATTGATTTTTTTTTTGACTTGTTCTTATTTATGACATTGATTTGTGCTTATTCGATGACCAATCAGATTTTCAACTTTGAACTAATCCATATAAATTTGTTCGGTCAAATGATGGTATTTGATTACTCATGCTACACGTAGATATATTTTGGTCACTGCTTGTAAATTTGCACGATTTCAAATTCATGTGAAAAAGATTTTTAAGAAATTGTTGAAACTTCAAGAAATTGTTTTTGAAATAATTATGATGTTGATTGACTGTTGATTACTCATGAATATAATTGTTTATCCTATGGTTTCTGAAATTAACACCATGATATGTGTTTGAGTGTTAACACGGCTTCAATTCAAATTCAAAAGAATGTCATTTAAATTGATGTTAAGTTTGAAATTCTTGGTGCACACTTCATGTTTTGGTCAATAAAATTCAACGAGTGAATATAGAGTGAAATTTAAATTCAGATGCAGATTACACTGGTAATATGGTTGATAGAAAAATTACTAAGTGTAACGTGATTAATTATTTTGAAACATTCATTTGCTGCATCGTTTTTTTCAAAGAAAATATCTGCATATTTTTCACTTGAAATAATTTTCAAATAGCAGAAAATTTTCTTATAAAACCCCCTCGAGAAAATCATGTTTGACCATATTTACAGATTAGTCATTTTTTGAAAAATTGATTTTATAATTTATTTTTTTGAATTTGATTTTAAATGACTATTTTGACTAATCCGACTCCCTTTGATTATCGAAAAGATGAATAGTGATTGAAAAAGTGATGAGTGTCGATATTTATCATATACTATAACTCGAGAAAGTATAATTAGAAAATTTCTTTAGAATTTCATAACAAGAGTTATAAAAACTTTCTGTTGGGTAAAAATTTCATGACCATTTCTATTTCTATCATCTTTCTATCGACCATCACTCATCAAGATCATATTTAGTATGTAAATTTGTGGTAGTTTACAAAGGAAATCATTTGTTCTTCAATATCTTTAAATCTGTGAAGGAAATTATTTGTGCTTTAACTTATTATATTTAGCAATAAAAATAAATATCCAAAGTATTCACTCTCATTTAAAAGTCCTCACGGTTATGCATGGGTGAATTACTTGGATTTTTGATTATGTGCTTCCATGCTCATTTAAAAGTCCTCACGGTTATGCATGTATGGAACGCATATCAAAATTAATTGATTCAAATAGACAAGTTGATTCTAATCCCATTTAAAAGTCCTCACGGTCATGCGTGATTAGAAGATACTTGATTTCATTTTTTTTAAATAAAAATTGTGAATACTACTAATCTCATTTAAAAGTCCTAACGGTTATGCATGGTTAGTAGATACTCAAATTTCCTGAAATAAATATACCACAAATAGACAGAATTGTATGATTTTTGATGATTTTATCCCCATCACTTCTGAAAGTGGAATATGCGCTTGACAAGGGTAATTATGATTTTTGTTTGAGTTTTATTGAAATTTGATATTTATATTTAATTGAGTTAAATGTTTGATTCATGTCTATCACTTCATCCCTATTTTATAACACTATTGTTCTTTTGCTGATAACAAAAGGGGGAGAGAAAAGTTAAGATTTTGTCAAATAGAATCAAGCAAAGGTCAAATAATTTTCACTTTGAATATAGGCTCATTTATATATTTCTATTTGTATGCATATATGTAGGGGGAGTATTATGTAGAGAGGAGCATTTAAATAGGGGGAGCAATTAAAGTATATAATTGATCAAATACATTTAACATGGTCAAAATCTTAAATATATGTTTGTTATCACCAAAAGGGGGAGATTGTTGAATATGCGCTTATATGTTTTTGTTTGATGATAATAAACATATATATTCATTTAAATGTATTTGGTAATGTACTATTTTGTTTTTCATAGATTAAATAAATATTTGTTGAATAAAATTAAATTACACTGAATTCGAATTTGAATTCAAACAGAACAAGTTAAACAGATTTTGAATTCAAACAGAAATTTTATTCAAACAAATATTTATTACAATTTTGAATAGTACAATTTCAATCTCTCACTATAACTATACAACTTTGATTACAATCACATCACATTTCACATTTACAGTTAACCTCACTACATATCACTCACACTCGTATTTTTATCTTCAACTGCATTCCAGTTTGAATCCAGCATCTGAGCAATCTGCAAAAATATTCACTAATGCGGTAAAATTGAAAAAGAAATATTTTTGCAATATAAAATGAAATACGATTTTTGAAAATATGATTTGCCTCAGTTATTTGGGTTGTTCGTCATCATTCACACTTGATTTCATCACAAAGTCGTGCATATGATATTACAGGGACAGGTATACATAAGTGGCTGCAGTACACACACATACATTTGTACACGTGTGCACTGCCCCGCCAACTCGTGTGCACAAATCAAACAAAAACACTGTTAACAGTTCAGCACAAGGTCAAACACAAATAACACACGGGATTCAACTCAAGGCAGAATACAAGCTGCAGTATACCAAAGTGATACAGATACATGCAAATTCGACAAGCAACTGAAGACAAAAGGTCCAAAGTATCACTTACAACATGTATGCAGCCCAATGAACTAGTGACAACAAACTACAAACTCAACAAGACATGTACACAAAGCATAGTGCACCGAAGGAGCAGCAACAATGAAACTGACTCGAAGCAGTAGTGACAGTAAGGCAATGCACAAAGTAAGTAACAGTAAGAACAGAGACCATAGCAACTGCATAGCAACAGCAGAGCCTCAAGTGACATGGTGAAGTAGTACAAAAGAGCAAGTGCAATTCGAACCAACATGGCCAAGACTACTGAAAACAACATGACAGCACTGCATCAATGCATAATGAATACTGCAACTACACAGACCAAACATCAACAAGCAGTGCAGACCAAAGAAATGTTACCAAGAATATATGAACAGAGTACATACATGAAGCATGAAACCACAAGTTACAAACATCAAGTCAGGCATGAAGACAACACAGTTCATATACAAAGCTCAAGTCACAATGTCGAGCATGCATGAAACAGTACAATGAAACAGTGATACAAATGCAACAGTGAAGCTACTGAAGGCAACATGAAGCAATGCACATGTCACCGGTACATTGAAGACTGCAGCATCAATATATATGCACAGATGCAACTTAAGTTAAAAACTGTGCATGTGAAGTATACTAAGAGCAAATGAACCAACTACAAGTGCAAATGACCAGAACACAATGCCACAATGCAAGTAAATCATGCAAGATATCCAAGACTCAAGAATGCATCACCATGACACAGTTCCGAACTATGTAGAGCTATGACAATCAAGAACTCAAAGAACCAGACACAACAGTGCACAAGTACATGGAACAACCAAATCAACTGCAAGAACTCAAAGTATACGTGGAACAATGCAAGTAGACCAAACGAAGAATATGCAGTGTACTGTAATACAACAGTGAGCACATTCATATGTACAAATGCTAAGAACAGTGGTGATGCAGTGCAACAGCTACGACAGCTTCGAACTAACTACTGAAACAAGTACAGTGCATCAAGACAAGTGTGCCAGAGAAAGAAAGGTCACAACACAGCATCATGAATATGCACAGTGGCAACACCACAAATTAACTGCAACATTTCCACGAATGCAATGCTAATTCGAAGTTCATGTTAAACCGATCAGAAGATGGCCAGAGATTACAGTTCTCAGTGAAGTCGAAAAACAGTAAACAAGCTATAGTTTAAATCACGAAATCAATGCTACAGTGGAGGAACGCAAAGATGGCTGAAGCTGTGACAATTAAGATGATAAACAAGTTGAAAAATTCATGTACGCATTCTTTGAAATAGTCAAAGTATCAAAAAAAAAATTAAAAGGAAAGTTTTAATGCCGTGTGAATCAAGGAATCGACCAAGTCACAAATCAAAACAGTGTCAACCAAGCCGTGAGAAGAAAGTATCAAAATATACGCATATGAACAAGTCAGAGATAAATCTCAAGCATCAAAGAAAAATCGAGCGGCCAAAGCAAATCAGTAGACAAATTCAAACACGAATATACGAACGCAAAAATAGGATTTCGAATCCTATATAAGCCCAATCATCATCGGCATTTATTTCATCGAGTTCAAGCATAAACCAGCAAAGAAAAAGGAAACAGTACATACCGAAATCACAAACAACGAACTCGATCAAGCAGCTGCAAACGAGCGACAGTCGATCATCAGAAATCAAGCACAAGCCAGAGCCGAAAGTCTCAATTTGGATCGAGAGCACAAAGCCCTAATTTGACAAAGGGATCAGCTGCAATGTTTCAGAAGGAAGAAAAAAGGACCGAAGCCCTAATTTGACAAAAAGGAACGGGCCAAGCAAAAGAAAAAGGAGAGGCCGCATTTTTTTTCTTTCAAAAGGGATCGAGTTGAAAAATAAGGGGCCGGCCTTATTTATAAAAGGGGGATTATTTTTAGTTTTATTTTGAGCAAAATTGTGGAGTCAAGTTTATATTTTAATTTTTGCTCCGGTTTTAATTTTGAAGTTTGTTTTTCTTTTCGAGTCGAAGAATTTGTAAATCACCACCTAGGGATTAGGTAGTGTCAGATTGTCTATTTAGAATTAGTTCAGTGAGCAGGGTGTGCGAGTTTGCAAAGCTCTATAGGCGGGAGCAGTGATTGCGAGTGAGCGAAACTCTATAGGCGGGAGCAGGGTGTGCGAGTCTAGTAGAGTGTTTGTGAGCGGGAGCAAAAGGGTCTGCGAGTCTAGTAGAGTGTTTGTAAGCGTGATACTGTTTAATTCTAATAGAAATCTGGGAATGCAGCAGTAGGCAGGGGTTGCCGAAGCTGGGTAAATTTTGTATGTGATTTACTTTTCAGCATATTTATTTCTGCAATTATATTTCTGTGTTTAATTCGAGAAAATTTGCTATAACCCTATTCACCCCCCCTCTAGGGTTAATCTTGATCCTACACATACTCTTTTTGGGTTAGGAAATAATATCACAAATAATAACGAGTCTTTTAGGTAGAATCTATCTTGTACATTTCTTGACTTTGAAAATAAAACTACTATAGAAAACGTTAGCTTGTTCATGATATGGAGGTCTCAGTTAAGGGATGAGTTTTCATGATGTGGTGTAGGATGAAGTGAAGAGTTGCCACGTGATTTGGGTTCGTTGGTGGTGATTTTGGTTTGCGGTGGTTTTGGTAGTGTTTGGAGGAGTATGGTAGCTTGGTGCGGTGTCAGGGGTTGCTTGGTTTTGTGAAGTGCAAGGAAGGATGTGTTGTAGTTATTGGGTGGATGGTTGTTATGGCAATGGAGAGGGAAAATTTGTTGTTTTTCAGGTTGCAGGTTGAATGAACTTGTTCTTGGAATTTAGGCGATTTGTGAAATGCCTGAAGTAGGCAGAGGTTATGGGATATATGGTGATAGGCAATGTTTGGATCAGTTGACGATGTCAATGTTTGGATCCGTGAAGTTTGATGGTCTGGGTGGTTTCTCTGTTGGCATTAGTGTGCAAGCTTTGCGATGGCAGATGTGTATGTGATGATGGTGGGTATGTTTATGGCAGAGGTGATGGTCATGTTTAGTGGGTTGTATCAGTAAGGTTTGGGTGAAATTGTTGTAGCAGGTTGTTGTAGCTTGTGGTCTGCAGTGAAGTTGCACAGTGAGGTGATGTTGGAGTGTGTGGCAAGGAGTTTGATGATGTTAGTATGAACAGAGTTGCAGACCACAAGTGATGAGGTGATGTTGGGTTGTATGAAAATCAGAAATGAGGCAGTAAGGTTTGGGTGAAATTGTTGTAGCAGATTGTTGTAGCTTGTGGTCATTGTTCGTTCGGGTTGCAGGGTTTTAGGTACGAAGTGATTGCAGGCGTCGAATATTGGAGGCAGTAAGGAACTGTGATGTTTATGTTCTTGATTCAAGCAGTAGGGTGTTAGGTGCAGGTGGAAGAAGTTGAAGACAGTTAGTGATTGGATATGCGGGCAGTGTATTTGTTGGCTGGTGGTGGTCAGAGAAATAGGTGGTGTATGTTGATAGTGCAATGTACGTGAAGTAATTATGGTCAATGGGGTGCGATGAAGTTTGGTCGATAGAATTGATGATGGCTTTATGGAGCAGCAGCTTGGAAGTGTTGTATTGATTGCTGTAGAGGAGGCAAGTAATTAAATGGTAGCTTGGGTTGGTCAAAGCAACGCCGTGGTGGGGCTATGGTTGTGAACTGTTTTATTTTGCAGTTGAAGGGCTTGGATGATGGTGAAACAGAGATGGTTCTAGTCATTGTAGTTTATGTGGCAGTGTTGGGTGTATGGTGAAACGGAGGTGGAAATGATGGAAATGAGAAGTAGGATGTTTCATAGGTATAGCACTGATATGAAGAAAGTTCAAGGGTAATTGAAGTGCGGCGAGTGATCTTAGCATTTTTTATAATAGATTTAGGTATGTAGTATATAGTCCTATGCTTATTTTCATCTTGTTACATGATTTTTCCAGTTAACAAATCAGAAGCTTGACTATACACTATAGTTATTCACAAAAGTAGTCAGACTGAGTAAACCACTGATATTGTCGTGCAATGCTGAACTGATGCAAAAAATCACCAGAGTTTGTTCTGAACTGAGTAAACTACAACAGAAACTACTTTGAACTAAAGTAAACCAAAACAAAGCTATCCTCAATGATCAAAAGTAGAAGTAAAACGATTCAAGTAGTGTTGAGTTAGCCAAACTGTAAGATTACGTCTAATCCGAGAATACTGAAAGGCCAAAACTGGAACAAAACTTACAAGCAATAAAGAAAACTGCTGACTAAAAAGTTGCTAGAATAAAGAACCTATGCATGGAACAAAGATTGATTGAAGTAAACAAGAGTGGTGGAAAAAAATGGAGGATCTGATGATGGTACTGGCGAATAGAATGACATGAATTTCAGTGGAGCAGTGATGCTTTCTAGTCATGAACTGCACGAGCAGTACACTATTATGACGTTGCATATGCGCCAGCTGGTAGAATATATATATATATATATATATATATAGTTTTGAGTATGTAGCTGTGGGATATGCACAATGAAGTTTTTTTTTTGGAGAATGGCAGTTTTGTTGGTTTGGTGGGTGGTTTGTAGTAATTGGTGTGCAAGTTGTACGGAAAAAAGGGTGATTATGACAAGTTTGTATGAGATGAAGTATTTTGGAGGCAGCAGTGTGGTTGCAGTGTTGATGAAATATGGGATGATGAAGTAGTTGATTTGGATTTGGAAGTTGATTAGTGGGAGCTAAGTTGGAGATTTGCAGTGGTAAGTTGAGAAATGTTTATGGGAAGAGGCAGTGAGCAAGGTTGAATGCTGCAGTTGTAACAGTGAGGCAGTGATTATGAAAGTGTAGAAGTATGGTGATGGTATTGATCGATGTTTGTAGATATGATCAACTTTTACCGTCTTTGAAACTTATTATCCTACACAAAAAAACGATTGGAGTGAAATTCCCTATTCGTAATTCATCAACACTCACCTCAAATTTCAACTAAAATTTGAAATTAAACAATGTGGGTAAAAACAAAAACTCACGTCAAATACAGGATTACCTTTACGTTGTATAATGTACATTTAATCTAAAGCAGTTCAACTAGGTTTAAAACAATGCAATAGCCTAATGAAATGACTGCATCGGCCCATTAAAAAGATTATAAAATTCTTTATATTATCACATCTTTTTTATCAATACATTAAGAAGGGTTAACAACTTAACATATGAGCTTCGCTGCTAAGTATGTTGATGTTCCGCGCATGAATTTTATGCATATAGTAACTGAATTAATTATTTAATTTTGCAAGCTTGCTAATTCAAATAGTTCATTAATTGCAGTTCAGTAAATGCTAACAATCCTAACATGCATATTGTGTGTGTATTTAAAAAGAAAAGAGGTGATCTTGGTATTAATTCCAGGAATAGGTCCTGGCTGTCTAGTGATTTTACCTCCAAGCTCTTTGGTAACTAAATCAACAGCTTCAGCACTTTTATACTTTGTCTACTTTGTCATTTAATGCAGGAACTTGGTTAACACTGAAGCAACCTGGAGCAAAGTTTAGATCCTTACAAGAATCTTCTGTAGCGGCCATTTCCGTATCATCGTCTCCATAACTGAGTATTTGTGTCCATTTGTTAGACTATTTTGAGCTATTATCATGTGACCATGTCTTGTAGTATTTGTATTCATTTGTTAGACTATTTTGAACTATTATCATGCGACCATGTCTTGTAGTATTTTAAATATTAGCAGAATTATTTGAAACTTTTCCACTGGTTTGATCGTGTGTTTCCAAATTAGAATTCACTGAAACGTTATCATTGTTACATATAGTTGTTGTCATCTTCTCGATTTTTTATTTTTGGGATCCACATTTTAATATGTGTGTGTGTGTGTAATGTGTATACATACATCTATCTGTGTGCATATATATACATATATATATATATATATATATGTAATATAATAAAATGAAAATTGAAACAAATGCTGAAAATTAATATTATATAGAATAGCATTTGAAAAACGCTATTGATTCATCAAACGCTATCGCAACTCTATATTAGATGTAAGATTTTTCCATCAAAAACGCTATAATAGAATCAAAAACGCTATAGTAGAAAATAAAAACGCTATGCAAGCATGACAAGAAATGCTATCGAAAAACATTGTAACGCTATAACATGGTTTGATGAAACACTATAAAATGTGCTCAAAAACGCTATAGAAGTTAAATAAAGGATTAATTCCCTATAGCGTTTAAGTTTAATAATAGAGAAAAAACACTATTATAGGTTGCAAACGCTATGCCCTTTTGTAAACGCTATTAGATATTATAGCGTTTTCCTTCCTGCTATGTAATGCTGCCGGCCTACCATAGCTTGTGGTTCCACAGCGTTCTCTGAAACGCTATGGTAGCCTGTTATAGCGTTTTTCAAATGCTATGAAACTTAAACTGTTGTAGTATATGCTAATTATCCAAAGTACTAATCCTTGATTACAAAGTTTCAATTCAAATTGCTCTAATGGCCATGGATCCCCAAAGTGGAGCTCTCTTTATGGTGTAAAACATAAAATGACAAATGAAGAAGAACGAGAACAAGATAAATCTGGACCCTCTTTAGGTTGGGGTACATTTCTATTTATAGAGAAATTAATCTGTTGGATCTTCGCCACATAGCACCCTATTAGAGGTAGAGGACCGTGATTTGTCCAAGTGGCACATGCTAAAAATGGTATTTGGCACATCTTCTTAAATACTCCACGATAGCTTCAACCTGTTATTCTAAAATAACAAGCGACGGCTTCATAGAACTCTTCACAACGGTCTAGATTTACTACTTTAGGATTGCATACAGTAGCTTCATAGGACTTCTCACAATAGTATGGATTTACTACTTTAAGATAGCTTACAATAGCCTATAGAATTCCCCACAATGGCCTTGATTTATTGTTGAAGATAGCACATGATGGCTATATTGAACTCTTCACTATGGCTTTGCTACCTTATGTCACGATAGCCTTACAAGATTCATAGATAGCTTCATGATTCATCTCATTTGGATCATCAAGACACTCCACGATGGCTCTAAAAGCATTGTCCACGATAACCTCGAAGTCTTCACTATGATGGTTGTATTAATAACTTGCCTCTCATTCCACACACAATGATCTCAAGGAATGGGTTTCATGAAGGCTTAAATGCACTGCTCCACGATGGCTCTAATAATGGCTTTAATATTTTATGATGGCTTTAACAACATGTTCCATAATGGCTTTAAAGCTTCACATGAAGTCATCTGAGATTATTATTTGATGGCTTTGACTCCTTATATCATGATATCCCTTCAAAACATCTCATGATGGCTGCTAATGCTGCATGTTGCGAAAATTCTATAAAAATCTTCTCACGATGACCCTAAGTTCTTTATACCACGATAGCTCTTTGAAATATCTCACGATGGCTTTTGGCACACTTCTCGAGGACTCTCATTCATACCCCTAATGAGTGCCTTCATTGTTGCCACTGTCTCATGACAGTTCCTAAATATCTCACGAAAGCTTTTAATCCCATTAACCTACGATAACTAGTATGTTTAGGGTATAACACTTGCATCCCCCCCCCTCCAGCCCCCCAAAATTAAAATGTTTTTTTTTATACTTTGGTATAAAGTAACTCTTCGTATTCCCTTAAGTTTTTCATCTTAGTCATTCGTTCTTATTGTGCTTAATCTTATGCTCACCCTTACTTCCCTGTTATTACAAATTATCCCCTTCCTTAATCTACTTCTTTTTTCTAGTTTGGCTCAAGAAAAATTGCTTTGCTCTTAGTGCTCGAATTTCAATTCTCTTTATACTTTCAACATGTAACGAGCTATAAATAAATCACTTTGTATTTGAATGTTTAAATCATTTTTAAATATTTAAATAATGGATTTTAATAATCAAATGAACATCTTTGAAATAACAATTAATGATTTTAAAATCATTTTCAAAATAATTAGTTCAAATAAACAAAGAAAATGTGATCGAAAATAATTTTTCAAAATTCTTACTTTTCGGCATTGAAAAGTTGTCAGAAAACATTATTGGACACTAGTATACACATGCACGCATATGCATGTCATATGATAAGTTAATTAATGTGTTAGTGGCCATAAATCATGCTTAGTTTAAATTAAAACTTGATTTGACTTTAAATAAATTAAGTATGACATGAGATGTAACATATATTAAAGCTTGCTTGATTTAAGGGGATGGAGTGGGCTATTACCAACGTGTATGGCATGGTTGAGGGAGAGTGAGGTGGCATTTTGTGAGTGGAGGGAACGTGCTAGGGTTATTTTGGTAATTTTTCCTTTCCATGCCTATAAATACCCCCACCCTAACACATTTCTTCATTTTACATTCTTCTTTCTCATTTCTAAACTCTTCTACGTTTTCATATCCATTCACGGCTTCCAAAATTATTTACATAATTCGAAACTAGCTTATATATTCATAAATTCTAAGTTTAAACACCATCCTTCACTTCCTTAAGCCATCCTCTTCAAAACTAGCTCCATCTCCACTCCATTGCATCATGGCTGAGCCCACTCTTGTCTAGGCCGGACCAAAGCAACCCACTAAGACCCAAAATCTAAGTCATTGACAAAGTAAAGCTTGGTTCTAGTCGTATTCACAAAAATAGTGCAATTCCAGTTAAGTTTGCAAGCATTTTGGTGAGTAAAACTCCACTCTTATAAACAAAATTTTTAAACTATATTAATGCTCATATTATTGACCTATGAATGCTTTTTGTATATGTGTGGTGATGGTTTTGTAGTTGGTTTCGTTCATGTTGCAAAAAATTGTCGCATTTGGAAGTTAGTTTGCGTGTAGTAAGCGATATGAAAAGTTAGTGGCTAAAGTTAATTATATTATTGAAAAATGTTTGATATATGTTGTATTATTGTAAATCACCATGTATATATGTTCATACCCTTGCTATGTAATGTTTGATTGAATGATACTGTTATAAACTTGTTTTCCGAACTGTCCGCATAGCGATAGTTGCTATATCGGCACTTTTGGAAAATCACTTTTTATCAAAACTGTTTGGTTTTATCTTCGTGCTTGAAATTGTTTTACAAGTTAAAATTTATTTTTAATAATGATGTTTTCAAAAGTAATTAACCATTTTAATAATAATTATTTAATTTAATTAGTTGATTAACAAGGATTAAGGTTAATTAATAGACTAGTTGATGATGTGTTTAAATTTAACTAATTACTTCATTAATGATATTTTTGGAATTAGTTAATTATTTTATCTAATAATTTTAAAGATAATTAAACATTTAAATAAATATGGAGTTAATTTTTTTAATCAATTAACTAATGATGCTTTTAAAATAATTAATCTTTTTAATTAACGGCTTTTCAAGTTAATCAACTTGTTTTAACTTTACTTAATCTTCCCTTTAATGATGTTTATAATTAATAAATCATTTTTAAATAATGGGATTTAATTAATTAATTAATTATATTTAAATTTATTAACTAATTGAAATTAATGATATTTCAAAGGTGGTTTACCCTTTCAATTAAAGACATTTGAAGTTAATTTATCAACTTAATTAATGAAGTTTCAAAGTGAATTTATCAGATTAACAAAGATGTTTTGACTTTGTTATTCATTTTGAATTATAATAATAAATTATTTATTTAATTTAATTAATTATAATTAGTTTTTTGTTAAATTAATGGTGTCTAATAGTGATTAACTTGTTATGGATTAAAGGCTAATGGAGTAAATTCATCAACTGAATTAACGAACTTTAAAGTTAATTAATCAATATAATAAGGATGTGTTTAAGTTATTAAATCCTTTTTATAATGATGTTTCAAAGTTAGTATACTCTTCTAACAAAGTGTTTTAAAGCTAATACTTGTAATGTGAAGCCAAATATGAATTCGATTTTTAAAAGAAAATTTTGATTCGTTTATGGAAATGAATTAATTTTCATAAAGCAATATCACTTATATGAAAACTATTTATTTATATGTTTAATACTAAACTTCGAAGACGTAGACTTGTCACTATTTCGAAAGTTAAGAGGGTCATGAGACATGACTTTGAAATAACACTACTTTGACTTCTCCGGCATTATTGTTAACCCAGAAATAGCATAAATTTGAATTCAACGAGTGTTGATAAGTATACAAGACATAATTTCCATATATGATTATTTTATATCCTCGATAGTTGGTTACTCGGCTATCAATTACTTCATCTTCTTTATTAGCGTTATTCTAAGATGATTTGTTGCTCTGTTGAGCTTTGATATCCTTTATCGGAAGTGACTAAAACTAAAGTGCGAGAGGGGGTCAAGCTACATGGAGATGCTTCCATTAGGATACTTTCACATCTCATCTAGAATGGATTCAATAGCGCTATTAGATGTGAAGTAATCAAATACTTGGTATGGTTTGGCAGAGTCTGGCTTTGAGGTTTCCAAGAAGTGTCATAGAGTAAATGAGCTTCTCAAAAGTATATTACTAGAGGTATACTTTAAGCGGGGTGCACCTTCCTAGTCATTTGTTGGAGAAAAAAATTCACTTATTTGATTCGAGCTTTTAAATTGTTTTTCTGTAATTGCAACGGGAAGAGTCAACCACCATTCACAATGTTTAATTATAGGTTTTGTCCATTCTACCAAGTTTGGATTACTATCTTGTTTTATCCATTCTGTCCAATTAGAATTTTGTTCAGACTATTTCCATTCTTTCAAGTCTAGATCTTTATACTATTTTTGCCCATCATCTATGTATGGATTTGTTTCCTATAGTTCTTTTCCATTCTTATGTTTTGTTGTTGTTTGTGTAGGAGAAAACCTATTCCACGTTAGCGGCATAGTCCCACATATTATTTTTAAATACACTCCCTTTTGTTAGAGATTTTTACTCATAAGAGACGATTGTCTAATCCGAGTTGTTTATTTTCCGTAAACTCTTAGGTACTCAATTATATTGGAGTAGTCCAAGAGTAGCTGGTTTTTTTTGGAGCTCTTTAAAGACGACGGACGTGCAAGTGGCACCTTAGTTATCTAGTTATTTATTTTTGATGTATGATTATGTATGTGTATTTTGTATCAAAAAATGAAAAGTCAAATGGCATAGCTGCAAATCTATTAGACTTAGTACTTTTGTTTAATTCTGACAACTCCATATAAGGAGTAACCTTTTATAATATATCATTTTTATTATATGCAACCATTCCGTTGTGAGGTTTTTCTATTCTGTCTTGTTTTGTTCTTTATTTTACACTATAATAACTTGTCTTTCGGACACTTGGGCAATGGCACATGAATATCATGGATGTATTAAGTGTCTTTCCTAAGGGTCATAAAGGTGGGTTGTCACACAACTAGCAAATAACGTTAATCACCTTGATTCATTTTTTGCTCATTTTGTTGCTGCTATTTTTTTGATTAAATTTAGTTGCTTTTGATTTAAAAGTTAATAAGAGTTTAGCTACCAATTCTAGTGTTAATGATTTTCTATATAATGAAAATTTTCAAAATCATTGTTTTGATCTGAATTCATTAACCTAGGCTATAGTTTTTTGTTCGTGGGTTTCTGATCTTGTTAACTAAATATTCGCTTCTGGTTAGTTCATTATGTTGTTACATATCCAGCGATGATCTGAGGACTTTACATACAAAAGCCATGTTTAAATTTTTACACACGAAAACCCTGCTTAGATTTCACACTTGAGAGATTATTGTTTGAACCAAAAATGACACAAACATCCAAAAGAGTAAGAGAGTATAGATGAAATGAAGAAAGTAAATAAAAAAGAGATCAAACAGAAAACAAGCACACGCAAATCAATAGTGGTTCGGTGGCGATTGTAATGATTTTGTGGATTTTACGTTTTATACACTTATTATCAATGCGTAGGCTTCTAAATTTATTCATGCTTATTCATTATTTCCCATGTCAAGAGATAATTTAAGTAAATTGATAAGATTAAATTGGACTTTTAAAAACTCTTTAATAAACAAATCCCGCATAACAAAATAATCATCCTATGGGTTCTCCACTACATATACACATAGTTCCCAAATTCAAATTTATTTTTCTTAGAGGACTATAAAGACTAATTTTTGCATGATATCTGGACCAACTACACCAAGTTATTATGCAATGGACTTAGCCCTTCTGGAAGATAATAGGACTACCGTTGGTTCTCCTCGATTAACACCCCTCCTGGCATTGAGGCTCCTTTTAGCGCAATATTCCTCATCTCGCCTTCTTCCTTCTAAAAGGCTCTCTAAAAATAGGAATTAATTGTGTTGTATCTCTTAAGGTTATTGTTATTGTGATTGTTATTATGAATGTGATGGTTTCTTAGTTATTAATGACAAACCTGCAATCTTTGATATTTCCTTTCTCTTACTGAAAGTTCATTATTATTTGCTTTCTAATTAGGGTGAAGAATAGTCTTTATCTCTAGATGATCCTAGTCTTAATAAGTGTCTCAAGAACATTCAAGCTAAGATGACAACAGCTTTGAAATATCGAACTTTTCGTTCTCTTATTGGCTCAAAATTTGTTGATGGGATAGAGGCTAACAAATGGTATGAAAAGTATCTCTACGGGAGATCTGTTTTAAAGACTTCTTAGAAGATGGTTGAGGATCTTCAAAAGAAGGTGAGACTGACGAATAAGCTTAACTATTTTTTCAATCCTCAACAACAATTAAGTCATGATGCAAGAATTGCTCAGTTGAACTAAGGTGTTTTTTATTTGGAAAGTGATATGATGAAATAAAAGAACGATTATCAATCATATGAACTTATATTGAACAAGGGTAAATAAGGACTGTCCACTTCTGTTCTAACTGAATCTCCTAGGAAAACATCCTTGTGTAGTTCTTCTTTATTGCCTCAAGGATGTTCGACATATGGTAGCAGTGTATTTGACTTATCTTTAAGAAGGGAGTCCTAATAAAATTGGAAGGTTAAGTAGGTCTTTTAAGTTAAAGTGTAATCAAAAGGTAAAGGGTTATTGGAATAAAAAAAATATTAACACTTTCTTAGAACTTAGATTGGAAGTCAAGACTCTAGAGCACCGATGCAATGAACTTTCATTAATGATTAAGATACTTAAAGATGATAAAGGCAAATTATCTCATAAGGCTTCCCAATTAAAAAATGCTAATAAGACTTATGAGAAAATGTTATTAGTCTAGATCAATTCCATTGATTCCCTCAATATGATTTGTCATAAAGAGAATAAATTGAAGAAATGTTTTCTTATAGCTATTTAGTATACCATTAACCCCCTATCGTGCTAGAAACATTGATGAACGAGGTAAAACTACTTAAAGATCAGCTAGAATTAATACAGTTTGCTTCCACTATGGCATCGCAACTTGACTTGCTTATAGATTACTTAATGAAGTTATAATGGCTTTTGATTTGAAAATTGATTGCACATTTTTAAGCAGAGAGAAAAATCGCAGATTGAGGAAGATGGTTGCTCTAGTTACCAACGATATCAACACTTCTTCCGATACAGATGCTCTGATGATTTAAAAGAGATTGGGGGACCCTCAATTTTATATGAGGATGCATGCTCGACTAGTGAGCATCATTTTTGTTCTTTAGACATTGTCGGAAAAGAGAAGGAACTAGTTTATTGGCATCATCCTCTTCCTTGTCTTTCAAGACCACGAGTTTAGCGGAAGCATTTTGTTGTAAAAAGGAAATCATTATGCAATGTTGTAATGTAAACTATTGTGAAATTTGCTTAACTAAATTGTGTAGTGTCGTCACCTCAAGGCATAGTATGTATGTTATATTAAACGAAGTTTTATTTACCCGACCTTTCATGGAAAATCACCTTAAATTGCTACATTTTTCTCATCATCATAGTTTCTATGATTCATAAGTATCCCGAATGCTTTTAGATAGTTAATTCTGGAGTTGAAGGACTGCTTTGATCGTCGCTTCTTGGACGAATGCCCTGGCTTAAAGGAATTTTTGCCCTTCTTGCCTTAGATGTGCGCTTTGGTCAGGCCTGACGGTGGGACCAAAGGCTTAGTTAACCATCTCTCTTTGGATGGATGCTTTAGCCAGGCCTTGTGGTGGAGAAGGCTTTTCATTCGTCTCCCTTGGATGAGTGCTTTTGTCGGGCCTGGAGGTGGAACTAAAGGCTTAACTGACCATCCTTCTTTGAATAGGTGCTCTGATCAGGCCATGCGGTGGAATCGAAGGCTTTCCATCCATCTTCCTTGGATGGGTGCTTTGGTCAGGCCCAATAATGGAACCAAAGGTTTAATTGACCATCACTCTTTGGATGGGTGCTCCAGCCCAGCCTTGCGGTAGGACCAAAGGATTTTTATCCATCTCCCTTAGATGGGTGCTTTGGCTAGACCTAACGGTAGGACCAAAGGCTTAATTGACCATCACTCTTTAGATGAGTGCTCCGAACAAGCCTTGAAGCAGGACCAAACACTTTTAGAATATACATTAAAACCTCTTTTGGTTTTGATGATAGAATTTCTAATTATCGTTGTCTTTTACACATAACCTTATTTGCTTTTTCTATATTCCTTGAACATTAAGGTTCTATAAACTCATGTAGTTCTCCTTTCCTTACATAATGCTCGATGAACCCACATAGAGCTCAAAAATCATTAATGTGGTGCCCATTAGTTTACGATAGTGGCAGTATGATCCTCCCTTGTGTCTTTCCTCCTTTCTTGCAGTGTTGTTGGAGATCCAATAGTTTAATCTTCCATTGGTAGGAAAATACACTTCTTTTTGAAAGACGGGAAGAGGAGTGATGATTTTGGCTTTTGTCCCTTCTACTATATAATTTCTTATTCGTCTCTATACTTTTTATGGGTATTTTGAGCCCCTAAGTCCTCTTTGGGTTTAGCTTTCTTAACCGAAAGTCTCCTATTTTAGAGGCCAAATAGACCAGCTCACTCCATTTTTGAGAAAATTCCTCAAAATCATGATTTAGTTCAGTTTCAAAGATAGTTCCCTGTGCATGTGACTGAATGCTTTGCCTAGTCCATGAGAATGGGTATTTTCAAAATTTCACATCATTCCTATAGTTTGATTTGATTTTTCCAATTTTAATCTATTGGCCATTGCATAGATTGGCTCTCTTCCTATATGAAAGGAATTTAGGCTCCATTTAGTTGGACTATACTGGGCCACCCTCTTCTTTTCCTCTAAATTTTGCATGGCTAGCCTTCTCAAGTTTAACTCTTGTTCTTCAAATTTATCGATCAGTTGGTAGATAAGGTAAAGGGTTCGCTCATGGCTCATTGGACCCTTATTCGAATCTAA
Organism: Allium cepa; assembly: GCA_030765085.1. Lineage (NCBI taxonomy): Eukaryota > Viridiplantae > Streptophyta > Magnoliopsida > Asparagales > Amaryllidaceae > Allium > Allium cepa. Next base: position 130,514,547 of record CM060930.1, read on the forward strand.
TTGTCATGTTGGGAATTCAAGTGGGATAGGCAAGTTTGAGAAAAAGAAAAGCCCTGAGTTCAACTCTCATTGAAAGCACCACTAAATGTGGGACAAAAGTTGGGCTTTATGTGTAGTAAGTTATTGAACTAAAGGGAAGAAAGAATGAGTGGTCAACATGTTGTCCAAACCATAAGCAATGTTTATAGTAGAGAAATAACCATGCACATAAGTCAAAATCCAAAGTAGTTGATTGAGCTAATTATCAAAAGTACTAATCCTCAATTACAAAGTTTGCAATTCAAGTTGTCTTAATGGTCAAGGATCCCCAAGTTGGAGCTCCCTTTATAATGTTTAAGTAAAATGACAAATGAAGAAGAAGGAGAACTAGAAAAATTTTCCCCCTCTTTAGATGGGGGTACATGTCTATTTATAGAGAATATGGGCTGCTAGATCTTTAACATGTGGCACCCTGTTAGAAGTAGATGACCTTGATTTGTTCTAGTGGCACATGCTTGAAATAGTATGTGGCACGTCTTCTTTTAAATACTCCATGATTGATTTGACCTGTTAGTCCAAAATAACAACTGATGGTTTCATATAACTCTTCACGATGGTATGGATTTACCACTTTAGGATTGTATACGATAGCTTCATAGGACTTCTCATAATAGTATAGATTTACTACTTTAAGATAGCTTATGATAGCTTCATAGAACTCCCTACAATAGCCTTGTTTCATCATTTAAAGATAGCACACGATGGTTATATTGAACTCTTCCTGTGGCTTTGCTACCTTATGTCATGATAGCCTTATAGGATTCATCATGATAACTTTAGGATTCATCTAATTTTGCTCTATAAGACATTTCACGATGGCTTTGAAAGAATTCTTCATGAGAACCTCGAAGGTTTCATTATAAGGACTATTTTAATAGCTTGCCTCTCATTACTCTTCACATGATGATCTTAAGGGATGCTTTATGAAGGATTATAAACATCGCTCCATGAAGGCTCTAATGAAGGCTTTAATATTTTATGATGACTTCAACAACATACTCTACGGTGCCTTTAAAACTTCACATGAAGTCCTTTAGGATTATCATTTGATGGCTTTAACTCCTTATATCACAATATCCCTTCAAAACATCTCATGATGGCTCTCAATGCTTCATGTTGCTATAGTTCTATAAATAAAATTTCTTACGACGACCACAAGTGCTTTATACCATGGTAGCTCTTTGAAATATCTCATGATAGCTTTTATGCACACTTCTCAAGGACTCTCCATCATACCCTCTACAAGCGCATTCATTGTTGCCACTGTCTCATGATAGTTCCCACGTATCTCACGAAAGCTTCATATCATGTTAACCTATGATAACTAGTATATGTAGGGTAAAATAGATTCTTAGGAGAATTTTCAAATCA